>CM065473.1:43367591-44567591 GCA_032872505.1 Leptopilina syphax | reverse complement strand
TAGAAAAAAGTCAAAAAAAAAATTTTTTTCTGAGAATTTTTTAAAGTTTATCAATCTATTTCGAGATATTTTTATGATAAATATACCTGGTAAATTTTAGCCAAATTCGTTAAAACCTCTTCGAGTTATCGTGTTCACAAAAATCGGGATCCACACACACACACACACATACACCCACATATACACACATCCATACATACATCTGGACAATTGTTCAGGGTCTTTTATAACATAGTCCTATATAGAAGAAAATTTGTTAAAAGGATTTTTAAAAATTAATTTTGTAAATTAAACGACTACAAAGCTTTCTCGCGAGGAAGCAAAATTATCGAATTAATAGAATTTTTGTGAAATTCAACTGAAAATAATTAAATTTGTTAAAGAATTTCATTAAAAACTATTCAACAAATCGAACTTTCAAAGTATTTTAATTTAATAATTGATAAATAATTGAATTTTATAAAGAGTCATATTCTAATGCATTCATGTTTCTTAGGGAGAAGATTATTGATTCAAATTTTTATTAATTATTTAAAAAAAGATATGCACTTAAAATTTTTTAATAAAATTCAATTTTCGCAAAGTTTTTTTAAAACTCTAAAAAATAAGATTTTTGAAATTTTGTAATTCTATTGTTTCAGGATAATTGAATTTTTATAAAGAAATAATTGAAAATTTTTGAATTAATTGAAATTTCTTTACATTTTAATAAAAATAATAAAATTCTATTAAAGAATTTTATTTAAATTTTTCGAAACTTTAAAGGGAAGTTAGTCACCATAATTATAATTTAATTTTCAAAAATTTTTTCCCAATATATTCAATTATTTTTATAAATAGTAAAACTCATTGCAGAATTTCAATTATTTTTAATGCAATTTTAATTGAATTCCTCGAAAAATGTAATTATTCTTAAAAATTTTATTAAAATTCGTCGAAAGAATTCTATTATTTTTAGAAACTGTAAAAAAATTCTTCTCAAGAATTCAATTATTTCCATAAATAGCAAAATTATTCAGATTTACAAAATTCTTTTGAATATTAATTTTATAAATTTCCATAAAATTCTAAAAAACAATTCAATTATTCTCTGATAAATGATTTATTACCATTTATTAAATCAATTTTAATTAATTGTACACTATCTGCGAAAATTGTGTAAATACTACATGTTAGTGCTATAAATAATTTTTTCATTTTGCAAAATGTAGGGGAGACTGGGGCGAAAAGTTAAAGAACGATGCTGAAAAATGGTCAAAATTTGCCCCCGAAGGGGATTGTAAAAGAAGTATATGGTTTTATAGATTTTGACCTGCTAAATCCAAAAATCACCCTTAGAAAGTTCTAAACCTTAGGGAAAGGGTTTAAAAACCACCCTTTACTCAGAGACACCGTTTTCAATAAAAAACAGTAAAATATGATAAAATTATTTATATAATTAAGAAACGTTTACACTATAATTAAATAAATTAAGTTAACAGTAATAACAACCGCATAATTTAAATCACGATTACGACCCTTGCAGTTTTAAAAACTATCCCCTCATACATCAACACTTATGCCAAAACCCCAAAAAGTTATAAAACGTCAATATATTGATACATAACAAAGCAATAATTAATCCTTCAAAAATAAACAATGTTTACCACTACTTTAGAAATATCGGCCACCCCTAAATATGGTAAACAACTACCCCTCAACCACCAAAAAACGAAAAAAAAAATTAAAATGTCATGGACTAAGATTCTAATGTTTTTGTTAAAAAGTTATACCTACCAATAACAAATAAGCAACTATTGTTACATCTACCATTAACTCAGCAACCCTTACACATGATCAAAAACTACCCCTATATCATTTTTAAAAAATTACCTCCGAAGTTACAATTTAAAAACCAAATTATTTACGACACTTTAAATAAATAATTGATATAGTGATAATAAATTTATTGCAAACAATAAAGAAAACACATAAAATATTCAAACCTTAAAGGTAGATTTTTTGGTGGTCTAATCAATAAAGATCAGGGCTATTGGATCCAACCATTGAAGGTTAGGTATATTGTAGTCTAATCAATAAAGATCAGGGTTATCAGATCAAACAACTGAAGGTAAGAAACATTGTAGTCCAATCAATAAAGATAAGGGTTATCAGGTCCAACCACTGAAGGTAAGAAACATTGTTGACCACTCAATGAATATGTGTTATCAGGTTCAACCACGTAAGGTAAGAAACATTGTGGACAAATCAATGAAGATCAGGGTTATCAGGTCTAACCACTGAAGGTAAGAAACATTGTTGTCCAATCAATGAAGATCAGGGTTATCAGGTCCAACCACTGAAGGTTAGAAACATTGTAGTCCAATTAATAAAGATAAGGGTTATCAGGTCCAATCACTGAAGGTAAGAAACATTGTTGACCAGTCAATGAATATGTGTTATCAGGTCCAACAACTTAAGGTAAGAAACATTGTGGACCAATCAATGAAGATCAGGGTTATCAGGTCCAACGACTGAAGGTAAGAAACATTGTTGTCCAATCAATAAAGATAAGGGATAGACCTGACAATTCTGATCTTTACTGATTGGGCAACAATCTATCTTACCTTCAGTGGTTGGACCTAATAACCCTTATCTTTATTGATTGGACTACAATGTTTCTTACCTTCAGTGGCTTGATCTGATAACCATGATCTTTATTGATTAGACTACAATATATCTAATCTTTAGTGGTTGGATCTAATAGCCCTGATCTTTATTGATTGGACCATCAAAGACTACCTTCAAGGTTTGAATATTTTATGTGTTTTCTTTATTGATTGCAATAAATTGATTATCACCATATCAAATATTTATTTAAAGTGTCATAAATAGCAAAATAATTTGGTTTTTAATTTGTAATTTCGAAAGTAATTTTTTAGGGATAATATAGTGGTAGTTTTTGATCATGAGTAAGGGTTGTTGAGTTTATAGTAGATGTAACAATAGTTGCTTATTTGTTATTGGTAGGTATAACTCTTTAACAAAAACATTAGAATCTTGGTCCATGACATTTTAATTTTTTTTTTCGTTTTTTGGTGGTTGAGGGGTAGTTGTTTACCATATTTAGGGGTGGCCGATATTTCTAAAGTAGTGGTAAACATTGTTTATTTTTGAAGGATTAATTATTGCTTTGTTATGTATCAATATATTGACGTTTTATAACTTTTTGGGGTTTTGGCATAAGTGTTGATGTATGAGGGGATAGTTTTTAAAACTGCAAGGGTCGTAATCGTGATTTAAATTATGCGGTTGTTATTACTGTTAACTTAATTTATTTAATTATAGTGTAAACGTTTCTTAATTATATAAATAATTTTATCATATTTTACTGTTTTTTATTGAAAACGGTGTCTCTGAGTTAAGGGTAGTTTTTCAACCCTTTCCCCAAGGTTTAGAACTTTCTAAGGGTGATTTTCGGATTCAGCAGATCAAAGTCTATAAAAACATATACTTCTTTTACAATCCCCTTCGGGGGCAAATTTTGACCACTTTTCAGCATCGTTCTTTGCATAAACGATTTTTTTTAGACAATATAATCCGCTTAGATGCAAATATATATATCAATATTGTAGGGCAACTTGTCCCCTACAACTTTCAATAAAAAAGTTTCTGATATTTTCGCATACAATACATGTTTTGTCCTTTTTTGAAAATTTTGTTTTTTTAACTTTTCGCCCCATGCTGGGGCAAAAAGTTAAATGGCTGGGGCGAAATGTTAAATTCTATTTCTAGCCTACTAAAACTATTTTCTGATAGGTGTTAAGTAGTAGATAAGTTAAAGTATTCATAAACAAATAATTTAGTTAATAAAAGATCTGTGTTTATTGAACAAAAGCTTTAGAACAGTTATAAAGTTAAAAAAAAAAATTTTCAAAAAAAAAAATTTTTGGTTTATTTTACGTGAACGGTCTTGTTTTTTGACAGAGTACTTCCCTAATGTCAACTAAATCATTTTTAAACAAATAAGCCCAAAAAAAAGAAAAATAAAAAAAAATTTTAACAACATGTAAAAATACATTTAACTTTTCGCCCTAGGGTGCGTTTTTGGCTTTAACAATAAATATAAAAAATCTGACTAAAGATATTTAGCAAATACCTTTAGGTATCTCTTTAGGAGACCTAAATAATGAAGTAAAAAAATCGCGGTGAGAATAAATGCAAAAAATATACTTAAAAGTTGATATTTTCTTTTACGAAAAAATTTTCAAAAGTAGGGTGAAAAAAAATTTAAATATAGACACCACAAAAATTAGCAGAATGTCACATAACTCTGGACATTTATTTAGGGTGATAACACCCTTCTATAATTAAAATTGCAATACTCTAACTATTTCCGTTCGAAAGATAATGAATTTTAACTGTTTTCACAATTTAACTTTTCGCCCTAGTCTCCCCTATTAATTAACATTTTTCCCGTCTAAGGCACTAAATCTCAATATAATTATTTAAAAATTAAACTTAAAAGTAAAATTTAAGTAACTTTCTAAAATCATTAAAAAGATACTTGAGTTTGTCTTGTATTAATAAAATTAATATAATTTTAGAAATACTTTACACGTGTGTATGTTCTTTGGATAAAGCTGAATTATGCATTCAGTTTATTTTAATACAATTAATGTTTTTTAAAGATAGTATTTAACATTAAAATTTACAAGTAAATATGTAAATAAAAAAACCGAACAAGACAGAACTTTATGTAGAAACCTAACTTCTATGCTTGGCCATATCTGGTTAAAAAAATATCAAGCTAAAACAAAAATTGTGCCTTTTTTAAAACATTTACAATATAAAATTTTTTTAATTTCTTATTTTAACTCATAGTAATCATAGTAATACAACACTATCCTACCTAATTTTTTTACACAAAAAACATTTTTATAATAAAGTTCAAAAATTTAGAAATTAAAAAATTATATTATTTTATTATTATATTATTTATATTAATTTATTTTTATATTTATAAGAAAATACAAAATTTTTATAAATTAAAAGAAATTTAAATTTTAGTCAGTTAAGTAATTTTTAGTTTTATTTAAGTATTTCAACATTAAATACTATTATAAAAATACTTTAAAATGAACAGTACAAATGGTCACTTTAAACTTTAATTTTTTACCAATTTTTAAAAATTTAAAGTTAAAAATCAGTAATCAAAAATACTTCTAAAATAAGTCAAAAACATGATTCTGAAACTGGCACCTTATTATTATGGCACCTGTTTATTACCTTCAAGGCTCTAATTTTGAACTGAAATAAAAATATTCTTTTTTTTAAGACAACATAAACTTTTTTATAATAAAAAACTGGGTACTTGTTTAAGATTCATTTAAAAAATATTAAACCATGTAAAGTATTATTCTGAAATTATATTAAGTTTTTAATAAAACAAGGGAAACTCAAGGATGAGCTCAAGGATTTTTTAACTGATTCTAGAAAGTTATTTAAATTTCTTTACAAGTTTAATTGTTGAAAAAGTAGATAAGGGGCCGTTCATAAACTATGTCACACGATTTTGCATAATTTTTCCACCCCTCCCCCCTACCTACGTCACAATTTTTACATGCTTTAGCGCCATTTTTTCTATAGAACGTCACAAAAAATTAATTCCACCCCCCCCCCTCTAAGGCGTGACGTAGTTTATGGACAGCCCCTAATGTTAGTGACTTAGACGGGAAAGATGTTAATTTATTAATTGCAATTCTTAATTACAAAAAAGAAAAATTATTTTATATAATTAAAAAGTAGTATTTTACACAATTTTTTAAAACTGACCTCCTTATCCTTATTTTTAATCACAAAATTTTTTTTGTCTTATTTTTTTTTGATTTGGAAGAGAGAAAAAAACGTGTTCTTAACTTTGCACTTTTATTTTTCTGTATTATGTACTGTAAAAATCTGTTAATAAACTGTAACTACTGTAAACTGTAACTACTGTTGAAGCTCTTATAAACAAAGAAAATACACCAATAGCAAGCGTCTCCGCTAGGATTTCTGACCAATAGCGACCGTCATCATCGGTTTTCAGCCAATAGCGACCGTCATCATTGTCTTTCAACCAATCGCGACCGTCACCATGATATTTTCAACCAACAGCGACCAACATCATGAAATTTTAGCCAATAGCGACCGTCATCATCGGATTTTAACCAACCACGACCGTCATCACCGTATTTCAACCACTCGCGACCGTCATCATGTCATTTTCACAACCAATCACGACCGTCACTCTCAAACTCAAGCCAAAAAATAGCTGTTTTTCTATTAAGGACAAAAAAATAACAGACATTACATACTTTTTTTATACTCATAAATCGGCCAAAAATTAATCAAATTAGAAGTTCCCGTGTGGAAAAAGCCCCCATCCAGCCCACACGACGTGAGGGCCCCCGGCGGGGGCCGACGAGGGCCCGCATGGATTGCCCACATCATTGACTTGCAAAAATTTTTAAGTCCAAACCTCAAATAATTTTTTATTACTTCAAAATTAATGTTTAGAATGATTATAAACAATGAAAAACACATATTTCACATAAAATTATTTACATTGTTTTAAAAATATTAAACTCACATGAGGGCAAGTAATGGACATAAGAAATATAGGGACAGGCCTCAAAGTTAAAATATGGGCGAGGGGGGTACGTTGGCAGATCGGAAGGGAAAACGCTACGTTGGTCAATTCCCTATTGGTAGACTTAATGCGCAGGCGCCAATTGCCATATAACCCGTACATTTTCTTAACTAATTACACGGAAAAAATTCCGGGACATTAGATGCGCCAAGGACAGTGTCAACAGCAGTACATTACATTTTGCACGTCTGATGTGCCATTTCGAGATATCAGACGTACATAATGCACGCCAGATACGCCAAACTGGCACAGATGGCAAAAAACCACAATTTTATGGTGTTTTTTATGGTTTTTACCAAAAAATTCAAAACTGCATCAATTTTTATAATCACTTTTGTGATCAGGGAATCAAAATACCTAAAAAAAATGTATTTCATTAAAACTGGATGTCTTTTTAAGTTAAAGTATATTTCAATTAATTTTTATGGTATTTTATGGTTTTTTACATTTTTCTCGAAAACTAACAGTTTTAGAAAAAAAATTGAGAAGACATAAAATGTGTATTTTTGTGAGATCTATATCTTTTGTATGAAACATTTTTTAAAATTTTGCGTTTTTTATGAGTTAAACGTAAAAAAACCACAATTTTATGGTGTTTTTTTATGGTTTTTACCATAAAAATCAAATTTGCGCCAAATTTCAATATCATATTCGTGATCAGCACGTCAAATTACATAAATATACCAACTTTTATGAAAATCGGAGGGGGGACGTTTTCGGAACTGCACCCGTAAAATATTGTCAAGTTTCACGTTAATTTATATTTGTATTTTTCTTTTTTTTCAAATTCATTTAGCTTGTTTTTTATGATAAATAAATTCATTCATTTCTTTTCTATTCACTTATCACATACACTATATGAAGAAAGAATTTTAACAAACGTGTTCTGATGAATGACGAGAAATTTCAGAAACCTCTTTAAAAATCGTAAAAATGAACCGCATATAGCAGTCAGGGTTGCCACGCAACCTGAAAACCTGGAAAAGTCAGGGAATTTTGATTGGAATCCTGGAAAATTATTGTTTTATAAAGTTATTGTGCTTATTCTTGAAATCTAATGTTTCTTTAATTCAATTTTCTTAATTCAAATTTCTTAATTCAATTTTAAAAGAGTTGCCTTTACAATTTTTCTTCGCAATAATTCAATTATTTTCATAAATAATAAAACTCATTGCAGAATTTCAATTATTTTTAATACAATTTTAATGGAATTTCTCGAAAAATGTATAATTATTCTTAAAAATTTTATTCAAATTCATCAAAGAAGAGCAATTATTTTCAAAAGTTATAAAATTCTTAGCAGAAATTTAATTATGGTCAAAAGTTTAAAAAAAGTTATAGTCAAAATTTCAATTATTTTTATAATTAGGTATTAAAATTTTTCTCTAAAATTCAATTATTTTCAAAAATTTTAATATAATTCTTGGCGATATTTCAATTATTTAAAAAAATGTTAATAAAATTCTTGACAAAATTTCAATTATTTTCAAAAACTTTTCTCAATTCAATGAAATTGAATTGAATAAAATTTTTGGAACATATTGAATTAATTATTTTAAAAAATGGATTTATAGAAGAATTTTACTTTAAAAAAAACCAAAAATTGAATTTTGGGGAAATTATTTGCAGAAATTCAATTATGTTCAAATTTTTTTTTTAATTTTCGTCAAAATTTCAATTATCCTTATAATTAAGAAAATTCTTCTCCAAAATTCAATTATTTTAAAAAAAAATTTAATAAAATTTTTGGCAAAGTTTCAATTATTTTCAAAAATTTTTCTCAATTAAATGATTTTCAATATCTACTATTTTAATAAAATTTTCCAAAAGAATTCAATTATTTAAATAAAATTTTAATAAAATTCTTTGCAAACGTTTTATTATTTTTATAAATAATAAAAATTGCACAGGAATTCAATTATTTACAAATTTTTGATAAATTTCTTCGCAATAATTCAATAACTTTATTTTATTTTTTTTTATTCCAATTTTAATCTAATTTCTCGAAAAATGAAATTATTCTTAAAAATTTTATTGATATTCGTGAAAATAATTTTAATTACTTATTTTAAAATTTGTTGATAAAATTCTGTAAATGAGAGTTGAATTTTAAAAAACATTGAATTCTTCAATAAATTATTTTTTATCCCACATGCACAAAAATGGCGCTTTTAGATAGCTGACGACAGGGAGTAAAGTCACTCATTTGTTCGACCATATGAAAATGGCGTCCATTTTCTCCCAAGAGGCAAACATAACAGCTGATCCCATGCGTTATTTTTGCCCATGGGAGAAAACGGCCGCCATTTTCATACAAGTCGAACAAATGAATGAATTTTACTCTCTGTCGTCTGCTTTCTGAAATCGACACTTTTGTGCATTAGGAATAAAAAATATCGTAACTAACATGAGAATAAAGGCAGCCAATTTGTTTACGATGATTTTTGTGACACGAGTGGAGGTCTTGGGGCGCCCTCGACCTCCACTCGTGTCACAAAAATCACCGTAAACAAATGGCTGCCTTTATACCCTTGTTGCTGAATATACTATTTTTTGTATTTAAATAATTGAATTGTCGTAGAATTTTCTAATAATAATTGATTGAAATATGAATTTCAGTTAAAACTTTAGATAATAATTGAGTTTTGAAAAGGTTTCAAATTATAATCTTTGAATGTTTGAATTTTTCATACTTTTAACTTAAAATTGTGTAGATTTAATTTTTTTTTGTAAAAGTTGAATTGAATTTTTTTGAAGTTATTTGAAGTTTTTATTTTCTAATATATATTTGATTGAAGAATTTCCGAGTACTGGAAAAATTCCGTTTTTTAATCTGGAAAACCTGGAAAAGTCAGGGAATTTGAAATCAGTAAAAGCGTGGCAACCCTATGAAGGTGAATTTACACTTGTACTCATAATGTATAAAAAAAGTCTTAAAATATAGTTTTTAATTATTTTATTTGAAAATCTTTTTTGGATAATAAAATTAGATGTATTATGTTCAGTGGGATTAATTTATCTATCTCCCATAACCGAATTTAAATTTTCAACTCTATGTCCATGTTTTCATGGAAATGCCCTTTTCTTATTCTTATTTATTTTCTTTAGTTTGTTATAATTTTCTATTTACACGGAGAGAAAATTTATTACATATATTAACACATATCATATATATTTTGCAAAAGTTTTTACAGTTTAGGGAAAAAGTGCACCAAACCGAAATTTTGGTATCAAAAATACTAAATAGTGAAAGAAATAATTTGAAATTTAGTAAAGTTAGATTAAAATTCTTTATATTTGATATTATTATACTAAATTTCATATTATTCCTTTCACTGTTTAGTATTTTTGATACCAAAATTTCAGGTTGGTGCACTTTTTCCCTAAATTGAGAAGCACTTTTGCAAAATTTAATATAATTTTCTTTCCGTGTATTTATCATCTCTACTATCCGTTGTGCCCCTCCAATTACTTTTCTACTGACTACATTTAAAACTTGTCAAGGTGACTTAAACACTTCAGTTTCCTCCCGTCTTTCAATATTCGAAGTTACGTTTCAGTTGAAATTAAGTTCATTTTTACTTTTTGAATAAATAATTCTCTACTTATTCATTTCCGGTTTTGTCTCGCCAATCAAAGTTCACTTGACGAAACAAGCAACAACTTTGAACGACACAAGTTTCATATTCGAATCACAAGAAATATTGATAATATGTATTTTTCTTGAAAGGAATGATTGTTTTCTTTAATTTGAAATTTAATATTCATTGTCGAAACGTAATTCAAAATGCGTCGTCGTAAAATGTGCTTTGACCTGAGACCACGACTACTTTTTTCTAAAAGGATAATTCAAAAAATAAAATTACTTTAAATGTTCGACAATAGTTAATTCCAGTTTCTTGTGAAAAAATAAAACATTTGTATCTGTAGGGTGAGTGCTTCTACTTTTTGAAGTAAAATAGAAATTATGAAATTTGAAGTAAAATTTACAGTAAAAAAGTAGCAAAAAAAATGGAATGTTTAATATTTTTGACAGATATACTATATTATAAAGTCCATAAAAATATAAGTTTAAAGTTACATACATTACCAGGGTTGCCACAGGTCAGGGAAGTCAGGGAAATTAGAATTGGTCAGGGATTTTTATTAAAAGTACTGTAAAAAAATCAATCTTTAGAAGTTGTAAGAAAATTCTGAAGTTTAGAGTCTTTTTTGTTTGCCTCATTAACTATCAAACTACCACAAATTCTGATACAAAAACTTCAATTTTTTCTATTTCTGTCAATAATTTATTTTTAAATAACTTAATTCTTCAAGAACTATCATAAAATTGTTACTTAGAAATTATTTTTAATATCTACTATTTTAATAACATTTTCCAAAAGAATTCAATTATTTAAACAAAATTTTAATACAAATTTCACAGGAATTCAATTACTTACCAATTTTTTTTATAAATTTCTTCCAACCAATTCAATTAATTTAAATTTTTAATGAAATTTATCCAAAAAAATTCAAATATATTCAGAGAATTAAAAAACATAGTTCTGAGAAATTCAATTATTTCAAAAAATTTAAATAAAATTCTTTTTAAAAATTCTATTATTTAAAAAAATGTTGACAAAATTCTTTACAAGAGTTAGTTAATAAAATTTTCAATGTAATTCTTCTTAAGAATTCAATTATTTTCACAAAAAATACATTTTTTTATGTGAATTCAAATTATTTAAAAAAATTTGAATAACATTTTTCGCAAGAAATCAATTATTTTCATAAGTAAATATTCTCGAGAATTCAATTATTTAAAAAAAATTTGATAAAATGCTTTGTAAATTTCAAAAATTATAATAAAATTGATTATAGAATACTTTAATTCTTTGTCAGATTTCAATTATTTTCAATTTTTTAATGAAATTTCTAGATGGAATTTAATTTTTTTTTGAAAAAGTTTTAAAAAATTCTGAGAAATTCAATAATTATTATTTAAAAACATTTGAATAAAATTCTTCACAAGAAATTAATTATTTTTATAAAAAATAATATTTTTCTCTGGAATCCAATTTATTTTCACAAATAAAATTCTTCACAGGAATTCAATTCTTTAAACAAATTTTATATAAAATTCGTTGCAAGAATTCAATTATTTTCAGAAATAACAAAAGCTTATGGCAGAATTTAAATTGTTTTTTATACAATTTTAAATAAAATGATAGAAAATTGAATTTATTATTAACATTTTTTTTAATTCGCCGAAAGAATTTAATTATTTTAAAAAATTATTTTTAATTAATTAATTATTTTAAAATTATTTTTAAAAATTCAATTTTAAGAAATATTCAATTATTTAATAAATTATTTTTTTTTATATTTAAATAATTGAATCCTCGAAAAAGTCAAAATTTTGTCTGTTGAAGTTAATCCAATATGACCATCAGACTATTAATAATAAAGCATAAAATAATTTATTTCAATTGTTATAAACAATATTAATTAACAAATAGTTCACTTTTCTTCCTTTTCATACCAATTTTTTTCACGTTTAATTTTAAACTTATGTTTATTCAAAAAATATAAGAATATAAGTTAATTCTACCTATATACACTGGATTCCCTAATAAATTTCTCAAATTGACTGAGTAATTCGTGAAATGACGAAGCCTTTTTAGAAAAAATGGCCAATTTGCCTAAATTTAAATTAAATTAATTAATTAATAATTAATTAATTAATTATTAATTAATTATTTATAATTTTATTTTAAGTTTAAATGGCCCCGGCATTTCGCGAATTGACTAGTCAATTCGAGAAATGCCTTGGCAATTCGAAAACTGCCTGTAAATCTCTAGGAAATTCGGGTGTTTCCTAAAATCTTAGGCATTTCGCAAAATGTCTGGTCTTCGGGTTTTGCCGGTATCATATATATATTTATACTTCATAACATTACATAAATACTCCATTAATTAATGTGAATACGTAAAATTTAGACTAAATTTTTATACTATATGAGTTAGAAAAATAATTAATGGTTTATTAAAAATTAACTGATCGTTGAAATAGTGAAAACTTATTTAAAAAGTTAGGCCTAATTCGTATTTTATGTATTTTGACTCTTAAGTTAATTTTTAACCATAAGATTAAATACTTTTAACAGAATTTAAGCAGATGAATAATTTTTTTTGTTTCAGTTATTTTAAAACAAAATACATTAGTTTGTCAATTTGCTTCGCCACTTGATGTCGATACACACAACAAACCAGAGGTAATCTATAATTGAAATTATAATACATTATTATTAATAAACATATTCTAGTGAAAATATCTAGACCCTAGTAATGGAGAGCATTACTAAAAATGTGGGCTACTCATTTAACTTTTGTTAAATGAGTAGTTTTGTTTTCCTGCGAGTAGTAAAATTTTCTCATTATTCAAAAGCTTGCCACAAGCAGGCTCAGAAACTTGTAGCATCCAGATAAAAATCTTTTAAAGAATCCTTGACAAAAACCTGCATAGGTACGTGTCAGGTACTCCTGCAGAAAATTGGAACAAGGATCCTATACACAGGGCTCGGATTGTGCGACTTTTTCGACTTTTTTTCGACTTTTTTGTGAAGAAATGCGACTAATCGACTTTTTTCAAATTTTTCAATTACTTTTCGACTTAAATTGTAAATGGCAGAAATCTTTTTTTGTAAACAATATTCTTCACAAAATCATTCTTCTCTTTAGGGAAAAAAAACATAACATATTATCTCGTTTCTTAATATTTCTGTAGGAAATTCTCAATTTTCATAAGGAAACAATAATGTGCATCATTTCTATTTCTTAATTACAATTGCTTTAATAGAATTTAAAGTTTTTTAAAAATTAATGAAAAAAAAATGTTTATAAATTCTATTTGTCAATTAGAAAGTGAGACTTTTAAAATTTTTAGAAAATTGAAGGAAAAAGTTTTAGTCAAAAAAATGATCTGTTACATTTATTTACAAATTTCTTTCAAATTTTTCGAAAACATCAATAACTTCTTTTTTAAATAAATCTTCATGTTTTATTACAATTAAAGATGACCGAGTGATAAAATCATTATTTTATATTATAAAACTTTATAAAAAGAAAATTTTTAATTATTTTTTATGAAAATAATTGAATTATTGAGAAAAAATTTATAAAACATTAGTAAGTAATTGAATTTTGCCGAATAATTTTGATATTTACAAAGATAATTGAAATTTTGAGGAGAATTTTTAAAAAATTTCGAAAATAATTGAATTTCTGCGAAGAATTTTCTTACTTTTGAAGATAATTGAATTTTGTATTAGAATTTTATCAGAACTTTTGAAAATAATTAAATTTCCATAATGAATTTTATTATTTATAAAATTTTGACGAGAATTTAAAAAAAAATTTTAAATATAATTGAATTTCTGCGAAGAATTTTATTACTTATGAAAATAATTGAATTTCAGAGAAGAATTTTATTATTTATAAAGATAATTGATGAAATTTTGACAAGAATTTTATTAAATTTTTGTTTAAATAATTAAATTTAGGGGAAGAATTTTATTATTTATAAAAATATTTTACATTTTAAAGAGAATTTTAAAAAAATGTTAAAAATACCTAATTAAAATTTTTCTTTGAGTTTTATTAAATTTTATTAAATTTTATTCCAGATTGTTTGATATTAAAGTATGTGTTGTCGAGAAATGTGATTTTTTTACAATTTTGCCAATTTCGTGTTTCCTTTTTGTCGTTTTTTCTAAAATGCCATGCGACTTTTTTTTCGACTTTTTTGCAAATTTTATGCGACTTTTCGTGAATTTTGTTGTGAATTTATGCGACTAAAGCGACTTTTTTTGAGTCTTAAAGTCTATCCGAGCCCTGATTACATTAATGGATCCTGCAGGACATAAAAAAGAAAATTATTATTTAAACCAGTCTGTTAGCATCGTGAAATTAGAATAAGTGAAAAGCAATTTTTTGAATTCTCTTTTGACATTTATAATGAAGGGTTAAGTATTTATAGTTCCTTACCGAAAGCCGAAATTTTTTATGGTCAAATCGAATTATTTTACAAAGGAAAAATAGTCTCCAGATATTTAAAAATTCATTGTAAAAAGATTTTCCTCCTCCATTTGTAGCACTTTATTTTTGTACATATAATATTGTTTTCTAAACAACTTTTTCTAAATCTTTATGAAATATTTGTTTTTTAATTTATCTGGATTTGTATTTTTTTCAATACAACTCTCGATAAGAATTTTTTATCTAAACGTTTTAAATAATGTACAACTATCTATTAAGAGAATTATTGAGATAAAAATAAGAAGTTTTAAAAAAGTCTTTTCTGATAAAGAGTAAACGAGTAAAAATCATCTGATTAGATAAACCTAGAGGAGTGAATGTTTAGTGTCTTTTTAATGTTTAACGTATATTAAACATGGTTCGATGAAATTTAACTTAATGCTGTAGGTATAAATATGAAATGTAACTAACTAAATTTTTTAAAATCTATTTTGGTACTACATTCGTCAGTTAAAATTTTTTAAATGCTAATTATATATAGTAGAAGAAAATTTTTTTAATTGGTCTTTATAGATCTCTAAAATATAAGGTGAAATTTTATCAGACAGATGAATGCGAAGTTATGAGATAAAATTCAATTTTTTATAGGCTGTAGTGTTAGAGGGTAAATACTGGAAGAGAAAACTTGCAGCTGTGACAGCAGAATACAAGAAATGGCGGATGTTCTACCGGAACAAGATCCTTGGTTGGACCAACAAGGATGGCACAGATGTGGTATGTTTAATATTAACTTATCAATGAAAATTGCTTTTTAAATGCATTTTAAGGGAGAAATCTCTAATAAATTATAAGCACCTAAATAAAAAATAGAAAAAAAAAGAAATGTAAGAAAATTTATTTTTACTTAATTGTACGAGTGCATCCATTTGTAGGGCAGTCTTCTCTTATCAATTTTCAATACTTAATGCCAAAAAATTAAAAACTGCAAAATTTTATAATGGAAATACAAAATTATTGAAAAGGGCAAAAATTTACCGTTTTTTGTCCCTCAAATTTTAAATCTTTTCTTAAGCCTGATGGTTCCATATAACATAATAATTCTTGCAAAATTTCTAGGTAAAATAAAAAAAAGAAACAAAAACCTAGAAATGTCAGGGAATTTTATAAACCTTGGATTATTAATTATTTCTAATAAAATTATTACTTAGAAATTATTTAATGAATAATTTTACTTAAATGTTTCAAAATTAATTGAATTTTAAAAAAGTTGAATTTACAATTTTCATAAATAGATCAACTTCAAAAGGTTTCAATTGCAAAATTTTATAAAATTTCAATTTTCAGTAAATTTAATTAAAAATTTTAAAGAACTTAGAATTTTGAAAAATTTTAGTAATTCAGTCTTCTGAAACTTGTTTAATTTTTGGAATATATTGAATTAATTATTTTAAAAAGTGGATTTGTAGAAGAATTTTATTTGAAAAAAATCCAAAAAATTGAATTTTGGGGAAATTATTTGCAGAAATTCAATTATTTTGAAAAGTAATAAAATTCTTCAGAGAAATTCAATTATGTTCAAAAAAAATTTTTTTTTAATTTTCGTCAAAATTTCAATTATCCTTATAATTAAGAAAATTCTTCTCCAAAATTCAATTATTTTCAAAAAAATTTAATAAAATTTTTGGCAAAGTTTCAATTATTTTCAAAAATTTTTCGCAATTAAATGATTTTCAATATCTACTATTTTAATAAAATTTTCCAAAAGAATTAAATTATTTAAATAAAATTTTAATAAAATTCTTCGCAAACATTTAATTATTTTTATAAATAATATAAATTGCACAGGAATTCAATTATTTACAAATTTTTGATAAATTTCTTCGTAATAATTCAATAACTTTCATCAATTAAAAAATTTTAAACATATAGGAATTCAATTAACATTTTTTTAAAAATTTCTTCGCAATAATTCAATTATTTTTATAAAAATAAAAGTCATCAGAGAATTTCAATTTTTTTTATTCCAATTTTAATCGAATTCCTCGAAAAATGTAATATAGTTCTTAAAAATTTTATTGAAATTCATCAGAAGAATTTAATTATTTAAAAATTCGTGTATAACATTCTTTATGAGAATTCAATTTTAAGAAACATTCAATTATTAAAAAATTATTAGTTCTGTATTCAAATAATTCAATCCTCGTAGAATTTTCTAATAAAAATTGATTTAAAAATGAATTTTAGTTAAAATTTTAGATAATAATATTGAACATTAAAAGTATTAAAGCTTGAGTTTATAGAAATAATTGAATTTTGAAAAGGTTTCAAATTAAAATTTTTGAAAATTTGAATTTTTTATACTTTTAACTAACATTTCTGTAGAATTAATTTTTTTGAAGAAGATTAAGTGAATTTTTGTTAAAATTATTTAAAGTTTTTATTTTCTAATATACAATCGAACAATTTCCGAATAATCGATAAAATTTCGTAAAATTGAATTGTAAATAAATGGATTTGAAAATTGCAGGGTTGCCACGCAACCTGGAAACTTGGAAAACCTGTAAATGTCAGGGAATTTTATGAACCTTGAAAAAACCTGGAAAAGTCAGGGAATTTTGATTGGAATCCTGGAAAATTATTATTTTCTAAAGTTTATTTTTGAAATCTAATCTTCCATAAATATTTTAAAATTAATTCAATTTTAAAAAAAGTTGCGTTTACAATTTACATAAGTACACATGAATTTCAAAAGATTTTAATTTGAAATTTTGAATGAATTTAATTAGAAATCGTCTTAAAGAACGTAGATTTTTGAGAAGTTTTAATTATTCCAATTCTTCTGAAATTAGTTAAATTTTTTAATATATATTTTTAATTGATTATTAAAAATAATGGATTTATAGAAGAATTTTAATTAAAAACACTAAAAGAAAGTGAATTTTGAAGCAATCACAAATGATTGCAGAATTTCAATTATTTTCAAAAGTAGTAAAATTCTTCTGAGAAATTCAATTATTTCCAAAAATATGAATAAAATTCATGGCAAAATTTCAATTATTTTCAAAAACTTTTATCTATTCAATGATTTTTAATAAATCTACTACTTTAATAAAATTTTCCAAAAGAATTTAATTATTTAAAAAAAAATAATAGAATTTTTCGTTAACATTTCATTATTTTCATAAATAATAAAACTCATCGCAGACTTTTAATTATTTTTAATACAATTTTAATGGAATTCCTCGAAAAATTAAATTATTCTTAAAAATTTTATTAAAAATCCTCAAAGAAATTCAATTATTTTAAAAACTTTTGCTACAATTTATTTATTAGAATTTAAGTTTTATTTTCTATAAAGTTTTAATTAAATTTATTCAAAAAATTAAATTATTTTCAAAAATTTTAATGAAATTCTTTGTAGGTAATAATTCAATTTTTTTCAAAATAATTTTAATAAAATTCTTTGTTGAAATTTTAATTATTTCAAAAATTTGTCAAAATAAAATTATTTTCAATGTCTACTATTTCAATAAAATTTCATAATAGAATTCAAACTCAAGAATTCAATTATTTTCAAAATTTAATATAATTCTTCGCAAAAATTTAATTGTGTTCAATAATTTACAAAAATTCTCGTCAAAATTTCAATAATCTTTATAAATTTTTCTCTAAATTTTAATTATTTTTTAAAATTTTAATAAAATTCTTGGCAAAATTTCAATTATTTATAAAAACTCTTAAAAAATACTTTGGAGAAATTCAATTATTTTTAGTTAAAATTTTAATCAAATTTCCGAAAAATGAACTTATTCTTAAAATTTTTATTAAAATTTGTCAAGAGGATTTAATTATTAAAAAATTTGTTTATAAAATTCTTTATGAAAATTCAATTTCAAGAAACATTCAATTATTTAATAAAATATTTATTTTTGTATTTAAATAATTGAATTCTCGTGAATTTTTCTAGTAAATATTGATTTAAAAATGAATTTCAGTTAAAATTTTAGATTATTATTGAATGTTGAAAGCAATATAGCGTAAATTTTTAGAAATAATTGTATTTTGAAAAGGTTTCAAATTAAAATCTTGGAAAATTTGAACTTTTCATACTTTTAACTAACAGTTCTGTAGAATTAATTTTTTTAAAAAAGTTTAGTTGAATTTTTCTTTAATTCTTTAAGGTTTTATTTTGTAATATATATTTAATTGAAGAATGTCAGAATAATCGAATAATTTTATGTAAAATTGAATTGTAAACAAATGGATTTAAAAATTCCCAAAGAAGAACTTTTTCAAAAATTATAAAAAAAAATTGAGTTCAAGAAGAATTTTAGTTAAAAATTCTAGAAATGAAAAATTGAATTGAAATGAAAATAATTTTGAAAAAATTACAGTAACAATATTTTTATAATATAAAATAATGATAGTATCAAGTTTTATAATAATATTCTTATATGTTATTAAATTTAATATTTTTGAAAATCTTAATCTTAATTTCTGTAAAAAAATAATAATGATTAAAAATTCATTTAAAAACGAAGTTATTGATGTTTTCGAGTAATTTTACAATTAAAGAAATTCGTAAGTAAATGTAATAGAACAGGATTGCAGTATATTTTAGGATTTAAGTTAAAGTTTATTGATATAAAATGTTTTATTGTGTGGAGTTGAACAATATGTGCGGTTTTTATGTTTTGCGTAAATATGAAAATTTGATAAGAGAATATGTAAGATGTAATCCGGAAGTTCGTCCGAAACCGAAAGGTATGGACTATAAATAAATAATAAAGTACCTAATAGAACAGGAAAAAAGTCGTTTTGTCTGGAAATCAGGGAGTTTGGTAAAATTAAAAATTAAAATTTGATAAAATATAAATGTAGTTTTAAAAACCTGGAAAAATTCCGTTTTTTAACCTGGAAAACCTGGAAAAGTCAGGGAATTTGAAATGAGGAAAACCGTGGTAGCCCTGAAATTGTCAAAGAACTTTTTCAAAAATTATTAAAAATAGTTGATTTAGAGAAGAATTTTAGTTAAAAATTGAAGAAAATAATAGAAGAAGAATTTGAATTAATGCTGAGATTTAAAAAGTAATTTAAAAATTCCTTAATTTTTGTCGTCTTGAACAGTTGGAGTCGATGGATATGTTGGAATGGAGCAACGGATTAGGAACTTCAAGTGGTTTTGGAACTGGTGTTGGCAATTCGTTTTGTGGGACAAGTGGGATGACCGGCGGCGACAGTATGCACAGCATGATGGTTGATGAGGATTATATGGAGCTCATGACAGACACGCTTTTTTCGACAATTACTTCTAATCAGCCAATATACTTTCCCGACCCTAGAGAAATTGGTAAGATAGCTTAACAATTTCTTTCTTTGAAATGTTTCACTTTAACCCTTATGGGACATATATGTCCCACTTAGAACAATTTATCTTATTCCTATAAGAATCAACCAATTAATTTGAGGTAAATTTCTTTCTAATCCCAATGTCCGCTGCTACAATTGAAAAAATAATAAATTACTTTGTACGATTATAATTATTATAAACAACTGTGTTCCATTTATTATTATTTTTCAAACTAAAAAATGTTCTATTTTCAAGAATTCTAATATAATTTCAATTATTTTAAACAATTTTGATGAAATTCTTTTTAAAAAATCATCGTTTTCAAAATTTTTAATAAAAATTTTTCAGCTCGTGGAGCCAGTTTAGCTGATTTTATTCAGCCCAGTCTTGGACCACTTCAACCTAATCTTGACGACTTTATGGATACTCTTGAACCACTCCAAGGTGAATATTCTTTTATATTTATCGTTTTTCACAAGAAAGTTTACAAATCATATTCTTATTGTCTTTTAAAGAATTCTTGAATTCAAAACTGGCCCCTGTGCCCGAAGAGGACTACAGTGGAGCCTTATCCAATAACTATTCAGAACTGGATCTAATGAATCCTATGAATCAAGTAAACGACATCAGCCAGGATTCAACACTCATCAGTCAGCAGACAGAACAATCTCACTCGCAAAATGAACAAAACACGAGTTTGCAAAATCTGCAATATACTGCCAAGATTTATACCCAGTCACAACAGGAATCAATCAATGTGTTCAGAAATAACATGTAATTATACATTTTCTTTCTTGAATTTAATTTTTAAAAATAAACAGTTTCGTTCTTCTCAATGAAACTACTTCCACGTTCGAAAGCAGGATTGCCACGCAACCTGGAAAACCTGTAAATGTCAAGGAATTTTATAAACCTTGAAAAAATCTGGAAAAGTCAGGGAATTTCCATCGAAATCCTGGAAAATTCTTGTTTTCTAAAGTTATTGTGTTAATTCTTGAAATAGAAGAATTTTAGTTAAAAACACTAAAAAAAATTAAATTTTGAAGCAAAATTACAAATAATTGCAGAAATTCAATTATTTTCAAAAATTTTAATAACATTCTTGTCAACATTTTAATTATTTTCTAAAACTTTCCTTAATTCAATGATTTTTATTATCTACTACTTTCATAAAAATTCACAAAAGAATTCAATAAGTTAAAAAAAAAAATTTAATAAAATTTTACGCAAACATTTTTCATAAGTAATAAAAATTTCAAACTCATCGCTGATTTTGAATTATTTTTACTACAATTTTAATGGAATTCCTCGAAAAATGTAATTATTCTTAAAATTTTTATTAAAATTCAGCAAAGAAATTCAATTATTTTAAAAACTTTTGCTACAATTTATTTATTACAAAATTGAAGTATTATTTTCAATACATTTTTAATTAAACTTCTTCAAAGAATAAAATTATTTTCAAAAATTTTAATAAAATTCTTTGTAACAATTTAATTTTTTTCAAAATAATTTAAACAAAATTCTTCGTTAAAATTTCATTAATTTACAAAATTTGTCAAAATTTCACAAAAGAATTCAATTATTTTCAAACGTAATATAATTCTTCGCAAACATCCAATTATATTCAAAAATTTACAAAAATTCTCGTCAAAATAATTCCAATTATCTGTATAAATAATAAAATTCTTCTTCGAAATTCAATTATTTTCAAGAATTTTAATAAAATTCTTGGAAGAATTTTTATTATTTTTAATACAATTTTCATTAAATTTCTCGAAAAATGAAATTATTCTTAAAAATTTTATTAAAATTTGTCAAGAGAATTCACTTATTTAAAAATTTGTTGATGAAATTCTTTATGAAAATTCAATTTTAAGAAACATTTAACCTTCTATATTAATAATCGTTGTATTCCGGTAATCTGTTCGCAATTTAAAGTTAGTTGTTGTTTGCTTTTTTGTTTCCTATCTTTTTTAATAATTTTTCTTTTAAAATATTTTCATTTTTAAAATTAATGTATTCTTGCAAAGAATTTTGTCAAAAAATTTGAGAATAATTGAATTCCTTTGCAGAATTTTATTATTTATGAAAATAATCGAATTATTAAAATTAAGGTCCTGAAAACATTCTAAGTTATTAAAATTTAAAAAAATCCTAATTAAATTCTTTTGAAGAATTCCTTTGAGTTTTTTTTATAGACAATGGTGTTTCTTTAATAATTTTATAATTGAAAATTTTGATAGTTATTTAATTTTATAAACAATTTTTTTCAACTTTTTAAAATAATTTTCAAAATAAATTTTGCTATGAATTTTATCTTGAAAAGGATTTTTTGACAAGAGCTTATTTCAAATTTTTGAAAATAATTGAAATTCTGTAAAGAATTTTATTTATGAAAAAAATTGAATTCTTGACAAGAATTTGTTCCAAATTTTTTGAAAATAATTGAAATCCTCCGAATAATTTTATTATTAATGAAAATAATTGAAATCTTCAAAAAAAATTTATTTTTTATGATGATAATTGAATTCTTGCAAAGAATTTTATTAAAATTTTTTAAATTAATTAAAATCCTCTGAAGAATTTTATTATTTAAGAAAATAATTGAAATCTTGAAAAGATTTATATTAAAATTTTTGAAAAATAAGATAATTTATTGTTTCGATGGAAATTTAAATTCTTTGTAGGAATTAGTTAAGATTGTATTGAAAATAATTGAATATTAAGCATAATAATTTTATTAAAATTTTAGAAATCTTTGATTTGAACTTTTCATACTTTTAATTAAGAATAAGAATTCTGTAGAATTAATTTTTTTCAAAAAGTTTAATGGAATTGTTTTTAATTATTTAAAGTTTTTAATTTCTCATATATTTAATTGTCAGAATAATCGAAATTTCGGAAAATTAAATTGTAAAAAAAAGAATTTGAAAATTCTCAAAGAACTTTTTCAAAAAATTATTTTAAAAAATTGACTTAAAGAAGAAGTTTAGTTGAAAATTCTAGAAATGATTAATCGTAATGATGAAAATAATTTTTAAAGAAGTTACAGTAACAAAGTAGCAAGTTTTATAATAATATTCTTATATGCTATTGAATTTGAAATTTTTGGAAATCTTAATTTCTATGAATAAATAATAATGACTAAATATTTATTTAAAAAAAGTTATTGATATTTTCGAATAATTTTCGTTTTAAAAATCTGGAAAAATTCTGTTTTTTAACCTGGAAAAGCGTGGCAACCCGGGGAAGATTTTAACAAGACCTTTTAACAGAAAATTTTAGTTACAGATTATTTGTCTAAACTTAAACTCTTTCCTTTTTACCACCAGGAACTTGAGCGACAATTTCAATTCTGTATCGCAAAACTACGAGTCGCAGGTGAATAATCAACTTGTGAGGGAGAAAAGCAATGCAGAGAGATCGATATCAAGGCCTAATCGGATTGTACATCAACAAAATACCTATCAGCAGCCAAATTTATCCTATCAACCATCTCAACAAACGTACACAATGGATGTTCAGCCACTTCAACTCAATTCCGGATCAAGTCAAATTCAATTGACCAGTTTGAATGATAATTCATTAAATACAAATAAATTGCCCTCGATAAGGCACGTTCAGAACTTGGTGGGTTCTCACACATACACGCCAACCAATTCGCCTCAGTCGCAGCCAATTATTATTAAAGCAGAACCCGTCTCACAACCAATGCTCAAGCCTTACAAGGTCGTACAGCAAGTACAACAGGGTTACAAGTTCACATCGCCCAAGCAAGAATTCAATAGTCAACAGTGCAAATTTAACACAAGTAATTTTAAGGTGAGTTCACCATTTTTATGATTCTTATAAAAATTCGGCAATTTCTCATTGTATTCCACTTGCAGACAGTGCCAGCTCAGCTGGTAGTCACAGTTTCGAATCAACAACCAATACAGCCACACATACTGTTGCAGTGTAAATCACCAGGACTTGATCTAACTCAGTCAGCCTCGCATCCCACGAAACTTTTACCAAGACCGTTTACATCTGTGGCGGATAAGGAAGAGGTTTTCGCAGTACCAAAGGTTTCTTTTATACTTTATCATTTATTTTTACACTCTAGTGGAAATAAGTACCTATTCTCGAACTTAAATTACAATTCAAGGTTGCCACAGGTCAGGGAAATCAGGGATAAGTCAGGGATTTTTAATCAGGGACCGTCTCGAAAGTTTAGTTTCGTTTTAGTTTCTAAGTTGACACGAAACTAAATAACCAAAGCGACTTTAGTTTCGAATCGATACGAAACTAAAACAAACAAAGTGATTTTAGTTTCGTGTCGACTAGAAACTAAATTAACGTCTAAATATTAGTTTTAGTCCAATCAAATTAGTATTTTTAGAGTTTTTAACTCAGGACCGCAATTTTTTGCTTAAACCCTTCATTTTGGGGTCAAAATGAAAGGCCTAAATTTGGTTCTTCGAACTCCGTCGGGAAAGCAAAAAATTTTTGCAAAATACACTACCGTCCGTGAGTATCAGGACGCCCCTTTTTTCATAAGTGGAAAAATGATTAAAACGTAGAAAATAAGAATGACAAAAATTTTTCGTATTTTTTTCCTGAAAGCTAACGAAATTATGAAAAGACTGACACCTGATCGAAGAATTTTCGTTGACTATTCTGTCAGATACAGAAAAAATACTGGATTTTGCATGCTTTTCGTAATTTTTTAATTTCTCGAAAACTAATTAACTTTTTTTTAGCGTTCTTGGTCTTGTTTCAATCTCTATTCAATGTAGAATCTAAATTAATTAATGGTATTGTGATATAAATTTTTCCAAAAAAATTTGAAACTGTGAAAGTCGGATAAAAAAATTTTGAAAAACAGATTGACACTTTTTCAACAAAAAAAAATTTTTTTTAATTAAATAATTAAGTAATTAAAAAGCTTTTTTGAATTTTAGTATATCTATTAAATGAAAATATTTTACATTGACCTTTTTGACACTTTAATATTCATGATAATTTTTTGAATTTTTTTAATCCTACTTTTACGCTTTCAAATTTTTTTGGAAAAATTTATTTCAAAATACCAGTTAATAATTTAGATTCTACATTAAATAGAGATTAAAACAAGACCAAGAGCGCTAAAAAAAGTTAAATAGTTTTCGAGAAATTAAAAAATTACGAAAAGCATGCAAAATCCAGTATTTTTTCTGTATCTGACAGAATAGTCAACGAAAATTCTTCGATCAGGTGTCAGTCTTTTCATAATTTCATTAGTTTTCAGGAAAAAAATACGAAAAATTTTTGTCATTCTTATTTTCTACGTTTTAAGCATTTTTCCACTTATGAAAAAAGGGGCGTCCTGATACTCACGGACGGTAGTGTAGGTGCAAAAAATCAGTTTTTTGAAATTTACCGCTTTCCATTCCATTTAAGGGTAAAAATAGTTATTATAAAAAATGAAGTGTATAAAATTCTGAGTAATTTAAAAAAATGAACCCTGTAGCTAAAAAATTGACCGAGATATGCCCTCCGAAAGAAATCCGTTTTTTCGTGATTTTAGCCAAAATTCGCTATTTTTCAGTTTTTTTAGAATAGCTTCTAAAATATTGATTTTTTCAAAAAAGAACCAACAGAGGACTTAAAGCTGACTAAATTCCTCACAATTTTCGATAAAGAACAATAAATTAGCTTTAATAGTTTTCAAGATACAGTCTCTCAAAGTTGACCATTTTTGAGGTTAAATTGCAAAAAACTGTGTTTTTCGCAAATAACTTTTAGTTTTTGTTATGTTTTAAATCTAGACATACACAAACGTTATTAATAGGGTTGCCACAGTTCAGAGAAGTCAGGGAATACAGGGAAAAGTCAGGGATTTTTACTAAAAGTAATGAAAAATTGAATTTTTAAAATTCATGAGAAAACTCTGAATTTTGATGTTTTTTTGTTTGCCTCGTAAACTATGAAATTACCTCGAATTTTAATACAAAACCTTCAATTGTTTCAATTTCTGACAATAATTTCTTTTTAAATAACTTAATTTTTCAAAAAGAAAATTATGACTTATAAATTATTTTATGAATAATTTTTACAATTTTCATAAATACTAGATTGATAGAAGAATTTTAGTTCAAAATACTAAAAAAAATTGGATTTTGGAAAAGTTACAAATGATTACAGAAATTCAATTATTTTCAAAAGTTACAAAAATTCTTCGCAGAATTTCAATTATGTTCAAAAATTTTTAAAAAATTCTCGTCAAAATTTCAACTATTTTTTTATAAATAATAAAATTCTTCATCAAAATTCAATTATATTTAAAAATTTTAATAAAATTCTTGTCAAAATTCCACAATTATTCAATATTTAATAAATTTCTTTGAAATACCAATTCAATTATTATTGAATTCCTGAAACGAATTTCATTACATTTTTTTTTTAATAATTGAATTGAGAACTTTTATTAAAATAGTAGATTATGAAAATATTTAAACTTTAACGAAAAATTTCATTATATTCGTGAAAAGTCAGGGAAAAATAAAATTAATTTTTGTGGCAACCAATGACTTTACAAGTCATTGCTGCCTATTTTTAGAAAATAAATTACAAATTGAATTATTTTTTAAAATTTTCTTCAATTCAATGATTTTCAATATCTACTATTTTCATAAAATTTTCCGAAAGAATTCAATTATTTAAAAAAAAAATTTAATAAAATTCTACACAAATTTTTAATTGTTTTCAAAAAATAATAAAAATTTCACAAGAATTTCATTATTTACAATTTTTTTTTATAAATTTCTTCGCATAAATTCATAACAAAAATTTTTACTGGGATTCAATTATTTTCGTAAATAATAAAATTATTTTTAGGAATTCAATTATTTTCATAAATAATAAAAAAGTGCTTTTTATTTGTTTCAGTACAATCAGATTAAAGTTCGAAGTAGGTCTCGAAGTAGTTCGTCTCTGCCTCGCGCGAGAGTTCATCCGCCGCCTTTAGTTTCTGCTCAGAGTGATCCAGCTCTCAATGTCAATAACAATGTACTTCTGGCACATTTACTCACAAACAGTAAGTTTTTTAAGGAAAAAATAAACATTTAAAATTGTCAAAAATCAGTGTTGCTGAAAACTAAAATGATCCTTTTTCAGATACTCCTGGCCTATACGCAGTCAATACTGGCAATGATAAAATTGCACGTGGAGCAAGTCAATCAAGTGGGATAAAGCACATTTTACCAATGCTGCCACCATCCAATTCTTCGCCTTCATCAACTTCTTCCTCTTCTACTTCTGCCACAAGTTCCTCCTCATCTCCACCTTCCTCCTCTTCACCGTCTGTTGCCAGCAACACTCATCACATTACAACTCCCAATACAATTCAGTCAATGCATTCTGCACCCACAGTACCGTCTCAAGTACAACAACAGGTAATTTATAGTTTATTCTTAATTCAATAGAAATGTTCAAGCGTTATCGCTTTTCAAAAAATCTTATTCCATTAAGGAAGAATCTTTCTTACACTGTTGACTTCTTCAGGGTTGCCACAGGTCAGGAAATTCAGGAAAAATTCAGGGATTTTTAGTAAAAGTACTGGAAAAATAAATTAAATTTTTGAAAATTCATGAGAAAACTCTGAATTTCCATGTTTTTTTGTTTGCCTCGTAAACTATGAAATTACCACGACTTTTAATACAAAACCTTCAATTTTTTCTATTTCTGACAATAATTTCTTTTTAAATAACTTAATTCTTGAAGACCTATCATAAAATTATTACTTATAAATTGTTTAATGGATAACTTTTACAATTTTCATAAATACTAGATTGATAGAAGAATTTTAGTTCAAAATACTAAAAAAAAATTTAATTTTCCAAAAGTTACAAATCATTCCAGAAATTCAAATTATTTTCAAAAATTATAAAAATTCTTCGCAGAATTTCAGATATGTTCAAAAATTTAAAAAAATTCTTGTTTAAAATTTCAATTATCTTTATAAATAATAAAATTCTTCATCGAAATTCAATTATTTTTAAAAATTTTAATAAAATTCTTGGCAAAATTTCACAGGAATTCAATTATTTACAAAATTTTTAATAAATTTCTTCGAAAAAATCCAATTATTTTCATAAGCAATAAAATTTTCACAAAAATTCAATTATTTAAAATACAAAATTTCATAAAATTTTTCGAAAAATATCAATTTTTACAAAAGATTTTTATCAAAATTCAATTATTTTTATAACTTTTAATAAAATTCTTGTCAAAATTTCACAGGAATTCAATTATTTACAAAATTTTAAATAAGTTTTTTCGAAATAATTCAATTATTTTCATAAATAATAAATTTTTCATAGGAAATCAATTTAAAAAAAAAAAAAATTTCATAAAATTTGTCGAAAAATATCAACTTTTAAAAAAGATTTTTATAAAATTCGTCGCAAGAATTGAATTATTTAAAAACATTTAACACAATTCTTTTCAAGAATTGAATTATTTTTATAAATAATAAAATTGTTCGCAGAAATTCAATTATGATAAAAAAAAATTCTTGTCAAAATTTCAAGTATCTTTACAAATAATAAAAATCTTTTCCTCAATCCAATTATTTTAGAAAAATTTTAATAAAATTGTTGGGATAATTTTAATTAATTTCATGAATAATAAAACTCATCGCAGGATTATAATTATTTTTGATACAATATTTTAATCGAATTTCTCGAAAAATGTAATTATCCTCAAAAATGTTATTAAAATTTGTTTTGACAAATTTTAATAAACATTCAATTATTTAATAAATTATTTATTTTTTAATTTTAATAATTGAATTCTTCTAGAATTTTCTAATAAAAATGAATTTAAAAATGAATTACCGTATAATCGATTTATTATTTATGTAAATAATTGAATTATTGCAACGAATTTTATTACATTTTTTTGAGAAATTTTACTACTTGTAAAAATAATTAAATTCTTGCGAAGGATTTTGTTAGGATTTTTGTAAATAATCAACTTTTTTTGTAAAATTTTATGGTAATTTAAATTATTATAAAACATGAAGAAGGCGATCACCAAATAAAATTCAAACCTTTATGAAATTCAACAACTTATAAGAATATTATTACAAAACATGAAGAAGGCGATCATTACGAGTCTTCGACTCGGAGTGATCGCCTTCTTCATGTTTTATAATAATTTAAATTACAATAACATTTTTCAAAAAAAAGTTGATTATTTACAAAAATCCTAACAAAATCCTTCGCAAGAATTTAATTATTTTTACGAGTAGTATTCTCAAAAAAATGTAATAAATATCGTTGCCATAATTCAATTATTTTCATAAATAATAAATCGATTATTCGGTAATTCATTTTTAAATCAATTTTTATTAATTATTAATTATTATTATTATTATTATTATTATTACTATTATTTATTATTATTTATTATTAATTTTAATAACATTTTTAAGAATAATTACTTTTTTCTAGAAATTCGATTAAAATATTGTATCAATAATAATTAAAATCCTGCGATGAGTTTTATTATTCATGAAATCAATTAAAATTATCCCAACAATTTTATTAAAATTTTTCTAAAATATATAAAGATACTTGAAATTTTGACAAGAATTTTTTTTATCATAATTGAATTTCTGCGAACAATTTTATTATTTTTAAAAATAATTGAATTCTTGCAAAGAATTGTGTTAAATTTTTTAAAATAATTCAATTCTTGTGACGAATTTTATAAAAATCTTTTGTAAAAATTGATATTTTTCGAAAAATTTTATGAAATTTTGTATTTTAAATAATTGAATTCCTGTGGAAATTTTATTGCTTATGAAAATAATTGAATTTTTTCGAAGAAATTTATTAAAAATTTTGTAAATAATTGAATTCCTGTGAAATTTTGCCAAGAATTTTATTAAAATTTTTAAAAATAATTGAATTTCGATGAAGAATTTTATTATTTATAAAGATAATTGAAATTTTGACGAGAATTTTTTTTAATTTTTGAACATATCTGAAATTCTGCGAAGAATTTTTATAATTCTTGAAAATAATTTGAATTTCTGGAATGATTTGTAACTTTTGGTAAATTAAATTTTTTTTTAGTATTTTGAACTAAAATTCTTCTATCAATCTAGTATTTATGAAAATTGTAAAAGTTATTCATTAAATAATTTGTAAGTAATAATTTTATGATAGTTCTTCAAGAATTAAGTTATTTAAAAAGAAATTATTGTCAGAAATAGAAAAAATTGAAGGTTTTGTATTAAAATTCGTGGTAATTTCATAGTTTACGAGGCAAACAAAAAAACATGGAAATTCAGAGTTTTCTCATGAATTTTTAAAAATTCAATTTATTTTTCCAGTATTATTACTAAAAATCCCTGACTTTTCCCTGATTTCCCTGAACTGTGGCATCCTTGGTGAAGTATTCAATAATTTTTAGAGTAAATCAGAATATTTTTTCTTGGTCAGGAAAAAAGTGAAAATTTTGTCTGGAAATCAGAGAAAAGTCAGGGAAAAAGAAAAGAAAATTTTTGTGGCAACCCTGAAGTAGTAAAACAATTTTTTTTAAACCTCCTTAAAAACTCAAGAAAATATATAAAGTAATTTCTGTCTTGAAATGGATTGTTAAAGAATATATTGTTTTTCCAGACAATGCAACAAACTGTGAGTGGTCAGCAAGTTCTGTTAAATTCAAACAAGCAATCTCATCAATCGCAGGGGAGTCCTAGTTCACCGAAAGACGGTTCCAGTCCTCAGGCTCTTAGTTTAAGCCCATTAAATAGTCCCGTCAGTTTAGGCAGTCCGCTGTCTCCTTCGCGTGGTTATATAAAAGGCGATTCTGAGCGAGGACACTACAAGGAACACAAAAGAGTCGGCCACATTCATGCCGAGCAGAAGCGCAGATACAATATTAAGAATGGTTTCGACATGCTTCAGAGTTTAATACCGCAACTCAATCAAAATCCAAATGCAAAATCAAGTAAAGCCGCTATGCTGCAGAAGGGAGCTGATTACATCAGGCAACTTAGAACCGAAAGAAACCAACTCAAGGAGGAAATGGACAATCTGAGAAGTCAAATTGAACGCCTTAATATGTCAATTAGGTTCGATTTTATAAATGTTTTTTTTCTAACAAAAATTACTAAAATTAAAACTTGAAATACTTAACACATGTATTTTTGAAAACTTTTTACAGTAATTGTCAATCAATGCTTCCGGCAACAGGAGCGCCAGTGTCGAGACACAGAACAAGCAAGATGAAGGAGATGTTTGACGAATATGTACGTACACGGACAAGAGAAAATTGGAAATTTTGGATTGTATCCTTTTCTAAATAATTATTTTTTCTCATCAAGACACTGATTATTTACAATCCGAAGAAAATTTTAATTAATATTTAAACGAATAAATAACTTTAAGTTAAGTTAAAATTTTTAAATTAAGAATGGTTTCTGAATAATTTTCTCCTTTATGCACTCATTAATCTTCATTTTGGGCCAAACATAATTAAATTTGGTTTATTTCTTAGATACTAGATTTTGTAAAAAAAATGAAAGTAACATAGTTCGAGTTTTCTTCCTTAACCAAATAATCAGTTTAGCATCTTATTGGAACCTTTGATGACTTCCTTTACCACTTCTGTATCCACGGCGAGTATCGATGACTTGTACAGAAGCACGATTGTGTGGGTTGAGCAACATTGCTCGCTTGTTGATCTCAGACCAGGTTTGTTTCTGTCAAAATTATCTTCAAATTCAATAATTTGGAACGGAAATTACAGTCTATTTTATGCATTAACTATAAATAAATTATAATAACTCTAAAATTGGAAGTGTTTGAGTGATTTAATGCATACAATTTCTTTTTTTTTCAAGATGATCAAGTTAGCGTAGGTCCTATTAAATTTAATTTTGCACTGAACTGTCACAAAGTGTTATACATATTAGAAATTGTTTAATATTTAAAAAATACAATAAAAGTTTGAATACAAAAAATTTAATAATTATTTGCAATATTAAATTTCAGCCGTTCTCAATTCGTTGAGGTATCTCTGCACGGCAACGGAAATTCTCTCGGATCCAGCCCGGTTACCCCAAGAAGCACGTGCAGCTGTCGATCGAAAGTGAATCGGGATATGCTGAGTGTAATCACTTGTGAAAAGCAAGTTAATAAATATCTCCTCAGGATTAAAAAATATTCTTTCATATTGGAACTCAATTAAAGTTTTTCAATATCACATTGAAAAAAAATGTATACTCTAAGTGTATCTGAAAATAGGAAAGAAAAAGCCACAGGAGTTTTTTTCCGCACAAGAGTTCAAAACAATATGAAGTACATAACATTAGTTTTGTAAACTAATAAATTGTACATTTATTATTCTTTACAAATATTCGCATTTGTTAATAATTTTCAATATAAATTAAATGGAATTTATAGACAATACAGAAATTTTATTTTTCAAATATCGTGTTGAAAAAGAAATAGCAAGGCTCGGATTGTGCGACTTTTTCGACTTTTTTCGACTTTTTTTGTAAACAATATTGTTCACAAAATCATTCTTCTCTTTGGGGAAAAAAACATTACATATTATCTCGTTTCTTAATATTTTTGTAGGAAATTCTCAATTTTCATAAGGAAACAATTTGCATAATTTCTGTTTCTTAATTACAATTGCTTTAATAAAATTTAAAGTTTTTTAAAAATTAATGTAAAAAAATTTTTATAAATTCTATTTGTCAATTAGAAAGTAAAACTTTTAAAATTTTTAGAAAATTGAAGGAAAAAGTTTTAGTCAAAAAAATGATGTTACATTTATTTACAAATTTCTTTCACATTTTTCGAAAACATCAATAACTTCTTTTTTAAATAATATATTTAATTATTATTTTTCGATAGGAAATAAAATTCTTCAAAAGATTCAAATTCAAACCTTTTTGAAATTAAACAACTTATAAAAAATCGTTATAAAACATGAAGAAATCGATCATTCCGATTCTTCGACTCGGAGCAATCGATGTCTTCATGTTTTATTACAATTAAAGATGACCGAGTGATAAAATCATTATTTTATATTACAAGACTTTATAAAAAAAAATTTTTAAATTATTTTTTATAAAAATAATTGAATTATTGAGAAGAAATTTATAAAACATTAGTAAGTAATTGAATTTTGCAGAATAATTTTGATATTTACAAAGATAATTGAAATTTTTAGGAGAATTTTCGAAAATTTCGAAAATAATTTAATTTCTGCGAAGAATTTTCTTACTTTTGAAGATAATTGAATTTTGCAAAGAATTTTATTATTTATAAAGATAATTGAAATTTTGACAAGAATTTTATTATTATTTTTACAAATAATTAAATTTCAGAGAAGAATTTTATTATTTATAAAAATAATTGAAATTTTGAACAGATTTCTTTGAAAATATTTAAAAGTAATTAAATTTTGCAGAAGAATTTTGATATTTATAAAGATAATTGAAATTGTGAGGAGAATTTAAAATAATTTTTTGAAAATAATTGAATTTCAGCGAAGAATTTTCGTACTTTTGAAGATAATTGAATTTTGTATTAGAATTTTAGCAGAACTTTTGAAAATAATTAAATTTCCATAAAGAATTTTATTATTTATAAAATTTTGACGAGAATTTAAAAAAAAATTTTTTATATAATTGAATTTCTGCGAAGAATTTTATTACTTATGAAAATAATTGAATTTCAGAGAAGAATTTTATTATTTATAAAGATAATTGAAATTTTGACAAGAATTTTATTAAATTTTTGTTTAAATAATTGAATTTAGGAGAAGAATTTTATTATTTATAAAAATATTTTACATTTTCAAAAGAATTTTTAAAAAAATGTTAAAAATACCTAATTAAAATTTTGCTTTGAATTTTATTAAATTTTATTAAATTTTATTCCGGATTGTTTGATATTAAAGTATGTGTTGTCGAGAAATGTGATTTTTTTTACAATTTTGACAATTTCGTGTTTCCTTTTTTGTCGTTTTTTTTTAAATTCCATGCGACTTTTTTTCGACTTTTTTGCAAATTTTATGCGACTTATCGTGACTTTTGTTGTGAATTTATGCTACTAAAGCGACTTTTTTTGAGTCTTAAAGTCGATCCGAGCCCTGAAATAGTTTCAATTATGCACAAAAATAGTGATCTCGTACATTATTCATATATTCATTAGAAACAAAATGTAATTCAATTTTTCTTCACTTTATATTATAAATTATAATTCATTGAAAAATGTTGGAGAATTTTTCTTTTTAATCAAAAAACAGACAATTTTTTTAACTATTTAAAATTTTTACTTTACGATTCAAGAAAAAATACTGAACAACTTGCCTTATCACGAATGATAAATTGGGGCAGATCATTCCACTTTTTTCGCCACAGGAAATATCGACGATATTCGCATGTGAAAAATTGTACATAAAATAAAATAAAGCAAAAACGATTTTTATGAGGCTTTTGATGAGTGAAGAATATTTTTATACAGATCGGCTAACAATTTTTTAGATGTGTATTGAAAGTAGAAAAATAATTATCGTTTGCTAATTTTTAATTTTAGTTTCTTGTAAAGTGAAAATATTTTTAAATTGTTATTTACATTGAAAAAAGGATTTTTTTGGAAAAAAATGTCTATTTCAATATCCACTTGTTATGTTATACACATGGACAGTAGTTTTCAAGCCCTTGATTTTTTTTAAATGCTTTTGCATCAAATCTTTAAGAAATCTTTAAGAAATCTTTAAGAAATCTTTCAGAAATTAAAAAAAAATGCTTTTTAAAAAATACCTGTTGCGTACAAGGGAAAGAGCTGCTCACAAATTATACGAAATGTTACACATCAACATTGTTATGTAATATGAAGTTTTATTAAAAAATTTCATGTGATAATGTACAAATCATTTTAATACAGTTCGATTATTAGGTATATAATGTAAAGTCGAAAAAATTTTCGAGTATTAAAGTTATGATAAAGTTCTTTATACAAATGAATTGAAATAAAAAAGTGCAATGCTCGGAAATTTCTATGTCTAAAAATAATAATATTATGTGTATAAGTGTAAATGGTAAACTATACAAAAATGAATCAAAGATGGGATGTTTCTTTTGTACAATATGCATCTTTTGGTTACTCACTTTATTTGTACCAAATTGAAATTCCAATCCTTACTAAACTTATAATTACACTACATTTTTTTATTACTAGCATGATTGTTATTATTTTGTTAAAAAGTTAATTAAAAAATATAAAGGAATACATGTGATGTCATTTTTTACTTACAAAAAATATATTCTTTTTAAATTTGCTTTTCAAGCAATAAACATCTTTTTAAGTAACAATTAATATTTATTTTAGTTCTCTTTAAAGTGCTAAAGATCGTTAGTAAACTGGTGAAAAGGAATGACAAGTCTCACAGCATATAAAGAGTTCAACAACGGAACTGTCAGGCATAACTGTGAAAATTGGTGGTTTAGTGCAGTGCAACATATGGTCTTCTGTTACTTTAGAAAGTTTGTCCTTAAAGTCTGAGAGACTTAATAGCGTTGGAAAATAAATATCACATTTTTTGCAGTTTATAAATTCAGCTGCTTTGACCAGTGCAGTTTTTAGACAAATTGGACAGAAGACAACTTCCTCAGACATACTTTCTTCCTCTTCTCTTTCTAATTGTCTGCAGTACTCTTCGAAGATCCATTGTTCTATTATCGAAACAAATTCAAAACAAAATTACAAAATTACTATTTTTTAAATTTGCGAATTTAAGTGACATTTTCCAACCACAAATTAAAAAAAGAAATTCGATTTTGTATTTATTGGTATATGAAGAAAATATGGATGATACTCAATCGTTTCTTTTCTTAAATTAAAGTTGTGATGATTTATAATAAACTGTATGTATTTGAAATTAGAAAATTTAAAAAAAATTATGATTAACAAATAAATTTTGCTTTTTTATAGCAAATTTCGTTTGACTGATCTAAACTATGAAAATTTTTCTCTTTTTTATTTATAAAAAATATTCGAAAATTGTTAAAAAATTGTGATTAAGAAATAGAAAACAATACTCATTTTATGCATAATGTTTATTTCTCAATAACAATATTGTTCACAAACTGATTCTTTTCTTTAGGGAAAAAAACATTAGATATTCTCGTTTCTCAATATTTTTGGTAGAAAATTCTCAATTTTCATAAGGAAATAGTTTACATAATTTCTATTTCTTAATTACAATTGATTTGATAAAATTCAGTTTTTTAAAAATAAAGGAAAAAAATGTTTATAAATTCTATTTGTGAATTATAAATTTTAATTGAAAATGAAATTGAAACTTTTTAAATTTTTAGAAATTAAAGGAAAAAAATTTTACTTAAAAAATTGTTCTGTTATATTTACTAACGAATTTTTTTAAATGTAAAATTATTCGAAAACATTAATAACTTCATTCTTAAATAAATATTTAATAATTATTATTTTCTCATAGGAATTGAGATTTTCAAAAATTTCAAATTAAAACATTCTGAAATTCAATAACTTTTAAGAATATGTATTATGAAGATGACCGAGTGATAAAATAATTATTTTTTACTATGAGAATATTATTACTGTAACATCTAGTGGATTCCACGTCAGTTCAACACACTAATTTTCATGACTTGTTGGAATTTGGCTGCACTTTTGTAAATTTATTACTTTTATAGTGATAAACAACTCCACCAAATATTTTTTCAAAATTTTGAAAATTACCAAAAATATGTCATTTTCAAAATTTGTGTCTTTTTTTAAAGTGCTATAACTTTGGTTCTAATTAACCGATTTTGGTTTTTGAAAAATAATTTCTTTGGTTTTAAGTATACTTTAAGTTAAAATTAATATAAAAAAAAAATTCAAAAAAAATTTTTTTTTTGAAATTTTGAAAAATTAAAAATCTGTTTTTGAATCAACTTTGATTTTTTTCAAAATTCTACTAAATGTTAGGGCAAATGTCCTTTACATGTCCTTAGGTTTCATCTTGGGATCTCAAAGGGATTCGGAGTAAGAAAATAAAACTTAACCACATATTACGAACATATGGGAAAAAATTCCTCAACTGCCCAGGTCAAAAAATGAATTTTCTCTAAACTTTGCTAAAATGTTACTATTATAAGTTGAAGTGTAAAAATAAATTTTTTTTTAATTTCATAAAATATTTTTTGAGTTATGGAGTTTCAAAATTTGGATTTCTTTGAAAATATCTTTTTTTCAATTTAATATATTGATAAGTAAAAACCGCTGCCAAGTTGTATATTTTTTTTTATAATTTTGATGTTCATTTCATGAACACTTTACTTCCTCATAGAGATAAAAATAATAGAAATATATGAATAACTTTTTATAAATATGGTAAAAGTGATTGAATTTTGAGTCAATCAATGTATTTTTAAATACCCTACAAGATATTTACAATAATTTAATAGTTAAACAAAAAATTTTTAAACAAAAAAGTTGAGAAAATGTCATTTTCCACAATTTTTGGTTTTTAAAATACCAATAATTTCGAAATTTATTATCGAATTAGGTTCAAAAATAGGTCAATCAAAGCGTTTTTTGAAGCTCTACAAGTCGGTAATGATAATTTTAAGATTACTTCTACATTTTTCAAAAAAAATTTTCAAAAAAGTCTTATTTTCCAAAATTTTTGATTTTTAAAAGTTTATTAACTCCGGTTAATATGGACGAAAAATGTCCAATTAGGGCTCAAAAGATGCGTCTAAAAAAACTGTACAAAATTATGGAAAAACATTTATAGGTGTCCTAACATTTTTTGAAAGTTATGAGCAAAAAACGTTTTTTTGCAAAATTAAAAATCAAAAAAAAATTTAGTTAAACTTTATTAATATATCAGAAAGTACTCTCACTTTATGTCCGCAGGTGAGATCTACAATTTAAAAAAAATTCAACCCAAAAGCTCTTCATGATTTCGCGATATTTATGAAAATGTGATGTTTACACACACACACACACACACACACACACACACATACGGAATGACATTTTTTAAAAATGTCATTTTTGAACTCCTGAGGTCAAATAATATAAAGATGTCAAAAAATCGAACTTAAAAAATTTTGGTATTGCAATACTTCCTCTATGAGGAAGTAATTAATCGAATTTAAAGTACGAATAGTGATTTTTAAAAGGGTTTTCACGAGTTATATGCTGGTTACCTTTTTTCCTATGAGCCTTGAAAAAATCAGAGTGGGACCATGGAAATTTTTGAGGAAAATAATAATTTATCATTATTTTACATAGAAAATGATGATTTATAATTAATTTCTTCAAAAAGTTCCATGGTCCCACTCTGATTTTTACATGGCTCATAGGAAAAAAGGTAACCTTTCGATTGGGATAGGTTAGAAAAAAATTAAAAACACCGATTTTGAGATATATTGAAATTAGGAATTTGACCTTGAATTTCAAGGTCAAATCGAAAGAAAACAACTTTTTTTATCACCAGCTTATAGCCCGTGAAATTGATACATAAAAAGAGTGTGATCTTTACGACGAAAGGGTTTTCGTCAACTGAACAAAAAGAGTTACTTAGAATGTGTGTGTTTGTCTGTGTGAATGAAGTGTGCCATCTGTATTAGTAAAATAGAAGTCACTATAAAGGCGCGAATTGTCAATTTCTAACACTCTCCCTCAAGTCGAGACTGGAAATGACTTGATTGATAATATTCCAAGATCACGGATACAAGTGAGATGTCTAGGTCCTGGTAATCCCTTGGTCAGCACATCTGCAGGCATTCTTTCAGTTGGCATGTAGACGAGATCGACTGGATGCTGCTTCAACACTTGACGAATGAAATGATGTTTGACATCTATATGTTTCGATCGGGAATGGTGTACAGGATTTTCAGCTAATTTCCCTGCTCCTTGGTTATCATTGAGGTAACAACCTTTGCCAGGTCGGGGAATCCGAGTTCTTTGAGAAAACTGATGAGATGCAAAGCTTCCTTCGAGGCATCAGTGATCGCCATATACTCGGCTTCGGTGGACGAGAGTGCAACCGTGCGTTGCTTGCGTGATTCCCACGATATGGTAGCTCCACTCAACACAAAAGCTGAGCCGGTGAATGAACGTCTGTCAATCGGACAATTGGCCCAATCGGCATCGACGAATTATTTGACATAATCAGAATGTCATCCACGTAGATAAGGAGTATTGTCGTATTTGTTTCGTCCATGTAGACGCAAGGATCGGCACTTGTCGGAGTTAGATTCATGTTGCGAAGTACGGAGTCCAATTTTGCATGCCACTGTCTACCAGCTTGGCAAAAGCCATATGTGGCTCTGTTTAGTTTGCAGACTTTCGGTTTTCCGTTGAATTTTTTCAGCATATTTCGAGCTTTCCTCGAAAGGTTGGAATCTTCTTCGTGTGTCATTTTCTCGAGCATTTTCATCAAAAGGTCAAGTTGTTCCATGTGAACAAGGGTATCTATTTCAGCGTTTAAATATGCTGTTTCAATGTCGAGTTGCGTTATCTCGAGATTAAATTTTACTGCAAGTGCGATTAAAAGTCGAAGTGAGCTCAAGCGAGCAACGGGTGCAAAGGTTTCTGAAAAATGCACGCCAGGTTGTTGTGCATAAATTAACCTTTTGCCACGACACGGGCCTTCCTTCGTTCCAGTTTTCCTCCAGCTCCAAATTTGTTTCGAAGCACTGTTCGACATTTGATCACTTTTTCGTCGTTTGGTTTATCAACGAGATCAAAAGTATCCATTCTTCACTGGAGTCGTCATTAGAGTTTGTTGTGGGAGGAGGATGAACAGGAACAGCAGGATTGGAATTGATCATGTTGTAGACTTTTCCTGGACGACCTCGCTTGCCAGTCCTGTTCTTTTTCGGTCTGCCTACTCCTCTTCGTGAATTTTCACCTGGATCATTTTCTTGGACACCAGCACCTTCCAGTTGTATAATCGGTCCTTCCATCTCATCGCCTGGATTTTCCTCTCCCTCGCTGAAGTGTTCCATTTCTTCGTGTGGATCAGCAATGATCAGTTCATTGTTGTGAAGATTTTGATTCACTCTCGGATTCAAAATAAATTCGACATTACATGTGGCACTAGGATTTGCTTGATCATCCTTCCAATATTATCTCATGAACCGAACATCACGTGTTATACGCACTTTTCTTTCTGATGGTACCCAGACTCTATATGCCTTGGCATTGCTGGCATATCCGATGAAGATGCCTTCTATCCCTCGTGGCTCCAATTTGTCCTTGTTCGGTCGCTTGTTGAGACAGTACACTTTCAGTCCAAATTTTCGTAAATGCCTTAGATCCAGACGTTTCCCGATCCATTTTTCATGAGGTGTTCCAAATTCCAATGACTTCGTCGGACACCTGTTACGAAGATAGCACGCAGTTGACACAGCTTCGCCCCAGAAGGTCTTCGGCAATTTTGAATTAATTAATAGACATCGAGCAGATTCGATCAGAGTCCTATTTTTGCGCTCTGACACTCCGTTTTGTTGCGGGGTATAAGGTGCTGTCAAACGGTTCCTAATCCCGGCGTCCTTGAGAATGCGATCCATTCCAGTATTCACAAACTCCTTCCCAGTGTCCGATTGGATTGTTTTAATTTTCGCTCCGGTGTGTGTCTCAGCAAATGCCTTAAACTTCTTAATCTTTGAAGCGACCTCCGATTTACTGCTGAGGAAAAATACCTCGGTCCATCGAGTATGATCATCTGTGAAGGTCAGGAGATATCGAGTTCCACTCAACGACGTTGTTCGCATTGGCGATTCTACGAAAAGGGATTTGTCTTTACACAAGTGTGTAGTATACCCGCTATCAATGCACCACTTTTCGACGGTGGTAGCATTGTACGACGAATCGTCACACGAAAAGGTATCACTCGCGAAAAATATGTCTTCGACGGTACCGGCTTTATCCTTTTCTTTTTTTTAAACCCTTTGAGGCGTTATGCCCGACTTTACCACAATAATTGCACGTAATTTTCTTTCCTTGATTAGATTGACACTTTCCTCAATTATTTTACCGATCAACTCATCGATGTCCGGTAACGTATCATGAGATTTTACGGCGCAGCAAAAGTTATCATAACTGCTAGGTAAACTATGCAACAACATTATCGTTAACAATTCCCCGTTCACATCAATGTCCATTTGCCGTAAATTATCGACAATGTTCATGAAACGAGAAAGATAATCGCGCACATCGTCACCATCACGCATTTTTTGTGATAAGAGTTGTTCCAAAAGTGTAGCTTTCCAAGTCGGACCTTGGGACGCGTATATGGACTTTAGTTTTGTCTAAACTTCGTTTGACGTCTCGCAGTTTCTAATGTGTTGTAGCTGTGACGAGCTAATTGAAAGAATGAGATCAGATTTAGCCATTTTATCCTCTGCTTTCTATTTGTTTTGGTCTTCTCCCACGGCCTCTGGTTTGACGGTATCGCCATTCACGTATGACCATGTTCCGTTTCGTGTTAATAGAGCTTCCACTTGGATTTTCCAAGTTTCGTAGTTGACCTTTGACAACAGTTCAATTTGCATCGAACCATGGAAGCTTGTTTGATTATTAGTCATTTTTTTATCGACTATGTTTTCTCGGACAAGACAAAAATAAATAGCGTCGTTCACGATTTTAGGGAAACTAAGTTTTGATTTGATAGTCAGGTTATTTTCATTCGATAAAGAACGAATGAGTATTATTAAACAAAATTTATAATAATTTCACTTAATCACGACAGTCAATCACAAGTACGCGAAAGAAAAAGAATCGAGTGATCATGAAAAGAAATGCAATGCGCGATAGCGTCCGTTTCGAACAAAGGAGTCTGTTTTCGTAAATTGAGATTATTCTCTATTTATACCTCCTGGGCCCATAACCTGTTAGAGTTAGCGACTTGGGTAACACGAATAACGACAATTGAATTTAGAAACGAAAGCAAGTGAACTTTATTTTATAAATAAATCGAATTAATTGATATATAAAAAGAGTGTGATCTTTACGACGAAAGGGTTTTCGTCAACTGAACAAAAAGAGTTACTTAGAATGTGTGTGTTTGTCTGTGTGAATGAAGTGTGCCATCTGTATTAATAAAATAGAAGTCACTATAAAGGCGCGAATTGTCAATTTCTAACAAAATCGATTAATTTTACTTATCAATATATTAAATCGAAAAAAGATATTTTCAAAGAAATCGAAATTTTGAAACTCCATAACTCAAAAAATATTTTATGAAATTAAAAAAAAATTTATTTTTACACTTCAACTAATAATAGTAACATTTTAGCAAAGTTTAGAGAAAATTCATTTTTTGACCTGGGCAGTTGAGGAATTTTTTCCCATATGTTCGTAATATGTGGTTACGTTTTATTTTCTTACTCCGAATCCCTTTGAGATCCCAAGATGAAACCTACAGGACATGTAAAGGACATTTGCCCTAACATTTAGTAAAATTTTAAAAAAATCGAAGAATATGTTTTTTTAAAAACGGATTTTTAATTTTTCAAAATTTAAAAAAAAAAATTTTTCACATTAAGTAACTTAAAATATACTTAAAACCAAAGAAATCCTTTTTCAAAATCCAAAATCGGTTAATTAGAACCAAAGTTATAGCACTTTAAAAAAAGACACACCTTTTGGTGGTCAGTTGGTGGGAATAAAAAAGAATGCTTGCAAAGCTGTGAGAATGGAAGAATGGGAGTATGGAATTGTAATAATAGCGCATGAATTTGTTGATTGGGGTAATACTGTTAACATGATCACAGTTTACAATAATGTCAGAACGTCCAAGGTCGTAGATAGTTTGAGATCAGTATTAGACAGTTTTCAAGGCAAAGAGGAGGGATTGATAATCTTAGGGAATTTGAATTCCAGGATAGGAGAGGAACTCAGGAGGAGCGAAATAGATGAAGGGACTCCAAGTAAAAATTATTATAGAGTGCGTACATCAGAGGATAAAACTGTAATCAGTGAAGGAGTTAAATTATTAAGGTTTCGTGAGGAAATGGGGTTGAGGGTTCTTAATGGAAGAATAAACGGAGACACTCAAAGAAAACTGACGCGTGGAGGGGTTCGGTTCTTGACTTTTAATAATTGAATCTGATGGAATTGGCGATTCTCAGGTGAAAGAAATCAAAATACTACCAAGGATAGAGTCAGATCATTTTCCAGTGACATTTGAATTGCAAGTGAAAAGTAGGCGAAGACAGAAGGGTAACGAGAAAAACACGATAAACACAGATTGCGAGAATCAGGAAGATCGACTGGTATGGGACAACAAAAAGACAAAAGAGTACAGAGAGGCATTAGAAAAGTTGTGAGAACAAAAAGTAAATAGTTAATGAAGGAGAATGGTCAAATGCATGGAATGAAGTTAATTGAGCAATTAAATTGGCTGCGAAGCAGGTAGGAATGATTAGAAAAATAAAGAGGGGAGGGAGAAATCAGGGTAGAAAGAGGAATGAAGCGGAACAGAAGCTGAAACAAGAGGCTTATAAATGCTTGAAAGCTTACTTGAAAGAGAAGGGTAATAAAGAGAGGGAAGAGTTTAATGAAAGCAGAAAAAGGTTAAGGGAATGGCGAAGAAATAAGAAACAGCAAGAAAAAGAGGAAAAATGGGGAAGGGTAATCAAAAGTAAAAATATGAGCGAGTTTTGGCAGTCATTGAATGGTTTCAGTCAGAGGAGAAAATGTAAAGGTGTGGGCATCGAAAAAGAGGATTGGAAAAAACATTTCATGAAACTCCTAGGTGGGAAAGATCAGAACCGATTGAAGGGGAAAAGGAGAATTTCCAGGGTGAGCAAGAAGAAAAAGAAGATATTACGATTCAAACTTCAAGTTCAGAATTACCTTCAGAAAACATCGAGGGGTTTGATGCAGAGGAAGATGAATGGGACATCAAGCTAAATGAGGACATCGAATTTGAAGAGCTAGCTAAGATCGTTAATAGTCTCAAAAAGGGAAAAGCAGCAGAAGAAGATGGAGTTTCTATTGATTTTATTAAAGGATTACCGGAAATTTGGCCAAAGAGGTTCATAGAGTATTAAATGGAATGTGGAAAGATGGGGTGCTAGGACCTGGCTGGGAAAAAGCAAGAATATTCCCTATTCACAAAGAGAGAGAAAAGCATGTAACGTAATAAAAAACAGTATTCTTTACGCTATACGTAAAATTAAAAAATACTATCGTATTCTGGATACATTTTTGAGTGAGAAACCATTGAGAAAAAAATGGCCCGCTTCTAGAAATAACAATATTAAATTATTTTTGTCGCCGTGTAAGCCGTTTTGATGGTGTTCTTTTGTTTTTTTGATGTTTTTTGACTAAGCTGATATTTTAAATAAGAAAAGCAATTAATTACCATTTTTGTATTCTTTTTAATAATTTATAAATATTTAATATACCAGGACGCTAGACTGGGTGCATGCCATTCATCGAAAGAGTTTTTAATTATAGATTAAGCGGAGCAAGACGCACTATTGAAAATGCATTTGGCATCATGTGCTCCTAATGGAGAATTTTTCGAGTTTTGATAAATGCCATAGAAGAACACATTAAATTAATCATTTTAGCAGTTGTGTGCCTGCATAATTATCTTCGAAAAAAGAAGAGGACAGTCCGGAGGACAAAAGAAGTTACTGTCCCATTAATTTCGCTGACCGAATGGAAAATGGTGTTGAATTTGAAGGAGAGTGGAGACGAGAGTTCCAGAGAAATGCTTTTAAATCTCTTCCTCCCAACAACGTTCACCATTACAACAAGCATTACAACAAATTCTTTTTAATAATTTATGAATATTTAATATATTTGAATTAAAACAGACATTTTCTTATTTAAAATATCAGCCCAGTCAAAAAACATTAAAAAAAACAAAAGAACGTTAAATTTAAACTTGATGTATAACGCGAAAACAGCGCGGTGGGACGTATACGTCCCACCTACAAAAGCCTTCAGGAAGAATAGGGAAGAATAGGAAGAATAGGGCTTTAAAAATATGTAACCTAGATCATGTTAAAAAATTTCTATTGTTTAAAAAAATTCATAAATTATTGTTAAAATTCACAAATTTTTTAAACATTTTAAAATCGACTAAAAATTGTTACTCAGGGGTTTTTGGGGTCGCTGATTACGAATATGACATCAGTTTATAAAAATTCAATATGGCGGATCCAATATGGCAGAAGATTTTTTAAAAATTGTTTAGTTTTATATGAAACTCATCACTCGGGGGTTTTAGGGATCGCTAATGACGATTCTGATGTTAGTTTTTAAAAATTCGAAATTGCGGATCCAATATGACAGATGACAAATGTAAAAATTTATTAGCTTGTCACGAAAGTTGTTACTTGGAGGTTGTTGTAGTCCCTGAATACCAATCTTTAGTGTATTTTTAAATTTAAATCGTGGATTAATAATTAGCGGAGAAATTTTTAAAATTAATAAACTAGAACATGTTTATTACAAAAATCCTGCTAATTTTACAACAAAAATTTATAATTAGCCAGCGATCTTAGATTTTTAAAAAGCATTAATTCTTGAAAGTAAGTATCAAGCAAATCTGAATAAAATTTGAAAAATGGCAAATGCCATTTTGAATTTTAAAAAACTATCACCGACTTTGTAATCAGTGACCGGGGTTCCCCCAAGAACCAACTTTTAGGTCAATTGAATCAACTTTGTAAAAAGTCATCCGTCATATCAGATCCGACATTTTTAATTTTTAAAAACTAATATCAGATTCGTCATCAGCGATCCCTAAAACCCCCGAGTGACAAGTTTCAGGTAAAACTGAACAATTTTTAAAAAATCGTCCGCCATATTGGATCTGTTATTTTGAATTTTTAAAAACTAACATCAGATTCGTAATCAGCGTCCCCAAAAACGCCCGACTAAACATTTTCAAGCGAATCAGCTTAATTAAAAAAAATGTCCGCCATATTGGATCCGCCATTTTGAATTTTTAGAAACTAGCTTTAACTTCGTAATCAGCGACCCAAAAAATATTAAGTCATGAGATGTAAAATAAAATCCCTGCATTTGAAATAATGTGCCCCTGAAAGGGTTAAAATCTTTGAATTTAGGAAAATTTTTGAAAATAATTGAAATTTTGCAAAGAATTTTATTAAATTTTTTGCAAATAATTAAATTTTGGAGACACAATTTATTATTTATAAAAATATTTAAAATTTTCAAGAGAATGTTTTTAAATTTTCGAACATAATTGAATTTCTGCTAAGAATTTTATTATTTTTAAAAACAATTGAATTTCTGCAATTATTTGTAACTTCTCTAACATTCAATTCTTTTCTAAAAATTTATTAAATATTTACTTGCAATATTCGGAATATTTAATTGCAATGTTTATTGAAAGTTGTGTACAGATTTAAATGTCTCGATTAAATAAATGTTTAGCGCGAAGCTTTCCTGAACATTTCAATAAAATCTTCGCCTAGTTATAATTATAATTATAATTATGCGAAGACTCAATTTCATGTTTAGGAAATGTTCAGGAAAGCTTCGGACATATAAATCTGTACACAATTTTCACCAAACTTTTCAATTAAATATGACGAATATTGCAAGTAAATATTTAATAAATTTTTAGGAAAGTTTCGGTGCTGTGGGGGATTAAATATGTTGGATACGAGTTGGACGATTTAAACATTTGTGTCTTGTTAGAATTAAGGGAACCGGAAGTGTTAATCCCACGTAAAAATGACTCGTACGAAATTCGTACGCATTTCGTTCCGAAATCCGGACAGATTCGTACAGAATTCCTATCGAATTCGTATGAAATTACTAGCGAAATTCGTGTGGCGTTTTGAAACGTTTTTTCGCACGAATATTCGTGCGAATAATACCCGGATTTTATTTAATGGATTTTCAAGAAATATTTTCGTTCGGAAATCCGTATAGAAATTCGCACGGAATAATTTTTGACAATTTCTTTTAAAATTTTCGGTCAAATTTCAATACGAAATTTGTACGAAATTTGAGCGAATTACGAACGAATGTATTTTTAAAATTTTTTATAAAATTCTGCTCGGAAATTGGTATGGAATTCCGCACGAAATGTCAGCCAAAAATTTCCTAAAAAATTTTCGACGAAATTTCCATACAAAATTCGTACGAAATTCGAGCGAATTACGAACGAATTTATTTTGAAAAATTTTTTATAAAATTCTGCTCGGAAATTCGTATGGAATTCCGCACAAAATGTAAGCCAAAAATTTCCTAAAAAATTTCGACGAAATTTCCATACGAAATTCGTACGAAATTCAAGCGAAGAACAAACGAATGTATTTGGAAAATTTTTTATAAAATTCTGCTCAGAAATTCGTATGGAATTCCGCACGAAATGTCACCTAAAAATTCCCTCAAAAATTTTCAGCAAAATTTCCATATGAAATTCGTACGAAATTCAAGCGAATAACGAACGAATTTATTTTGAAAAATGTTTATAAAATTCTGCTCGGAAATTCGTACGAAATTCCACACGAAATGTCACCTGAAAATTCTTTCAAAAATTTTCAGCTGATTTTCGAAAATAAATTCGTACAAAATTCGATCGAATTACGAACGAATTTATTTTGGAAATGTGGCCGAAAATTTTTAAAGAAATTTTTGGCTGACATTTCGTGTGGAATTCTATACGAATTTCCGAGCAGAATTTTATAGAAATTTTCTAAATTAAATTCGTTTGTAATTCGTAGGAATTTCGTATGAAAATTTGTCTGAAAATTTTTGAAGAAATTTTTGGCTGACATTTCGTGCGGAATTCCATACGAATTTCCCAGCAGAATTTTATAAAAATTTTCCAAAATAAATTCGATCGTAATTCGCTCAAATTTCGTACGAATTTCATATGAAAATTTCGTCGAAAAGTTTTGAGAAAATTTTTGGCTGACATTTCGTGCGTAATTCCATACTAATTTCCGAGCAGAATTGTATAAAAATTTTCAAAATAAATTCGTTCGTAATTCGCTCGATTTTCGTATGGAAATTTCGTCGAAATTTTTGAAGAAATTGTCAAAAATTATTCCGTGCGAATTTCCATACGGATTTCCGAACGAAAATATTTTTTGAAAATCCATTTAAAAAATTTCAGGTATTATTCGCACGAATATTCGTGCGAAAAAACATTTCAAAACGCCATACGAATTTCGCTACTAATTTCATACGAACTCGATATGAATTCTGTACGAATCTGGCCGGATTTTGGAACGAAATGCGTACGAATTTCGTACGAATCATTTTTACCTGGGAAAATAGAACCTTAAGGAACCTTAAGAGCTTCCAAGAGATAAGAGACAAATTATTATATAGGGAAAAAATTATTAAATTAATTAATTATTATTATTATTATTATTAATTATTAATTTAATTTCTCTTATATTACCCTTAAGAGCTTCTAACTGAATAGTTTCTTCCAATTCAAGTGGATCATCAAAAATCAACTTGAAGGGCTCTTAAGGTTAACCTTAAGGTTCTGAATTTTGAAATATAGACATCAATCACATCTCTTACCCTTATTTGTACTATTTTAGCTTTAATTAATAAATGCATATTTTCGTTCATAATCTCGTTTGGTCACTAATTTATTAACAAACTCTTTTAAAATTGAATTAATTTTTAAATATTTTTTAAGCAAAATTATTCATTAAATAATTTTTATGTACTAATTTTATGATAGTTGTTGAAGAATTAAGTTATTTAAAAAAAAAATTATTGTCAGAAATAGAAAAATTTTGAAGGTTTTATACCAGAATTCGTGGTAATTTCATAGTTTTATGAAGCAAACAAAAAAGACACCAAAATTGAGAATTTTCTTATTATGAATTCTAAAAATTTAATTTTTTCCAGTACTTTTAATAAAAATGTCTGACTTTTCCCCAAATTTCCTGTCTCAGAATATACGATTATTATAGATATAATAATATTAAAACTATATTCCAATTCATATTTTATTTTTAGGAAAAAAATTTGAATTAAAAATTGTTAAATTCTATATTATTTTTAAAATTGCTATTTTTTTAAAGCACTGATTAAGAAGTTAGTTGCGCGAATTGTTGCTAGTAGTTTATTAGAAAATATATTTCAAAGAATATTATTTGAGGTTTTTATATAAAGATGAATTTTAATATATTACAAAAAAAATTAAATTAAAATTTTTTTTTAAATTTAAACAAACCTTCTTCAACCATAATTTCAGCTTCCAACTGAATAGCTTCTTCCAATTCAAGTGGATCATCAAAAACCAACTTGGAGGGCTCTTCTTCCAAGTCTGCTGAAATAATTTCATCGAACTCTTTACGAAGGATAGTTGATAAAGTTTCTTGTACATCATCTGGAGGAGAATCAAGTCCTAGTCTACGTCCATTGAATAGTTCATCTCGCCTCTCCCGCATTCGCTCTCGACATCTCTAGTTTTTAAAGATTTAATTTAATATTCATTTTTTTTACATGCACACATTTTATAAACATTTTTTCAATAACAGTTCTTATAGTTTGAAAATTAATTATTTATGTTAATTTTAGATAATGATAATGTTTGTCATTTATTAATTTAAATTATAACTTACAATTAGTTAATTTATTTAAATTTTATTTAATACTTATTGCTTTTATTTTTAATAAATATAAATATTTACAGAATGGATTCTGACCAGAAGAAACTAACCTGTCGTAATACTTGGTGCAATTTCGGAGAGCCATGCTTAATTTTATTTGCTGCTTCGATTGTTTTTCTCTTTGTGCGTGCTGAAGGACTCAATGTTAAGTCTGACATTTTTCAAAAAATAAAATTGTGTATCTGAACAGAAAAGTAGAAAAATATAATTTCAATATATATTCAATATGCACTCATTTCGATGGGCTTAGATATTTCAAAATATTTGGTATACATACAAATCCTTTCTCCTTTTTCTCTCTGCCTTTATATATATTTTTATTTAATTTATATTACACATACATATTATTTTGTTATTTAATTCATTTATTTCTTTCACTTCTTTTTGAGAAATTAATTAAAGGAGAAAAGGAAAAAAAACACATTAAAAAAAGCATGAGTGGAAAAATCTCGTATTGAAGAAAATCGAAAATCTCGAAATTATTCTAGTTGACCAGGGATGGGTTTTGACGTGAGTATAAAAGTCAAAACCACAACTGCTTATAGTCATTTTACATTTAAAACAGTTAAGAATGAAAAAAATTTAATTAATACTAATGAAAACGAAGAATATACAGAAAAAAGAGCCGAAATAAGAAAAATAGTTTATTTCGCCCGTTGGAAAAGAAAAATTTGCAAAATAAGAAACTGGCGAAATAAAAAAAATAGATTAATTCGCCCGTCAAAGAAATTATGCCACGATTTATATTAAGTGCAATCGGAAAATTAATTTATGTTAAAATTTTAAGATAAATTTATTTTTATTTATTTTATTATTTATTTCTCTATAAGAGATTTATTAGTGCAATAAAGAAATACTTATTTGTTAACTATAATATTACTAATTGTTTTAAAAAAATGTTAATTTTATAAACTTTTAATGTCTCAATTTTTATGCAGGGTTGCCACAAATATTTAATTTTATTTTTCCCTGTCTTTTCCCTGATTTCCAGAAACAATTTCCACTTTTTCCCTGACCCTAAAGAATATTCTGTTTCACTCTAAAAATTATTAGATACTCAAAAAATGTTCTATTACATTTATTTACAAATTTCTTGAATTGTCAAATTATTCAAAAAAAAAATCAATAACTTCTTTTTTAAATAAATATTTAATCATTATTATTCTTCTGTAGGAATTAAAATTTTTCAAAACATTCAAATTAAAACCTCTATAAAATTCAACAACTTATAATAATTTAAATTACCATAAAATTTTTCAAAACAAAGTTGATTATTTACAAAAATCCTAATAAAATCCTTCGCAAGAATTTAATTATTTTTAAAAGTAGGTAGTAAAATTTCTCAAAACATGCAATTATTTAAAAAAAATGTAATAAAATTGGTTGCAATAATTCAATTATTTTCGTAAATAATAAATCGATTATTTGGTAGTTCATTTTTAAATCAATTTTTATTAGAAAATTCTAGAAGAATTCAATTATTAAAATTAAAAAATAAATAATTTATTAATAATTGAATGTTTATTAAAATTTGTCAAAACAAATTTTAATAACATTTTTAAGAATAATTACATTTTCGAGAAATTCAATTAAAATATTGTATCAAAAATAATTAAAATCCTGCGATGAGTTTTATTATTCATGAAATCAATTAAAATTATCCCAACAATTTTATTAAAATTTTTCTAAAATAATTGGATTTAGGAAAAGATAATCTTTATCTTTATTTATAAAGATACTTGAAATTTTGACAAGAATTTTTTTTATCATAATTGAATTTCTGCGAACAATTTTATTATTTATAAAAATAATTGAATTCTTGCAAAGAATTGTGTTAAATTTTTTTAAATAATTCAATTCTTGCGACGAATTTTATAAAAATCTTTTTTAAAAATAGATATTTTTTCGAAAAATTTGATGAAATTTTTTATCTTTAATAATTGAATTCCTATGAAAAATTTATTATTTATGAAAGTAATTGAATTACTTCAAAGAAATTCATTTAATATTTTGTAAATAATTGAATTCCTGTGAAATTTTGCCAAGAATTTTATTAAAAGTTATAAAAATAATTGAATTTCGATGAAGAATTTTATTATTTATAAAGATAATTGAAATTTTGACGAGAATTTTTTTTTTAATTTTTAAATATAATTAAAATTCTGCGAAGAATTTTTATAATTTTTGAAAATAATTTGAATTTCTGGAATGATTTGTAACTTTTCGAAAATTAATTTTTTTTTTTTTTAGTATTTTGAACTAAAATTCTTCTATCAATCTAGTATTTATGAAAATTGTAAAAGTTATTCATTAAATAATTTATAAGATTATCATAATTTTATGATACTTTTTGAAAAATTAAGTTATTTAAAAAGAAATTATTGTCAGAAATAGAAAAAATTGAAGGTTTTGTATTAAAATTCGTGGTAATTTCGGAAATACTTCCGAATAGCTCGAACCGCCAATCGACTTGAAATTTAGTTTCCTTACGTAATTTTGTGCCCTGATTACGAAAATCATAATGAAAATTGATTCTATGTACACTTTTAATATAGAAAGGGAGTCAAATTTATATGCAGTAGGTACCAGAAAGTACCGAACCCACCCCGAGCCCCCTACAACAGGAAAGGAAAAAGCATGAGATATGGCTTCAGGAAGCTGAAAAACCAGAGGCGGGCGCAGCCCGCCTCAGCTATGTTCCCTTTTCCGTGCATTTATAAAGGGAGTCAAATTTATATGCAGTTGGTACCAGAAGTTACCGAACCCACCCCGAGTCCCCTAAGGCCATATTTCATGTTTTTTCTTTTCCTGTTGTAGGGGGCTCGGAGTGGGTTCGGTACCTTCTGGTACCAACTGCATATAAATTTGACTCCCTTTATAAATGCACGGAAAAGGGAACATAGCTGAGGCGGGCTGCGCCCGCCTCTGGTTTTTTCAGCTTCCTGAGGCCATATCTCATGCTTTTTCCTTTCCAGTTGTAGGGGGCTCGGGGTGGGTTCGGTACCTTCTGGTACCAACTGCATATAAATTTGACTCCCTTTATAAATGCACGGAAAAGGGAACATAGCTGAGGCGGGCTGCGCCCGCCTCTGGTTTTTCAGCTTCCTGAGGCCATATCTCATGCTTTTTCCTTTCCAGTTGTAGGGGGCTCGGGGTGGGTTCGGTACCTTCTGGTACCAACTGCATATAAATTTGACTCCCTTTATAAATGCACGGAAAAGGGAACATAGCTGAGGCGGGCTGCGCCCGCCTCTGGTTTTTCAGCTTCCTGAGGCCATATCTCATGCTTTTTTCCTTTCCAGTTGTAGGGGGCTCGGGGTGGGTTCGGTACCTTCTGGTACCAACTGCATATAAATTTGACTCCCTTTATAAATGCACGGAAAAGGGAACATAGCTGAGGCGGGCTGCGCCCGCCTCTGGTTTTTCAGCTTCCTGAGGCCATATCTCATGCTTTTTCCTTTCCAGTTGTAGGGGGCTCGGGGTGGGTTCGGTACCTTCTGGTACCAACTGCATATAAATTTGACTCCCTTTATAAATGCACGGAAAAGGGAACATAGCTGAGGCGGGCTGCGCCCGCCTCTGGTTTTTCAGCTTCCTGAGGCCATATCTCATGCTTTTTCCTTTCCAGTTGTAGGGGGCTCGGGGTGGGTTCGGTACCTTCTGGTACCAACTGCATATAAATTTGACTCCCTTTATAAATGCACGGAAAAGGGAACATAGCTGAGGCGGGCTGCGCCCGCCTCTGGTTTTTCAGCTTCCTGAGGCCATATCTCATGCTTTTTCCTTTCCAGTTGTAGGGGGCTCGGGGTGGGTTCGGTACCTTCTGGTACCAACTGCATATAAATTTGACTCCCTTTATAAATGCACGGAAAAGGGAACATAGCTGAGGCGGGCTGCGCCCGCCTCTGGTTTTTCAGCTTCCTGAGGCCATATCTCATGCTTTTTCCTTTCTAGTTGTAGGGGGCTCGGGGTGGGTTCGGTACCTTCTGGTACCAACTGCATATAAATTTGACTCCCTTTATAAATGCACGGAAAAGGGAACATAGCTGAGGCGGGCTGCGCCCGCCTCTGGTTTTTCAGCTTCCTGAGGCCATATCTCATGCTTTTTCCTTTCCAGTTGTAGGGGGCTCGGGGTGGGTTCGGTACCTTCTGGTACCAACTGCATATAAATTTGACTCCCTTTATAAATGCACGGAAAAGGGAACATAGCTGAGGCGGGCTGCGCCCGCCTCTGGTTTTTCAGCTTCCTGAGGCCATATCTCATGCTTTTTCCTTTCTAGTTGTAGGGGGCTCGGGGTGGGTTCGGTACCTTCTGGTACCAACTGCATATAAATTTGACTCCCTTTATAAATGCACGGAAAAGGGAACATAGCTGAGGCGGGCTGCGCCCGCCTCTGGTTTTTCAGCTTCCTGAGGCCATATCTCATGCTTTTTCCTTTCCAGTTGTAGGGGGCTCGGGGTGGGTTCGGTACCTTCTGGTACCAACTGCATATAAATTTGACTCCCTTTATAAATGCACGGAAAAGGGAACATAGCTGAGGCGGGCTGCGCCCGCCTCTGGTTTTTCAGCTTCCTGAGGCCATATCTCATGCTTTTTCCTTTCCAGTTGTAGGGGGCTCGGGGTGGGTTCGGTACCTTCTGGTACCAACTGCATATAAATTTGACTCCCTTTATAAATGCACGGAAAAGGGAACATAGCTGAGGCGGGCTGCGCCCGCCTCTGGTTTTTCAGCTTCCTGAGGCCATATCTCATGCTTTTTCCTTTCCAGTTGTAGGGGGCTCGGGGTGGGTTCGGTACCTTCTGGTACCAACTGCATATAAATTTGACTCCCTTTATAAATGCACGGAAAAGGGAACATAGCTGAGGCGGGCTGCGCCCGCCTCTGGTTTTTCAGCTTCCTGAGGCCATATCTCATGCTTTTTCCTTTCCAGTTGTAGGGGGCTCGGGGTGGGTTCGGTACCTTCTGGTACCAACTGCATATAAATTTGACTCCCTTTATAAATGCACGGAAAAGGGAACATAGCTGAGGCGGGCTGCGCCCGCCTCTGGTTTTTCAGCTTCCTGAGGCCATATCTCATGCTTTTTCCTTTCCAGTTGTAGGGGGCTCGGGGTGGGTTCGGTACCTTCTGGTACCAACTGCATATAAATTTGACTCCCTTTATAAATGCACGGAAAAGGGAACATAGCTGAGGCGGGCTGCGCCCGCCTCTGGTTTTTCAGCTTCCTGAGGCCATATCTCATGCTTTTTCCTTTCCAGTTGTAGGGGGCTCGGGGTGGGTTCGGTACCTTCTGGTACCAACTGCATATAAATTTGACTCCCTTTATAAATGCACGGAAAAGGGAACATAGCTGAGGCGGGCTGCGCCCGCCTCTGGTTTTTCAGCTTCCTGAGGCCATATCTCATGCTTTTTCCTTTCCAGTTGTAGGGGGCTCGGGGTGGGTTCGGTACCTTCTGGTACCAACAGCATAAAAATTTGACTCCCTTTATAAATGCACGGAAAAGGGAACATAGCTGAGGCGGGCTGCGCCCGCCTCTGGTTTTTCAGCTTCCTGAGGCCATATCTCATGCTTTTTCCTTTCCAGTTGTAGGGGGCTCGGGGTGGGTTCGGTACCTTCTGGTACCAACTGCATATAAATTTGACTCCCTTTATAAATGCACGGAAAAGGGAACATAGCTGAGGCGGGCTGCGCCCGCCTCTGGTTTTTCAGCTTCCTGAGGCCATATCTCATGCTTTTTCCTTTCCAGTTGTAGGGGGCTCGGGGTGGGTTCGGTACCTTCTGGTACCAACTGCATATAAATTTGACTCCCTTTCTATATGCACGGAAAAGGGAACATAGCTGAGGCGGGCTGCGCCCGCCTTTGGTTTTTCAGCTCTCTGAGGCCATATCTCATGCTTTTTCCTTTCCTGTTGTAGGGGGCTCGGGGTGGGTTCGGTACCTTCTGGTACCAACTGCATATAAATTTGACTCCCTTTCTATATTAAAAGTGTACAGTAGGATTCAAGAATGCCTTCCTAGTTTGAACGTGTCGCACTCATATGTTTCCATGGGAACATATGAGTGCGACAAGTTTATACTAGGAAGGCATTCTTGAATCCTACTGTACATAGAATCAATTTGACCCTATTTCTATATTTAAAATGTGCTAAGAATCTAATGATAGCAAAAACCATGAATTTTGCATGGATTTACCTGTGATTGAGAGTTTTTTGTATTTTTTTCGAAAACAATGCGTTTTTGGAGAAAAATGTATAGAACATAAAAAATGTATTTTTATGAGATCTACAACTTTTGTATAAAGCATTTTTTAAAATTTTCTTACCATAATGAAGAAAACGTTAAAAACCATTATTTTGATGGTTTTTTATGGTTTTCACCATGAAGATGAGCTAGTCGCCAATTTTCATTATGATTTTCGTAATCAGGGCACAAAATTACGTAGAGAAACTAAGTTATAAGTCGATTGGCGGTTCGAGCTATTCGGAAGTGCACCCGTAATTTCATAGTTTCGTAATTTCATACGAGGCAAACAAAAAAACATGGAAATTCAGAGTTTTCTAATGAATTTTTAAAAATTCAATTTATTTTTCCAGTATTTTTACTAAAAATCCCTGACTTTTCCCTGATTTCCCTGGCCAATTTTACTTTCCCTGACTTTTCCCTGAATTCCCTGTGGCAACCCTGCATATTATGTGATCGAATACGTGATTCATAGAATATTTTACGAATCAATGAAAATCTACTATTAATTTTTTCAATTAAAAAAAAATTATATCAAATATCAATTCTCAATATTTCAGAAAAAATATTAAAATAATGATAATATTAAATTATAGACCTTTTGAGTAAATGATAATTAAAGTGCAAAATTTGATCAAATATAATTAAATTCTTACCAAGAATTTTGTTATTTATAAAAATAATTGAATTCTTTTTAAGAAGTTTATTAAAAGTTTTGAAAATAATAGAATTTTTTGCGAAGAAAAAATATTGTTATTTTTGAAAATAATTGAATTTTGGGGAAGATTTTTTTTATTTATATAAAGATAATTGGAATTTTGACGAGAATTTAAAAAAAATTTTGAAAATAATTGAATTTCTGCGAAGAGTTTTATTACTTTTGAAAATGATTAAATTTCTGCAATCAATTGTAATTTTTTCAAAATTTCCAAAATTATATCGTACAATTTACAAACTTTTCTTCCTTTTTCAATCGTATTACGGATTTTACAAAGTTTTTTTTTAAAAAAACTGACTTTTACGGACATTTTTTTTTGTTTCTAAAAATGAATGTAGAATATATTTTTTCAAATGTACAGTTTTATTAAATAATATATATTATAATTAAATAATTAATTCAAGTTAGAGTTAGTATTTTTGTATTTTGTTTTCCAAAAAAAATTATAATTTACATATCAATTTAAATGCTAATCAAAATGAGACCATTTAGTAAAATTATTCAAAAAAAATTTAGAAAGTTATTTAACTTTATCTTTTTTAAATTTATTTAATTTGTTATTGCAATTATTTTAGTTTTCAAAGATAAGGGATTCTTTGTTCAAAAATATAAATTTAATTTAATAATTTTTTTACTTTTTTATTCTTTAGAATTACAATTTCCGTAATGCGAAGATTATTTTTAATTTTAAAATTATTTTGAAAAATGAAAGTATCAAGTAATAATTTTTGCATAATTCAATATTTTCCTCGTACAACAAGAAAGTCTAGCAGCAAAAATAGTAATTTAATAAAATTTATCGGATTCACTTGAAATTCGATTTGAATTTACGAATTTGACGTTAAATTTTAGAAATTAAAAATAGTCTAATTTGTCGGACTTTCTTTTAATTTATCATAGATTCAGTGATTTGGTAAAGTTTTAAAATAATTAATTGCTATGTATGTTTAGAATAATTTGGCTCGTTAAATAATAATTATAATCGAAAAATTATTTCTCTTATAAATCGTTGACCGAACGACAATAGACTTTAAAATAGTCGCACTTACCAATAAAAAATTTTTATGAATTGGAGGTTATGATTAATTATTTATACGGCGAAATAATTTAGTTCTCCTAATTAATCCATTATTCTATAAATCGTGTCATAATTTCTCTGATGGGCGAATTAATCTAGTTTTTTTTATTTCGACAGTTTCTTATTTTGCAAATTTTTCCTTTCCAACGTGCGAAATAAACTTCGGCCCTTTTTTTGTATATTCTTCTGATGGGCGAAATAAACTATTCTTATTTCGCCCGTCACTGTGTTTTTTTGTAACGGGCGAAATAGACACTGTTTAATGAAAATTTAAGTTTGAAATTATTATTACCAAAAAAATGTTAAAATTCCGAAACGCAGTTTGGATTTATTTTAAGGTTATGTTCGAGTCATTTTACGCGCGCCGCGCGCGCCCCAAGGCTGTTTTCGGCGTACACTCGGTGTTAACACCAAGGAAAATTCCCATTGGATAGTTCCAAGAGAATGTCAATAAATATTATTGCTGATTGGACTTTCGTTACCTCCTCGGTGTTAACACGGTTAACACCGGGTGAACGCCGACGAAAACAAAAAAAACAGCCAGTGAGTAATCGATATTCGGCAACGATATCAAAAAGTGAGCAACTTCAGACCTCTTGCATCTGCAGCTAATTTCATGTGTAATATAGGTTGATATTTGACATATGTCATTGTAGTGCAGACTGGAAAGTATTGTCATCAATGCCCAATTTATTATTTATTTTCAAATGACAAACAGTGAATAACGTTATTGACTGTGACTTTGTGGAAAAATTAAAATATAAATAAAAATGTGGCACCAGTGATGCGTTTAAAGGGAAAAAATAACGCCAAGTCTTTTCATAGCGTCTATAAGGTGCTTTCCCGTATATGTCGTAAGTAAATTTAATTAGATAATTACTCCACAGAGCGGATGTAATAAATTGGTTAAGAGTAATTATTCCATTTTCTTTATTTATATGCATTTTAGTCTCTTTTCTTTATATAGACAAAAACAATAACATTCGCGTTTGGTTTTTACAGAATTCAATTAAAACTATTAAATGAACTCACCCCCTTCAAAATAAATACTTGTTTCTTTACACAATTCATAATTTTCAATGTTTTCATAACAAAAATTTCTTTGTTTATTATTTTATGAAATACTAAAATACTCTTTTACGTTCAATTTTGACAGTGGGACCAATATTGTGTTAAGTTGGTCAATTTTAACCTACGCTAATATTTTTATTTATTTTCATTTTCAACTGGTAATAAATTAATTTAATAAGAAATAAAATTTCATCAATTCTCAAAATATTCGTATAAAAATTACATTTTTTACTTCACCCTTTGTAATTGTATTTTTTTGTCCCATATGAATAATTTCTTCTAGAATAAATAAATTATAAATAAATTAAAAAATAACAGAGGTTTATGTTATTATCTAGCTACAAATGTAGTGTAGATACTTTTGATTTTATGACGAAAGAAATATTTCAAGTTTAATTGATTCAAAAAATAAATAGGGGTCAATAAGTTTCAAGTGGATTATTGATTTCAAGTGGGAAAGAAATTGAATACGTTTCATTGGGCTTTTAAATAAACGTTGATGTAAATATTCGAATCTCTTAAAATTCTTTCAAATATTTTCTGCATTTTGTATATTAATTTTTTTTAAATTTTAATAAAATTAAAATTTGTTGTAAACCTGTTGATGTTTATTATGCGATAATAATAGGAAGAAAAGTAATTCATTTCTATTAATAAATTGGAGTAGAATATTAAGGGGACTTTCTGGTCAAGGATTTCAAAAAATCGATTTTTCTTTTTTTGTTGTAAAATGCAGGCTTCGCAGTCACTCATCTACTAAATCCTACTATTTACTACTTTTTTATTTTGGGCTACTATTTGGATACTTTTTTAGATTTTAGCCACTAAAAGCTACTATTTCTGTTTTTTCACAATTTCCACTATACTTTAAATTCGATAATACTAAAAATCAAAAAACTATTCGAAAAAATTATAATCAAAGATTCAATTATTTCCAAAAAATATTCGAAATTTAATTATTTTCATTAAATTTTGCAATAGAATTCAATTATTAAAAAAATTTTTATAAAATTCATACAAAAATCAATTATTTTCATAAATAATAAAATTTTCACAAGAATTCAATTAATTTAGAATAGCATTTTCAAAGGAATTTCGAAAAAAATCAATTATTTAACAATATTTTTGTCCGTAAAAGTCCGTTTTTTAAAAAAAGGTCCGTAAAGTCCGTAATTTCATTCAAAAAGGATGAAAAGTTGGTAAATTTTACGATATAATTTTGAGAATTTTAGAGAAATTACAAATGATTGCAGAAATTCAAATATTTTTAAAAGAAATAAAAATTTTCGCAAAAATTTAATTATGTTCAAAATTTTTTTTAAATTCTCGTCAAAATTTCAATTATCTTTAGAAATATTAAAATTTTTCTCAGAAATTTAATTATTTTCAAAAAATCTAAAAAACATTGTCAACATTTCAATTATCTTTATAAATAAATAGTAAATTTCTTCGACAAAATTCAATTATTTTCGAAAATTTTATTAAAATTCATTACAAAATTTCAATTATTTTCATAATAAACAATATTTATCACACGAATTCAATTATTTTCTAAAGTAATACAATCCAATTATTTTCAAAAATTTTAATAAAATCCATTGCAAAATTTCAATTATTTTCAAAAGTAATAATATTCTTCGCAAAAATTAAATTTTGTTCAATATCTACTATTTGCATATAAAATTTGCCAGAAGAATTTAATTATTTAAAAAAAGAATTTAATAAAATTCTACAAAACCTTTTAATTATTTTCAAAAAATAATAAAAATTTCACAAGAATTTCATTAATAACAAATTTTTTTTATAAATTTCTTCTCAATCATTCAACTATTTTCATAAATAATAAAATTTTTACGGGGATTCAATTATTTTAGTAGGGGAACATAGTCGAGGTCGGCCCACTTTTTGACTTTTGTTTATAACTTTTTTTTAAAAATGAATTTGGACAATTGAAGTATATGGTTGGAAAGTCCTGTTTAATAGGAACATCTTTTCTGTACAAAGTAAATTGATTGGTTTTAAAATGAAAAAGTTATAAAGATTACAAAAAAAAATTTGTAGTCCAGGTTGGTCCTTACAGTCAAGGTCGGCCATGTTTAAAATTCAAAGGGCATTAATCGTTAAAAAATAAAATAACATGTTTGGAGTTACGGAAAATTGATTCTTTATTGTTTACAGCTTGTAACTTAATGAAATAACAAAATAATAAAAATAAACAATATAAAAAAATAAATATAAATAAAAAAAAATTTTGCACTGAAATATTATTAAAATTAAATAAAAATATTAATAAGATGATCAATTATATTATGAGTTATTCAGAATTGCAGTTTTATGCAAATGAAGTAGCTCGTCCTCACCTTTGCGCATTTTAAACACAGAGTGGCCGACCTTGACAGAAAGTAACATTTCCGAATTGTTGTAACCATAAAGAAATACGTTTCGGGATTCGGTTTTACACTTTGATTTTCTTTCAACAATGAGTCCCACAAAATTTCTGCATGCTTGCCTTGACGATTCAATTTTTTTTATCTTTTATTAATGATTTTTCACATGATGCACAAAACTTTTTTTGACCTTTTTTTGTACCGACTCACAGAAAACACAATTTTCGATTCTCCGAAAATGTAATTTTTAATAGGAATTCAATTCCAAGAAACATTCAATTATTCAATAAATTATTTATTTCGATACTTCAGTGTAATACAGTCCTATCTTCTGGTAATATTTTGTACAGTCCTATCTTCAGGTGATACTTTGTATCGTGCTGTCAAAAAGTAGGGTTAATGTATTAGCTGTTTTCTAAATGCATTTAAGTGGTTAAATTTTATTAATTTACACTAAATTTTTATATATTATGATAAAAAGTATCTCTTAAAATATAAAAAAATTATTGTTTTGAATGTAATCAATATTTTAAGTACCGTAATTTATTTTTTTTATTCACACCACAATCTGTCAAATTAGAGATAGCACGATACAAAACATCACCTCGAGATGGGACAGTTTAAAGTATTACCAGAAGATAGGATTGTATCACACTGAGGTATCGATTTTTGTATTTAAATAATTGAATTCAAGGAATTTTCTCATAAACATTGATTTAAAAATAGATTTCAGTTAAAATATCTTAAATTATAATAATTGAATTCTTTCGAAGAATTTCATTAAAATTTTTAAAATAATTGAATTTTATTAAGACATTTTTTTAAAATTGTCTTAAAAATAATTGAATTTCTACCAAAAAAAGTTTTATCAAAACTTTTTAAAATGTTTGAATTTCTGCTAAAATTCTGATATTTTTAAAAATAATTGAATTCTTGCCAAGAATTTTATTAAGACTTTTGAAAATAATTGAATCTCTGCAAAGATTTTTATTATTTCACGAAAATATTTAAATTATTGCTAAAAATTTTATTAAAATTTCTGAAAGTAATTAAAGATCTGCTAAGAATTTTGTTATTTTTAATTTATGCCAAGAATTTTATTTAAATTTTTAAAAATAATTGAATTCCTGTTAATTTTTTACAAGAATTTAATTATTTTTGAAAATTTTAATAAAATTCTTCGAAAGAATTCAATTATTTTCATAAATAATAAAATTCAATGCATAATTTCAATTATTTTATTTATTTTTAATACAATTTTAATCGAATTACTCGAAAAATGTAATTATTCTTAAAAATTTTATTAAAATTCGTTGATAGAATTCAATTATTTGAAAATTTGTTGATAACAATATTCTTTATGGGAATTGAATTTTAAGAAACTTTCAATTATTCAATAAATTATTTTTTTGCATTTTTACATTGAAATTTGTATTTAAATAATTGAATTCTAGTAGAATTTTCTAATAAAAAATAAGTAATTTACATAAATAATTCTTCGAATTAATTCAATTATGTCGATAAGCAACACAATTATTTCCGAAAATTCAATTATTTCGAGGCATTTTAATAAAATTCTTTGCAAGAATTAAATTATTTTTTAAAATAAAAAATTTTATGATGGAAATTAGGAAAAAGTCAGGAAAATAAAATATTGAATATAGAATTGTTGTCAGTTGTGTGAAGTGTCTAAAATGACAATTTCTTTTTAAATAACTTAATTCTTAAAGAACTATCATAAAATTATTTAATGAATAATTAAACTTAAATATTTCAAAATTAATTGAATTTTAAAACAGTTTCGTTTACAATTTTTATAAATAAATCAACTTCAAAACGTTTTAATTTAAAATTTTATAAAATTTCAATTTTGAATGAATTTCATTAGAAATTTTAAAGAACTTAGAAATTCTAAAACTTCTCAAATTAGTTAAATTTTGTAAAAAATATTTGATTAATTATTAAAAATAATGCATTTATAAAAAAATTTTAGTTAAACACACTAAAAAAAAACATTGAATTTTGTAGAAGTTTCAAAAAAATTGCAGAAATCTAATTATTTTCAAAAGTACATAATAAAATTCTTCGCTAAAATTCAACTATGTTCGAAAATATAAAACAAAATTCTCTTAAAAATTTCAATTATTTTTATAAACAATAAAATTCTTCTCCAAAATTTAATTATTTTTAAAAATTTTAATAAAATTCTTTTCAAAATTTCAATTATTTAAAAAAAGTTTTCTGAATTTAAAGATTTTCAATATCTACTATTGTAATAAAGTTTTCCAAAAGAATTAAATTATCAAAAAAAAAATTTTTGATAAAATCCTATGCCTACTTAAACATGCAATTATTTTTATAAATAATAAAAAATTTCAGAAGAATTTAATTATTTAAAACAGAATTTGCAAAAGTTTTTTTGGAACAAAAATCAATTAAATATTTTTTATAAAATTCATCGCAATAATTCTTTCTAGAAATTCAATTATTTTCATCCATTTTTATAAAATTCTTTGCAAAATTCAATTATTTTCATAAATAACAATATTCATTACAAAGAATTCATTAATTTTCATAAATGATAAAATTCTTTGCAGAAATTTAATTATTAAAATGTTTCTCTACTTTACGATAAAATTAAACTATTTTCTAGAATTTGAATAAAATTCTTTGGCAAAATTCAATTATTTTTCTCAAATAAGAAAATTCAGTTCAATGTTTTAAAATATCTATCATTTTAATCCAATTTTCAAAAACAATTTAATTATTTTAAAAAATTTAATTAAATTTTACGCAAACATTTAATTATTTTCATAAATAACAAAAATTTCACAGAAATTCAATTATTTGTAGTACAATTTTTTCGATGTTTTTGAAAAATGAAATTAATCATAAAAATTTTATTCAAATTTGTCGAAATAATTCAATTATTTAAAAATTTGTTTAATTATTTTTATGAATAATAAAATATTTCATAAGAATTCAATTATTTTTAATACAATATTTTTCGAATTTCTCGAAAAATTATATTATTCATAAAAATTTCATTCAAATTCGTCGAACGAATTAAATTTTTAAAAATTTATTTAATTATTTTCATAAATAATAATAATTTTATATAAATTCAATTATTTTTAATACAATTTTTTCGAATATCTCAAAAAATGAAATTATACTTAAAAATTTTATTAAAATTCGTCGAAAGAATTCAATTATTTAAATATTTGTTTGATAAAATTCTTTATGAGAATTGAATTTCAAGAAACATTCAATTATTCAATAAATTATTTATTTTTATTATAAATAATTGAATTCTCGTTGAATTTTGTAATAAAAATTAATTCAAAAATTAATTTTAGTTTAAATTTTATTGATAATAATAATTAAATATAAAAATCATTACAGCATGAATTTTTAGAAATAATTGAATTTTCAAAAGTTTTCATATTAAAATCTTTAAAAATATGAATTTTTCATACTTTTAACTAAGAATTCGGTAGAATTAATTTTTTAAAAAAAAGTTTAGTTGAATTTTTTTAAAAATTATTTAAAGTTTTTATTTTCTAAGATATATTTAAATGAGGAATTTGCGAATAATTGAAATTTTGTTAAATTGAATTGCAGAAAAATGGATTTGAAAATTCTCAAAAAACTTTTTGAAAAAATATTAAAAATAATTGATTTAAAGAAGAATTTTAGTTGAAAATTCTCAAAAATAGTAATTGATGTTTTTTTTGTTTGCCTCGTAAACTATGAAATTACCACGAATTTTAATACAAAACCTTGAATTTTTTCTATTTCAGACAATAATTTCTTTTTAAATAACTTAATTTTCATAAATACTAGATTGATAAAAGAATTTTAGTTAAAAATACTAAAAAAAATTGAATTTTGGAAAAGTTACAAATAATTCCAGAAATTAAATTATTTTCAAAAGTACCTAATAAAATTTTTCGCAGAAATTCAATTATATTCAAAAATTAAAAAAAATTCTGGTCATTTCAATTATATCTTTAATAATAATAAAATTCTTCTCCAAAATTCAATTATGTTCAAAAATTTAAAAAAAATTCTCGTCAAAATTTCAATTATTATTTTAAATAATACATTTCTTCTACGAAATTCAATTATTTTTAAAAACTACCTATTTAATAAAATTCTAGGCAAAATTTTAATTATTGTTATAATTAATCAAATTCTTCTTCAAAATTCAATTATTTTTAAAAATTTAAATAAAATTCTTGGCAAAATTTCACAGGAATTTAATTATTTACAAAATTTTAAATAAATTTCTTCGAAATAATTCAATTATTTTCATAAATAATAAAATTTTCACTGGAATTCAATTATTTAAGATAAAAAAATTCAAAGAAATTTTCGAAAAATATCAATTATTTAAAAAGAATTTTATAAAATTCGTCGCAGGAATTCAATTATTTTTAGAAATAGTAAAATTCTTCACCGAAATTGAATTATTTTTAAAAACTTGAATAAAATTCTTGTTAAAATTTCACAGGAATTCAATAATTTACAAGATTTTTAATTAATTTCTTCGAAATAAATGAATTATTTTCATAAATAATAAAATTTTCACATGAGTTCAATTATTTAAAATACAAAATTTCATAAAATTTTTCGAAAAATATCAATTTTTACAAAAGATTTTTATAAAATTCGTCGCATGAATTCAATTATTTAAAAAAAATTTAACAAAGTTCTTTTCAAGGATTCAATTATTTTTATAAATAATAAAATTCTTCACTGAAATTCAATTATTTTAGAAAAATTTTAATAAAATTTCTGGGAAAAGTTTTAATTATTTTCATAAATAATAAAACTTATCGCAGGATTTTAATTAATTTTTGATACAATATTTTAATCAAATTCCTCGATAAATGTAATTATTCTTAAAAATTTCATTAAAATTTGTCAAAATAATTGAATTATTTAAAAATTTGTTGATAAAGTTCTTTAGGAGAATTCAATTTTAACAAACATTCAATTATTCAATAAATTATTTATTTTTTAATTTAAGTAATTGAATTCTTCTACAATTTTCTAATAAATATTGATTAAATAATCAATTACCGAATAATCGATTTATTATTTATGAAAATAATTGAATTATTGCAACGAATTTTATTACAATTTTTTCTAATAATTGAATTTTTTTGAGAAAATTTACAACTTTTTAAAAATAATTGAATTCTTGCGAAGAAATTTATTAAGATTTTTGTAAATAATAAAATTTTTTTTGAACAATTTTATGGTTATTTAAATTATAACAAAACATGAAGAAGGCGATCACTCCGAGTCTTCGACTCGGAGTGATCGCCTTCTTTATGTTTTGTAATAATATTCTTATAAATTGTTGAATTTCAAAAAGGTTTGAATTTGAATGTATATTGTAGAATTTTAATTCCTATGGAAAAATAATAATGATTAAATATTTATTTAAAAAAGAAATTATATTCATGTTTTCGAATAATTTTACAATTAATGAAATTTGTAAATAAATGTAATAGAACATTTTTTCAGTTTCTAGTAATTTTTAGAGTGAATCAGAATATTTTTTAGGGTCAGGGAAAAAGTGAGAATTTTGTCTGTAAATCAGGGAAAAATAAAATTAAATATTTGTGGCAACCCTGTGTTTTCGAATAATCTTACAATTAAAAAAATCGTGAATAAATGTAATAGAAGAAATTTTTGGGTATCTAATAATTTTTAGAGTGAATCAGAATATTCTGTAGGGTCTGGGAAAAAGTCTGGAAATGAAGGAAAAGCCAATCCTGATTAAGTAATACATAAATATATTAATGATTTTAGAGCAGTAAATATATTTGATTAAAAAATGTTTAATTTCCAGGAGCCGTGGACAAAGGTCAACTCGATGGTTTCATGGCTGATGGTGCAGTTCCTTCTTTAAAAAATGGCAATAATTCGAAAACCGCAGGATATGCGAACCAAAATAGCAACGTTAATCACACCCCCGAAGTGTCGAACACGGTACAAACAATGGGCCAATACGCCCCGAAAATCTTAAGGAATTTACAAGCTCAAAGATTGAAAAACCAATTCACTGATGTGTGTCTTGTCGCTGGAGATTGTGTGATTCGAGCTCACAAATTAGTTCTGGCGGCAGGCAGTGCTTATTTTAACGCAATGTTCACCAGTGGATTGGTTGAGGGACAACAAGATTCTGTCGAAATTCATTCAGTTTCATCAAAAATACTCTCAATGCTCGTCGACTTCATTTACACTGGAAAAATCGATATTACTCAGGACAATGTTCAGGAGCTTTTCGCCGCTGCTGATATGTTAGAATTAGAGGAAGTTGTTTCTGGATGTACCGCTTACCTCGAACAACAACTCCATTGTTCTAATGCCCTTGGAATTTACAGGTATTTTTTATTTCCTTCAAAACAAAAAGCACAGGCTTCACAGTCTGTCCCCTATTTCCCTAAAAGTCCCCTTTTTTTAATTTTGGCCCCTAAACGTACCCAATTTGCAAAATTTCCCCTATTTTTTTCTTTTATCTTTTAATGATGAATTCACACCAAATTTAGCAAAGTGCCGTTGAAACATTCAATTGGAAACTTTTGTTTTGAAAATTATTTTCATAAATATTTTTTAATTCGTCGCAGGAAATTAATTATTTTCAATAATTTTTCAATAATTCTGCAAAAGAATTCAATTATCTTGATAACCAACAAAATTCTTCCCATAAAATCAATTATTTTAAGGATTTTTAATTAAATTCTTTTCCAAAATTTAATATTTTTGATAAATATCAAAATTCTTCTCAAGAATTCAATTATTTTTGTAAATAGCAAAATTTTTCGCCAAAATTTTAATTATTACTTCCTCATAGAGGAAGTATTGTAATACCGAAATTTTTTGAGTTCGATTTTTTGACATATCTTTATGTTATTTGACCTCAGGAGTTCAAAAATGACATTTTTATAAAATGTCATTCCGTATGTGTGTGTGTGTGTGTGTAAACATCACATTTTCATAAATATCTCGAAATCATGAAGAGCTTTTGGGCTGGATTTTTTTTAAATTGTAGATCTCACCTGCGGACATAAAGCGAGAGTACTTTCTGATATATTAATAAAGTTTAACTAAATTTTTTTTTTATTTTTAATTTTCCAAAAAAACGTTTTTTGCCCATAACTTTAAAAAAATGTTAGGACACCTATAAATGTTTTTTCACAATTTTGTAGAGTTTTTTTAGACGCATCTTTTGAGCCCTAATTGAACATTTTTCGTCCACATTAACCGGAGTTATTAAACTTTTAAAAATCAAAAATTTTGGAAAATAAGACTTTTTTGAAAATTTTGTTGAAAAACATTGAAGTAACTTTAAAATTATCGTTATCAACTTGTAGAGCATTAAAAAACGCTTCGATTGACCTATTTTTGAACCTAATTCGATAATAAATTTCTAAATTATTAGTATTTTAAAATCCAAAAATTGTGAAAAATGACATTTTCTCAACTTTTTTGTTTGAAAATTTTTGTTTAACTATTAAATTATTGTAAATATCTTGTAGGGTATTTAAAAATAAATTTGTTGACCCAAAATTCAATCACTTTTACCATATTTATAAAAAGTTATTTGTATATTTCTATTATTTTTATCTCTATGAGGAAGTAAAGTGTTCATGAAATGAGCACCAAAATTATACAAAAAAATATACAACTTGGCAGCGGTTTTTTCAAAAATAATAATAATAATATTATTAATAATTTATTATTTTCAAAAATTTAAATAAAATTCTTTGCAAAATTTCAATTATTTTCAAAAGTTTATCGTAATTCAACGAATTTCAATATTAACTATTTTCATAAAATTTGTCAACAGATTTAATAAATTATAGAAAAAACTTTTTATACAATTCTGCGAAAAGATTCAATTATTTTCATAAATAATAAAATTTCATTTACGAATGCAATTATTTTCATAAATTATTATTTATATTTTTCTTATTAATTAAATTATTTAAAAAAATTTTAATAAAATTCTTCAAAAACTTTTATATTATTTTCAAAAATTGTTATAAAATTCTTTAATATAATAAATTTCATTAAAATTTTAATTAAATTCCTTAAAAGAAATTAAATATTTTCAAAAGTTGTTAATACAATTCTTCGTAAAAATTAAATTTTAAGAAACATTCAATATTATTTATTTTTTTATTTAAATAATTGATTTCTCGTAGAATTAAATTATTATTTTTCGTATTTTTAACTAACAATTCTGTAGAAATAATTTTTTTTTAAAAAGGTTTAATTGAATAGTAATTGATGTTATTGATTTAAAGTAGAATTTTAGTTAATAATTCTAGAAAATGTTAATTGAATTGAAATGATACAAATAATTTTGAAGAAATTACAGTAACAATATTCTTATAATAATAAAATAATGATTTTATCAGTCGATCATCTTTATGTTTTACAATAATATTCTTATGAGTCGTTCAATTTGAAAAGGTTTGAATTTGGAATTTTTTAACACCTTAATTCCAATGAAAAAAAATGATTAAATATATTTATTCAAAATAAAAACTATTAATGTTTTCGAATAATTTTACTTTCGAAGAAATTTGTTAATAAATTTAATAGAACATTTTTTTGAGTATCTAATAATTTTTAGAGTGAATCCAGAATATTCTTTAGGGTCGGGGAAAAAGTGAAAGTTGTGTTTGGAAATCAGGGAAAAATGAAGTTAAATTTTTGTGGCAACCCTGTATAAATAAATTATATTTTTATCTTTATTTAACCAATTTTTATGGTCCCTTAAAAGTCCCCTATTTTTTAATTTTCAGTCCCCTATTTCCCCTAAAATACTTTTCAAATTGAATTTCAGTTAAAATATTAGATAATTTAATATCAAAAGATTTTTAAATTGAAATATTTAAAATATATAATTGTTGTAAAACTAATAATATTTGGGAAAATTATTAATTTATTATTTTCCTAAAAAATGATTAAAGTGTTAAATAATAATTAAATTTTTTTTAAGAATTTCAATGAAAAATATGATTTAATTTTGGAAGAATAGAAATACAACTGTAATTTTTAGAAATAGTTAAATTTCAAAAAGGTTTTACATTGAAATCATTTAAAATATTTTACTTCCTTGTGGAAAAAATAGGTATTTAAATATTTTTGTGAAAAAAATTATTCTATTTTTAAATGTAATTTAATAGAAGAATTAAATTACTTATTTAAAGAAATAACAGGTTAAATAAGGAAATTAATAATTAAAAGTTATTTAATATGTATTTAATTTTGCTAAAAGTGATTAAATACGTTCTTTTTCAGATTTGCCGAAGCACACAATAGTTCAAATCTTTTGGAGACTGCCTTACGCTTTATTCAAGTCAATTTTCCTCGAGTGTCACAAGAGGAAGAATTTTTGGACCTGCCAAAGGAATACCTCGTTCGATTCCTTAGTAGCGAATATATTCACATCGATACCGAATTTCAGGTGTGTATACTCAAATATATAACAAAAGCGAAATGCATGCGAATATTATAGGGGAGAGTCTCCAGTTGTGAGACGGGTTTCATTTTTGACCCGTAAATTGTAAACGGGCAAACGAAATTGTAAATAAAATACACCGTTCGAAAGGTAACAGAAATACGCAACTTTTATTAAAAGAAAGTATAGTGTTTCGATGAACTCAAAAAATTTTACGATACATTTTCCGAGCACATCGCTTTTGTCAAAAAAAAAAATGTCTCCAGTTGTGAGACACTCATTAAAAATTGCTAAAATTTAATAAGTTTGACATAAAACGTTATGTTTAGTAGAAATAATTAAATATATTAATAATATATATTATTATATACTGAATAATAATACTTATTCGCCAAAATATGACTATCAAATAAACACAATTTAATAGCTTCAACAAGAGCATTAAAATTGATTTCTTCTGAATCAGTTGACTTTTTTCCACTTGACATGCCCAAAAATACTAAAAAAAATCAAAACAACATTTAAATAGTATGCCTGCAAAGTAGTATTTTTTATGCTGCCCAGATGGGTGTTAACACCGTCTGACAACTGGTGATATGCTGTGTCTCACACCCAGAAATTGGCGCTATTTTGAAAAAGGAAAATTAAATTATTTTCAACCGTAGATTGGAACAATGGAATGTTGCATCACAATATATAAGGAAAACACTAAAAGAAAATGCATTACATTTACCTTTTTCAATTAATTAAATTGCAAAAAAAGTACTTTGCATTTATTGAAAAAACGCTTTTTAGTCGATTATCACACACAGTGTTGGTATTTAACAAAAACAGTTTATATATCCGCCTCGGTGTACACGAAATAGTTGGCTCATATAAAAAGAAATGTTTTTATATGTATAAACCAATCGGCTTTTTAATATTGCATGTTAAAAAAAATTGACTGTCTCACAACTGGAGGTGTCTCACAACTGGAGACTCTCCCCTATTAGGTAAAAAGGAGGATTTTATTTTTCAAAAGCGGGATTCAAATTAACAGGGTTGCCACAGGTCAGGGAATTCAAGGAAAAGTCAGGGAAAATAAAATTGATCAGGGAAATCAGGGATTTTTATTAAAGTACTGGAAAAAATTGAATTTTGGAGAAGTTACAAATGATAGAAATTCAATTATTTTTAAAAGTAGTAAAATTTTTCGCAGATATTCAATTATGTTCAAAAATTAAAAAAAATTCTCATCAAAATTCAATTATTTTTAAAAATAATAAAATTCTTCTCTAAATTTCAATTATTTTCAAAAATTTTAATAAAATTCTTTCTAAAATTTCAATTATTTTCAAAAAATTTTTCCCGAATTCAATGATTTTCAATATCTAATATTTCAATAAAATTTTTCAAAAGAATTCAATTATTAAAAAAAGGTTGATAAAATTTTAAGCAAACTTTGCAATAATTCAATTATTTTCATAAATAATAACATTTTTTTTACAAAAATTCAATTATTTTCATAATTAATAAAACTCATCATAGAATTTCAATTATTTTGGATACAATTTTAATTAAAATCCTCGAAAAATTTAATTATTTTTGAAAATTTTATTAAAATTCCTCAAAAAAATTCAAATTCTTTGTTAATATTCTTTATGATATAAAGAATCTTACTATTTATGAAAATAATTGAATCCCTGCAACGAATTTTATTATTTTTTTTTAAACAATTGAATTCTTTTGAGAACTTTGATTAAAAATAGTAGATTTTGTAAATATTTGAATTTTAGCGAAGAATTTCATTATTTGTGAAATGTAATTTAATTCTTGCAAAAAATCTTTGAAGATATTTCATTTTTCGAGAAATTTATTTTCATAAAAAATAATTTAAAAAATTTTTTTTTATAAAGTCTTATAATATAAAATAATGATTTTATCACTCGGTCATTTTTAATTGTAATAAAACATGAAGACATAGATTGCTCCGAGTCGAAGACTCGGAGTAGTCGATTTCTTCATGTTTTATAACAATTTTTTATAAGTTGTTGAATTTTAAAAAGGTTTGAATTTGAATCTTTTGAAGAATTTTATTTCCTATGGAAAAATAATAATTAAATATTTATTTAAAAAAGAAGTTATCGATGTTTGTGAATAACTTTACAATTAAAAAAAAGGGGAACACCATTTGAAAGAGCGATTCCTGAGCCATATAAAATGTCTATTGACAAATTTTTTAAATTGCGATTTAACGTTTAAAAGTAATGCTTAACTTTAAGTATTGTGCACCTGATTTTTAAAGGTTGAAGCGTTTTTCTGAAACTTGTTTTTAAAGTTCGTGTACGCTGTACTAAAATAGAAATTTTTTTTCTTTAATATCAACAAAGTATCGAATAAATTTTCTTTGAAAATTTTTTTAGTGGCATGTGTGTCTTTTTGTAGCCAATTTAAAAAAAATTTACCTAAATACAGGGCTCAGATTGTGCGACTTTTTCGACTTTTTTAGACTTTTTTGTGTAAAAAAAAATTTTTTTTCGAGATTTTTTTTAGTAAAATGCGACTAATGGACTTTTTTTCAAATTTTTCAATTACTTTTCGACTTAAATTGTAAATGGCAGAAATCTTTTTTTGTAAACAATATTGTTCACAAAATCATTCTTCTCTTTAGGGAAAAAAACATAACATATTATCTCGTTTCTTAATATTTTTGTAGGAAATTCTCAATTTTCATAAGGAAACAATTTGCATCATTTCTGTTTCTTAATTACAATTGCTTTAATAAAATTTAAAGTTTTTTAAAAATTGATGTAAAAAAATTTTTATAAATTCTATTTGTCAATTAGAAAGTGAAACTTTTAAAATTTTTAGAAAATTGAAGAAAAAAGTTTTAGTCAAAAAAATGATATGTTACATTTATTTACAAATTTCTTTTAAATTTTTCGAAAACATTAATAACTTCTTTTTTAAATAAATATTTAATTATTATTTTTCCATAGGAAATAAAATTCTTCAAAAGATTCAAATTCAAACCTTTTTGAAATTAAACAACTTATAAAAAATTATAATAAAACATGAAGAAATCGATTACTCCGAGTCTTCGACTCGGAGCAATCGGTGTCTTCATGTTTTATTACATTTAAAGATGATCGAGTGAAAAATCATTATTTTATATTATAAGACTTTATATAAAAAAAATTTTTAATTATTTTTTATGAAAATAATTGAATTATTGAGAAGAAATTTATAAAACATTAGTAAGTAATTGAATTTTGCAGAATAATTTTGATATTTACAAAGATAATTGAAATTTTGAGGAGAATTTTGAAAAAATTTCGAAAATATGAATTTCTGCGAAGAATTTTCTTTCTTTTGAAGATAATTGAATTTTGTATTAGAATTTTATCAGAACTTTTGAAAATAATTAAATTTCCATAATGAATTTTATTATGTATAAAATTTTGACGAGAATTTAAAAAAAATTTTTGAATATAATTGAATTTCTGCGAAGAATTTTATTACTTATGAAAATAATTGAATTTCAGAGAAGAAGTTTATTATTTATAAATATAATTGAAATTTTGACAAGAATTTTATTAAATTTTTTTTTAAATAATTAAATTTAGGAGAAGAATTTTATTATTTATAAAAGTATTTCACATTTTAAAGAGAATTTTTAAAAAAATGTTAAAAATACCTAATTGAGGCTCCGGATTTTAAAAGGGCACTTTTACCATTTAAAATCAATGCTAAAAGTGCCCTTTTAAGATCCGGAGCCTCAATTAAAATTTTGCTTTGAATTTTATTAAATTTTATTCCGGATTGTTTGATATTAAAGTACATATGTGTTGTCGAGAAATGTTATTTTTTTTACAATTTTTTGTTTCTTTTTGCTGCTTTTTGTCGTTTTTTCTAAAATTCCATGCGACTTTTTTTCGACTTTTTTGCAAATTTTATGCGACTTTTCGTGACTTTTATTGTGAATTTATGCGACTAAAGCGACTTTTTTTGAGTCTTAAAGTCGATCCGAGCCCTGCACCCATTCTGACACTCATATATCAATCTCGTTACAAAGTTGAAAAATAGTTCAATGTCTCTAAAAAATAGTTTTTTCTTGATAACAAAAACAAGTGATTGAATCTTAAAAAATTGAGTAAACATTAATTGTGAAATGATGAATGAACTTGTTTCAGGTCTTCCAAGCAGCGTATAACTGGATTACGCAGGATATATCTGCTAGGAGATGTTATGTTTTTGAAATCTTAGGTCACATAAGGCTGCGACTTTGCTCTTTGGCTCGCCTGGAGCAAACGATACTTGATTGCAAAGATGCCAGTCTGATAGTAGCATTGCGATCAATTCAGAAAGACTTAATTTCCAACAAAGGCTGCCTTGTACCATTGCACGCTCAACCGAGAATCTGTGCTAAGAAAAACATCTTGGTTATCGGTGGTTCGAAGAGGGAACACTGTCCCGACAGTTGGGCTCGTGCTGCCGAAAGTACTTACGAAACCATTGACAAATATGATACATTTACCGGGTGAGATATAATCAGGAATTATGATTTTGAAAACAAATTATTAACTTTTCAAATCCTGGTTGCTATTTTGGGTCTGATATTTTTAATCCACTAGAAGTTTCAACCGCTTGGGGGTTGGATAATAAACAGTATTGTATTATTTTAGAGAGTGGAGCGAGGTGGCGCCGATTGGAATAGGTAGAATTCTACCAGGTGTTGCTTTATTAGATGGTAAGGTTTATGTTGTTGGAGGTGAATTGGAATCTTGTATAATCGCAAACGGAGAATGTTACAATCCCCGTGACGATGTTTGGACCTCAATTGCATGTATGGAAGAGCCCAGATGTGATTTTGGATTATGTGCCTTGGATAATAGTTTATACGCATTTGGCGGTTGGGTTGGAGAAGATATTGGGCGTTCAATTGAAATTTACGATCCGATATCCAATACTTGGACGTTAGATGGAGAACTTCCAGAACCCAGATTTAGCATGGGTGTCGTTGCGTATGAAGGTAAAATTCTAGTTCTTGAATAATTCTCTTATAATTAAATACTGGATTTATTTTTAAACTATGATTTTCTACAGGACTTATTTATGTTGTCGGTGGATGTACTCATGTTAGTCGACATCATCAAGAAGTTATGAGCTATAATCCGGTTAATAAAAAATGGAAATATTTAGCTCCATTACTAACACCACGTTCGCAAATGGGAATTACCGTTCTTGATGGTTACATCTACGTCGTTGGTGGTACTAACAAAAATCACGAGGTACTTACCTCTGTCGAGCGATATTCTTTTAAAAAGGTACAGCATAATTTCAAAAAATTTAATCTTTCTTTTTTCATTATCGTTTTTAACCAATTTCGTCCGAGAAGTAGGAGGTTAAAGTTTTGAATAAATAAAATTTGAGTTTTTAATTTCAATTGTAATCAATAATCTATGAAAATATTTTTAACAAGAAATATTTCGTTCATTCGAACGTTCAAAACTTTTTGTTCATCGAGAAGTCCGTTTTTCCTCTTTACATTTTACTTATCATTTTCACAGACGGTGGGCTAAAAAATTACAATTTGATGTTATTTAACAATATTATAAACAATTTGAAAACTACGGGCCAAAGTGGAAGCAAAAAATTTATTTTCATCAATTCTTTTTTTTTGGGAGGGGTAAAAATGGATGCTGAAAGTAAAAAACTGAATTCAAAATTATTTTGCAATGTTTAAGAATGTTATAAACAATTTGCAAAGCATGAAATAGAATGGTAGAAAAATAAATAAGTATATAGGTTATTCTCCGTGAAATTTTCACTAAAAATCTTTTTTAATTTAAATCAATTTCAAACAATTAAAACAATTTATAAATAACAAAATATTCAAAACAATTCAATTACATCAAATACAACTTTTATTAAAGGTTTAAAATAGATTTTAATAAATCTACAAAAAATTACTATCTACAAAAAAAAATGAAAAAAATTTTTACGAAACATTATAAAATGATATAGTTTGACTTTTAATGACTACAACTCAAATAAAAAATTTTGTTCCTTGTCCAACTCATGGGATACCTTGAGAAGGATGTCCACAACATATACCAATAGTTGATTTTCATTTTTCTTGTCACTGAATTTTAATAAATTGTTGAGTCAAAAATTTTGCAAAAATTTAGAACTGAAGTTATTAGTAGGATAAGAAAAAGAATAAATATTTTTTACAGGCTTCACAGTCTGTCCCCTATTATCCTAAAAGTCCCCTTTTTTTAATTTTGACCCCTAAACGTACCCTATTTTCAAAATTTCCACTAAATTTCCCCTATTTTTTTTCTTTTATCTTTTAATGATGAATTCACACCAAATTTAGCAAAGTGCCGTTGAAACTTTCAATTGAAAACTTTTTTTTTGAAAATTATTTTCATAAATATTTTTTAATTCGTCGCAGGAAATTAATTATTTTCAATAATTCTGCAAAAGAATTCAATTATCTTGATAACCTACAAAATTGTTCCCATAAAATCAATTATTTTAAGGATTTTTAATTAAATTCTTCTCAAGAATTCAATTATTGTCAAAAATTTTAATTAAATTCTTGGAAAAATTTCAATTATTTAAACAAAATGTAATAAAAATACTTTGCACGAATTCAATTATTTTTATAAATTTTAATTAATATCTCGTCAAGAATTCAATTATTTTTGTAAATAGCAAAATTTTTCGCCAAAAATTCAATTATTTTCAAAAATTTAAATAAAATTCTTTGCAAAATTTCAATTATTTTCAAAAGTTTATCGCAATTCAACTAATTTCAATATTTACTATTTTCATAAAATTTGTCAACAGATTTAATTATAGAAAAAACTTTTTATACAATTCTACGAAAAGATTCAATTATTTTCATAAATAATAAAATTTCATTTACGAATTTAATTATTTTCATCGCAGAATTTCAAATATTTTTAAAACAATTTTAAATAAATTCCTTGAAAAATGCAATTATTATTAAAAATTTTATTAAAACTTGAGGAAAGAATTCAATTTTAAGAAACATTCAATTATTCAATAAAACAATAAAATTCGTTGCAATAATTCAAATATTTTCATAAATAACATTTAATTCGTCGCAGAAAATCAATTATTCTAAGGAATTTTAATAAAATTCTTTTCCAACATTCAATTATTTTAATAAATATCAAAATTCATCACAAGAATTCAATTCTTTTGAAAAGTAATAAAATACTTTGTAGAAATTAAATTATTTTCAAATTTTTTTAAAAATTTTCGTTAAGAATTAAATTATCTTTATAAATAGATAGGAAAATTCTTCTCAAGAATTAAATATTGTCAAAATTTTTGTTAAAAATTCTTCTAAAATCACATATTTTCAAAAATTTTAATAAAATTCTTTGCATGAATGCAATTATTTTTATAAATTATTATTTATATTTTTCTTATTAATTAAATTATTTAAAAAAATTTTAATAAAATTTTTCAAAAACTTTTCAATTATTTTCAAAAATTGTTATAAAATTCTTTAATATAATAAATTTCATTAAAATTTTAATTAAATTCCTTAAAAGAAATTAAATATTTTCAAAAGTTGTTAATACAATTCTTCGTAAAAATTAAATTTTAAGAAACATTCAATATTATTTATTTTTGTATTTAAATCATTGATTTCTCGTAAAATTAAATTATTATTTTTCGCACTTTTAACTAACAATTCTGTAGAATTAATTTTTTTGAAAAAGTTTAATTGAATAGTAATTGATGTTATTGATTTAAAGTAGAATTTTAGTTAATAATTGAAGCGTTTTGTGCAGAAACAGCATAAGTCCATAATTCGAAATTGTTCAGGAATCAATAAAAACTGTTTTTCTCGTAAATGTTAAGATTTTTTTTAATTCGGCTTTTTGCATTATACCTATTCTACTAACCTATAAGTTAAAAAATCCAATATAATTAGTTAATTATCTTCTTAACATAAAAAATTAAAAAATAAATTAACATTTGGACTTATGCTGTTTCTGCACAAAATGAAATGAAAAACCCAGAAAATTTATTAAATCCAGTGAAATATCAAAGTTTTATGAAATATTTAATAACATTTATTTAAAATATTAAATTTGGATAATTTTTAGTAACATTTTATAAATAATAAAATTGTTTTAAGAATAAATTTAACCAATTTTCAATATTTTCTAATTTTAAAATAATTCAGTCACCACTGTCACTTTTTGCTTCCCATGAGTGTTTTTATTTATAATATAAACTGTTTAATATAAATTATTAAAATACGTCAAGAATATCACAAATAAATATAAAACTTATCATGGACTTGTGCTGTTTCTGCACAAAATGATATTTTAATTATTTTTTTAAGGGTTTAGAGTTTAGTCACTTATGTAATATTTTACCAGATTGAAAAGCTTCATTTAAAGATAAATTTTCAATAAAAAAGTGATTTTTGAAAAAAATGGACTTATGCGGTTTCTGCACAAAACGCTTCAATTCTAGAAAATGTTAATTGAATTGAAATGATACAAATAATTTTGAAGAAATTACAGTAACAATATTCGTATAATAATAAAATAATGATTTTATCAGTGGGTCATCTTTATGTTTTATAATAATATTCTTATGAGTTGTTCAATTTGAAAAGGTTTGAATTTGAAATTTTTTAACACCTTAATTTCAATGAAAAAAAATGATTAAATATATTTATTCAAAATAAAAACTATTAATGTTTTCGAATAATTTTACTTTCGAAGAAATTTGTAAATAAATTTAATAGAACATTTTTTTGAGTATCTAATAATTTTTAGAGTGAATCCAGAATATTCTTTAGGGTCGGGGAAAAAGTGAAAGTTGTGTTTGGAAATCAGGGAAAAATGAAGTTAAATTTTTGTGGCAACCCTGTATAAATAAATGATATTTTTATCTTTATTTAACCAATTTTTATGGTCCCCTAAAAGTCCTGTATTTTTTAATTTTCAGTCCCCTATTTCCCCTTAAATACTTTTTAGGGGCACTGTGAAGCCTGTTTTTATGAAAATTGAGGAAAATACAAGTTTTGTAGTCGTCAAATTTTTCAATAGCTATTTTCTTACTATTTTCTTCAGTCTTAGAGCAACTTTTTAAAAATGAATTATCGAATGCGAAGCCTGGTATATTTTGATACATAAAATGGTAAATTTTACAGAACGAATGGACAACGGTCGCTCCAATGAAAGTTGGCAGGTCATATCCTGCCGTAGCAGCGGCTGATGGTCGACTTTATGTAATAGGCGGCGATCAGTCACAAGAAATTAATTTTTACAGAACGCAAATCACCATTTCTACCGTTGAATGTTACGATCCAAATTCCGATACATGGCACGAATGCGCATCTCTTCCAACTAGTCGAGGAGAAGCGGCAGCGATCATCGCACCATTCTGATTACAGTTTTATATTTGTCAAATCAATATAATCATCGAACTATCTACATTCATCTAATTAAGAGCTGTCCAACTTTTAGAGGCCTTGCAAAGGGCATAGCAGGTTAAGTATGTGTTAGCTGCCCCCGCTCGGATTTTCTTGAATTTTTTATTTACAATAGGTATTAATTGGAGTAGTAATTTCCCGAAGTACTATCGCACAAAAATAATTTTTATGGGAGTTATGGGGGTAAGAAGAAAAATAAAGAAACACGATTTTCTCGAAAACGGCTGAACCGATTTTGATGAAATTTAAATATGTTATGGCTTTCGTTAAGGCCTTTTGAAAAAAAAATTATAAAATTTTTTTTCAAAAAATAAGGGCAAAAAAAAATTTTCAAAATTTTTTTGGATTTTTTTTCGGGCAAAATTTTTTGAGTACTACCGCCATTTTTTTTCTAAATAATCCTTATGTATCCTAGAATTATCACCCAAAATGCCAAACATATTGAAAGGGTAGAACATAGTCAAAATTAACAATTATCGCGAGCATGCACTCATAACCCTGCATAATTTATAATTGACCTTGGCTGTATGATTAAAAAAATGTCGCTTTATGAAATTTATAACCTACTGTAGAATTAATTTCACAGTAGGTTGCTTTCAACTTAAAAATTAATTTTAGAAGCATTACCTTTTGAAAATAATTTTTATAGTATAATTAATATATATATATATATATATATATATATATATTCATATATTTATATTATATAAATATATTTATTAAAATTATGGAGAAATTTCCTTCCAAATTATTTATTTATAAACTTAAAAATTTGATCCAAAGGAAGGTAGATAAAATAATAATTATGTGTTATTATTATTTTCAAGTTTATAAATATATTTATATATTTATATATATATATATATATATAAATATATATAATTATATTATTATATATTTATATTTATATTATTTTATAAATATATATTTCTATAGTATTATACGGAATAAATATATGTGTACTATGGTTCTTTAGAGTATTTTGGAATACTACTGTATACATTTATAACTTTTGCATTATTAGTTTGATTCGAAAACAATTATTCTTTTGATGTCTTTACTTTTCCAGTGTGCAAAAACATTGTTGTTTTAGAAATGTTTCGAGAATGTTTTTAAATGTTTTATGTAATGCAAAATAATGTTCTAAGATTGACTTATATTCCCACATTATTGAATTAATTTTCATAACACATCGTAGATTACCATACATAGATTATTCGAAAAAATAATTTTTATCTAATTCATTCATTTAAGTGATTTCCACTTATTTCTTCGTAAGACACACTTAATACTTTCCTTACTGTTTATAATATGATGGACAAGTATAATGTTTTTGACATTTCATTGTCTTCTGCTTAATTATTGACATATGTTTTATTAATTGACGAAAGGTATAAGTTTGCTTCTAAATTCATCCATAGTGTTACTTACAGTTGTCAAGAAGTAAGGTTTTTTTAAAATAATTTTATTCATTCTTTCTATCTTAATGGTTTTTTCTTAGGAAATATTCTATTATTTTTAGTAATATCGAATAACGATTTTTTAACAATCATTTGTTTTTTCGTTAATTTGATTGTATAATAACACATAATTATAAGAAGAAGTGTATGATAAACCGTTTCACACATTTTACTTTTTTGCCAGTTGTAGAAAGATAAGTTTTTTACCATTTTTATTTTCGCTTTATAAATAAATTAATTACTTTAGCAATCTTCACTTTTTTCTTACAATATACCAACGAAAAGATGCCTGGGACAAGTAAAAACCCTAGATGTCCTGGATGTGACTCGTTATTATTAAAGCTACAAGGCCAAAAAAACAATTGAAGTCGAAGAAGAAGCAACAAAGTATTCAAATCTACTTCAACGAATAATTGTTGTGGGCGATACTTTGTGTCAAAAATGTAGAGTTTCTCAGTACAAAAAAAACAAAACTTGATTCTGTAAATCTTGAAGAAGAACAAGAGATTGATGCAAAATCACTTTACAATGATCCAACAATATTTTTCAGAGATAACCCTAAAAAAGAACCAGAAAATGAGAGAGTTGAAGTGCCAATTGCTCGGACTGTTTCAACTCACAAGTACTGTTGTCTTTGTTCTGGTTTAGAGAACATAACAGTTATCCCCCAAGAAGCAAGAATGCAATCTTATATCAAGAAAAGAATTTACATTCCTACAGAAAACAGATGCTGTCAGAATCATTTAATCAAAAATCGCTTTTACGACGAAGATTTAAGTCTTCTAAAAGTTTATTCTAACTTCTCGAGTATAAGTCCAACTGAATTTTTAATAATTATGGAAAGTCTTGCTATTAAATGTGATTCTTCTCTGTACAATAAGGTGGGCGATTATAGTCTTCCTGAGAAACAACTTCTTATTTTTACAGGATTAAATTGGGAGAATATCTTAGTTTTAAGAAATATGTTAACGTCCATGCGGAATAGAGAATCACGAACTATCACTCAAGCTCTCGTAGTCTTTCTTTTTAAACTCCGTACTGGCAATTCAAATAAACTAATTGCTTCGATTTTACAACTAGAATATGAACAACTTGTTTCTGAATATATATCAGCAGTAGTAAAATCATTTGAGGAAGATGTCTTACCCTTCCATTTTGGATTACAATGTATGGATAGAAATAATTTAATTCAAAATCACACAACAAAAATTGCCAAATCTTTATTTAATAGTCACGAAAATCTAATGTTGATCTTTGATGGGACTTATGCACGACATCAAAAAAGTTCGAATAATGATTTTCAAAGAAAGACATACTCTGGCCAAAAGAAGGTTCCGCTTTGCAAGCCTTTCACGATTTGCAAAACAGAACGTTTTGTTGTGGACATGCTAGAGCCATATCCTGCAAATGTCAATGACGCAGAGATTCTTTCAACTCTTATTAAAAAATATAGTAGCTTATGCAAGTTATTGAAAGAGAATGACTATACCGTACTTGATCGCGGATTTCGTGACGTTAAGGCTGAATTGGAGTTAAAAAAGTTTAAAGTGATAATGCCTGCACTTAAGGGAAAACGAAAGCAATTGACCACAGTTGAGTCAAACGATTCTCGTTTTGCTACGAAAATACGGTGGGCGGTAGAAGCTGTTCATGGAATTGTAAAACAAAAAAACAAATTGCTTGACCATAAGTTAGACAATAAATTGCTTCCAAAAGTTGGAACGTATTTTCGAATTGCGTGTTTGATAAACAATATGTTCGGGCAAAGATTACAATCTGATACAGAACTATCGGATGAGATTTTAGAAAGATTGAAAATGAGGAAGGATGTTCCAAATACTTTAGCTGATGAAGTCGATGAAAAAGGATGGATGCGCAAAAAAGTGATTTATCAAAGCATCACATCCAATGATCTTCTAGATTTTCCCGAAATGACGGAACAAGATTTAAAAATTCTTTCTACCGGGACTTATCAGCTATCCCAAGCAGTGTCTTATTTAGCTGAGATGATGGATAATGATGGGAAAGTAAACTTAAATTTTTTGAAGGAAAAATCGAATATACTAAAAGTACAAGTCCAGTCGCGCCATATATCCAGAAAGGTGTATCGGTGTTTCTTAGAATATAAGCCAAATAGTGTAGGTGTTTCCGGGCTGTTACGGTATGCATGTGAATGCACCAACGGTAGAAGAACAGTCGGTTGCTGTTCACATATTGCTGCAATAGTTTATTTCTTATCTCATGCGAGATATTTATCAAAAATCTACAAACCTGCTGAAATTTTAAGTGCAATGTTTCGAGAGGATGATATTATTCCAGTAATTGAAGAAAATAGTGATGAAGATTAAACGATAAATATGTGATGTTATTAGTGAGAGGCAAGGGGACTCACTCTTAATCAAGCACCCCAAAAAGTGAGAGGCAAGGGGACTCACTCTAATCAAGCACCCCGAAAAGTGAGAGGCAAGGGGACTCACTCTTAATCAAGCACCCCAAAGAGGTCTACAATCGTACTGCTACTTCCACGTGGTGGTCCTTGGAAACTACAAAAAATGTAGGCTAATAGCAGGCGTTAATTATGCAGGGTTATGAGTGCATGCTCGCGATAATTGTTAGTTTTGACTATGTTCTACCCTTTCAATATGTTTGGCATTTTGGGTGATAATTCTAGGCTACATAAGGATTATTTAGAAAAAAAATGGCGGTAGTACTCAAAAAATTTTGCCCGAAAAAAAATCCAAAAAAATTTTGAAAATTTTTTTTTGCCCTTATTTTTTGAAAAAAAATTTTATAATTTTTTTTTCAAAAGGCCTTAACGAAAGCCATAACATATTTAAATTTCATCAAAATCGGTTCAGCCGTTTTCGAGAAAATCGTGTTTCTTTATTTTTCTTCTTACCCCCATAACTCCCATAAAAATTATTTTTGTGCGATAGTACTTCGGGAAATTACTACTCCAATTAATACCTATTGTAAATAAAAAATTCAAGAAAATCCGAGCGGGGGCAGCTAACACATACTTATCCTGCTATGCCCTTTTAAAAATTACCGAATTTTACGAATTCTAATCTAAAATAAGGTGTACATAATATTTAAACTCAAGAAAAGAAACATTCATCGTAATAGTGTATTTTTTTCAATGCTTCGGGGAATTGAAAGTGTAGAAATTACCTTTATTTTTACTATTTTAATTTTAATATAATAAAATCGTTGCAATAAATGTTTGAAAAATTTCAAAACATTCACTTACATTTGCATAAAAATTTCATTAAATAATTTAATAATAATAATAGATTAATTTTACAACCGAAAATCAGAAGCGAAATTTTATTTGATAATAAGTAATAAGACTTAAATAATTTTTAAGTATTTTATCGGACAGAAAATTATGAAAAATAACGTCAGGTTGGACAGCTCTTTATAATAAAATAACTGGTATTGTGCAAATGAAAATTGATATGAAAATGTGAATGGGACTAGAGATACATTTATTAAATTTTAATTCAATTTATTTACACAATTTTTAGAAGCTTTTATATAACTCCGTTGTCAATTTTTTTCTCTACAATATCTACAAATAAAACTTAAAATATATTTCACATGAAAGAATTTTTTTATCAGTTTGATTGTAATTCAAATATATAATATGTCTTTTAATAAGTATACTTTTAATACTTTTAATTAAATTGAAAAATTCTTTTATAAAATAAGTTATGAAAAATCTCTTGTCCCAACTTTTGTGAGACGTCGAATTCGCTTCTAATATTCGCGAATTATTTAAAATTAATGATTCTTTTAAGCGGTTTGTAGAAAACCTGGTATTTTTTGTACAACTGTGAAATAATGTCGATTTTTTATAAGTTTAAAATAGTAAAAATAATTTCAGAAAATAAATTGAGGACTGCAAGTACATGTATATATATAATCAGATCAGGAAAAGTTATAACAGTGACTGACATAACGTTTTCTTAAGAGTATATGAGAAATTCCATATAAGATTGAGATGTCAAGTTTCTCATTTTATTCACCCTGCATTAAAATTTAAAAAAATTTTGTTTTAAAATTAATAAACTTAAAGTATTAATTTTTTAAAAATATTCCTAAAAAATACAATGTTTTGCTTAAAGTTTTTTAGGAAACTTTTCTACTATTAAAAATAATTAATTTAAGAGTAGAAACAGAAACTTTATCTTGGAGCATAATGACTCAAATTTTAAATATATCTTCATTTCTTTTGAAATGAAATTTGTATCGAATTATATTTCTAACAGTGATGGCTGCGATTTGCAAAGCATTTAAAAACACAAATTAGCTTTAAAAGCAACATAACAAAAAATGAGAATATGTGCCGAATAGTTTGATGAATTTAGTTCTACTATTGTATTTTTTAATATTTGTTTATTACAGATTGTTGATTCTGTAAGTTAAAGTAAAAAAATTTCAATTCAATCAGGGCTCGAACTAGGTCCGTAAATTTGCTTCATGTCCGTGAAAGTCGGTTCGAGCCCTGATAAAATAGTTTTAACAATTATTTTTCAATACATTCGTTTAATAATTAAAAGTTAACACTTTAATCTATTTATAAATAAATATAAAAAAAGTTTCACGTCGTTTATTGATAAAATATCATCGAAAATAATAAAAGACTTGTTCAAAAAATTGTACTTAAATAAAAGCCACTTCTATATTCTCAAGTGAAAACAGTTGGAATTTCTCACATATTTATCTTTTTAACGTGTTATTCTCACCCTCATTGTTCAATATGTATATTTGTAAAACACTTTTCTAGCAATTAATCTTCAAAAATCATTTTCACAAATTTTTACAAATTACCCCAATAAAAAATACGTCAAAAAATAATAATCTGGACAAAAAAGTGTTATACAATTTTACGCTTAAATAATAAAAAAATTTCTATAACTTTGAACTAGCTTAAGAACACAACGTGTCCAACAAAAGTATCTGATAAATATTAAAAAAGTAATGTTTTGGCTATGCAAATCGTCAGCTACCAAAGTTACTAACAATTATTAAAATATTATTATACTCTGTATATGTTATATAAACTTGTTGTTGCAAGTTTTAAGAATACTGAATTGTTACTGCAAAATTTATACGTATCTTTAAATTGTGCTTTGATTAGACGCCTTTTTATAATAATTTTCACACTGAAATTTAATTGTCTCATATTTAAATTAATTATCCAATAATTCATTCTTCGATTAATTGGTTTTTTCAGATTTAACTTCATTTTGTATTTCAATTAGAGGATTAGAAATATAAGAAAAGTCAAATGTCGGATTTTTAATCATTCTCAAATTTCTCTACTGTTAATATGTTAAAGTTAAAGAATGAAATTTGAGACTCTTTAAACTCTGTTATATTTTGCATTTTTTTTTGGCTTTCATTGTTTAACATTATTGAAATTTTCATGTTTTCAAATTTCTCTAATTTTTGGTAAATATTCCTTTAGAAATACATGTTTAAATTTAATTTTTTTATCCGTTGACAATTTTAAAATGAAGGTGTAAAAGAATTTGTATTAAATAAATATTTGATTCAAAAAATTGATTTCCTTGTAAACATATTTTCAAAGATGTTAAATTTTAATATTTTGTAAGTAAGGCTGTTGCGAAATTTTTTATTTATATTTCATTTACTTGTTCGAAGATATAATAACTTATGTAGTACCGCAACTTGTTGTCGGATGACGCCACTGTTCTGAGATAGAAAGAGAAAAACTCACTCCCTATCTCTCTCTTTGTCTATCTCTTAATCTCTTAATACCTACTGTCTACCTTTCTTTTCGTTTCTTGGCGTTGGTGACAGCCACATCAGTATGGGAGGAAAATGGAAAAACTGGAAGTGGAAGAGCAAAAGCGGAACGTTTATAGGATTTTAAAGAAAGTTCATGCTATACAGCATGAGGAGACAAAGTCTCCGAATAATAAGGAAGTAAGCTCGAATATAATATTTATTTACTCTCCCTGCTACTGTAGGGTTCGAGGATCCATATACAATATTCTTAAAGCTAAAATACAAAAACACTTAAAACTATTCACACCCTGTCCGCTTTTATCCAAAATCTATTTTATTACCTGTCCAGTCCCCAAATCTTCCCCCCATTCATTCACATCCCAGTGAGCAAAAAACCATCATTGTTTTAAAAACGTTCCAAAAACGTTTTTAGAACGTTTTATGTCTGCTAAATAATGTCCCAAAAACGTTATATATGGTTCTAAAACGTTTTAAAATCAATGGAACGTTTTTGCAACATTATTTTGCAGACATGAAACGTTCTAAAAACGTTTTTGGAACGTTTTTAAAACAATGATGGTTTTTTGCCCACTGGGATCTCTCCAACACATTCATCTCTCCCATTCTTCCACCTCATGTCCACAAACTCTACACATTTTCTCTTCATTCCCCAGCCAGTATCTACATTCCCTTACCCCATCACCCATTGTATATCTTACTATCCTACTCCATTCTGTCTCCCTTCCTCTTCTGTTGAGATATTTTGGCACACCCACACCCTTCACTATTCTGTACCACTCATTGTATCTCGACTTTCTTATTTTTTCCACCTCTTTTCCAGATCTTTTTCCTTCCATCCCATATCACCCTTTTCCTTCCCTTCTAGCCTCCTTCAGCACTCTCTCTCGCCCCCTTTCCTCCCTTACTACAATAAGCTCCCTACACCATTGAGTCCACTGATTTCCCCTTTCCTGTTTTAATTTCTCCTCGAAACCCCATGCCCTCCTCTGCTTTACAACCATTTTTCCCCAGCCTATTTCCTCCCTGAGCATATACCCCGGACAGCTTCTGCTTACCCCCATCGTCCATCTTAAATACCTCTCACTCATACTTTCAACTTTCTTTCTTTCTTACCACCCCCATATTTCTACACCATAACACATCAAACAACCACACTCTCTTTCTCCAATCATTTTTAAACCTCCTTTTTCCAATTCCCTACACTTGCCCAAAATCTTACATGCAGCTCCTAACTTCCATTCGATTTAACCCAAATAACAAAATTCATCCTCTTCCTCTACATTCTTTCCATTTAGCTTCCCCTTCTTCTCCTCCCCACACTTCCTATTCCTAAATCTCATAATTTTCGTTTTCTCAACATTCACCCACAGATCCTTTCTCCTCACAAATTTTTCGAACTCTCTCATCAACAGTCTCATTCCACTATCACACTCTGCCAACAACACTATGTTGTCGGCGTAAGCCATGGAATAAATTCTGCCCTTTCCTAAAACCACCCCTCCCTTCCCTCTTTCGCTCAATTTCTTCTCCAAATCCGCCATCAACAGACTAAAGAATATTGGACTCAACGGGCAACCTTGCATTAAACCTTTTCCCATCCAGGAAATATCTCCGAAAGATTCCTAAACTCTCACCCTTGCCCTCACATCCTCGTACAACTCCTTAATCCGCTCAATGAGACCTCTCTCTACTCCTTTTTTCCGCAATGTTTTCCAGAGCACTCCCCTGTTGACTGACGGAAACGCCGCCTTAAAGTCGACGAACAGTGCCACTAACTTCCTCATCTTTTTTCCCAATTCCTTCCCCACCAGAAAATTCAGAGAGTATATGTGGTCCATAGTGCCCAACCCTTTATGGAATCCTGCCTGACTTTGTGGTATCCCTCCAGCCTTGTCTACACTTTCTTCCAACCTCCGCCTCAAGATCTCTGCGTAGAGCTTGTATCCAACTGGCATTAGAGTGATTCCTCTATATTCCGCTACCTTTTTCCCTTCCCCTTTCTTAACCAACGGTACAATCACTCCCGTTTTCCATCTCTCTGGCTACCCTTGTCCCTTCCACACTTTATTAATTACTTCCCACATCTCTTTCCTAATTACTTTCCCCAATACTTTAAACTCTCCGCTTCCATCCCGCCAAAACCAGCTGCTTTATTCCTTTTCATCCTGTCGATTGCATTGTCCACTTCCTCCCTGCTTATTTCCTCACACTCTGCTTCATCTACCGCCATTATCCTTTCTTCCACTACTCTACCATCTACCCCCTACTGAGCTCCTTAAAATACCTAGTCCACTGTCCCATATTTATGCCCTTATCCACTCCTCCTTTTCTTTCTCTATTTAATACTTCCAATTCCCTCCCTTCCCTCTCTGCCTCTTCCACCTCTTCTAAAAATTTCCTTTTTTACGTTCTATTATCTTCTCGTGCACATCTTGCCTTCTCTTGTACTCTTTTCTGGCTATATGTCCTTTACTCCACAGTTTAATGTTTCCCTTCATCGCATCCTTACTCGTGTCACACTCCTGGTCCCACCAACCCCTCCTTGTGTTCTCCTTTCCTTCTTCCTTCGGCATCCCCTCTTTCACCCTTTGTACGGCTCGCACGATGCTTTCAACTCTTTCGTTAACCCTCGCCTCCTCACCATTTTCTATTCACTCTTCCTGCATCCTTTTTTCGAATTCTCTCAACTTTTCTACCCTCTACTTGCCCATTTTTCTACCCTTTCCTTCTTTTCTCTCCTCGCGTCTTTTCTCCTTTCCACTTTTTCTTTTAGCTGGACAATAACCGGGAAATGCTCTGAACCCAGTTCCATTTCCACCTTCATCGCACTCAGCCTCTTTCTCACCTTTTCCTCAGCCACACAGTGGGATAGATTTCAAATCTAGGTGGACAAAATGCTAAAAATGAAAGTTGATAAATTAAGGGGGGTTTCTCATAAAAAGGTCAAAAAATGAACATTTTTGTTTTTTTGAAATTTTTTTTATTTTTAAAAATAATAATCTTAATCTTTTTACATATTAAAATTTATGTATTTTTGCAACAACAAAAAATATTTTTACATCTAAATTATTGAATTAAGCGTTTGTCAAAGTGTGGTGAAGTTGACTCTGAAAAAATAAAGCGTTTTGCGGTAGACACGATTCCGCCATTTTGAATCACCGGAAACCTGAAAACCAAAAAGAATCTTAAAATATACATATGTGGTGAGTCTGTAAACTAGGGGTTTTACTTAAAACCAAAAAATAAAAAAATGGCAGGCTTTTGAATCAAAAATTCGAAATTCGTTTTTCAAATTTTTCATTCAAAAGCCTGCCATTTTTTTATTTTTTGGTTTTAAGTAAAACCTCTAGTTTACAGACTCACCACATATGTATATTTTAAGATTCTTTTTGGTTTTCAGGTTTCCGGTGATTCAAAATGGCGGAATCGTGTCTACCGCAAAACGCTTTATTTTTTCAGAGTCAACTTCACCACACTGCACCCTAAAAAAAGTAATCTTGATTTGATGCGAATTCCTCTAAACTGAATGCATATTTTCCTCTTATATTTGGTCCTTAATATTATGAACAACAATAAAAAGTTTTTCTTTGCAATTAAATAATAATTATTTTACAGTAGATAAATAATGAAATTACAGATAAGTTAAATTAAAGCAGTTTACTTGAATATAAAATTCAATATTTCCTTTAAATTTAACGAAATTTAAACATCATAATTTTAGAAAATATAATATAGTTTGTAGTAAGGATTGAGCCAAAGGTTAAATTTGTTGTATTAACCTACACATTACACACGGAAATTACTTGACTATTAAAGATAATTATAATTATATTTTATTTATAATAATTATTTGTAAAGATTTTACAGGTTAATTTTCATTGAGAAAGCAAGAAAGAAATTTTTAAAGTTAAAGCTAAAAGAATCGGTCTATTTAGTTAAATAAATTATTATTTTTTTTGCTGTTCTTTAGATAAAATTGAAAAAATTATTATCAAAGTTAATGTAATAGAAAATAATTATTAATAAATAATAATAAATATTGTCACATCTGTGAAAAGTAATAAAATAAAAATTAGGTGGAAAATTAAAACTTCACATAGTTAGAAAAGTAATTTATTTTCAATATTTAAACAGTAAACTATAAACTACAACTAAATTACTTATAATTTAAGTCGTGTTGAAATCATCTTCAAACCACTTTTTGTTATAACAATTAATTTCGAAGGATATGGAATCACAATTTTGTCGTACATAAGACGATTTAAATTTTATCTTTACTTACTTTTAAACGATTCAACATATTCATTAAGTTTTAATTCATTTAATAAATCTTCGAGTTTTTCCATATTTTTTAGAGGTGTGCATTTAATCGAGTCGAATCGAAAATTATTCGACTCGACAATAGAAAATTCGAATCGAAAGTAAATTTGAATCGAACTAGCCAATTCGAAGTTTCGAATTTCGAATTGGCCGATTCGAATCGAAAGAAAATTCGAATCGAACTACCAATTCGAAATTCGAAGTTTCGAATTTCGAATTGGCCGATTCGAAAATCGGAGTTTCGAATTGTACAACTCAACTCGGTTATTTTATTTGCACAATTATTTTGACAGAAATCCTAACCTAAAATTAGTAGGCTGGTATTCATAATACATAATGCATATTTCTAAATATTAATTATAATATTTTAATTTCAGAATTGTGATATAAATAAATAAATAAACAAAGAAAAAAATAGTAGATAAATATTTAACTATTTAAATTAATATAATAATATTTTTTATATTTTCGCACCAATTTTGAATATTTTGATTCGAAAATAAAATTTCAAATAAAAAATATTTAACTATTTATTTTAATTTCTTTTTCTATTATTAAAAAATAGAATATAAATTTCCTAACAGCAGAAAATTTGAAAAAGAGAAACAAAATCAATTTTAATAATAAAATATTCAAAAACTTAAAATTCAACTCAGTACTCATAAAAAGAAGATTCAAAATATCCACTTTAATAAAATATTTCTAAATTGTAAAAAAGCAATTCAAATTTTAATTGACGAATGTAGTATAATAATATATTTTATATAGTGAACGAGATTTTCATGGATTAAAAAGAAATTACAGAAGAAAACAGGTAAATCTGTGTTTGAAACGAAAATAATTCTTTTTTAAAAATATGAGTCGCTTATGCCATAAAATACAAAAAAAATTGAAATTTATGTTTCAAAAATGAAAAAATTCCTTTTTTAAAAAAAATATTTCAATTTTTTTTCCAACTTCTGCATTTTTTTATTTTAACACAAAATCCAGGAAAACAATTGAAGATTATAGTATATTGTGCAACGAGTGGAGAAAAAGGGCGATTTCTCGCGAGCTGAAGTTTGCTGCTCGAGCGTAGCGAGTGCAGCAATCAAGCGAGCGAAAATCGTTTTTCTCTACGAATTGTACACGATACTTTGTCCAACAACTGCAAAACTTATTTTATTTAACTTAATTTTTATTTATAAGATTTTTGTGGTTATAACAATGTTTATAATTAATATTTCAAAATGTGTAACTCACTAATGTTTACATTTTTAATAATTTAAAGCGAAAAACTCTTTATGATTTGGTTATTGTTACGTAAGAACATAATTTACGTAAATTACGTAAGAATACAACTTACATACTTTACGTAAGAACATAACTCACGTAATTTACGCAAGAACATAACTTACGTATTTTACGTAAGAACATAACTTACGTATTCGGGTATGTTACGTTACGTTACTTACGTAAATTGCGTACCTTGCGTAAACTATGTAAGTCATACCCTTAGTTTAGTTACGTAAGTTGGACAAAAGTATTTTTTTATCCAATAAACTTAATTCCCTCGTAATGGAAAATCGTGTAATGTTTCTTTGATAACTTTAAATCGATTATTCTTAATAATTTTCAAAAAAGTTTTTTGAGAATTTTCAAATCCATTACTCTCTAAATCTGAATCAGCTATAAGTATGCCACAATTTCAATTAGCGTATATATGCGCTGTGAATTAGTGAAATTTCACTAAATAATCAGTGAAACTTCACTGATTAATTAGCGCATATACGCTGTTTTAAAATAGTGGCATACTTATCGCTGAGAATCAGTGAAATTTCGCTGATTCAGATTTAGAGAGTAGTTTACAATATTCAATTTTACGAAATTTCAAATATTCCTAAATTCTTTAATTAAATAAATATTAAAAAATAAAAACTTAAAATAATATTTACAAAATTCAATTAAACTTTTCCAAAATTGAATTATTTTTAAAAATTCACGCTATATTGCTTTTAATATTTAATTGTGGTATAAAATTTTAACTGAAATTAATTTTTAAATCAATTTTTGTTAGAAAATTCTGCGAGAATTCAATTATTTAAATACAAAAATAAATAATTTCTTAAATAATTGAATGTTTCTTAAAATTCAATTCCCATAAAAAATCGTTGTCAACAAATTGTAATAAAATTATTAAGAACAATGATATTTTTCGAGAAATTGGATTAAAATTGCATTAAAAATAATTGAAATTCTGCATTGAGTTTTATTATTTGCGAAAATAATTGAATCCCTAAGAAGAATTTTATTATTTATAAGAATAATTGGATTTCTGTAAATTTATTATTTATACGAAAATATTTTATTTTCTGCAAAGATGAATTTTATTATTTTAAGTAACAACACAAATGTTGAATTTCTGTAAAGTATTTTATCATTCATGAAAATAATTGAATTTTCGAAAAGAATTTCATTCAAATTTAAGACAATAATTAAATTACTTAGAGAAATTTTGTAAAACATTTTTAAAATAATTGAATTACTGCGAAGTATTTTATTAAAATTATGCTAATATTTAAAATATGCTTTTGAGAATTTAAATTGATTTAAAATATTTGCATTTTTTCGAAGACTTTATTAAATTTTAAAAAAAATTAAATTTTTTCTAGAGTTTTTTTTTAAATATATTGAAAATAATTAAACTTTTTATTAAAATGTTTGAAAATAATAAAATTCCGTTTAGAGATTTTGTTAATGATTTGAAAAATAATTGAATTACTGCGAAGCCTTTTATTTAAATTTGTGACTATAATTAAATTCTTTTCAAAATTTCAATTAAAATAGTATTGAAAAGTTGCAAAGAATTTTATTAAAATTAAAAAAAAATTAATTCCTGAGAAGAATTTTATTATTTATGAAAATAATTGAATTCTTGCAAAGAATTGAATTATTTTCAATATTTTCAATATTTCTAAAAATTCAAATATACATACACAAACTAATTAAAAATTTTTAAATTAAAACAATTAAAATTTTTAAGAATTATAATCATATCCATTTATAAATTAAAATTTCACAAAAAATAATTTTTTCAAATTATACAAAAATTCTTTAATTTTTCTTGAACAAACTACAAACAATAAGCGAAATATTTTCTTCACTTTCAACACATTATTGGTATTTGTATGTTACTTATATATTAAAATAATAGAATAATTAATTGTGCGAATAAAGTAACCGAGTTGAGTTGTACAATTCAAAACTCCAATTTTCGAATTGGCTAGTTCGATTCGAATTTACTTTCGATTCGAATCGGCCAATTCGAAATTCGAAACTTCGAATTGGTAGTTCGGTTCGATAATTTTTTTTTAAGAATTTTCTTTCGATTCGAATCGGCCAATTCGAAATTCGAAACTTCGAATTGGTAGTTCGATCCGAATTTTCTTTCGATTCGAATCGGCCAATTCGAAATTCGAAACTTCGAATTTCGAATTGGTAGTTCGATTCGAATTTTCTTTCGATTCGAATTTTGCACACCTCTAATATTTTTATTTATTGAATTATATATTTTACACTTAAATCAGCACTTATCACAAATATTGAAATTGACAGGTTAAAAAAAATAACAGCGCAATTGTCAAACGGGAAAAATGTTGAACAATATAATATTATCAATATTGTTCCTTTTTCTTTCTTCAAATATTCTAAATTAAAAACGGAAAATCTTATCTCAAGAGGAATATATTAAAGGAATCCTTTTGTCACTATTCTATTAAAACAAAAAATAAAAATATTCTACATTAAAGTTCAATATTCTTGTTTTGAGAGGAAATGCCAGTGGTTAACTCTGTCATAAGTCCAGAAATTTTTATTTGTGAGGGTGGGTCGTTATAAACTTTTTTTTAATTTGGGACGCTAAAAGGTCTTAAAAGCGATGTATACATGTCCAGAATACGTGTGCAAAATTCGAAGTAAGTGGAACTCCTATAGTATATAAGAAACGATGAACGATCTGGGGATTATTTTAAAAAGACTTGTTTCAGAAAGAAAATATTTTTGAAATTTCTCGTACAATTTTTATGGTTTTACAACAACTGCACAAAAACGAAGCATCCCTCTGTACATCAACTTTTATACTTTTAGTTAATTCACATATTCTTTCTATTTTTGACTACTGTTGTTCGGTATACGACGATATTACTGATGAACTAAATGATAAGTTGGAAAGATCTTTAAATGCGTGTATTCGTTTTATTTTTAACTTGCCTAAATTTGAACATGTTACACAATATTCAATTACGTCGAGGTATTTTTTTATTTTTCTCTTCATCTTATCTGTGAGAATGTAATATACGAATGTTATATACATTTTTAATACTGGTAATTCGTATTATTGTATTATTATAATTTCTCAGGTTATTGGCTGGGACCAGATTTAAGGTTATAGATTCTACGTTATGCTGCGTCATGAATAATGCATTCAATATCTGTAGATTTTTAATAGTACATTCCCAGTGGGCACACTGGTTCAAAAGACGTCCTAAAGATGTCTTTTTGCGGACGTCTTTTGGACTTGTACAAAAAGAATTCTTCAAGACGTCTTAAAGACGTCCTATTCACGTTCTATGTCTTGGCCAGTAGATGTCTTTAAGATGTCTAAAAGACGTCTTTTTCATTCAACATTTGAAAATAGAAAAATTTCCATAAATAGAAAATATTATTTTCTAAGTTCAACTTAGACTAAGAAATTCATGAATGTAAAATTCATTAGAATTTTTCTAAGTTAAATTAATTTTATTGACAAGTGAGATCCTTAACTTTGTAGAGGTTCATATCTGTCTTGAACGGCTGAGGTGCTTAAGGCGCAGTGCTTCAAGCCCAAGGTATCCGAGTTCGATCCCAGCTTCGTAGAAATTTTTTCATTATTTCTCCACATTTTAGAAAACATAAAATTAAACTTAAAATAAATTTAATACAATATTACTGAGTTTCAACTTAGAAAATGTTAAAAAAGAAATGTTTATTTAAGATCTGAAGGAATGTAAAAAGGACGTGCAAAAGACGTCTTTTAGACGTCCCTTTTATGTCTTTTAGACGTCTTTTAAACGTACTTTAGACGTCCTTTCTTATGTCTTTTAGACGTCTTTTGGACGTCTTTTAGTTGTCTTTTTGATGACTCAGAGACATTGCCATCATTGTTCCCGAATCGTCCGCGGACAAAAAGGGACGTCTTTTAGACGTCCCTGTGTCCACTGGGGAAATACTCAAAATCAATCTATATTAAAAAATTTAATAATAGTAATTAAATTAAATAGTTCGTGACTCCGGATTCGACTAAGAGTGGTGTTTTAAATAGTTTGTGTAAATAGATATAAGTAAAAATATAATATATGTAAAATATAATATATATATATATATTACATATATAAAAATATAAACCCTAAAAGACTCAAAAACTATTTATAACCACATTCGGAAACTTTTAAATTTTTAGTTGACATCTTGCAGTCGCCATTTCGAATTACAAGATTTTAACCAAATATTCTAATTCAGTGACTCCAAAAACCCCCAAATGCGCATTTTTATCCAAATCCGGAAACTTTAAAATTTTTCGGTTGCCATTTTGAATTTTAAAATTTCAACTAGATATTCGAAATCAGCGACCTCAAAAATCCCCCAAGTGAGCATTTTTAGTCAAATCAGGAAACTTTTAAATTTTTAAAGCCGACATTTTTAAGCCGTAATTTTGAATTTTAAAATTTTAACTAAATATTCGAAATCAGCGACCCCAAAAACCCCCAAGTGAGTATTTTTAGTCAAATACGGAAACTTTTAAATTTTAAAGCCAACATTTTGAATTTTTAAATTTTTATCAAATATTCGGATTCAGCGATCCCGAAAACATAAAATATAATAATATCAAGTAATTAAAAAAATATTTTTTTTGCACATTTGTGGCACGAAAAGCCTATTTTGACTACACTACTAAGGGGTTAAACAATTGTTGTTAAACAATTGGAAATTAAAAACAAAAAACAGGTATATCTTTTTTTCCATTTGCCTATGAATCCAATTGTTAGTTTTTTAATACAATGGCTAATTTCTTCATGGGACTTGATGGGTTAAGTAGTTTTATATGAAATAACTATTTGGTCAAAAAAGATTTCGGGAATAAGCATGCGACTCTGATAAGAAACCGACTGATGCTACATAATGATTAATTAACAATCGATAATTAAAAAAAACGTTACGAAGATTTAATTAATCATTATGATGCTACATAATGATTAATTAACAATCGATAATTAAAAAAAACGTTACGAAGTAGATCATAAGATAAATAACTATTAATCAATACTGTAATCAATAAATAGGTAAAAATAGTCATAATAAGTTTATAACAAAAGAAAAATAGAAAAGTTCTTATATGTATGAACATGCCTTTACATGGGATATATCAACGTATGAACTTCGAGTGCTAACAAAAAAAGAGGCAAATATACAATCACGAGTTTCGTACAAATTTTCAAAGCGATCGTGCTTATTACAAATTTTTACAAAGTTTAAGTTTAATGAATCTATGATCATTCCTATAAAAACCCCTAATACATTCAAAGAGTATAGTCAAATACTCCGGTGAGTTTCTGCCCGAACGGTATCGTTGAGTCGGACCTTCAATTGTTTAATACGTTAGAATCAGTGTAAAAATGAGAAACTACTTTCTTACTCTTGTATAAGTATTAGAAATAATTTTTATCAAACTCTAATTGATTTGATTAATTCAATTGTCATATAATTTTATCGCTTAAATCAACTTCATTGTTTTCTTTCTAAATTTATTTCATATAAAATTTGGTGCAAGTTAACACTAGTTACTAAAGAAACTTGTTTCTTTTTGTTTTAAAGGTACAGTGATAGAGAAAACAGTTAGAAAACACAAATTTGATTGACTGTGTTAAAATTTAATGGTTGTAATTTAGTGCACAAGTGCATTAAATCCGAACTAAAAAACATAATCATTTTCACTAACCTTTTTAACGTGTGTGTAATTCGGGTTGCAGAACTATTGTCAAACTACTGTAATCTGCATCTTCAAAACTGTAAGTAAAATTATTACAAAACACTATATACTTGAATAAATCACAATCACAAAAAGGAATAAGCAAGTTATTTATTAAGGGAAACCCGTAGTTTCTTTAAAGTTTAACAAATCCACACTTAAAAAATAAATGTCAAGACTTGCCAAGTTGACAAATCAGCGTACTACCTCCCTTTTATTATCCATTTAATAAAACTACCCTTGTCATTGCTCAGAACGTCACAAGGTGTACTTTTTAAGACAAAATAATTACTTTTTTAAAATATCCAATTTTGTTTATTGACTGTTTTGCCTCTCCTGGTCCACTATGGGGCGCCTTATTATTTCATAAAACTATTTTTTTATCATATTTGAGAGACAAAATTTTATGTTAGAAGTGTTCTTTGTGATGGTCCTGGTTGAAAAGGAATAAATAATAAACAAGAACTTTATTTATTTAATTCTCTAGTTGAAGTCCGTAGAATCAACAGATAGATACTTTATTTCCAACTTGATCCTTGTATCCTTGGTCAGTTCTGGGTCAGAATTTCTCAAACGGATCACCTAAAACTAAAAAATAATGTATAATAACTTAATAAAATAATGTCGTCTAAACTATCAGGATAGAGGTTGGCGCGTAAATCAGAAAATATAAATTACTTTTCGGGTCAGAATTCGTGAAATTTTCACAGAAAATAAAAAGTATTTTTTTAACTCGAAATGTTAAAAAAACATTTCTATTTGGCCTTAAGAATGTGTCTACCAAAAAACAGAAAAAAAATTATTTTTTATAAGTTATTGCAAAATTAATTGTTTTGCAACTTTTTAAACAAAATTTGATTTTTCCTAAATGAATGAACCTATTTAAATGAACCAAGCTGGAATATAAAGGGGATAAAATATACTTTCGTTCAGAATTAGAAAATTTTTAAAAAGTTTATTTTTTAATAATTATTACTTCCTCATAGAGGAAGTATTGTAATACTAAAATTTTTCAAATTCGATTTTTCGACATATCTTTATGTTATTCGACCTCAGGAGTTCAAAAATGACATTTTTAAAAAATGTTATTGCGTATGTGTATGTGTGTGTGTGTAAACATCACATTTTCATAAATATCTCAAAATCATGAAGAGCTTTTGGGTTGAATTTTTTTAAAATTGTAGACCTCACCTGCGGACATAAAGTGAGAGTACTTTGTGATAGATTAATAAAGTTTAACTAAATTTTTTTTGGATTTTTAATTTTCCAAAAAAAAGTTTTTTGCCCATAACTTTAAAAAAATGTTAGGACACCTATAAATGATTTTCCATAATTTTGTAGAGTTTTTTTAGATGCATCTTTTGAGCCCTAATTGAACATTTTTCGTCCATATTAACCGGAGTTATTAAACTTTTAAAAATCAAAAATTTTGGAAAATAAGACTTTTTTGAAAATTTTGTTGAAAAACGTAGAAGTAACTTTAAAATTATCGTTACCAACTTGTAGAGCATTAAAAAACGCTTCGATTGACTTATTTTTGAACCTAATTCGATAATAAATTTCGAAATTATTGGTATTTTAAAAACCAAAAATTGTGGAAAATGACATCTTCTCAACTTTTTTGTTTGAAAATTTTTGTTTAACTATTAAACTATTATAACTATCTTGGAGGGTATTTAAAAATACATTTATTGACTCAAAATTCAATCACTTTACCATATTTATAAAAAATTATTCATATATTTCTATTATTATTACCTCTATGAGGAAGCAAAGTGTTCATGAAATGAGCACCAAAATTATAAAAAATATACAACTTGGCAGCGGTTTTAATAAATTTTTTATAAACAATTAATTTTTTTTAATGTTCTACGCCTTTTAAAAATTTGAAAAAATATTAACATACACTTAAAACTATAAGAAATCAAAATCCGTTGAGACAATTTTGAAGCGGCAATTATTTTAAAAGTTATAATGGAAATTATATTGGCGCGGTGTAGTGCATCAACGCTGAACTGAGTTTTTGATCATTTTTATCAATTTTTATAGTTATATAATTGAATAAAAATGTTAATTTGACAGTGTTTTGTTCATTTCGTAGTTAAAAATAATGTTTTAATTCTGAAAATCATCAAAATCGCATCTCCGTTCAATATAATTTCCATTATAACTTTTAAAATAATTGTCGCTCCAAAATTTTCTGAAAGGATTTTGATTTCTTATAGTCTTAAGTGTATGTTAATATTTTTTTCAAATTTTTAAAAGGCGTAGAACATTAAAAAAAATTAATTGTTTATAAAAAATTTATTAAATAATTATTAAAAAATAAACTTTTTAAAAATTTTCTAATTCTGAACGAAAGTATATTTTATCCCCTTTATATTCCCGCTTTGTTCATTTAAATCGGTTCATTCATTTAGTAGAAATAAAATTTTGTTTAAAAAGTTGCCAAAAAATTAATTTTGCAATAACTTTTATAAAAAACAATTATTTTTTGTTTTTTGGTGGACACATTCTTAAGGCCAAATAGAAATGTTTTTCAACATTTCGATTTAAAAAAAATACTTTTTATTTTCTGTGAAAATTTCACGAATTCTAACCCTTTCGGAAAAAAGCCTTTCCACGCTTACCTCGGTCATAGGAACAGCATGTACAATTACAGCTAACTCAATTTTGTCAGGATAGACTTTCTTGTTTCCCAAAAAAGTAAAATGTTTTCTTTCCTACTGATGCTTTTTGTTTTTTTAAAATCTATTAACAATAATTGTTCAATCGTCGCTTTCGGAGGGTTTAAAAGTTTCAGTCTCTCCTCGTCCATCTTCTTTCTTTCTTCTTCAAGAAAGTCTTCTTCCATGTTTTTGTCACAATCCTGCAAAAAGACAAAGAATATTATTTTTGTTTAACATTTTCGTTCAAATATGAGACGTTCCGCAGTAAAAATTACCATACGTTGAAAATTTTTAGTCTATTATGATTATTATTTTTAAAGTAAAAATACATAAAAGGAATTAACTTTCAGTGCTAATAATATTTAAAACTTTATCACATCTAAAATATTAAATACGAATTAATTTTGGTCTTAAATATATAAGTATTCTTATTAACTAATAGGTACAACGATCGTCAACATAACCTAAATGCGTAAGATACCTTTCACCACGGACGTCACATTTATAAACACTCTATCAACGTCCGTAAAAAATTGTTCTTTATGAAAATTAGAATGGGGGACAGTGGGGCAAAGACGCTATGCGGGGCAATGCCGTTTTTTACAATATCTCCTTTATTTTTTGTCTATTTGACTTCGTGTTAAGAATTTAGTTTCAATACAGGCAGATCAATTGTTTAAAAAAAGAAAAACTAAAAAATATGAAATATTTTAAGGAATATTACAAAAAAATAGTTTTTGCAATGATGACATGATAATTTTACATTACCTTTGCCCCACTCTCCCCTAATCCTAAATGATAAAATACGAATTAACGGAGCGTTTATAAATGACGTCACTCAATTTTTCGGGATTTTAGACCCCCCTCCCCTTGTCGCGCAATTTCATGCAATTTCTCATGTAAAAATACATTGTATCACGTTTAGTAGAGACCCCCCTCCTCCAAAAACGTGACGTCATTTGTGAACGCTCCCTAATAAAATTTTATTGCAACGTACCTAAATGTGTATAACAGTGTTTAATGAACTCCTTTCATCAACGGAGTTTTGACAATTGGGGTCTTTTTTTAAAAACTCAATTTTTTTATAAAGACTTTTGGGTTTTGTCTTTGCATTCTGTAATGCTATCTTCAATTGAAAGGAAAATCAGATATCTCGGGTCTAAAAACATAGAGCAGAGAAGTGCTTCGTTTTTTTAATAAATTGTTCTCTCTATTGGTGAAAGCAGTTACTAGATTTGCTGCAAAATTCGAATTTACTTTACTTGTATTTACTTTGCACTCTCGCCAAATACCGAATAAATCTCCGGGTATAAGATTCTCGGATTGCATTTCTTTTGGTATCAATTTTACTATGCTCTAAAGCTTCAATGCAGGCTTCCATTATTTCCCAGTCAACTTATTCTTAACACTACCTTATTGCTAGCCAAATCATTAGACATTTTTTGCCGAGGCTAATGATGACAACATGTTAGAGGTTGAGTTCCATCTGGTAGGAACGTCTAACACTGGTTTTGGCAACATAAATCAACTGTCAATATAAATCATTGACGTTTAAGTCTTCATTGGAACTAAAATATTTCATAAACACTGTTTTTAATTTTCAATAAGTAAAAAAAACTTTCAATCAAGAAAAAAGTTACACTAACATAACCTTAAAGCAATTTGCTTTTAAAATCCTTTTTTTTTTAGCTCGCGCCACAATTCACTTATTATAAATTACTGTTACCTGACACACAAAGTTATTCAGTATTACTTTAAACTATTTATTGACGCTTCCCTAACGAATCTGGCAAACTAGTTATTCACTACACAGATCATTGTTATTAATAACACTAACTCTTTTCTTTTGAATGAATAAGAAAGAGCAATAAATCTCCCTATATTACAAAAATATATCACTGTCGCCGCTGTTTCAAGATTCCATCACCCATCCTCCCCCACTCATAGGTCAAAGGTCATAGGACACAGGGAAAACATAACCTCAAACTCCCTCTTCCCCTCACTCATAGGTCACAGGGAAAATATAGCCTCAACCCCCTCTCCCCTATATCCCCACTCACAGGTCACAAAACAAACATAACCTTAAAATCCCCCTCCTCCCTTATCCCCACGGACAGGTCACAGGGCAAGCATAACCTCAGATATGTCTTCAATATTAGGTCAAACGACAAAGGGTAAACAGAACCTCAAAGTAAGGTCAAAATGATAGGTCAGAAAGCAAACATATCCTCAAAATTAGGTCATAATGTTTAAAAAATTAATAATTTTTTATGAAACTTAATTATGAAATATCTTATCCCATTATCCAACAAAATTTTTGTGAAAGTTCTATCTATATTTAAGTTAATTAGAAATAACTATTTTGATAGCAAAAAGTCGATCTCTGATTCAAATAGTAGGGGAGACTGGGGTAAACCCGCTCACTTTTTTTCAGATCGGTTAAAATCTAGGAAATTATTCTATAAATACAAGTTAATTTATATCATTTGAAAGCTTATGATTTCTACTAAGAAAATAAAAAAGAGTTTTTGATTGATCTTTTTTAGTTTTTGTTGGAGATTCGCGCCATCTAACATTCTCTGATTCTGTTGGAGCACTACTTGGTGGCGCGTAGGCGCACTACTTGTTGTTGCGTCCGTTGACGCATGCGTTGCGCAGTCGTTCTTTTTCTTATATATTACTTCCGTTTTGTTCGTTCAACAAGCAAGTTCGAGCTTTGTACAATTCCGAATAATAAACCTTTGGTTATTACAAAAGTTCTTTGTGTATATTAATTATAAAGACCACTAAACCTCTAATAGGTTATAGGCCCAAACCAGCTTCCACTGCGCTGGAAAAGTGAAAAGACGAGATTGAAAAACGACGAGATGAATGACGAAAGTGAAGAGTGCAACAAGTTGCATGGCGTGCACGAGGCAAAAGACGAGATTGAGACGATTAACTGTAAGTACAATTTTCTCTTACAAAAGTGCGCGTCGTGAGTAAGGAATAAATTAAAAAGTCGACTTTAATAAGACGAGTTTGAGATTCAGTGATAAAATAGAATAAAAGAAGTAGAATCAGTAAAAAGAAAGGACGTCATAAAAAACTCGAGTGTTTCAAAGACGAGAAAGAAAAATGGCGTGAACATGTGGTGCAAAGATGAGATTGAAAAATGGCGCGAAGGCGCCGAGACAAAAATTTTTCAAATTAAAAATTTTTTTTTAGTACTAATCACGTGATCGAATAAAAAGATATAACTTTTAAATAATAAATAATTAAAATATGTACATATTGAATAATTTTTAAAATAAAGTTTATTCTATAAAATATAATGGGAAATAATAAATTATTAAATATCTACAGACGAGGAAGAATTACAGGGGTTATGGAGATACATAACACAAACATTCAAACTAGACGAGCTGCACGATGGGGAAGAGATTCAATTGATTATGGAAGAAGAATTTTTTAATTTAATGATGCAGAAAGGAAATGTTTATAAAACCGGTAAGATGAGATTAAATATTTAAGATGAGATAAATATGTGCACTTAATTACACTAACATAATTAAAATTATATTTGATATTTTTAAATAATAAAAATATCACTGGGTTTAAAGTATAAGTTGAATACTGATCCGAGATGTTGACTTGGAAACTGATACTTGATGTTCGGTGATGTGACCTCGTCAACAGGAGTGTGTTCGTCAGTGATCTTGATGTTCGGACTCTTACAATATGCAACAGATGAAGATTGGAAACTGGTTAAAAGAGTATTTACCCAGTGGGTACACTTGTTCAAAAGACGTCCTAAAGATGTCTTTTTGCGGACGTCTTTTGGACTTGTACAAAAAGACTTCTTAAAGACGTTCTATACATGTTCTATGTCTTGGCCATTAGATGTCTTTAAGATGTCTAAAAGACGTCTTTTTCATTCAACATTTGAAAATAGAAGAATTCCCATAAATAGAAAATATTATTTTCTAAGTTCAACTTGGACTTAGAAATTCATGAATGTAAAATTCATTGAAATTTTTCTAAGTTAAATTCATTTCATTGACAAGTGAGATCGTTAACTTTGTAGAGGTTTATATCTGTCTTGAACGGCTGAGGTGCTTAAGGCGCAGTGTTTCAAGCCCAAGGTATCCGAGTTCGATCCCAGCTTCGTAGGAATTTTTTCATTATTTCTCCACATTTTAGAAAAAATAAAATTAAACTTAAAAAATTTGCCAAATAATTTAAGACTCAAAAATAATGATCGAAAAATTTAAGAATCCAAAAAACGTTTTTTTCAGACACCTCTAAAAACATTTGATCGCCTCTGATTCTATGTTGAATTCATGAATCTAAACGAAAGTTCTTTAATGTAAGTTAAATGTTAAGTACTATTCACAGTACCAATATCTCCATCTTAAGTTAAGTTCATAGCGTCAAATCGCTAGTGAGCTAGTTTACCCTGTGAGCGGGTTTACCTTTGTCTCCCCTAATATTTTTAATAAATCGATTAGTTAAAGTGAACTAATAAAGCATACTTTTATGTACCCTTTTTTCTAAGTGTAACAGCACATGTATGTAATTTTCTAATTTTTACTATGTAGAAAGTGTAACAAAGGAAGATGGAGTCAATATATATGGGTGTAACAGTAAAATTTCATATTTACTGCATTCAATTGACAACATGTGAAATGTAAATGTCATTAGGAGTTTATTAAACGGTTCAAAGGATTTTTTAAAAAAAATTAATTTCTCTGAGTTATAAACTTCCTGGGTCCCGAAATTGAAGCACTTACGCAAGCGCGCGTTCACGTCCTCTGCTACCGCGTACAGTGGGAAGAAATGCAGTGTTTTGGACAAAATTCTGCCGACAATACAAATCTCCACCGATTTCAATTTTCTTTTTTTTAAATACTAAAGAAGGTTTTTCCTACAAGTCTTCACTGCTATAAATTTGAAATTTTTAAAAATTTTGGATTATTACAAAAGCGAGTAATTTTTTCATTTTGTTAACTAAACTTGTGCATTATAATGTTGATATTTAATTGAATATTACTAAAAAATATATCGTAAGACTTTTTAGAATAATAAATATGTTTTAATACATTGAAATAAAAGTGTTCTTTCATAAAATACTTAATTTTGTTTCATTTTTAGTGGTTCGCTGGAAAAACGACTTAAGTCATTTGTTATAAAATAATGTTATTAAAGTAGCAAAACATTGTTTACTCGACCTTCTTTTCTTTTAAAGAATTCTTTGATAATACCTTTGTATTGGGAAAAATGATCGATATAATTAATACGTAAATTATATTAGTAATTCGTTTCCGAATCTTTAATTTAATTTTTTCGTCAAAAACTTAAGTCGACTTAAGTCGTTTTTCTAGTGAACGGCTCAATTGCATTTTTTCTACTGCGCAGTACGTCTCTGCCGCGTGGCTGGTCAACTGCCGCATAGTGGTTCAGAATTACAATTTAGTGTTCATAATCACCTACAGTCTACAATTTTTTATAAAATTTGACTTTTTTTTTCTAAATCTTCAGCGATAAATTCCCCAGATCGCCATTGAGCCAGAATTTAGAGTTTTATTTTACAATATAGTTTATTTAAACAATTAAGTAAAAAATTCAACCTACAATTGCAATATTTGTTGAATATTTTAAAAAAAATATTAATATCAACTATTTAAGTATCTTAACAATAACATATATGTCCAAAGACACAAAACACATAATTAAAAATATTATACCAATTGTTGTTAACAATAGTTTTAAACAAATATTAACTATAATAATCTTCGAATTCATTCATTCATTCAGTCTGTCCACAGCCTGTATATTCTGTCCACAGTGAGAGAGAAAGATTGATAGAGAGAAAGAGAGGGAAGTATCATTTGTCCTTTTAGTTTAGAGTAGGAGCGAAAGAGAGGCGAATATTATTATTATATCTATATATATTAAGTTAGTCTTTCCTTATATATTCTGTTCACAGTGAGAGCGAAAGAGAGTAGGAGCGAAAGAGAGACGAATAGTTAAGAAAGTAATGCCCACTTTTTGGGTTTAGAAGGGGGTATCATGTTTTCTCCATTTTCCGTGTCAGGTAGAAAGAGAGCTAAATTTTTGTATGTATTTAGATTTTTGGAAATATGAATTGAAAATATTGAATTTTAAAAAATTAGAAGCTAATTTTCAATAATTTTCATTTTTAAATTGGTCTTTAAAGACTTTTTACTCTTTAAAAATTAATTTTTAAAAATTATAACAAAATACTTAAAAGAAATTAATTATTTTTCAAATAAATTTTACAAAATTTCAGCTATTCAAAAAGATGTTTATTACACATATATTTCAAAAATTAAATTATGTCTTAAAAAATGATTCAAAAACAATTTTTTAATAATTTGTTTACAGTTACTTTTCGCATTATCAAAATCAAAATAACTTGCACTTTTTTACTAAAAATTGTGGTATTTAGATGTTTGAAGTTTGAATAAAAAGACGAAAAAGTGGCAATTTTTTAAAGTAAGTCGAAAAAAGTCTCTATTTTCTTAATTTCTCTGAAAATTTTTTTTATGACATTTCCCTGTCTATGGTGTTAATATACAGTGGGGCAAAAAAGCCATACTAACGGTTTTTTACTCATGTGACTAAATGAATCAACCCATTTCATTTTTCGATGTGTTGTTTGAAAGATCATTTAATTGTGCAACTTTCACTGCGAAAACAAGTGTCTCATTTTGAGACGTTTTGTCCCATATTTGAAACACATAAGATGTCTTAGTCCACATATTTGAAACAGATATGTGTCTCATTTTAAGACGTTTCAAAGTGTCTTACACATTTAGCAATGCATTTTGAGACACGAAATGTGTTTCGAGTATCCGTCTCACACTAAGAAGACGTTTTACGTGTCTTATACGCATTGAGTTACCTTTAATGTCTTAAAATGAGACACGAGATGTAATTAAATGTCTCAATATAAAACATATTTTGTACCTCAATGGTTTAAATACTTAAAGAAACTCATTTTAAGACACGAGTGAGATACCAGTTTTTGCAGTGTTTTTCCAGAGACACATATACTTTATCTTTCATTGTTTAGTTGATGCGTTAACTTTGAAAAATTTTGCCAACTGACCGGCTTGACCCACCCCCTGGGGTAAACCGACCAGTTAGGATTTTTATCTATAATATTGCATTTGTATAATCTACTTTAACAACAAACATAAAAAATCATGTGAACAATGGTTGTTATAATGTTAATAATAATACAGTATTGGATTTTATTTAAATAAATAATTTTTTTAATACCAAACAGAAATGTTTGAAATTATCAGGGAAACAATATTAAAGGGTCTAATTCTCATTGGGAGCGTTCACAAATGATGTCACGTTTTTGGGAGTAGGGGGGGTCTCTACTAAACGTGACACAATGTATTTTTACATGTGAAATTGCGTGACAGGGGGAAGGGGTGGTCTAAAATCCCGAAAAATTGCGTGACATCATTTATGAACGCTTTCATTGGAAGACACTTATTTTTCGTTGAAAGTAAATATTTCAATGAAAAAAACATTCTAATTTATAATATTTTTCATGAAACTCTGATACAATGAAAATATCCTATGTCCGGTTTGCCCCATAGGCTCATTTTGAGAATAAATATTTGTTTAAAAATAAGGTATATATACTACACATGGTTGTTTCGAAATTCTAAACAACACTTTTGACAATTTCGCCATTTCGGTGATATTGACACCTCGCCAGTTTGCCCCACTCTCCCTTAATAATATAATATTATTTAAATGATTAACCCATTATTTAGTGTGTTCTTTTCGATTACGGTGTGAAAAAAAGAATTTCGTTCAACCCAAAAATTAAATATGGCTGTTTTAATTTCAATAACACAAAAGAAATTTCATTTTTTCAAGTTTGATAATTTTTTACCAATTGAACGTGCGTGAATAATATTCAATTCTCATCCATAGAGGCACAAAAATTGTATACTTTTAAAAAACGTAAATTATAATTTAAAATTTAAATATGGCGGACCAAATATGACGTCAAATATGAAGGAAATTTTGGAAGGGTTGGTCACTATTTTTCAAAATACCAAAATGTAATTAAATTCGCCTAAGTTTTTTTACTCGAAGGCTTTTGGGGTCGCTGATTACGAATTCAATGTTATTTTTAAGAAATTCAAAATGGCGGATCCAATATGTCGGACAAATTTTTTAAAATGTATGCAATTGACCTTAATTTTGTCACTCGGGGGTTTTCGTGGTCGCTGATTACGAATTTGATTTTAGTTTCCCATAAATAAAAATGGCGGATTTAGTATGGAACAAAATTTTTACTTTATGCAATTGATCTTAATTTTGTCACTTGGTGGTTTTTAGGGTCGCTGATTACAAAAACGATGTTTGTTTTCAAAATTTCAAAGTGGCTAATATAATATGGAAAAGAGAAATTAAAAACTTTTTTCTATACACTAGAAAAAATTTGGTGTGATTTTTGTTGCGTGTTAAATTAACCAATGTTAAACGACATAGAATGTGGCGCCACCTATAACGGTTAAATTTGTTGCGTGTTATTTTAACACCAAATTCAGTGTTAAAATAACACTTTTTATTTTCTGTGTACACGCTCACTGGTCGTGCATCGACGCAAGTGCTAACCTGACTGGTATTAGAACTCCCGAGTAACAAAATTAAGGTCAATTGCATAAATTTAAAAGAAAATTCTGCCATATTGGATCCACCATTTTAAATTTATGAAAACTTACATCAAATTCGTAAGCAGCGTCCCTAAATACCACCGAGTGACAAAATTAAGGTCAATTGCATAAAGTAAAAATTTTTGTTCCATATCAGATGGGGGGGATCAAAAATTAATAAAAAATTGTCCTCGTGGTTTATGGACGGCCCTTAAGCTTATACCTCGGCTTATATCATGACTATCAATAAATCTCGGTGTCAATGTTTTGACAAAGAAGGAAGAATACTTCAATAAAATAATTCTTCTAATGTATAATGAATTTATATAAAGTTTTTCTATCACTTGACTGAACTAATCGAAACAAAAACCATTATAATAGCACTTTTTTAAAATTTAAAAGCACTTTTTTATATTTAATCAATATATCTGTCTCGTATTAAAAAATGTTTCATTAATTTCTTAATATTAAGTACTTTGTGGTGAGTAAATATGTTTGAAAATGTACTCAATTCCCACAAAACTTAATGTTAAAAGTTAAAAACAAAGACGCTTATAATTTTTTTTACAAGTACCAACAGGTCAAAAATTTAACTACATTTTTTTAAAACCTTTATCTAACAGTGGAACAAATTTTAACAAATTGGTAATGTTAATTCTATTTGCGAAAGAATCTCCTTATCATCTTGAAGAAGATCTGTAATTGCATTAACGTTTTATAAACATTTTACAATATAGAATAGTTTATACGAGTTTAAAAAAGGCATGTTTTGTAACTGACTTTCAAATTTTTTTCGCTGATAACGAATTCTTGAAATAATACAGTTTTCCAGAAAACTGACAATTTAAGGAAATAATTATAAAAATAAAAAAATATTATTATATTTATGTCGTAAAACTGCTCAGGGTGTTAAATTTAATTTTTGGTTTTCGTGTTTTATGTTTTTTTAAAATTCTTCAAAAAAATTTGTAATCTTTTTCCAATATTTCAGAAGAAGAAAAAAACGGACCATAAAGTCTTAGTCACATTTTTATATAAAATAAGGTCTTGAGTATCATAAGACAAAAACAGAAATATCGCGCTCGCTTTAGCGCGCATAGCTCTGCTAGTTTATAAATAATAAAAATAGAAAATATGGCTTTTTTGCTGCAATAATTTAAATAATGGTTTGAACAAAAGATAGAATAGAAAAATAATTGTGAATAATAATTATTATTAGGTATAAATAAATAAAATTAATTAATTAAGTGCTTTTTTTATGGACATTAAAAAATGTTATAAAAATACACTGAGATAGGATAGTATATACACTGAGATACACTGAGATATTATTCACTTATCTTTAGATAAATAAACATTTAGTTAAATAGTTGATTAAACAAATTACTGTTATTTATTTATTAATTTATTTTTAATGTTTTTTAAGGATAATTTGTTTAAATAATTATTAAAAATTTGAAGAATAACAAACAAAGGTTCCTCTACGAAAAAGCAGAAGTATGATACCTAAAATATAAAGAAGAAATTACGATTAATGCATATATAACTAGTTAAAAGTAAATAAATAACAATAATTTGTTTAAACAACTATTGAACTAAATGTTTATTTATCTAAAGATAAATAACACTGTGCAACAATTTTTGGTTTATTGTTTCTTTCCCAAATAATTGTAGGCCTAAATTGAAGTAGATGTATACAATAATGAAATCCTAAAAGGATTTTACAAACCTAGTTCATTTTATATGTTTATGAAATTTTTTTTTTGTTCATGTTACAAATTGTGATATTTTTGAAAAATCTTGCGTCTTCCGTGACATATAATTTTAAAAACAGATAAAAATACTTTTTAAAAAAATTGTTTTGAACATTTTTTGCTTGTAAAAATTATTAAACAATTTAAATATGATTATTTATTTACATTATAGTTATAAAAAATTCTGTTTTACCGAAATTTAAAAATTTTTTTTTACTTCCTTCCAATTTTGTCAATATAATTTTATTTTAATACATTCTTGTTACATAATATTTTATTACATTAAAAATAATAAAATTTGATAATAAAAAATTCAGTTAACAAATTTTAAACCTAAAAAACAGTACACCCTGAAATTATTCATTCATTTTATGAAAGCAGTTGTTTTATTTTTATTTGTGTCGAGAACATTTTGAAGTAAAAATGGTTTGCAATATAAATAATTTTTGTTATGTTTGTGGCCACTTTACACCACTTAAAATAAAGCATGGTTCTTTGAGCGAAGAATTTAAATTTGCCTACGAAAAATATTTTAATAATCAAGTTGTTTCGAACGTAAGTTGGGCACCAAATGTTGTTTGAAAAAACTGCTACACTAACCTCATGAGTTGGATGCATAGAAGAATTGAATGCATGCCGTTTGGTGTACCAATGATTTGGACGGATCCGGTGAATCACGTTTCAATAAATTGTTACGCCTGTATGAATTCTAGCACGGGAATGAATAGAAAAAATTAAAACGAAAAATCTACGTCAGTGTAGTAAGTGCTCAAACTCCATTACCTCACTCAGAAAACATTCCATTGCCAATACCACCAAGTCCAGACCTTCTATCTGTCTTCAGTGCAGAGACAAATTTCAGTCAACAGTCAGATGAATATTCTTTGTATGAACCTGAACCAACTAAATCCAATGAACCAATTTTAATTATCCAAAGTCAGCTAGATTTTATCGTTTCGAAATTAGAACTTACCCAACGTAAATCAAAAGAATTGGCTTCATTTCTTAAGTCACAAAATCAAAAAGTGTCAGCATACAGAAATCGGCAATCAGAACTGCAAAAATTATTCTTTGTGAATGATGAGAAAACATCTGCGTACTGTAATGACGTCGAAGTACTAATGAGTAACATGAACATTGATTATAATGCGGATGATTGGAGATTATTTATTGATAGTTCTAAATTAAGTTTAAAAGCAGTTTTACTCCATAAAACGAACACAAAACCGTCAGTTCCAGTAGCATATAGTGTAGAAACCAAAGAAACATACGATTCATTGAAGATTATACTGGATATGATTCAGTATAACAAACATAAATGGCGAATATGCTGTGATTTGAAGGTTGTTGCAATTCTTTGTGGTATGCAATCTGGGTACGTGAAGCACATGTGCTTCATGTGCGATTGGGACTCACGATATAAAGGCGACCAGTATAAAAACTATACATGGAAGAGCAGAGAATCGAGTAAACTTAAAAATGCAAACGTAATTCGAGATTCATTAGTACCAAAAGACAAAATTTTATTGCCTAAACTTCATGAAAAACTCGGAATTGTTAAAAATTATTTAAAAGCTGTTGTTAAAAGACCTGAAGTTTTTGATGTTTTGGCTCAAATTTTCCCTCGACTCAGTCATAGCAAATTGAAAGAAGGTATAAAATCTTTATAAATATAGTTACTTTAATACTAGATTTTTGAAACTTCGAACATTCAGATTTAAATTTGCGTATTTTCTTCCTAAAGGAATTGTGAATGGTCCAGATATTCGCAAATTGATAAAAAGCGAGTCATTTAACAATGTATTAACCAATGATGAATTGACTGAATTTTTTAGATTTTTTTTTTCACTATGTCATTGCAGGATTTTTGGGAAATCATCAATCTGATGATTACCAAAATTCTGTTCATTCAATGTTAGCTGCGTTTTCGAAAATTGGTGTCCACATGTCCTTAAAAATCCACTTTATGCAATTCCATCTTGATTATTTCAGTCGACAGTTATCCACAGAGTCAGACGAACATGGTGAACGCTATCATCAAGTTGCCATGCCATTTGAAATGAGGTGATGAGCTTCGTTGTTTATTTTAACAAGCATTTTAATATAAAAATGTAAAACTTTACAGATACCGAGGGAAAAAATCTCCCGATGCAGTACTTGCAGAAATTTGTTGGTGGAGTAAAAATATTTTCGAATATGATAGAGAAGAGGTACAGGAAGAGCGAACGGAAGAAGAAGCAGAAAATGAGAATTCTGACTTGTACTATTTTGACGACAGCGATGAAGTTGATGATTAGGAACCAACCCTATAATACAAAACAGCTTAAACCTTATTTGAAATTAATAAATAAATTAATTAATTTTTATTTATTTTTACCTTAATGAATTCCATTGTTACATGTATTTATTAATATTAATATTCTCTACTAATATCTCATTAAATTGTCAAACTTGGCAAAAAAAAAAAATGTTGAATAAATACAGAAAAATTCGTTAAAATAGCTTTTATAATCACTATAAAAGAAATAAGTACTATACTTACACCTTTTTAATTACAATTTATTTAATACATATACTTTACACATCACTTCATACATTTTTCTATTAAAAAATGGCTAAAGATTGAAAATTTTAAGAAAATTTCACAAAAATGAGTTTAACTTCAAAAGCTTATAAAAAATAAATTTGAGCTAAATTTTAAAAACCCGTTGAGGGTTAAAGTACTGTATATTTATTCTATCATTTAGCACTAGGGCCAACCGGGAAAGAAAAATGTGTTGCACAGTGTAATTAATTTATATTAATTTAATATTAATTTATATTAATTTATTTATATTAATTTAATTAATTTTCAATAACAAACAGTAATTTTCAACAAACTTTTTTTTTTAGTTTTTTATTTAAAAGTGCAGTATTTAAGGTTTACAAAAATATAAGCTTCATTAAACTCCGTTTATTATATTCCAAGATATGCATTTTTTAAATAAGCACTGTAAAAAACTTCAATTGTTTATAACTAAGAGAAATTTAATTTTTTTAAAAAATCCTTTGCACCGTTTAATAAACTCATAATGACGTTTACATTTCACATGTTGTCAATTGAATACAGTAAATATGAAATTTTACTTTTACACTTTAGGAAGCCTTACCCATATATAAAATCGTATCATCTAGTTTGTAAATGAACCTTATCTAGCTAATAAATACTAACCTTCTAATTTCTGATTAGCAGCGGGGTCCTGTTTCAATTTTTAACTTTAGATTCGTAACTAGGGACCCCAAAAACACCTTGATACGAAGTTTCATAAAAGTTAATTAATTTTAAAATTTGCATGGCCGACATTTTGGATTTGCCATTTTGAATTTTTGAAATCTGACTTAAGATTTGTAATCAGTGACCTCAAAGACATTAGAAACCATGATTAGCAGTTTAAATTTCTTGTTTTTTTCAGAATTAATATTTTTTGACAATAATAACCAATTTTGTTTTTTTTGGTTAACATTTGGGTCCTGTACAAAATAGTTTACTTAACAAATTTCATTTGTTAAAAATTGTATATTATTCTATGAACATTTATGAAGAGAAACAGAGTAGTCTTTTTGCGGACGTCTTTTGGACTTGTACAAAAAGAATTCTTTAAGACGTCTTAAAGACGTCCTATTCACGTTCTATGTCTTGGCCATTAGATGTCTTTAAGGTGTCTAAAAGACGTCTTTTTCATTCAACATTTGAAAATAGAAAAATTTTCATAAATAAAAAATATTATTTTCATAGTTTAACTTGGACTATTACAACTTGAAAGTAAAATTCATTGGAATTTTTCTAAGTTAAATTCATTTCATTGACAAGTTAGATCGTTAACTTTGTAGAGGTTCATTTCTGTCTTGAACGGCTGAGGTGCTTAAGGCGCAGTGCTTCAAGCCCAAGGTATCCGAGTTCGATCCCAGCTTCGTAGGAATTTTTTCATTAAAAGACGTCCAAAAGACGTCTTTTAGACGTACTTTAGACGTCCTTTTTTATGTCTTTTAGACGTCTTTGGACCAGACATAGAACGTCTTTTAGTTGTCTTTTTGATGACTCAGAGACATTGACATCATTGTCCCCGAATCGTCCGCGGACAAAAGGGACGTCTTTTAAACGTCCCTGTGCCCACTGGGATATTACTAAAAATTTCAAATTCTTAGCTTTTGTAAAACTCTTCCAGCAGATAATTAAAAAAAACAAAAATAATAATAATATATAAAATAATACCTAATAAATAAAAAAGTGTCGAAATACATTTTCTCCTATGATGGACGAAATAATTTAAAAAAATTAATCAGATTCGTTTAAAACTTGTTACTCGGGGGTTTTTGGGGGCGCTGATTACGAATATGAAGTCAAAATTGCAAGATTCAAAATGGCGGATCCAATATGGTGAACGAAAAAATTTAAATTTAATAAGATTTATATGAAACTTGTCACTCGGGGGATTTGGGGTCGCTGATTACGAATATGAAGTCAAAATTGCCAAATTAAAAATGGCAAATCCAATATGGAGAACAAAAAAAATTAAAAATAATGAGATTTATATGAAACTTGTCACTCGGGGGATTTGGGGTCGTTGATTACGAATACGAAGTCAAAATTTTAAAATTTAAAATGGCGGATCCAATATGAAAGATAAAAAATAAAAATTCAATGGGATTGACTTTAAATTTGATACTTTGGGTTTTTGGGGTTGCTGAGGTTGAAATGTTAACAATCATAATGGTGGATCCAATAAGACGAATTATGTTGTAAACCTGAATATTATGGTAAAGGTAAGGTCAACCTTACGCTCAATAAAAGTGAGAAATTTAATCCATTTGTGACAGGAAAGGGTAAAAATGACTCAGCCATAAAAAAATTGTTCAATGTTCCGCTCAGTAATAGTAAGATAATTACCCCGGCCGGCGAAGCCAAGTGTAGAAAGTGATCAAGCCGGTAAAGGCAAGACCAATGACCCGGACTGTAAAGGCAAGGTCAATCTGCCGCTATGTAAAAGTGAGATAATCTGTCTGTCAAAGGAAAGGGTACAAAATGATACAGCTAGCAAAGACGAGGTCAAACTTTCACCCAATAGTAGTAAGATAATTACCCCGGCTGTCGAAGGCAAGTGTAGAAAGTTGTCCAGCCAGTTCTACCTTCTCCTTTGACAGATACACGGAGAAAATTTACTCAGTAATTTTTTTCCAATAGTTGAGTAAAAGTTGGACAAAGAGACATTTCGGCGTTTCCTACTGATATTATATTTTCCTACATTTCGCTCTCTATTACATTTTAATGAAGAGGAATGTATATCCTACCGACCCAACTATGTAAATGAAGAAGAGTAAGGTTCTATTAAATTATATTGAAGGATATCGAATGAAAAAGATAATATACTCAAATAGAAAAAGAAAATCTTATTTTGAAATGGTAAAATATCAAATAATAAGAATGTGGTACGCTACTTCGCTTTTCCAAATGTTTAACGTCGCTCAGTTGTGTACATTCATGAGCGGCTCAGTAAAATCAACCCAACGTTTTGAGATCGGGTATACTTTTAATTACGCGCAAACGCACATTTTAAAACCTGCTACAGTGTTTGTTGGATTGTGTCACGTGTTGGGTTTCTATCGAAGAAGGTTTTCTCCTGCTTTATCCAAATAGTGTCTTTTAATAAAAAGTTTTATTGAAAGTATTAAAACTGAATATATATGCACTGTGGATATTAGGTAAGTACCTGCCAATAATAGTAATTAAAAAAAGGAATGCTACATTTCCATTGACAGCTACTAGTGTTTTATGAAAAAAATTTTGGAGTAGTAAAATATTTATTGAATTTATGTCATTTATTGTAAAATTTAAAATGTTTATATTTTTTAAGAGCTTGTATAATTTTTATAAAAATGCAGGTAATTCTTTTTTTTTTGCCTAGGTATTATTAGTATATGGCATGTTAAAATATTAATTTCAGCTTCTATGAAAATGGATTTCGAGAGTTTAGAAATGGTACGGAATAAATAAAGTATTTATTATTTCTTCTATTCGAAGAAACATCATTTTCTTGTCCATTACCCACGAATCATAAGAGCTATAGGTCCGATTTGGAAAATTAATTGTATTCGGTTTGAAGCAACTCACCGCATTAGAAAAATAACATCCCGTTCGGCAATAAGTCAAGTTAATATTTCCAAAACAATAGCCTTAAAACATCAACTACATTTAAATTACCGGCTTATGGGCGAAGAAATGTCATATAAAAAATTTGTAACTGGTCCTATCAAATCTGTTTCGAATGAAAAAATTAAAAATATCAATGACTTCTTTCACCTAATCTTGGATTCGTTCACAGAAGGTAGACTTTTAATTACAAATTGGGTAACATTTTATAGTGAAAAGATTACTCGTAATAGTGTGATCATATTGTCAAATGAAATGTCTAACGATTTTCATATAGTGCATGCTATTATCATTAATAATAAAAAAGAATTTCAGATTATAACTCGACGTTTTAATGACTCAATTTTTGATGATCACTACCAAGCTTTCAAATTGTGTGATATCAATATGTTTTCTTGGAGTTTATTAACAGAAAAATATATTATTGAGGCAAGATTTCCTTCAATACATAGGTTGCCTGATCAAGAGTGGTACATTTCTAAAACATGGATGTAGATTCTTGATTTTTATTTTTTACAATTAGACTAATAACTTTTTATTTATTTTAAATATCTTTTTGACACGAGAAAAATTATCTGCCAATTAATCAAAAGTAAGTCAAAAAATTTTGATCTAGTATTATTAAATATATTTTGTACATTTCTCACAAGCGCAAAAGAGTTCGGCTGGTTTAGTATATAAGTACGATGAGATTCTCTTTTTCTAATTATATGTATCTTGCGTGCGACTTTGTAGATAATAAAGTATTCGACATTAGCGTATGTAGTTATTAAGATTATATGTTATATGTATGTACAAGCGACCCTAAATTCCTCCTATGTTACCGACTGTTAAAAATAAAATTGTACTGTTGACACTATCCTAAAGATGACGCTATACTAATCTATACATATATGTGTATAAATTACTCCTCCAGCGACAGCATATATTTTTTTCAATAGGGTATTGAGTTTTGTCGCGCGGCTCAGTAAAACCTCATGCGCTCTAGTGATTATTTTTATTGCCTGTAATGAAATTTAGTTTTCTTTTTGATTATATTAAGCAGACCTGCGTAACAATTTTTACTTCTGAGTAGAAAAGATTCTTTACTGCGCTCTCATGAGATTACCTTCATTTATAAAGCAACTGTTATTTAAAACTTACTAGATTATCACGAAACTCTGTTTCTCGAGCTGGTCGCTAACGATTACCAAAATGTTACTCTGTCCAACTTTTACTTAGCTATTTTAAGAAAGTTTACTGAGTAAATTTTCTCCGTGTAGATTTTTTCACTTTTACTTATTGGCAGATTGACCTTGCCTGACTGTCCTGGTCACTGGTCTCGTCTTTACCGTCTGAATTACTTTCTACACTTGCCTTCGCCTGCCGGGGTAATTATCTTACTATTACTGAGCGGAACATTGACCTATTTTTTATAGCTGTGTCATTTTCTACCCTTTCCTTTCACAAATGTGTTAAATTTCTTACTTTTATTAAGCGTAAGGTTGACCTTACCTTTACTATTCAGGTTTAATTTTAAACATAATTCGCCTTATTGGATCCACCATTATGTTTGTTAACATTTCAACCTCAGCAACTCCAAAAACCCAAAGTATCAAATTTAAAGTCAATCCCATTAATTTTTTTGGCTTTCATATTGGTTCCGCCATTTTGAATTTTGCACTTTTCACTTCATATTCGTAATCAGCGACCCAAAAAACCCTCGAGTAACTAGTTTCAAGTCAATACCATTATTTTTTTTTGTCCTCCATATTGGATCCACCATTTTGAATTTTGCAATTTTGACTTTATATTCGTAATCAGCGACCCAAAAACCCCCGAATGACAAGTTTCAGGTCAATCCCATTATTTTTTATTTTTTTGTCCTCCATATTGGATTCTCTATTTTGCAATTTTGCAATTTTTACTTCATATTCGTAATCAGCGACCCCAAAAACCCTCCAATAACTAGTTTTAAGTCAATTCCATTATTGTTTATTTTTTTTGTCCTCCATATTGGATCCGCCATTTTGAATTTTGCAATTTTGACTTTATATTCGGAATCAGCGACCCCAAAAACCCTTATATACCAAGTGTGGTTGAAATCGAATTGGTGGAAATAATTCAGGCTTTAACCAATAAATATGTAATATTTTTGATTGAACTCTACTGCGCATGTTTAAAATACACACAATTCTACTGCGCATGTATAAGTCTCATTGATCATTACTGCGCATGTCTAAAGTACACACAGTATTACTGTGCATAAGTTAAGTACTCATTAAATTATTGAGCAAGTTTAGTTAACACGCAACATTAACACACATACGGGTGATTTTCACGTAACTGCAATTTCAAAATCAGTTTTAAAAGAAAAAAATTTTTGTTTTTTTAATGTTAAACATCACTTTTCCTCATCATTAAGGCATAATATAGATGTAATTTAAACGGTTTTACTACAGCTATGATTATAAAAAAATTATAACAAATTTTCGAAAATTGGCTGCCACGGAGCTGACCACCCTATGCATTAAATCATACTGCTCAACTGGGGCTATTTTATGTACGCGAGGTATTTAATAAATAAAATTATTAAAAAGAATCTCTTTGTCAAAAAACTATAAATAAGTTAATTAAAATCCTTAAAACTTCAACCGTTGAGCAACATAACGGCAAAAAATTAACTTTAAATAATATTTATAAGTTTTTAAAATTAGTTTTAAAACTATTTCTCTCGTGTCTCTAATAACTTGAAAAGTGTATTAGATATTAAATTGTTATTCATTTAACCTTAAAATATTAATTTTAAGTTTTTGAAATATATAATATTCAAAACGTTTAAAAAAGCTCCTATTGAAATGATGATTCAAAGTTATTTACATGTGTTTAAATGGTAGTTTTATAATTATCATAATGTATTATTGTAACATGTATATTTAAAAAGAAAAAGTGTTATTTATTTTCTGAGTAATATAAAATTTGAAAAAAGGTTCTTAATTTTTAATAAATCATAATTTTAGCAAAATCTTAGTGTTTTATTTTACATTTTGTCGTATAATATTTACAACATTTTTTTTTAATATTTCATTATTTTTTTTAATTTACTCTGAAATATCTACACAAAAGATTTAATGAAGGAGAAAGGATCAAAAAAATGTTTACGTAACATTATAAAAAGACAAAGTTCGATGCACAAAGTAGCTTTATCCCGGGGTCTATTTTGTGCACAACTTTTAATGACTACAACTCCGACAAAAAAATTTATTTCATTGCCTAACTCATAGGAAACCTTCAGAAGGAAGTCCATAACATATGTCAAAAGTTGATTTTTTTTAATTCTGAATTTGAATAAAGCATTGAGTTAAAAAAAGCATTTTAATGCACAAAATAGACCCTGCAAAAATATTTACTATCAGCTTGACATAACGAGAGAATTTCATTCACATAATATTATAAAATTAGCGCATAAAAATAATTTCAGAAAAGTATTCACCAATAAGAGCGTTACGATCAACAGTAATACTGTGATTCAGGCGCGGATCCACGGTGGGGCGATCCGCCCTATTACACTTACTCACAGTGTAATGTTAGGTATTAATATGTCTATGCCTTCATTACTATAAGGTTTTAATTTACGAATCGCCCCCCCAAAATTTGCTTCTGGATCCGCGCTTGCTGTGCTTCTGCTTGGTTGACAAAAAGACATTTTAAATTAAGCACCAAAAGTAAAGGCTTTTTTCGTATATTAAGGTATTTTTTAATGAGTCAACGGTTGCCGAAGCACTGAAATATAAAAGGACACAACTATGTCTGTCCTCTTCTATAATATGTGTTGTTGTAGCAACTGTTGATCCATGAATTTGCACCTTCACACTGTACGCCACAGGCGCCACGGAACTGACATTTTATGTGACACCACGGAGCTGACATTTGACATTTAAACTAACCTAACTCCGACAATTTTGCAAAATAAATCTTTTCTTTGGGCAGATAATTTGTTTCTAATATAATCTTCGAAAAAATCGTAATAATTACCACAGAGAGTGTTTAGATTAAAAGAATAGTAATACCACGGTACTGACTACTTTTTTGTGAACTTCACATTTTTACAAAAAAAATTGTTTTTAACTGTACAACTTCCAATTTTAGAACTTTTTTTTACAGATATTTGTTGCTAATGGATCTTATTTTAGATTGTAATTCTTAAATAACATTAAAATGTGCCATAAATACTTAAATTATAGGGAAAAATATGTTATTACAAAATTGAAAAAATTTGTGGACAAAACTATTTTACATTTTATAACTTTATAAGAAGTATTAGAAGATGCATTATATGCACAACTTGTTCACCTATATACACAATTTATATTATAAAAATGCTCGTTTACAGTTTCGACGTTTTCAGTAAAATTTCTGAATTTTAACTTAAAATTTTAAAAAACGGACACGCCACGGAGCTAGCATTTTGGAGGGAATTCTGCAATTTATCAAAAATTATGAGATATATTTGTACATATTTGTGGTTACGAATAGGTTTTATATATACCTGTAAAATGTATCCACACCCAAGTCAAAATTTTTTATTTTGAATGTGTTTTCTGTGACGCCGCCAAATATTACAGTTACGTGCAAATCACCCTTATCTAAAATACTTAAATTTTGTTGCAAATGTCAAATATATCAGAAGATAATATCGTTTTTAGATACTAAATCTGAGGTAGAATTCTAATTGACTTCTGTTTCTATAAGAAAACCGAATGTAATGTGAAATAGACTATTGGTTGTTTCGTTACAGTATCAGAATCAAAATAGGAAGTAAGTTTTGTTTCATTACAGTATCAGAATCAAAGTGGAAAGTAAATTTTGTTTTGTTACAGTATTAGAATCAAAATAGGAAGTAAATTTTGTTTCGTTACAGTATCCGAATCAAAATAGAAAGTAAATTTTGTTTCTATATCGCCAAACGAAACTAAAGTGGAATAGACTTTTGTTTCGTTACCGAATCAAAATCAAAATACATTGATAATTTCGTTTTGTTTTAAAATATCGTAACAAAATCAGAATTTAATTTCCGTGCCGGTCCCTGATTATCAGTTAAGAAAATATTAAGAAGGATCTGTTCAATAGACGGATACATCTTGTGTGACACAAGTCGAGTACAGTAGATGTGTTTCGAGCCATCACCCCAAAAACGTCCGAGTAAAAAGATTTAAGTGAATCTAATGAGTTTTTAGAAACATTATCCGCCATATTAGATCCGCCATTATGAATTTTTAAAATTCGACTCCAGATTCGTGACTGGCGACCCCAAAAACCTCCGAGTAACAAGTTTCAATCTAATCTAATGAGTTTTTGGAAATTTGTCTGCCAAATTAGATCCGCCATTATGAATTTTTAAAATTGGAATTTAGATTCGTTACCGGCGACCCTAAAAACCCCCGAGTAACAAGTTTCAAGTGAATCTAATGAGTTTTTATAAAAATTGTCTGCCATATTCAATCCGCCATTTTGAATTTTTAAAATTGGACTTCAGATTTGTGATCAGCGACCCTTAATACCCCCAAGTAACAAGCTTTAAGCTAATCTAAACACTTTTAACAATTTCGTCTATTTAAGTAAATTTTGCAAAAAAAATTTGATTTTCAGACTCCATTTTTGGGCCGCCATTTTAATTTTTAATTTTCTCTGTAGTCCTATCTTGTAGCATATATATTTATGTCACGTTATTTGTGACATTTAGAATTATTTTTCTGATATTTCGTAGTAAAAAAATTGAAAATTAAACAAAAATTTGAAAAAATTCGACTTTTTTTATAAAAAAAACATTAATAACTTTTTTGTTTATAAATTTTTGATTTTTTTATAACGCCATTCGATAGAGCGCATATGAAAACATAAGAAATGATGATTAATGAATTTTTCTATTGATTTCTAAGTACCGAAATAAGTCCTCAAACTTCATGCCAAAATTTTGTACATTTGGGCGTTAAAGGGTTAAAATTGTATTTGAATTTGTAAAATTAATTGTAGGATTAAATAAATCATCTTTAATTTTATTTTTTACTTCAAGATTATTAATTTGTATTATTTATTATTTGTTCTAGACAGGGGCTACTTGTGATACGATTTTTATTGTTAATATCCGCGAGATGTTTCGCTAGTATATTTGCTTTATCTTTAGAATCAGTTATTACGATATGTTATTTTGAGTTTGATATTTATTACTAATTTCATCATTGACTAAGTTAGTGTTATTTGCTTTTATTATTACGTTAGGTATTTCTAAAACGCTATTTTTAAAAAGGGCTTTAATTTGTGGGAACATATTGTTTAAATCTTGACTTTTTATTTTAGAAATTCGAGAAAACCAATAATCGTTAACATTTTTGTTAAAAGTTCTTCTGAATTTTTCAAGAGTTTAGCTTAACGCGTTTTTTAAGGCTTCCAATATTATTTCCTTATATGTATAAAAATTTTCTATTTAATTTATGTATTTCTGTGAGCAATTTGGATTTAATTAATTGCAGTTTTTTATTTCTGTCTTAATATATCTAGTCATGGAATCGTTTTGTTTATACTTTGGTGTTGTTTTGTGTAGTTCGTTCAGTATGTTTGAATACAATACTTTTATATACTCATCAATTTCTCGATTATTTAGATTTCTATCATAAGGTATATTTATGTTTATTTTTGCTAAGATATTTTGGAATTTTTTCTAATTTGTTTTATTAAAATTATAATTATTTATTTCCGGGGGTGTGAAAAGGAACTCATCCATATTTTTTATTTTTACTGTTAATAATAGAGCCTTATGATCACTATCATATAAGTGAACTTTGATTTTAGTGTTAGTGGAATTTGTTATGTTTATTCGTGTGTCATATATAGATAAATCTAGAAACGATTCACCTGAAGGATATGCGGGGATTTCTGGACCTGGTAAAGTGATTCTAAATTTAATTTGATTGTCATGAAGCCATTTTACGAGAGCTGTCCCTCTTGTGTTTGTTTGTTTATCGTTCCAAAGTGTGTGTTTAACATTGAGATCTTCGGCAATGATATAATAATTATTTGTTGACTCCAAATTTAATTCTAGAAACATCTCCTGCAAATCGTCGGAAAAGTTCGCTCTTGTATTTCCTGGGGCAATAGGCACTTATAACAAATAGATTTTTTTACCATGTAACTTAATTTTTATTATTGTAAATTCAAGTGTTTTTATTTTACTTTAACATGCTAAGTTTATTGTTTCGAAATTTATTAATCTATCTATTATAATGGCAGTTCCTCCACCTATGCTTAGTGTTCTATCATTTCTAATTATAGTATAATTTTGAAAATGGATATAATGTTGACTTTTAAGTTTTGATTCTCCTATTAAGGCGATATCTATTCGGAGCTTCTTCCGCGTATGCAGATTGTTTAAGTTTATTGCTAAGAGGTTCATCTCTTTAAACTTTAATATCCCCCCTCTAAAACGATTTAGGTTTTTTTAGGATTCATTTTTATTTATTATTTGTGTATATAAAAATTCGATTTCTTAAGAGTTCTGTTGCACTGTCCCCTTAATTTCTTTTAATTGAGTCGATATAAGATTTTTAATTTGATTCATAAAATTTGTTAGTATATTATCAAGGCCATTACTAGTTATTGTATTTTCTATCGGTAGTGACTTTGAAATTTTACTTGAGTCGGCTTCAAGATTTTGATATTTGTTCAATGTATTATTTTCCTTATTATGGTTAGCATGAGAGTTTTTAAATATAATATCTCTATTATTATCTTCTACATTTATTTTTGGTTTTTGTTTGTTTTCTAAGTTATTATCATTTCTCTCGTCATTTATATAATTTGAATTGTAATTTAGTCGATTAATTTTATTCGTTATCTCTGTTACGTCCGTAACTTATTAATATTCTTGAATTACTTACGTATATTCTTATTAATATTCCTGATATACTTATATAATTCTTATAATATTTACATGTGTATATGTATGTATGTGTGTATGTGTATGCCATATATCATTGCATTATATTCAGTACATTTTCTATTAATATGGTATATCTTATTATATTTATGTAATTACAACAAATTTATAAGTTATAACAAATCCAAGAAAGAGAAGTTATATTTCAAATAATGTAAAAGGAATAACAATTACGCATCAATTTGACAACCTTCTGCAAACTAGACCACACATAAGGAAAGAAGAATGCACTCCGAAAGAGAGAGAAACGAAACATACCAGAATCAAGTCCGGTGAGACCTATCCAAATACATGGCGAATGAAGAAAACCCTACTGATATTAGTCCGGTGAGGTATCGCTGCACCTACCTGCACGTGTAGCATTTCGGCACGTGTAATATTCGTGAACCACGTTGCATTAGAAATTTGATATAAAAAGGGGTAGCATCTTCGATAGAGCAGAGAGTATTTTTTTGGAAATCAACCTAATAACATCTTTGAAAGAGAGTATTTTTTTGGAAATCAACCTAATGACATCTTTGAAAGAGAGTATTTTTTTGGAAATCAATCTAATAACATCTTTGAAAGAGAGTATTTTTCTGAACATCAACCATAACACATCGAAGTCAACTTAAGTGCAATCCCAGTATACAGTTTAGAAGTTAACTAAACTACATCCCCAAGTATATTTATGAGACCAAGTTCGGTACAACAATTAATAAATTCACTTATTTAACTACGAGCAATAAGTGATAACCCAAGAAGAACTAAATTGTTTCCACGTTTCAAAATCAAATATTGAAACAGTATTTCTAATTTCTAAACATCGAGATTTGCTTTGGAGGCGACAGTCTGGAAGAAGAGAAAAATCCCCAAGAATACAATACACTAAATCTCATTAGTGTAAACAACAAGGCTAATATACAACCACTGAGGACACCAACCACAGGCTCCTTTGTGTCTACTTCTCATAATCACTTCAGATCGGAAATCGAGATAACAATCACCAGTTTTTCAACACCTGCAATAATCGTTATTCCAAAAGTAAGATTCTTATACTCATTGTATTTTTGTACTATTGTCAATTCTTTTCTTTCTTGGTTGGTTTTAAATAAATATTCTCTCACAACATTTAGTAGGCTCATTGACTTATCCTCATCCCAAATTAGATTCAATTTCTGAAACTAATTTAAAACGAGGAATGTTAGGTATATTTAAAAAGGTTTCAGTTTTGACGTAACATCTCTGAATAGGAGATGCCCGGCTTTATAAAATTTTCATTTAATGGTCTTTTTTTTCTTTAATTTTTGTTATATTTTTTTTCAAATTAATTTTATTTTTATACTCCATCAGAGTCAGGCATTCCTCGTAGGATGCCGGGTGCCCATAATTTTTACATTGTATACAATATGGTGGATTCCACGTCAGTTCAACACACTTATTTTCATGACTTGTTGGGATTTGGCCGTACTTTTGTAAATTTATTACTTTTATAGTGATAAACAACTCCACCAAATATTTTTTCAAAATTTTGGAAATTACCAAAAATATGGTATTTTCAAAATTTTTGTCTTTTTTTTTGAAAGTGCTATAACTTTGGTTCTAATTAACCGATTTTGGATTTAAAAAAACGGATTTCTTTGGTTTTAAGTATATTTTAAGATAAAATTAATATAAAAGAAAAAAATTCAAAAATTTTTTTTTTTAAATTTTGAAAAATTAAAAATCCGTTTTTAAAAAAACATTATCTTCGATTTTTTTCAAAATTTTACTAAATGTTCGGGCAAATGTGCTTTACATGTCCTGTAAATTTCATCTTGGGATCTCAAAGGGATTCAGAGTAAAAAAATAAATCGTAACCACAAATTATGAACATATAGGACAAAATTCCTCAACTGCCCAGGTAAAACAATGAATTTTCTCTAAACTTTGATGAAATGTTACTATTATTAGTAGAAGTGTAAATATTATTTTTTTTTAATTTTATAAAATATTTTTTGAGTTATGGAGTTTCAAAATTTTAATTTTTTTGAAAATATCTTTTTTTCGATTTAATATATTGATAAGTAAAATTAAGCAAATTTGAGTATGAATGGCTCTATGAGCCATGTAAAAATCAGAGTGGGACCATGAGAATTTTTGAGGAAAATAATAATTTATCATTATTTTAGATAGAAAATGATGATTTATAATTAATTTCTTCAAAAAGTTCCATGGTCCCACTATGATTTTTACATGGCTCATATGAAAAAAGGTAAGCTTTCGATTGGGGTAGGTTACAAAAAAATAAAAAACACCAATTTTGAGATACAGTAGAACTTGGTTAACCCCTTAACTGCTGGCTGAAAAACACTAAATGTGCCCAGAATGCCAAAAATAAAAAAACGTCCAATTTGTCTAAAACTTGTTACTCAGGGGTTTTCTGGGTCGCTGATTACGAATCTGATGTCGGTTTTTCAAAATTCAAAATGGCGGATCCAATATGGCGGACGGTTTTTTAAAAATTAATTCAAATTACTTGAAATTCGTTACTTGGGGGTTTTTGGGGTCGCTGATTACGAATCTAATGTCGGTTTTTCGAAATTCAAAATGGCAGATCCAATATGGCAAACGGATTTTTATAAATTGATCCAAATTAAAAATTGCAGATCCAATAAGGTGTAAATTTTTTTTTTTAATTTGGATTCACTTGAAACTTGTCACTTGGGGATTTTCGGGGTCGCTGATGACAACAAATTTCAGGTAATTTGGATCAATTTTTAAAAAATCGTCCGCCATATTGGGATCCGCCATTTTGAATTTTGAAAAACCATCATCATATTCGTAATCAGCGACCTTGACAACACCCGAGTAATAAATTTCAGATAAATTGAATTAATTTTTTTTTAAAGTTATCCACCATTTTGGTTCCGCCATTTTGAATTTTGAAAAACCGACATCATATTCGTAATCAGCGACCTTGAAAACCCCCGAGTAATAGATTTCAGACGTTTTTAGACATTTTTAAAATAAAAATCCATTGTTATTGTCCATGGCAAAGATTTAAAAATATTTGCTAAAAGTGTTGTTTTTAAAAATTTATAACATTTTTATATCTTATTGAATTTAAAAACAGAAATGTGCGTCGCATTCTGCATAGCGTTGACTCTTTAGAAATCATTTTATTTTTAGTTTTCAGACATTTTTGACTTTTTAACATCAATTTTTATCATGGCAAAGATTGTCAGTTTTCCGGCAGTCAGAGCAAAGTCCGAAATGGCAAAACCATTTTTTTGCCTTCGGCAGTCAAGGGGTTAATACGATTCTGTAGGGACCGCTCTAAGAATGCGTCTTATGCGGGAAAACGTATTAGGTGGGATATAAAATGTATGTCTTTAATTGCAGGGATCACCATAAATGAGCGTCTTAAGCGGGAAATAGTATTAAACGGGATCGTAATCACCGGGTTTTACTGTATATTGAAATTCAGAATTTGACCTTGAATTTCAAGGTCAAATTAACAGAAAACAACTTTTTTTTCATCACCAGCTTATAGCTCGTGAAAACATCTTTAAAAATCACTATTTATACTTTAAATTTGATTAATTTTACTTATCAATATATTAAATCAAAAAAAAGATATTTTCAAAAAAATAAAAATTTTGAAACTCCATAACTCAAAAAATATTTTATCAAATTCAAAAAAATTAATATTTACACTTCTACTAATAATAGTAACATTTCAGCAAAGTTTAGAGAAAATTCATTGTTTTACCTGGGCAGTTGCGGAATTTTGCCCCATATGTTCGTAATGTGTGGTTACGTTTTATTTTTTTACTCTGAATCCCTTTGAGATCCCAAGATAAAATTTACAGGACATGTAAAGCACATTTGCCCTAAAATTTAATAAAATTTTGAAAAAAATCGAAGATGATGTTTTTTTAAAAACGGATTTTTAATTTTTCAAAATTTCAAAAAAAAAAATTTTTTGAATTTTTTTTTATATTAATTTTATCTTAAAATATACTTAAAACCAAAGAAATCCTTTTTTAAAAATCCAAAATCGGTTAATTACAACCAAAGTTATATCACTTTAAAAAAAAAGACAAAAATTTTGAAAATGCCATATTTTTAGTAATTTTCAAAATTTAAAAAAAATATTTGGTGGAGTTGTTTATCACTATTAAAGTAATAAATTTACAAAAGTACAGCTAAATCCCAACATGTCATGAAAATAAGTGTGTTGAACTGACGTGGAATCCACCATATACATTTTCATTTGTGTTCTCATTATGTACTACTTTGCACTCTCCTGGTCCATGATTGTCCACGCATTTGACAAACCGGTAGCCTCTGTTACAAAATGCGGCTGTGTGTCCGATGCACTGACAATTGAAGCATTGGAAGGGTTTTCTGTGACGGATTTTATCCCACCATATCATTTGATTAGCTAATTGTTTAATTTTTAATAATTTTTTGTAATCGCTATTTGTTGTTACTTTGACGAGGAAGGCATCCCCTCCTCTTTTTGACTTAAAAAAACTATTTCAGATTTATTTTTTTTACTTCTTTTAATATGACATTTTTTAGATTTAATTTTTTTAATTCGTTGAGGATGTCTCCCTCGTCAAAATCACCCGCAATCCCTTTTAATAACCAGGAGTGCACTTTAACTTGGTTTGGTACTTTAGAATGAAATTCTATTTTATTTTTTTATGCTAAAATACTAATTTAAATTCATCATATGTGTGTACATATAATGCTATTTTATTATTTATTAAATTTTTAATTACGAAATTTTGTGCACAAATAACACAGCCACACAAAAAAAATTTTGGTTCTGACCTGGAGGTCTCACTATATGTACCTTATGTTTTTGGGGTCGCTGAATCTGAATTCGAGGTCCATTTAACCCCATCAGATTAGGGTTTTGACATAACCACAAAAAACCAATATGACGGACACTTTTTTAAAAAATTCATCGGATTCGCTTAAAACTCGTTACTCGGGGGGTTTTGGTGTCGCTGATCACGCATTTGAAGTCAATTTTTGAAAATTTAAAATAGCGGATCTAATATGGCGGACGACTTTTTAAACAAGTTGTAAATCCAGATGTTCATTACATGAACATTCTGCTTCCTCTTTACGATGAGCAAAAAAATTTGCTTCCTCGTGAAGGAAGCATTAACGATAAATATATTTCATTTTTAAATCATTTTTAATACAATTTAACATTTATAAAATAAAGTTCATTCGTCTTAATAGAAAAAATAAAATTTTCTTATACAGTAATATGAAACTAAATAAACAAAAAAATTTTAGTCAAAAAGTGAATTTTTCAACTTTATTTGTAATTAATTCTATAGTATTAAATAGAATATATACTTTATATACATCTATCGATTCGTCTTGATGCAAAGAATAAGATTTTTGATTTATTTTTCAATAAATAATAACATTCTATTGTACAGCAACATGATTTTTAAGAAAAAATGAATTTTTATTAAAAGTGCAAATTTTTTGTCTATAATTGGTTTTAATTCAATAAATTTAAATAAAATATATACTTTATATATACCAATCGATCCGTCTTGGTGTAAAGAATAAGATATTGTGGCTAAGATGTTACATGACTATGAGAGACTAGGATGCTTGATAAGTTTGAAGCTGCATTTCTTGCACTCTCATCTGGACAAATTTCCTGAAAACGTGGGACATTTCAGTGAAGAACAAGGTGAACGTTTCCACCAAGACATTAAAGTTGTTGAAACTCGCTATCAGGGAGTGTGGGATGTCAATATGTTGGCAGATTTTTGCTGGATGCTGAAAAGAGAATCACTTGGACAAAACAACAAGCACAAAAGAAATCCATTACATAGATCTTTTGAAGGAAAAAGAACTCGTTATAGCTCGAAAAAAGAGAACCATTAAAATATTATGCGCCTTATGAGCAGCATTATTTTTATTAATCAGCCCTTTTAAGGACTATACATGATGTACAAAATCCGATCGAGCAACCTCTCCGCGGTGTACATCGGGTAATGCCAATGCCGACGGTACAATGATTTAAAATTTGTCGTGGTTGGAAAAAAATCCTAAACTGATGGGCTTAAATAGTCCTCTTATAAGGAACCAGCGGACCTAAAAATCCTCGACTAACAAATTTCAAGCGAATGTGATGAATTTTTCAAAAAAGCTTCCGCCATATTGGATACCCCTTTTTAAATTTTTAAAAACCGACTTCAAATTCGTAATCAGCGACCCCTAAAACCCCTGATTAACGAGTTTTAAGCGAATTCGATGAATTTTTCGAAAAGGTGTCCGCCATATTGGATCCGCCATTTTGAATTTTTAAAAAATGGCTTCAAATTCATAATCAGCAACACCGAAAACCCCCGAGTAGCGAGTTTTAAGCGAATCCGATGAATTTTTTAAAAAGTCGTCCGCCATATTGGATCCGCCATTTTGAATTTTCAAAAACTGACTTCAAATTCGTGATCAGCGACACCAAAAACCCTATAGTAACGAGTTTTAAGCGAATCCGATGAATTTTTTAAAAAAGTGTTCGCCATATTGGTTTTTTGGGGTTATGTCAAAACCCTGATATGATGAGGTTAAATGGACCTCGGATTCGGATTTAGCGACCTTAAAAACATAAGGTACACTAAGTGAGACCTTCAGGTCAGAAAGAAAAATTTTTTTGTGTGGCTGTCTAATTTTTAATAGTATACAATTGTTTTCAATTCTGAATTAGCGAGTGTGTTGTATTCACATTTTGTGGTGATAAGGGGTCACTTTTTTTTCGTTGTTTATTTAAGCATACTTCGTCAGTTTTAAAAATATGGTTTGATTCCACAAGTGAGTTTGTGTTTTTTCTTAATATTGGTTTTTGCGAGGTGCGTGAGTTACGCGAGATTGCCTTCTCCGATGGTGCTTTTCTTTTCGTTGCTGGTATTGACACTTTATGTGCCTTGTCCAGGGACCGCTTCTAAAACGAAACTAAATAGAAATTACTTTCGTATTAGTGTTTGAGTTGACACGAAACTAAATTAACAAAGTGACTTTAGTTTCAAGTCGACACGAATATAGACACGCATATAGAAAAATTGAAACATACCACTTTTAATGTAAAATTTACTCCTCTTTCAAATTCTGCTGTTAAAGTTTGTTTATACCAAATTGTTAAAAAGTTATAAACAATTTTTTCCAAAAAAACACGATTTTTCAAAAAAAAAATTTCATTTCAGACGTATTTTCACCTGAAAATATAGAAAAATTGAAACCTACCAATTTTAATGTAAAATTTACTCCTCATTCAGATTCTGCTGTTAAAGTTTGTTCATACCAAATTGTTGAAAAGTTAAAAACAATTTTTTCCAAAAAAACACGATTTTTCAAAAAAAAATTTCATTTCAGACGTATTTTAACCTAAAAATATAAAAAAATTGAAACATACCATTTTTAATGTAAAATTTACTACTCTTTCAGATTCTACTGTTAAAGTTTGTTTATGGTGGATTCCACGTCAGTTCAACACACTTATTTTCATGACTTGTTGGGATTTGGCTGTACTTTTGTAAATTTATTACTTTTATAGTGATAAACAACTCCACCAAATATTTAAAACAATGAATTTTCTCTAAACTTTGCTGAAATGTTACTATTATTAGTAGAAGTGTAAATATTAATTTTTTTTGAATTTTATAAAATATTTTTTGAGTTATAAAGATTCAAAATTTTTATTTTTTTAAAAATATCTTTTTTTCGATTTAATATATTGATAAGTAAAATCAATCAATTTTAAAGTATAAATAGTGATTTTTAAAGAGGTTTTCACGGGCTATAAGCTGGTGATGAAAAAAAGTTGTTTTCTGTCAATTTGACCTTGAAATTCAAGGTCAAATTCTGAATATCAATATACAGTAAAACCCGTTTAATACTATTTCCCGCTTAAGATGCTCATTTATGGTGGTCCCTGCAATTAAAGACATACATTTAATATCTTACCTAATACGTTTTCCTGCATAAGACGCATTCTTAGTGCGGTCCCTACAGAATCGTATTAACCAAGTTCTACTGTATCTCAAAATTGGTGTTTTTTATTTTTTTGTAACCTACCCCAATCGAAAGCTTACCTTTTTTCATATGAGCCATGTAAAACTCAGAGTAGGACCATGGATCTTTTTGAAGAAATTAATTATAAATCATCATTTTCTATCTAAAATAATGATAAATTATTATTTTCCTCAAAAATTCTCATGGTCCCACTCTGATTTGTACATGGCTCATAGAAAAAAGGTTACCAGCTTATAGCCCGTGAAAACCCTTTGAAAAATCACTATTCATACTTTAAATTTGATTTATTTTACTTATCAATATATTAAATCGAAAAAAAGATATTTTCAAAAAAATTAAAATTTTGAAACTCCATAACTCAAAAAATATTTTATCAAATTAAAAAAAAAATTAATATTTACACTTCTACTGATAATAGTAACATTTCAGCAAAGTTTAGAGAAAATTTATTGTTTTACCTGGGCAGTTGAGGAATTTTTCCCCATATGTTCATAATTTGTGGTTACGATTTATTTTTTTACTCTGAATCCCTTTGAGATCCCAAGATGAAATTTACAGGACATGTAAAGCACATTTGCTCTAACATTTAGTAAAATTTTGAAAAAAATCAAAGATAATGTTTTTTCAAAAACGGATTTTTAATTTTTCAAAATTTCAAAAAAAAAATTTTTTGAATTTTTTTATTTTATATTAATTTTTTCTTAAAATATACTTAAAACCAAAGAAATCCTTTTTTAAAAATCCAAAATCGGTTAATTAGATCCAAAGTTATAGCACTTTCAAAAAAAAGACAAAAATTTTGAAAATGCCATATTTTTGGTAATTTTCAAAAATTTGGAAAAATATTTGGTGGAGTTGTTTATCACTATATAAGTAATAAATTTACAAAAGTACGGCCAAATCCCAACAAGTCATGAAAATAAGTTTGTTGAACTGACGTGGAATCCACCTTATACTAAATTGTTAAAAAGTTATAAACAATTTTTTCCAAAAAAACACGATTTTTCAAAAAAAATTTCATGTCAGACGTATTTTCACCTGAAAAAAGTAGGTGGATACTCTCAAAAGCTCAAAATATCGCGTCCATGGACCCTTAGCTAGAAAACCGTAAAGCGACCAATTTTTTTTTTTAATGGCGGACGCTAATATGGCGGCTAAAACTAAAAAATCAGTGAGAGAAGCAGGCGCAATGCGCCTACATCTTAGGGTTTCGTGGCCTGAAATGACAAAGAAATTACAATAGCAACCGTTCTTATGGTAACCATAGCAACGGTTGCCATGGCAACTGTTGCTAGGGAAAACTACGGACGGACACCAGAGCCTTTTGATCGGGCTTTACTTGAAAACTTGTAAGTCTGTTAGGCTTTCGAGTTGCTCAAAATGTTAGTCATATTTGATTTCAATTGACAATCTATAATAAAGTAATAAAAAAATAAAAATTGTTAATGGAATACAGTAGCACCCAAAGACTAACGAAAATGATGGTGATTCTCGCATAAGCCTTTTTGTCTGTTGGCAGTTCAATTATTAAAATGTATTAAGTGTTTATATTTACAATATTTTTTATAAAAGTGACTCACGAAATAATCCTTTATATAATAAAGGATGAATTGATCGACTTTTTTCCTTTTTGCCTTTGAAACAATAACTGCCTCTTGTTTGTACGTATACTTGCAAAAGAACTTCTCGATCAATAGATTTCTATTTTTCTTCCGTCTCGACATTCACTTCTTTTTCTGATTTTAATTTGATGTATGAAATTACGTTTTCTGGGAAATAAAATCCACAATTAAGCGATATCTTCTTCTGTAATACATTTAGTTTAAATAAAGTTATTATTAAATTCTAAATTTTTTAAAATTAAATATAATGTGAATTCATAAAATTAATTAATTACACTCTATATTATAAGTTTTTTTAAAAGTAAGTTATAGAACTAGCAATAGCTTACCATATTGGAAGCAGGCTTCATATAAAACTGAGGTAAATAGAAAAATACAAAATTATTATTTATAAATTGAATGTAAAAGGTTTTTTTTAATAAACAGAGCTGTCACAAAAATTTGCCTAAACCCAAAAATATCTGTAAATACTTTAAAGTAATAAAAATAAAATAATAATACTTTAAAATTATTTGCTTCACTAATATTCCTTGAAAAAAATAAATATTCAATCATTATTTTCACACATGAATTCAATTAAAATAAAAATTTTAATTTAAAAAACTTTTGAAATTCAGTTATTTTAAATCATATTAGCTGCAACTCTCTCTACTTTAATATTTTCAAAAACCACAATTTCCTTAACAATTAAAAAAAAATTATTTTAATACTTTTGATAATGTTTCCTAACTGTTCTAAAACAATGCTATGTATTTTACCTCAAAAGCTTTAAAAGATTTTTTAATTTTGTGTGCGGCTTGATACGATTATTTCAATGCTTTCAATAATATTTCTTGAAACGCGATATCTCGTTTAGATACTGTAAGAATTAATGTGAAAACATTTTTAAATATAAACTTTTTATCCGATATTATTAATATGAATGTATTAAAAAACAAGAATAATATAATATAATAATACCTTTTCCACAAATGATTTCTGCAAAATCTTGAACTGGTTCTATTATTTGTTCAATATCAGAGTCACTTTCATTTTCAGGTGAAGACGATTCGGAGACTATTTGTTCGTGATCCTTATTTTCTTCTAATTAAACATTTTCTTCATTTAATTGTTTCACTAAATTATTATTAAATGATGTCGACGCAGGAGGTGTTAAAGTTCTAGAAACTTCATTTCCAGAATTTTGTGTTATAAGAAAAATTGATTTTTCTTTTCTTACTAAATCGTTAAATTCTTGTTTATTGTATTTTTTTATTTTATTTTCAATTTTCTTATTTTGATCAATATTCTTTTTTCGTTTAATTGTATCTTTGGTAAACATTTTTTCAGATTTATTCAATATTTCTCCTTTATCAGAAACATACATTGCTTCCAATTCCTCTCTTTTATCTGAAATTAATACTCTTTTAAATAAAAAAAATGTACAATATTTTGCATATAATTAACTGAAATAATTAAGGAAAAAAAGTAATTATCACTTTGTGGCATAAATAATGGTTTAGGTTTAATGTTTTAACTTTTAGCTTTTCCAAAATTCAAAGAAAATATTTTTCTGCTTTTTTCTATTATTTAATATCACTTTATTTTATAAAATCGTTTACGATTTTTTGTATATCTTTATTAATGACAATAAATATAATAAAATAAAAATTCTAATTACAATAAAATTTCTAAAATATAAAGGTTATGAGAAAAATCAATAAACATAACCTCTAAATTTTTTGAGTTCAGTTGTGAAATAGTAATTAAAAATTGTAATACAAACGGATATTTACAGCTAATAGCAATCAATTTTTGCCTCGGATTTAATTTTTTCACTCGCTTGATGATTAATCCAAACCAGCCCGATGACTCTCCCTATATGAATGTAGGTAAAACGCTAAACAGAAATTTTAGTTCCAAGAAGGAGCGCTGATTACCTTTCGGCCCGACTTGTGTTTGTTATGTATTGTTTACATTATCTTATTGCCGAATAATTTTATAGTTTAATATTGTTTAACATATTTAACGCTATTTTTACGATGTAATTAAATTTTTACTATTTTGTTATTTATTATTTTGAATAAATAACAGCCCAGTGGGCAAAAAACCATCATTGTTTTAAAAACGTTTCAAAAACGTTTTTATAACGTTTCATGTCTGCAAAATAATGTTCCAAAAACGTTACATTGCTTTTACAACGTTTTAGAACCATATAACGTTTTTGGGTTGTTATTTAGCAGACATGAAACGTTCTTAAAACGTTTTTGGAACGTTTTTAAAACAATGATGGTTTTTTGCCCACTGGAAGAAGTTTTTTTGTTGACATTATTAAAATACAATATAAACGTTAAAATAGTAAAGTGTGTAGCAGTGGGATGTATGTCCGGTTACAAACGAAAAAGAAATCCTGTTGAAAAAGTTCGTTTTTTCTATGTCCCTAAGGATGAGGAAACTATTAAAAAATGGCAGATTGCAATACTTCGCGATGATATTAAATTAAAGGCAGGAGACGCAGTATGCGAAAAACATTTTTGCAAAAGTGCTTTCATTTTTGAAAAACCGATAGTAGGAACTGACGGAACTGTCATAGACAAGGTATACCTAGTTATATTTATTGTTATATTATTTATTTAAATAATTTGTAAATAGGTTATAAATGAAAAATTTATTTTAAAAATTAATTAGTTTTTCATATATACTATGAGGTGCATTATTTTAAATTCTATAATTTCACATAATTTTTTTAAAAATAAAAACATATTTCTATATTTGAAAATAATTCTCAAATTTAAGATTAATTTTATATTAAGTTAAATTTTATTTTACAAGTAGTTTTAATTCATATTTTTGAAAATGTGATGGTAGGAAATTATATTATAATAATTTAATAATTTTTTTAGATTTTCCTGAAAAAAAGGAGAATTAAAAAAAGATGCTTTACCAAGCTTAAATCTAGGACGAAAAGAAAAACCTGCACCTAAACCTAGATCATTATTTTTAAAACGAAAGCTAAACGACGATATTGTTGACGGACCAATACCCAATAAAGTAATCTAGATTTCTGAAGACAACGTTACTAAAAATAATTTGGAAGAAAGCAATATTGATCCAAGCGATGCAACAAATAATGTTGTCGATCAAGACGAAATGTTGCCTGAGAATAATAAGACTCTGTTCCAGTAAATTACCGAAGACAAAAAAAGTGTTGTCATGCCTGTTGGATGGCTTCGATCAAATATTAATTATTACCATGAACAGGGAGTTAGTTTTGTAAAACTAATTGGAATCAAGGACAAAAATGGACAGATTTATTCCGGTTGCCACAAGACTGTAACAGTCGACGAAAATATGAATAGTTATATATATATATATATATATATATAAACGGAAGACATATAGAAAATTTTAATTTTGGTTTACAAGACAATAAGATTGAAAGTGTAGAACACGTTGCACAGGTCCTAGAAGCAGTGGAAAGACAGCAAATTTGTCAAGGAAGCTTAAATATAGAAAATAATGAGAGTAATGCGAGTCCTTTGCATTCGTTTACCTTTACTGATGGTATTAACATTTTAAGATACTTGAGTCCGAAGAAACGAGCACAACTTAATAGATTAAATATTTCAAAATTGAATGACTTAGAGGCATTATTATAGAATATTTCTGCATTATTAGAATTTCAGAATTTTAAATTTTTCCTACAAATTTTACGCTTTTTCAAAAACGTCTGTTTTTGCATTTTCCAAAAAACTTGGGGTGATGTGCAACACCTGTAAAATTCAGGTATGTAATGCATAAATATCGCTGAAATTCTTTTTAGTTATTAATTTTAGGCTTTTTCAATACAAACTAATCGAAATCTGCCAAAAAAAGAATTTACTAAGGTATAGTTGACCTCTAAAAAGTGGAGATTTCACCAAAGAAAATTTTTTTTTAATTTTTTATTTATTCAAACTAAATAAGGAATAAAATTAAAGAAAAATAACTTAGAATTTGTTATTCATCATGTGAATTGCAGTTATTGCACGTAAAGTATAAAAAAGAGAAAAGTGTTGCACATCACCCCAAATATATTTTGCGAAAAATGAATTGTACGCAATACAATGCAATGGAAACACAAAATATAAACAGTTATTTAAAAACACCTAAAAATCCAATAGTAAACACATTCTTATCTATAAAATAAATTCAAACCCTTCACGAAACGACTATAAATGTAAAGCGCGAGAAATTTAAGTCAACTTACGTTCAGCAAACCTAGCTGCGAGCTGTCTCGTGAGTTATATATTAAAAACAAGTTACTGAGGACACAAACAAATGTCAATACTTGGCTCTGTTCAATATCAAACTGTAGATCAGAAATCAGCGGTGTTGCACATCACCCCACAACACCTTAAATTTAAGAAATTATTCAATTTCAGGTTTTAATTTGAAATTTTTCAAATTTTATTTCCCATGAAAATACAAATAATAATTATTTAATTATTTTTTTAACAAAATTATTCAAGTTTTGAAAAATTGAATTTAGAAATCAGTGAAAGGGGAAAATCAGGATAATTTATTTACGAACTGTTTGGTGATACATACATTAATTTCGTTGCACTGCCTAACGATGTAGTGTCATCAGGGATTTCTAATGTCTTTTGCTTTTTGTTCGCGCTTACATTTTTTTTCCTCCTTTCTCATTTGGTTTTCATTGCTTTGTAAAACTGAAATGTCGTCTAACATACCATGACTCAGGATAGCGCGCAAAGTTGAGAAAAAGAATCTCATTGCAGGAAATGATCTTTCAACGCTAACCTGAGTCATTGGTACAACGTTTGTAATTTTTGCAAGTCTATATAATTCTGGCCAACTGTGTTTGCGATGCTCCGAGTAGAGCAACACATCTTCTGTCACTTTGATGCTCGGAATTTTTTCGAATTCGTCCAGATATTTATCAATACCAGATTTTTCTGTATACATCGATCTACTCTCTGCATCTAATCTCTTCCTTTCAATTTTGAGAAGATCATCGCATTCCTCGGCCGATGATGCATTTGAAATCTAAAATGTAAAATAATTTTTTAATTTCTTATTCTTTACTTTACTGTTTTTTATTTATAACTTAGCTTTTATTGTTTTATTTATTATTGTTATTTATGATTTAATTTTTATGTTTCATTTTTATTTATTTTTTCACTGTTTTTTATTTATTTTAGTTTTTATTGCTTTATTTAATCATTACTGTTTATTGTTGTATTTGTTATTTATAATTTAATTTTAATGTTTTATTTTTCATTTTTATTTATTTTCTACTGTTTTTTATTTATTTCAGTTTTTATTGCTTTATTTATTCATTAATATTTATTGTTTTATTTATTATGGTTATTTATAATTTACTTTCTATGTTTTATTTTTCATTTTTATTTATTTTTTACTTATTTTTTTATTTACTTCATATTATTTATTTTACTAGTTATTATTATTTATTATTATTTATATTTATTTTTTTACCTGCCGCTGTAGTGAAGAATTAGAGTTGTTTAAGATGTTTTCTTCATTTATTGTCTCGATGCTAAGATCCTATTAATATTATAACAATTAACAGTTTATAAGCTATTTATAATTGATTATAAACATGTGACAGGGACAGATAAAAGGGAAGTACGGTTCGAAAAAATCAATTTTTTATTGATTATTAATTTCGATAGAAACAATTTTTTTCTATCAGAATCACTAAATAATAAAAAATTGATTTGTTCAAACCGTAGGTCCTATTAACTGTCCCTGTCACATGTATTTTTTTATATTTTACTTAATGTTTTACCTGAGTTTCTTGTGAATCATCAGAGTTCCTACTTTCGTCATTGCTTGTCTCTGGAGTATTTATGATACTCCACAGATTTTTTAAGCAATGCTTTGCCGTAATGCGTTGCTCTTTCGACAGAAAGCAATTATATCTTACATCGAGAAACATGGCAGCTTGCAATGCCTTGTTCTTCAGTAGAATTTTTTCTCTGCCTTTAATTGCTTTCTCAATTTTTTTGCTAGTACGTTGTTATTTATCAAGGAAGTGCGTAATTTGTACTCCCTCCATATGCCAGAAAAATCTCCTAGCAAAAGACTTCCCAGTGGGCAAAGAACCATCATTGTTTTAAAAACGTTCTAAAAACATTTTTAGAACGTTTCATGTCTGCGCTCTCCTTGAAAAGATTGAGCTAGCATAAAATTAATTAAAATATTAGGTTTGAATATTTTTCCATAAAATATCTCTGGCGTTCGGGCATAAATTCAAACAACAAAGTAACGTGTGTTTTATTTAATTAGTTGATCCTGAAGTAAACAAAAATAAATTCTTGAAATAAATAACCTCATTTAGAGTAATAAAATTAATAGTAATTTCTCAAATAATTATAACAATAGTAAGACACCCGTTATAGTGCAAAATACAGTTCTTTGACTGCCAATGTTCGCAACTGCAATTTTCCCTTGTCTATAAATTGTACATTCAATTCAAGAAATGCCCGATTTTATGTCTTGTTGCAACGTCAGTTTTTATACTTATAAGTGGAATCTAAAAAAATCAATGAATTACACTTTTTTATTTTACTTTTAAATTTAAAGAGAAATATAAATTAGGTTGCCACAAGATTAAGAGAAAATGAAATTTGTCAGGAAAATCAGCAAAAAATCAGTTTAAAAAGACTTTTTAGTGCAATTAAATTGGAAATAATTAAATTTGTTAAAAAATTTTATTACAAATCTGAAAGAAATAACGAATTTAAAAAAAAATCTTTTTGAAAAAAGTAGGTTCTATAAATGTTCTTAAATTACTCTCTTTAAAAATAATTCAAATTCAAATACAATAAATTTTTATACATTTAATAAAATTATTGAAATTATTACCTAAAAAAAATTTTAAAGTCTCTAAAAATTAATTTTTTAAAGAATTTTATTGAAATTCTTAAAAGCAATCAAGACAAGTTCAACACAGTAACAAATTTCTTATTTTAAATTAGTTTAATTAATTATATATAATTAAATTAAATTAAATGAATTAATTTAATTAAATGATTAAATTTCTTATTTAAATTTATTTAGTATAAATTTTGAATATTGAAAAAGTAAGAAAAAGAAAACTTACACTTGCCAATTCTTTGGAAATTTTGTCCCTCATCTTGTTATCTGATAATTTCACCATATCGTACATAGTTGCACGAGATAGTGTGAATTTGTCTTCTTCTTTAATTGCCCCTAAAATAAGACCAACGATTTCCCGAAATCCACTATCCTCAACAATTAAAAATGGACGGCCATTAACCGTTCTCCTTTTAATGTATGCTTTCTTTAATTGATTAGCAGACATTTCGATGTACAATTTTTTGTTGAGTTATTCGCTTTATTTTGTGATGATTTTTTCCAATTCATCATTATGCAATACAAGTTTCGTGACAATCTAATAAATTTTTTTCATTTGTCATCTGTCATATTGGATCCGCAATTTCGAATTTTTAAATACTTACATCAGATTCGTCATCAACGATCCCAAAAACCCCCGAGTGACAAGTTCCATGTAAAACTAGACAATTTTAAAACATCTTCAGCCATATTGGATCCGCCATTTTTAATTTTTAAAAACTAACATCAGATTCGTCATCAGCGAACCCTGAAACCCCCAAGTAACAAGTTTCAGTTAAAACTAAACAACTTTTAAAAAAAAATTCTGCCATATTGGATATATCTCAAATTTCCATGAATTGCCCAATATAATGTTTACAAGGAATAATAGGAATAATAATATATTATTTTTAAAATAATTGTCCCTCCTAAATTTTCTCAACGGATTTTGATTCCTTATAGTTTTAATTGCATGTTAAATTTTTTCAAGTTTTTAAAAGGCGCAGAAGATTTAAAAAAAATTGTTCATAAAAAATTTATTAAATAATTATTAAAAAATAAACTTATTAAAAATTTTCTAATTCTAAACGAAAGTATATTTAATCCTCTTTATATTCTCTTTTAGTTCATTTAAATCAGTTGATTCGTTTAGGAGAAATTAATTTTTGTTTAAAAAGTTGCAAAAAAATTCATTTTGCAATAACTTAATTATAAAAAAAAAATTTCTGTTCTCTGGTGGACACATTCCTAAGGCCAAATAGAAGTTTTTCCAACATTTCGATTTAAAAAATTTCACGAATTCTGACCCAGAAGTAAAATTTCACTAATGAAGAGATTAATTTTACTGAGAATCAGTGTTACTATACTCGAAATTTAAATCACTGAAATTTCACAGGAAATCAGTTAAAAATGATTTAAATATTAGTCATTTTTCACAGATTGTTCAATTAAAATTACGGGAAAGCTCAGGAAATAAGTCTACAAAAAAATGCTTGGGCCTGGATATTTAAAGTATGTTTATTATTTTATTTTATAAATTGATTTTTTTAAATGATAATACTCTTTAAACTAAAAATTAAATAATTTAAAACCGTTTAAAGCACAAAACTGTCAAACTTAACCTAATTTCTTTATGGTTATTAGTACGTTTAATAGAATGATTAAATCAAATTACTTATTGATAAAAGAATATTAAATATGTATTCCAATAACTTGACATTGTTCCTTATTATTTTCTTTATTGATTCTAAAGAATATTTAGTTTCATTTTTGCAGATTATGATATATTTTTCCAGAATAAAAATGGTGAGCGTTAAAGTCTCTTACCATAAAACGGCTTATAAATAGTGTTGAATGGATTGATGAAAGCAAGTGTGAATAGAGACGATTATTATCGACGATGTACGAATGTACACGAATTTATAATTTACACCTAATTGTAACTTTTCTAATTGACGAGAGTCAGTACAACGTTTTGATACTGTATAATGTATCAAGTTGATAGGAATATAACTATCTTTTTTAAGAATGATAGTCAATACAGTATCATTTTTTGATACGTGTATTTGTATCAATGTAATACTGTCATGACCGGTTCGCATTAACTAGAAATTTAACTAATCAATTTATTTAGTTTTATATACACTTAAGTATTAAAAATTGATTTATTTTACATATTAACGGTGAGAAATTAAAGAGAAATTATATAAAATGAGCACATTATTTAGAAAAAACTTCTATTGAAATACACTAACCTTAATTCACGTTGTTGTGACATTTCGATTAAAGGTAACTTTACAATTTCTGGAGATTTTTGGCTCACGGTATAGTGAAACATTTAAGGGTGCGTTCATTCCGTTCTTAACCCTCCGTCACACACCTTGGGAGGGATTCCCTCTACGGTTTCAGTATTTTTTAAATAACTTTTGTTTTCCTCATTGCAAAATAAAATCAGTTTTTATACCTTTCGACAATTTACTCCTCAACACATTTCTAAAAAAACATTTAGTTTAAACATAATTAATATTTAATTATGAAGCTTCAAAGCCAGAAAAAACTCGAAAAAATAAGGTTATGTTAAATAAAAAAATCAAGTTTTCAAAACATTTTTTGTTTCACTGTTGGTTAATGACAAAATTATATTATAAATATAATTAAAATGAATTGTTTAATGATTTTTTTGCTTATTTGTTAATGTTACATTATTTTTACATGTCAAGTGGAATTCCTTCGAAGATGTGCATTCGTGTAATTAATTTTTATTTTTTATACCGAAAATTATTTTTATTAATTTTATAATTTAGAATAATATACTAAGTATTTAAAAGTTTGTGTTAAAACTAAATTTTTGTTGATTCCTTTGTTCAAATTTTACTTATTTTACAATGTGGTGAGGGATTCCCTCTAAACGTGTGTAAAGTCGTAATTTTTTCCCATGTGTGTGACGGAGGGTTAATAGTATGTATTTAAAATTTGATTATTACTATTGTTGATGAATTCGATGTTATTTAATATCAAATGGTCGATATTTTTAGAAAAAATATCAGTATAAAAGTGAAAAAATGTAGTTACCAGTGAATATAGGGTGTTTTAAATAGAATATTTAGTAAATAAAAAAGGAAAAATTAGGAAAACTTATTATATTTGACAAAAGTAATTATTAACCCATTAATGCCTATGGGCACAGAAACGTAGATATCGAAAAAACAACAAGTGGGTTTCTGTGCCTATGGCTGGAACGAGTATATATGCAGGCTAATTGTTTATAACATTTTTATAACAATAGGTCTTTTTTAAAAAACTTTGCAACATATGTTCTCGTAGTAGTTTTTTGCGTAGAATCGAATGGCGCTATCAGTTTTTTTATGAAAATCAATTTTTTAAATTTGTTTATAAAAAATTGTTTAAAAAAACTTTTTTAAACAAAATTTTTAGCGTCAAAAATTATTACTAGACCCCATGCCAGGATCCCACTTGTTGTTTTTTCGATATCTGCGTTTCTATGCCCATGGGCTGGAACGAGTATATATGCAGGCTAATTGTTTATAACAATTTTATAACAATAGGTCATATTCAAAAAATTTTGCAACCTATGTTCTCGTAGTAGTTTTTCGCGAAGAATCGAATGGCGCTTTCAGTTTTTTATGACAATCAATTTTTCTTTATTTGTTTATAACAAATTTTTTAAACAAAATTTTTAACGTCAAAAATTATTATTAGACCTTATGCCAGGATCCCACTTGTTGCTTTTTCGATATTTGCGTTTCTGTGCCCATGGGCTGGAACGAGTATATATGCAGGCTAATTGTTTATAACATTTTTATAACAATAGGTCTTTTTTTAAAAAACTTTGCAACATATGTTCTCGTAGAAGTTTTTTTGCGTAGAATAGAATGGCGCTATCAGTTTTTGATGAAAATCAATTTTTTTAAATTTGTTTATAACAAATTGTTTAAACAAATTTTTTTAAACAAAATTTTTAACGTCAAAAATTATAACTAGACCCCATGCCAGGATCCCACTTGTTGTTTTTTCGATATCTGCGTTTCCATGCCCAAGGGCTGGAACGAGTATATATGCAGGCTAATTGTTTATAACATTTTTATAACAATAGGTCATTTTCCAAAAATTTTGCAACCTATGTTCTCGTAGTAGTTTTTCGCGAAGAATCGAATAGCTCTATCAATTTTTTATGAAAATCAATTTTTTTAAATTTGTTTATAACAAATTGTTTAAAAAAATTTTTTAAACAAAATTTTTAATGTAAAAAATTATTATTAGACCTCATGCCAGGATCCCACTTGTTGTTTTTTCGATATCTGCGTTTTTATGCCCATGGGCATTAATGGGTTAAAGCATTTATTTATTACAAATTTAGGGCAAATTAATGTTTACTTATTAAATAATTAATGTTTAAAGTTGGAGATGTCAGTTCTACTGTGAGATGTATGCGTGTGTGTAAAGCGATAATAATATACTACTGATATATCGCCGCTCTTTTGTCACGACAGATGGCGGGACTGACATTTGAACTGCTTTCTGTTTTATTACATTCAAAACAAGAAATAGGAAAACCAACTTTTCAAGATGAATTTTATTTAAATCAATTCTAGGAATTGATATTGAAATTAACCTTTTTTTAATTTAATCGCTTACAAAGACAATTATTAGTAATAGCGTTAAAACTTGAAATAATTGAATAATATTAAAAGAAATTCATTCTTGTCAGAAATATAAAAAAATGTTGAAGGTTATGTATTAAAATTTGTTGCAGTTTGATTATAATTCATAACAATTCATAAACAAAAAACATAAAAAAATCAGAATTTTCTTATGAATTCTAAAAATTAAATTTTTTTCAGTACTTTTAATTAAAATCCCTGACTTTTCCCTGAATTCCCTGACCTGTGGCAACCATAACTGTGCTAAATTACCAAAGATTAATTTAACTTAAACATATTTTAGGACCGAGATTACATTTACAATTGAATCATATTACTGACATAGAATTAATTCCCGGTGAGACAATGTCTTTAAACAGTTTACTAAGTGTTCGCAATGAACTGAAAAGGACTTTAGGGGAGGCTGAAGTACCGCCAGTTGCGCGAAGAAGAATGTAAATGAATATGATTTTTTTCATTGTTCCTAATTTTATATAAATACGCCATTAAGACATAAAAAAATTTCTGGTTATTAAAACTATTTTTTCAAGAAATTCTCATAATGAAGATACTTTATAAATGTTATTTGAGAAAAAATGGATTAATTCTAACTTAAGTTGACAATATTTCACGATAATTGTTTATACTCCTGCCCTATTGGCCTTACGCACTTCGACAAGAGTCCCCGAGAAATACTTTTTTGGATTAAGCATAACCATTCTACTTTAGAAATTTTCTATATATTAACCTAATTTTGCGTCTACAGCCGGCTTTATTAGGAGTACTCGCATTACGCCTGGACCACCCGTCAATGGGTTTTCTCGCCAGAGAAGAGGGAAACTGTAGAAAACCTCTCTGAGTACAACCGGTTTATCGACAGTCGAGTTCTAATGGTGTGTCCGGACAATAATCGACGGTGCACATCATTATACCTCGACGTCAAACCTCCCGCTCAGATTGTCTCACGTGCCGGAAAAATACCAAGCCAAGTGGGCTTGAAAATAATAAGTCAGTATTAAATGTTATTAAAAAAAGTGAAAAATTGTATATGTAGATATTTTTTGACACAATTTTTTGTTAATTTAGATAGAATTTTTGTTTTATTAAAATAGAAAAATTATATCGTTAAGTTCATGATAAAATACCTCGAATAATACTAAGACTTATTTTGTGATATTAATTTGTAATGTAAATGTAATAATGGTACATTTGTAGTAATTGCAATATTAAAAAAATCTTTGTGATTTAATAAAATATTTTATTTACAATGTGTTGAATAATTTATTTTTACATTATTGTAGTACATCTATTGATATTTTAAGTATGTATTGTTGTTAATAATTTTTAAAAAAATGTTTTATAAAGTTAGTTTTATTTTTTTAACAATTACATTATTTAGAACAGTTGTTTAGAGTAATTTAGTTTCAATTAAATTTATAATTTATAATAAAATAATATTTTTTACTTTTAATAAAAAATTTTTATTATGTTGAATGTATGATAATATATGGTCCAGTGAGAAACATCATATCAAGAAGTTTTACAATTTGAATTTTAATAAATTAAATGTTTTTACATTCTCATCACATGAGAAAGTATTGGACTTAGTGAAAGATTGATTTTTGCTAATTTTATAAAATTTTTGCCTTTTGATGTGCCTTGAATCCAAAAACATGGTCCGACGATTACATCTGTCTGTTTGCCTGTCTGTCCATAGACAAAAACTTTGTTCCGACGATAAATTTTAAAAAACTTAATGAATCATTTTCCAATTTTGCACACTTAAAATTAGTGAAAAAATAAAGTCCAAGTTCGTTAGCTAGCCATTTTTGTCAAAAACTACTAAAACTAGAGAATTTTAAAAATTTTGAAAATTTGGTTTTTCAAAAATCGAAATTTTCAATTGCATATTTTTTTAGTTAAAAAAAGCAAACAACTTTCCATTAGAATATTGTTTAATAGGAAGCTACATTTTGGTGCTACGGGCTTTTAAATGGTAAAAAACTCAAAAATCCCAAAATAACGCTGAAAATCAAATTTTTTTTGAAAGCCTGCAAATCTGTCCATCGAACTCGACATATTTTAACCCAGAAACACTGGCTAAACATTTTTACAGATATAAATGTAGTAATTTCTTTAAAAACCACTCTTTATATATTTTTCGTGCGTTTTTTTAAAAAATCGATTTTCCGACTCAATTATCTCTAAACATATTGCATATGGAATCTTGCTACCGGACTTTTTTGCTCTCTATATCATCATCTACAACTTTGCTTTTTTGAGAATTTTTTACTTTTTATCCCATGTGAGTGGAGATGATTTATTTTTACTCGTTTAAACAATTGATAAATTTGGAGGGTTGTTTTTATTTCCTTAGTTCAAAATTCTTATTTTTAAATGATTTGCTATTTTTTATTATTTTGTTCTAATAAGTTTTATCCTAGCTTTGTATTTCATACATTTTCTGAGTAAAGAATACACACACGCTAATACCTTTAAGTAATTTTCATACTGTAGAAAATGACCTTTAAAATAAGAAGAGAAGCATGGTAAAACTATTACGATTTTATAAGTTATTCAAATATTTGTATAGCATTAAAATTGGCGATTTTTTCAAAATGTCATAAGTAAAATTCATGCTAAATAAATTCTGTAAGGTCTTTATCTTTTGAAAAATTCAATAGATTAATCTATTTAATTTAATTTAAAAAAAATTTTTTTTTAATTTTAAATTTTTTTAATTTAAAAAAAAAATTATATTTCCTTAAAAAGTGAATTTAAATTTATTAATGTTATGATAATATTATTAAAATGTAAATTTTTTTGAACAAAAAAAGTAAATTAATTACAACTGCCTTGTTAGCTTCATTATTTTAATTTGGAGTTACGTTAATTCACTAATAAAACAGTTGATCGCCTCAACCCACGTTTTTGCAACTATGACAAAAATGTGGTCCTTTGGAAAAACGGTTTTAGACATTTTTAAGTACAACCTACATCAAAATGTCCTATGGCGATTTTTTAGCCTTAAAGACAAGGTTTTCAAAGCGACACTGAAATAAAAAAAAACCTATTTAAATAACTGCCTCGCAGACTACAATGTGCCGTCTTGGCTGCCTTGCCCCGTTCTACTCTACAAGTAAAATTGACTCCATTAATTATACACATTTTAAGTGAACAGCTCTGTCGCATAAATTGCAATGAATATAATTATTTTTGTTAAATTACTATATCTATGACTTATTTTAATAATATGTACAGTCGGGCCTCTGAACTAAACGCTTTCAAACTGTACGCTGTCACTAAACTACACGCTGGCTATAGTTTCTAAGTACTCCACAATGTACGGTGCAGCTACTAAATTCAGTGCCATATTACAGGCCTCCCACTCATGCCACTATTGACACTTTTTGACACTTTTTTCAGTTGATGCCACTATTTAGCTACTATTTTGAAAAAAATGCCACTAATGCCACTTTTATGTAAAAAAAAATTACCACTAAAGACACTATTTTCAACTCACATGTTTAACTTTTAAACTTTAATGTTTAATTTTTAACTCAGGGTGGCCACCAGGCATTGAACTTTGAAAACTTGGAATTGGATGTGAATTTTGTAAAACCTTGAAATAACCTGGAATTATGCTTGATTTTTTCTTAAATCTTGAATTTTACTAATTTTATTGATAAATAAATAATTTTTTTTTGCTTGTCAAATTTATATTTTTGTATGCAAAATGCAATTTTGAAACCTTGAAAATTTCTTAAAAACCTGAAAAAAACCGTAGCCCGACTGATCGCTATATTGGACATTATTTTATTATATTATAATATTGAACAAATCTTATAAATATTATCTATCTTTAGATTTTTCACGAAATAGGAAGCTACTATCGGCTTAAAAAATTTGTATACCCTCTAACTTTGAAAACTCATAATTAAGTAAAAAAATTCTTCTAGTCTTAAAACAACCTACATATCAGTAGATGCACTATTCCTACCTTACTATACAAAACTGCGCAAAAAAAATTTTATTGCATCAATAATAGAATAAATATATCCTACTGGCATGCTAAATTTTTTTAATAAAATATTTGAACCCTTTTGCAACATATTATATAAAAATAATTATCATTATTGACAGTAATTCCTGAAAATGAATATCTATAGCAGTTTAAAACATAAATTTAATCATTTAATATTTATTTGTTAATAAATAATATGCCACTATTTTGACACTTTTCTGAACATTTTATGCCACTTTTGACACTATTTTTTATTGTAAAACTGAGTGAGAGGCCTGCATATATTTAAAAATTAAAGAATGAGAAACAATTCTAAAGGATAAGTATGGAAGTACGGTTCCTTAGGTGGAGGGGTTATTTCTGGGGTACCGTGCCCACAATTCCCCAAATGCTTCAGTTTACAAAAAGCTTTGTATTATTTATATATTTTAGTTTAATGCAAAATTTATTTTTAGAGTCAAAGTACTAATGGAAGTAAACGACAGTTCCCTAATCTCTACTAATATAATAAAATTATTAGTATTATTATTATTATATATATTTAAACATAAAATATAAATAATTAATGTAAAATAACAATTAATAACATCAAACTATTAAAGTATTTTTATTAAATCATTGGTAAATAAAAATTAAATTAATTAAAAATAATAATAATAATTATCAAAATTTTAATAAAAAAATTAATAATATTGTAAATTGTAAGATTACTATAATTTTGTAAAGTAATTATTTAATTACTGGAACTTTATTGCTTGCTTAAACTTGTCTTTAAATCATGATTAAGAGAAAATAAGATAACAAGTCCGTAGTATAGTGGATAAAACAATAGTCTATAAGGTCGTAGGTCCCCCCCCCCTTTGCTGGAGGGAAATCAAAAATTTGCCTATGATCTATACACATAAGAAAACTTAATTTTTAAAAATTTGTCTTTACAAGGTCAAGTTCTTCTATAAATGTGAATTAAATAAGTTCTAATCAGGTTAGCTATATTTTTCCTGCAATTTACACTTAAAAATAAATGTTTAAAATTTGACTTTTTCATGTCCAAACATATAAATAATGACGCAGAAGTATATTGCATTGGCGAAGATTAACAAAATTTTAAAGTTTTTCGAAAAAATCATTCAAGTAAATCAATTTTAATGGGGTTTGTTTTAATTTTTCTTTGGGACAATCTATATATTACATAACATTGTAACTTTATAACTTAGAGCACCATTAAAAAACTAGCTAGAATCGGCGCACGATGCGCGCCGATTTGGTTCTGGTATTAAATAACATCGAATTGATCAACAATAGTAATAATCAAATTCTAAATACATACTATTAAGAACGGAATGAACGCACCCTTAAATGTTTCACTATACCTTGAGCCAAAATTCTCCAGAAATTGTAAAGTTACCTTTAATCGAAATGTCACAACAACGTGAATTAAGGTTAGTGTATTTCAATACAAGTTTTTTCTAAATAATGTGCTCATTTTATATAATTTCTCACATTTCTCACCGTTAATATGTAAAATAAATCAATTTTCAATACTTAAGTGTATATAAAACTAAATAAATTGATTAGTTAAATTTCTAGTTAATGCGAACCGGCCATGACAGTATTACATTGATACAAATACACGTATCAAAAAATGATACTGTATTGACTATCATTCTTAAAAAAGATAGTTATATTCGTATCAACTTGATACATTATACAGTATCAAAACGTTGCCACAACTTGATCTGCAATATACTATCAATTTGATACTTTTCAGAAAACTGTGTTTCTTCTATTGTTATTGTATTTGTCTATTGCCTAATTGTAATTGATTCGTCCGAAAATATTGTTAAATCGAAAAACAATGTCTGAGGTACGTGAGCTTGAAATTTCTCGGCAAAACAGAACAAACTGTAAAAGTAAATTAACTAAATTTTATACTTTCTTAGAAAAATGTTTAACAAATCAAGATATCAGTACCGAGGAAATTCAAGTTCGACTAGAAGAAATTCAGGAAGTGGAAAGGGAATTTAACCCCTTGACTGTGAGGGTACGTCTATAGACGTACATTTGAAAGTGGGCTTCCAGTGTGAGGTACGTCTATAGACGTACATACAAAAAAATTGATAAAAGGCAGAAAAAACGAGTAAATTTACGTCACACATACGTTACTTATGGTATTTTCGACGCTAAATCCGAATCTGAAGTCAAATTTTGAAAATTCAAAAACCAAAATCCAATATGGCTGCTCAAAAGTAGACTGTTTTGAATGATACTTTTATTATATTAAATCTCAGGCAGCATACATTATCATATCAAAATAATATCTCACACAATTATATCAAAATGTTATCAACGTCGCTGGTTACGAATATTAAGTTAGATTTTCGAAATGGCGAAAATGGCGGCCATTTTTTTTAATTTATTGGATTTGCTCAATACTTGTTACTCGGGGGTTTTCGAGGTCGCTGATTCGGAATATGAAGTTAGATTTTCGAAATTCAAAATGGCGGTTTCAAAATGGCGGACGTATTTTTTGAATTCATCGTATTCGCTTGAAACTTGTTACTCGGGGGTTTTTAGGGTCGCTGATAACGAATCTAAAGTGCATTTTTAAACATTTTAAATGGTGGATCCAAATCAGCGACCTCTAAAACCCCCGAGTAACAAGTTTTAAGCGAATCCGATGAATTCAAAAAAATACGTCCGTCATTGGATCCGCTATTTTGAATTTTGAGAATCTGATTTCAGATTTGTCATCAGCGACCCCAAAAATCCCTGAGTAACAAGTTTTAAGTGAATCCGATGAATTTTTGAAAATGTCGTCCGCCATATTGGATCCGCCATTTTGAATTTTAAAAATCTGACTTCATATTCGGAATAAGCGACTTAGAAAACCCCCGAGTAACAAGTTTCAAGCAAATCCGATGAATTCAAAAAATACGTCTGCTATTTTGGATCTACCATTTTGAATTTTGAAAATCTGACTTCAGATTCGTCATCAGCGACCCCCAAAACATAACTGTACCTAATCTCAAAAATGTTAGTCGCCACAAAATTTCTTAACATTTTAAACCCACTTTATAAATTTTTCTTTTCACAGCGAAGGGGTTAACAATGCACAATTAAATTTAGAAATATTAGCTCCCGGTCCAAATCGTGAAGTAGAAAGAGCGGATTTCGAGGAGAGTTATTTTAATTGTGTATCACTAGCGAAAAACATTTTAAAAGAGCGAAATTCTGATTCTAGTAATGTAAATGTTGATACTGTTGAATTAAATAGACATCTTGATCGAATTGCAACCTTAGAGGCAGAATTAAGTGAAATTAAGTGAACGAAAATAATCTGAAATTTCGAATTTAAGAGAAATTATTCTATCGAGAAACACTAATACTTCGAATGAAGGGAGCTCTAGGCGCACGCATTTTCCACTTCCTAAATTAGACCTTCTCACTTTCTCTGGTGGTTATGAAGAGTGGTTGGGGTTTTGTGATACCTTCGTAGCTATTATTCATGACGACTTGACAATACCAAAAGTTCAAAAATTTCGATACCTAAAATCTTATTTACGGGATAATGCAGCTCGTGTGTTAGAAAACATTGCAATATCGGAATCGAGTTATGACGAAGCATGGCAGTTAGAAGATCGCTATAATAATAAGAGAATTATAATCCAGAGCCATATGACTGCTCTGTTTGATTTGACAAGTTTAAATAAAGAGTCGTAATCGAATCTTCGCTCATTGCTCGATACAATATTGAGACACACGCGGGCGTTAAAGGTTTTGGGTTAGCCGGTAGGCTCGTGGGACACTCCCTTAATTACATTGATTGGTTCTAAATTAGACAGGGCCACCAGGGGGGAGTAAGAACGGTCTATTAAGGGGAATACAATACCGACATTCAAGGATTTGACAGATTTTATTCAAGAAAAATGACAGGTGCTTGAATCAATGAATCCATTTGCTAGTGAACCAACTAAACAAATTAATAAATTTTCTAATAAATTTCAAGGAAACGGTGAAAAGAAAAATTGTGGAAAGTCATTATTAAATACACAAGCAAACATGTGTTGCTATTTTTGTAACGATCATCATTTCATTCAATAATGTCTACAATTTCAAAAAATGACTGCTAGTGAGAGGATTCAAACAGTAAAACAAAAAGGTTTGTGTTTCAATTGCCTGAATAAAAATCATTCGATTAGTAATTGTAAATCACGAAATTGCACAATTTGTAATAAGCGTCATCATACGTTATTGCATATAGAAACACAAATCGAGTCAAATCCAAAAAGCGATAATACGGAAAACAATGCAATAAAAAATTGTCATGTTCTTAATTCTTCTATGGTTCTTCTATCTACCGCGACTGCAGATGTATTGAATTTTGAGAATCAAAAATATAATTGTAGATTATTATTGGATAGCGGTTCTCAACCGAACATTATGACTAAAGCCTTAGCTAATAAATTAAATCTTAAAAAAAGCGACTGCATTCTGCGACAGAGGTTATCAATAGTAATTAAATAAATAGCGTCGAATGGGTGGAAACTGTATTAATATCAAAAAATTCTAATTTTAAAAGAAAACTTTCCTTTTTGATACTTCCAAAAATCACAAGCAATATTCCTTCTATTCCTGTTAATAAAAATTTGTTGGACATACCTTTCCATATCCAATTGGCTGATCTTGAATTTTACAGACCAGCTGCTGTAGATATTTTACTAGGAGCAGAAGTATTCTACGATCTGTTAGGAAACAATAAAATCTCTCTTTCGATACCACATACTTCTCTTCAGGATTCTAAATTAGGGTGGATCGTAACAGGAAGTTTAATAAAAATTTGAAGCAGCTGAGAGTAACAAGTAATTTAATTCGAGATCCATTATCGAACCAGTTGGAAAAATTTTGGACATTGATTGGTCCTGTAATTTCGTATGCTAAAATCAAAATGCAAGAACTCTGGAAGACTGGAACGTCATGGGATGATCCGGTTCCGCTACATGTATTGGTCGAATAAAAAGAATATCAGCGTCAACTCTGCTTAATTAACGACTGGAAAATAGAGAGATCAGTACGAATGGAAGGAGTGGACCAAGCATGGATTTGCCGACGCCAGCGAGAGAGCCTTTGGTGCATTCATTTATGTAGGAGCGACTAAACGAAATGATCATCAGGTGACTTCTATACGCAGGATCCAGAGTTGCTCCAATTAAAACAGTAACAATACCCAGGCTGGAGCTTTGCGAGGCAGTTCTGTTGATCAAGCTCCTCAAAACTGTAAAAGAATCATTACGCTGTCAGGTGGATAAAGTTAGACTATGGTCAGATTCAACCATCGCACTGAGCTGGATCAAGTCATCTCCCCATTTATTCAACACTTTTGTTGCGAATAGAGTGGCTGAAATACAAGAATCATCGACTCCAGAAATGTGGGGACATGTGGTCTCAGAAGAAAATCCAGCGGATGCTGTGTCTAAGGGTCAAATGCCAGAAGAATTCTTGATCAATGATCTGTGGAACAAAGAGTGGTCCAGAGTAGTTGATAATGCCTGAAGAATGCTGGCCAGGTCAAGATTTCACATGCTCAGATCAGCCTGAAGTAAAAAAGAACATCGTATTAACTGCAAGACAAAAAACATCATGGAATGATCTCTGAAATCGTTTTTCATCGTGGAAACGCATGATTCGAGTCATGGCTTATTGCTTGCGATTTATAAATAAAACATCAAGAAGATCACAAGTGAACGAGGGATTAACACCAGATTAACACCAGAAATTACTAAGACTAAGTCCAATTATTGAAGACGATTTATTAAGGGTAAGAGGACGAATTGGAAAGGCATCAATATCTTATGATCAGCAGCATCCCATCCTTCTAAAAAATCATCCAGTTACCAATTTAATCATTCGCAGTACCCATGAGAAAGTTATGCATGCGTGAGTCAACGGAACTTTATATGCGGTTAGGGAAAAATTCTAGCCAATTAATGGAAGATTGTGTGTTAGAAAAATTGTAAATAATTGTATAAAATGTTTTAAAAATAAACCTAAAGAAATATTGTATGAAATGGGCAATTTTCCGAAAGTACGAATCACGCCGTCAAGACCTTTTGAAAATTGCGGAGTCGATTATTGTGGGCCGTTTTATATAAAAGAAAAAAATTCCGAAATCGAAACAAAATAAAGACTTACGCAGCAATATTTGTATGCATGAGTACGAAAGCGATACATGTAGAACTAGTTGGTGATCTTTTGACAGAAATGTTTCTGGGGTGTCTACGAAAATTTTTCGCAAGAAGGGGGAAATCGCGAGCAATGTATTCTGATAACGGACTTAATTTCGTTGGAGCGAAAAACGAATTAAATGAGCTTTACGGTATGCTAAATGTAAAAAAAAATTCTGAATTAATAAAAAAAAAATTAGCGGATGAAGGAATTGAATGGAATTTTTCGCCACCCCGTACTCCACATTTTGGTGGAATATGGGAGGCAGCCGTCAAGTCGATTAAGATTCATTTAAGAAAAACAATTGGAGAAACCCTTTTTACTTACGAAGAATTGTATACTTTTATGTGCGAGGTAGAAGCTATTTTTAATTCAAGGCCAATCTCGCCTATGTCAGATGATCCAAATGACATGCAAGTTTTGACCCCTGGTCATTTTTTAATCGGATCCTCCATGGTTACGATTCCATCAGTAGATTTTTCGCAAACTCCATCTAATAAATTGTCTAGTTGGAAAAATATTCAAAAAATTAAGCAAGACTTGTGGAAACGTTGGACTCGCGAATACCTAAACGAGGTCAATGTGAGAACAAAGTGGCACACAGGCTCAAATAAAATCATAAAAGAAGGAACGCTGGTAGTAGTAAGGGATGATAATTTACCACCCTTAAAATAAAGTTTGGGAAGAATTTTAGAAGTTTACCCTGGGGACGATGGAATTATTCGTGTGGTAAAACTAAAAACTCAAAAGGGAATTTACACCCGTGGAGTGAAATTGGTTTCACTACTTCCAATTGAGGAAAATGAATCTTGAACGTACTGTCCAAGGCGGGCAAAATGTTGAATGGATTGATAAAAGCAAGTGTGAATAGAGACGATTATTATCGACGACGTACGAATGTACACGGGTTCGAATGATATTGACACGAATTATATATTTTTCTTATTGTGGAGTGATTATTTGTCAAAACTACACAGGCACACAAAAAATAAAAAAAGTCTAAACCCAGAGGTTACACCCCCCTATCCCCATGTTTTTTGAGTCGCTGAAACCGAATATGACTATGAAAATTTTTTTTCATCTGCCATTTTCCCGCTACCACCCCCTTACACCTGCTCCCGGGGGTTGGAATTTCAGTTTAAAAAAAAGTGGAGTAGGGTGTCTATTCCTATGTTTTTTGGGTTGCTAAAACCAAAAAAGGCTACCAAAAACAAATTCTTCCCTCCCTTAACCCCTTACAACCCCCTTAACAACCCCGGGGTGAGAGGTCGAAATTCCAATTTTCACGAAAAGTTGATTACGGTGTCTAAACCTACGTTTTTTGGGTCGCTAAAACCAAAAAAGACTACCAAAATCATATCCTTCCCACCCCCGACCCCCTACAACCCCCTGCAATAATTTTTTTTAAATAAAACGCACCGATTTTTGGGAAATTGAAAATTAAATATTAATTATCAAAAATTATTGCAGGGGGTTGTAAGGGGTCGACGGTGGAAAGGATTTGATTTTGGTAGTCTTTTTTGGTTTCAGCGACCCAAAAAACGTAGGTTTAGACACCGTAATCGACTTTTCGTGAAAATTCGAATTTCGACCCCCAACCTTTCGGGTGTTAAGGGGGTTGTAAGGGGTTAAGGGAGGGAAGAATTTGTTTTTGGTATCTTTTTTGGTTTTAGCGACCCAAAAAACATAGGAATGGACACCCTGCTCCACTTTTTTTTAAACTGAAATTCCAACCCCCGGGAGCAGGTGTAAGGGGGTGGTAGCGGGGAAATGGCAGATGAAAAAAATTTTTCATGGTCATATTCGGTTTCAGCGACTCCAAAAACATGGGGATAGGGGGGTGTAACCTCTGGGTTTTGACTTTTTTTATTTTTTGTGTGCCTGTGCTATTAATAATTTTCAAGTTTTTGTAATAAACGATTTTATTCCAAGTTTCTGTAATAAATGTTCAGTGAAGATAATTTTTTGGTGTATAATCATTTCTTAAGTAGCCACACATTCAAAATAATCATTTTTCATAACGGTTTGAATTGTGTAGATAACAAATAGTTTTCTGCAACATATTTTAATTTCTTTACGCAGTAATAGGAAAGAGGAAGAGTTTGAGATTATATATTTTCAGTGTTAATGTTTATTTTTATCGATTACCGAAATTATTTTAAAAAGAATTGAAAAATTGAGCAAAATTAGCCTCTTTTACGGTACAATTGAATAAAGTTTTCAATTTAGAATATACAAGAAGTGATTTACTTTAACTTTGTGCTTTAATTCAATTGTGTCACAAAATAAATAAGGACAACACTGGTACCCACCAGTGGGTAAAAAACCATCATTGTTTTAAAAACGTTCCAAAAACGTTTTTAGAACGTTTCATGTCTGCAAAATAATGTTCCAAAAACGTTCCATTGCTTTTAAAACGTTTTAGAACCATATAACGTTTTTAGGACATTATTTAGCAGACATGAAACGTTCTAAAAACGTTTTTAAAACAATGATGGTTTTTTCCACTGGGCACCTTCTAGCACACACTTTACTTAGTAAATTTTATTTTAAAGCGTCGTATTTTTTATTTTATTGAAAATTTGATCTATTTACCAGCCCATTTTTATTTTTTTTTAATTTTATATTGGATTTAAAATTAAAAACCTTTTTAATTTTAAATTTGATTCCTAAAATTAAGAAGGTAATGAAAATTTTAAGTATATTATTAAAAAATTGCAATTGGTAATGAGAAATTATGCAGTGTGTATTGTAATATTCTCGAATTGCCAAATCAATGGCGAGCTGGAATATTTTCGATCCACCCTAAGTTTTGTTCGATTAATGGTTAATGGGGTGTTTGAAAATTTATATAAATAGGATTTTAAAGTTACCTTAATTTATTCGAGTATTTAATCATTTTGGTTGTTTATTAGTCAGGTTAACATCATCTTTAGAAAATTTATATTTCCATTAAATAATAATAGCTAATGACAAATACTTAAGTAACCGAAAAGTTTGATTGTTAGTGAACATTTATTTTTTAATACATTTTAATTTTTACACCATATACTTTTATTTTTATATTAACATCAAGGTAGACTTATATATATAGTATGATTTTTAACTGATTTTCTGAAATTTACATGTAATTCAGTGTTAATTTCTAGTTATATATTTTTAGGGTTCCGTACACCATAGGTGTACAGACGGAACCCTTATGAAATCACTCGTGTGTCCGTCCCAGCCACGCAAAATGGTCTGTCCCCCCCTCAACTTCTACAAATCTCAACCTGGTGAGTTGAAATTCGGTAGGGATCTTCTGTTTCAAATGCAGATTACAGGAAAAATATAGCGAACTCGATTGACGGACATATTTGCGAACTAGGAGGGAAAGAAATTAAATTTTTTTGAAAAAATAGCAAAAAATGACCCTGTTTCTCCCCCTTAACTTTTACAAATCTCAACCTAGTGAGCTGAAATTCAGTAGGGATCTTCAGTTTCAAGTGCAGATTACAGGAAAAATATAGCGAATCTGATTAGTGGAGATATTTGCGAACTAGGAGGGAAAAAAATTTAACTTTTTCGAAAAAATTGCAAAAATGACCCTGCCCCCCCTTAACTTTTACAAATCTCAACCTTATGAGCTAAAATTCGGTAGAGATCTTCAGTTTCAAATGCAGATTACAAAAAAAATATATCGAACTCGATTGACGGACATATTTGCGAACTAGGAGGGAAAGAAATTCAATTTTTTCGAAAAAATAACAAAAAAGGACCCTGACCTGGTGAGCTGAAATATATACATATACCAAATTTCAGCTCAATAAGTTTATATATGTTAATTTTAATTAATTTTATTATATTTCTTATATACATATTTTTTTTATAAGAAATGAGTTTTATTTTGGTGTATGGAACCCTCGATCTTAATGCGAGTGCAACTCGCACTTGTCCGATTTTTTAAATGGTGACTTAAATTTCAACATATTAATGTATTTCTTAGTCATTGTCTTCTTTCTGTACCTAAGTGTTAAAAAAATCAAGTACTCAGAATTATCTTAGGTTAATTTTATATTACTAGCAGAGCCACGCGCGCTAAGGCGCGCGCGATAATTCTGCTTTTGTCTTATTTTTTTTTAAATGACTTCAGGCTTAGCCAACTGTCAGAACACACACTCTTATATACCAACTTGTTTTTGCGTTTCTACAGAACGACATTAAGGTTAAGAGTACTCGCATTTGCCTGGACCACCCGTCAATGGGTTTTCTCGCCAGTGGAGAGGGAAACTGTAGAAAACCTCTCCGTGTACAACCGGTTTATCGACAGTCGAATTCTAATGGTGTGTACCGGACAATAATCGACGGTGCACATCATTATACTTCGACGTCAAACCTCCCGCTCAGATTATCTCACGTGCCGGAAAAATTCCAGGCTAATGGGCGCGAACCAAGTACCCTTGGTCCGCCCACAGAGCCAGGCATTTATCCGACCGAGCTAATCTGTCGGTTGCTTTTGTCTGATAATACTTAGGACCTTATTTTATTGTTTTTATATAAAAGTGTGACTAAGACTTTAAGATGTTTTTTTCTTCTGCGAAAATATTAGAAAAGATTACAAATTTTTTTTAAGAATATTAACAAACATATAACACGAAAACCAAAAATTAAATTTAACATACTGAGCAGTTTTAAGACATAAATATAATAATATTTTTTTATTTTTATAATTATTTCCTTAAATTTTCAGTTTGCTTGTAAACTGTATTATTTCAAGAATTCGTTATAAGCGAAGAAAATTTAAAAGTCGGTTACAAAACATACTTTTTTAAACTCGTATAAACTATGTTTTTCTGGATGTTAATATATTGAACAGCTCTTTAAACGTCTGGCAACATTGCACATAATTTTCTACTTAAAACTAAATGTAAACAAGTGATACCAAACATTTGCAACCAAGCAAGTCAAATCACAAAATAATGGTTTCTGTTTCGATTAGTTTAGTCAAGCGATAGAAAAACTTTATATAAATTCATTACACATTAGAAGAATTATTTTATTGAAGTATTCTTCCTTCTTTGTCAAAAAATGACACCGAGATTTATTGCTAGTCATGATATAAGCCGCGGTATAAACTTAGGGGCCGTCCATAAACCACGAGGACAATTTTTCACCAATCTTTGACCACCCCCCATCTAATATGGAACACCAATTTTTACTTTATGCAATTGACCTTAATTTTGTCACTTGGTGGTTTCTAAGGTCGCTGATTACGAATTTGATGTAAGTTTTCATAAATTTAAAATGGCGGAATTTTCTTTTTAATTTATGCTATTGACCTTAATTTTGTTACTCGGGAGTTCTAATACCAGTCAGGTAGGTTGCACCGACTCATAACCAGCGAGCGTGCATAGAAATTTTTTTTAAATTTCTCTTCCCTATATTATATTAGCCGCTTTAAATTTTTAAAAACAAACATCGTATTCGTAATCATCGACCTTAAAAACCACCGAGTGACAAAATTAAGATCAATTGCATAAAGTAAAAATTTTGTTCCATAATGGATCCGACATTTTGACTTATTGGAAACTAAAATTGAATTCGTAATAAGCGTAATCAAAATTTAAAAATTCAAATTGGCGATCGACAAATCTCAAAATCCTCCGAATTGGCATTTTAAGCGACCACAAAACATTAGAATATTCATTGATATTCATATTTCATTTACTACCGAGATTTTCCTTTTAGATGCCACTATAGCGGTCATACACATTGGTGGCACGAATTATTTTTGCCCCTATAGACGTCATACACTGGGAAGGGATTAAAGCGTAAAAAAATTATTAAACTTAAAAAAATGAAATTTTTTTGTGTTTTTGAAATTATAACCGCTATATTTAATTTTCGAGTTGAACGAAATTCTAATTTTTTAAATTCAATATTTTTAGTGTTTTCAATTACATATATTTCTAAAAATTAATATACATATAAGAATAATATTTCAGAATTATTTTTAAGGGGCACACCTAGTGTGAGCGCCTAAAAAAACGGTGATTTTTAGGAATTTTTTTTGAAGAATGTATTGCGTCAAATGTTTTGAATTTTTTTACCTTTATTTGTCTATAAATCAGTTATTAATTTTTTATTTTTGTAAAGAAAAATACATATTTTTTTAAAAGTTATGTCCCATCTCGCAAGTGTAAAAAAAAAGTTGTCCCACTGCTGCAGTGATTGCGGCCTTCTGAGTGATTGAAATAAAAAAAACCAAAAAGATTATTAAACTAGAAGACATTTCCCGTACTATGACTCTCGGATGGAAAAAAATATTGAATTTCAAAAAAATGTCGGAGTTTTGAAAAAAATTATAAATTTCGACTAAAAAATTCGATAGTTTTTGGCATCCAAAAATTTTATTTTTCATCAAAAAAAAAATTGGAGCCTCATAGTACGGCAAATATCTTCTAGTTTAATAATCTTTCTGGTTTTTTTTATTTCAGTCACTCAGAAGGCCGCAATAACTGCAGCACTGGAGAAACTGGTTTTTTATATATAGCGAATAACTCTTTAAAAAAAGATATTTTTCTTTGCAAAAATTAAATTGACCCGTCTCTATTATAAAAAATAATTTTTTTGCCATCATTTCTCCGTCTATACTCCGGATAATTTTTTGATTCATAATTTGTTTTTAAAGAAAATGGTTTAGGATAATTTTTCGTGCATAATTTTGTTTCAGGATTTTTACAAGGAGAATATACATTTTGCTTTCCACAAGGTCCATGAACTTGAAACTGCTTCACAATTTTATAAAGTTCTGTATTCTTTTTCTCATCAGGAATTTCTGCACATATTATTTTATTTACAGTTTCTGCATCACAAATAGCAAACTTTTTATCTAAAAAAATTATTGAATGTACATGAGGCAATCCACGCTTTTGAAATTCTATTACATATACATAAGCAATGACTGGACCAAAAATTTGTTTATCTTTTAATTCACACATTAATTCTTTTACTTTCTTTTGGAAAACTCGGGCAACAATATCTGGTCGGTCAGATGCAGTTTCCGAATCCAACAAATTTTCCATAATCTCAGGCCATTTTGGATTACATGTCATTGTAATAAATAAATCTGGTTTTCCAAATTCTTGAACTAATCGCATAGCGTCCATCAAACATTGTTGATAAGCACGTGGTCCTCCAGTAAATGTAGAAGGTAAAATAATCATTTTTCCTGGTCGAATATTTTCTTCTGTTGCTTTATTATTGATATAATCCATTAATCCACAGTACATTTCTGCTCGAAGTTTTTTTGTTCATAACAAATATATTTTAAACGCTCACCTTCTACTTTTGACCAACTATCAACAATAAATTGTTGAGTTAGTTTACCCATTTGTAAACATGGATTAAATGTTCCTCTATAAGACAAGCGATACATATAAAATTGTAAAGAAGTAATATTACGAACACCATCAGTATGTTTCATATTCACAGTCCATCGTGGATCACCTGACAAAAACATTAAAGGATATGTCATAGGATCAGCATGTGTGCTAAGACTACTAATTGGAATACTTTTAGAACCCCTTGGGTGAATACATATATCACGTTCAATTGGAGGTTCACCATCTTCGCTAACAAATATGACTGCTGCTTCATTGCAAGACGGAACATTATATTTGCTTTGAGAAAATTTTCTATCACGTTTAAACCACATTTGAATACTTCTCGGACACTCATTCATTAATTTTGCCCTTGCTTCTTCTTCCAATTCCAATTCTTTCATCATTTTAAATGACTTTGCATAAATATTAATATCTCTTAGTAAAATATCTATTTCAGTCATTAGTAATTGCAAACACTTTTTATTACATTCATTATTCAATCGTTCCATCACCGCTTCGTCAGTATCAAGAATATACAATTAATCATATTTTCGGTTATCTCCATCATCAGGATGAAGAGTGTATGTAGATATACCTCTATTCACATTATTATTACTAATACTGATACTAGTTTCACAAATGGATGAAGAGTTTGGTATTTCTATGAGTTTTGTAGCTCCATCCGTTAAAAGACGTTTCCAATCATACTCAACAAAAAAAGGTCTAATAACATTTGTCAATTCCACGGAAGGAAATTAAATTAAACGATTATTTTCAAACATAAAAATTAGATGTCGTCTCATTTCACTATGAATATAATTAACAGTATTTGGCAATTCATTGTAATACAAAGATGTTGCAAACGTTATTGCATATATGCCACAGTCAATTCCATTCGGCTGTAGATTAACAGTTGAAAAAACTACCGGTGGTTTGAAAGGATATAATCTAAGTAAATATTTTTTTTGCTTTTCATTTAAGAATCCCTTATTAAGACTGTTATAAATATATAGCCTTAATCTATCATAATAAGTACAAATCAGGCGTAATTAAATATAAAGTACTTTGCATGTTAAATGCTAAATTTGATTCTCTTCTCAACAACTTTTCAAATTCAGTAATATGATTGTCATTTAACATTTTTTCTTCAGTATGTAGAACTCTATGATCTTTATCACTTAAATAAACCATTTCTTCTTTGTTAGACATGATTTTTTAATAAAATGAACAAATAATAGAATATTTTTCAAAAACTTATTTTTAGAAAACAGGTTTAAACTTAAAACTTCTAAATCATAACTAAATAAATGAAAATAATGAATGAATATAAATAAATTTTTATAATTTATTTTATATTTTATTTTTTATATAAACATTTTTTTACATTTAAATTTATTTTATTTATTATATATTTTAATTTTAATAATAAATAGTCATCTAACTTCTTATGAATTTCATATTCATCTCATAAATCATAAATTCGCATAAATAACATAAGTCACATAAATCTCATTTTTGTCCCATATAAATCAAATAATTTTCATAATTACTGTGAAAAGAATGGTACTAATTTAGTACAAATTTTGGTACTGAATCTTCATTTGGTTCTATTTTAATACCAAAAATCAGCTCTAATTTAAAACCATTTATTTACAGTGAAGTCACATAAGCACATATAACTCATGAATCTCAAATGAATCATAAACACATACAATTCATAAAGCTGATATAAATCATAAGCACATAATCTCATATAAATCATAGGCACATAAGTACAAATAAATATATTAAAAATTGCAATACCTTACCTATTATAATTCCAAAACATTTTAATCAAAACTTATCTAAAACAAAATTAACAAAAATAAATAAATGTATTTACTTAATAACAAAATTATTGAATTCAAATTTTTTTTTAAAAGTAGATTTATTTTCAAAAACATATACCTCGTTCTTAATCGCCCTCTTTTTCACTCATTAATCTATCTGTGAGTGAGAAAAGAAAAATAATTAGCCAATAAGGAAATAAGACGCCCATTTCGTATTTTGGATTGAAAGTAAAATTCCCCACTTTTCCTTCCTCCATCAAATTCTGTTCCTCTCTTTCTACCTGACCCGAAAAATGGAGAAAACATGATACCCCCTTCTAAACTCAAAAAGTGGGCATTACTTTCTTAACTATTCGTCTCTCTTTCACTCCCACTCTGAACTAAAAGGAGAGACAATACCTCCCTCCCTCTCTTTCTCTCTCACTGTAAACAGAATATATAAGGAAAGACTAACTTAATATATCTATCCCTATAATATAAAATCATTTCGCCGCCGCCGCCGCTGATTCAGTCATTTCTAAGGGCCCCTTAGAAAAGGAACATAGTCAAGGTTGGTCCACTGTTAATATATGCCAAAATATAGGTCAATTTTGAGGCCAGTTTTGACCTAGACGTCAAAATTTGACAAAGAATTCCCGCTACCCTCAAAATTTAGGTCAATTTTGAGGGAAGTTTTGACCTAGACGTCAAAATTTGACAAACAATTTCCACTACCCTCAAAATTTAGGTCAATTTTGAGGGCAGTTGTGACCTTCGCATCAAAATTTGACAAAGAATTCCCGCTACTTTCAAAATTTAGGTCAATTTTGAGGGCAGTTGTGACCTTCGCATCAAAATTTGACAAAGAATTCCCGCTACTTTCAAAATTTAGGTCAATTTTGAAGGCAGTTTTGACCTAGACGTCAAAATTTGACAAAGAATTCCCTCTACCCTCAAAATTTAGGTCAATTTTGAAGGCAGTTTTGATCTAGACATCAAAATTTGACAAAAAATATCCGCTAACCCCAAAATTTAGGTCAATTTTAAGGGCAGTTTTGACCTAGACGTCAAAATTTGACAAACAATTTCAGCTACCCTCAAAATTTAGGTCAATTTTGAGGGCAGTTGTGACCTACGCATCAAAATTTGACAAAGAATTCCCGCTACCTTCAAAATTTAGGTCAAGCTTAAGGGCAGTTTTGACCTAGACGTCAAAATTTGTCAAACAATTTCCGCGCGCAGACTTAATGATGAGGTGAAGTTTGCCATCTGACCTAACAATGTAAGGTAATTTTTAAATTGTGTTTGCTCTTACACCTATCATTTTGACCTAATTTTGACGTTTTTTTTTACTCTGTTATTTAGTTACGTGATAATCTATGTGTAATTTGACTTTTATTTAACTACAACTTAAAAAGGGAAAATAAAGGACAATAAACGTATCTAGGATACGTCAAAATCTATTTAAAATTTAACGTCTTTTTAACCTACAGTGTAAAATCGGTCAAAATATATGTCAAAGTTTAATCTAATTTTTGACATATAGATAAAAAAAGGTCCATAACGATTGTTACATTACGTCAAAATCTATGTGTATTTTGTCATATATGTATTGTATGTAATTTATTGAGATGCATTCATATTAAGAAAAAATTACTTTAAATTTATAAAAATTAAAATAAATATAAAAATAGAGGAGGGGGGTTGGCGCGCGAAGCGCGCAGGGGGGCAAAGCCCCCCTAGTATAGATATAATAATAATATTCGCCTCTCTTTCGCTCCCAGGGTGTCTAGTAATTTAGAAATATAAAATTCCCGGTTTTTTCCCGGTATGTAAATAATTTTCCCGGATAATTGAAAACTAAAATTTTACAGTAAATTTAATCGTAATATTTGTAAAACTTATAATAAGAATTGTATTGTGATTTACTTGACGGTAATTTCATGTTTAAAATCAAAAACAGGTGTCGCATCACTGTAAAAATTTGGCACAAGCTTCCCAGTGGGCAAAAAACCATCATTGTTTTAAAAACGTTCCAAAAATGTTTTTACAACGTTTCATGTCTGCCAAATAACGTCCCAATAACGTTATATGTTTCTAAAACGTTTTAAAAGCAATGGAACGTTTTTGGAACATTATTTAGCAGACATGAAACGTTCTAAAAACATTTTTGGAACGTTTTTAAAACAATGATGGTTTTTTGCCCACTGGATTGTCACATCGAAAATCATTTCCCATATAAGTTAGGTCTTAATTGGACAATAATAAAACATTGTCTAATATACGAAGAGAATCAATATACAATTCGAAATTGAAAAAAAATTAAGTTAAGCGTTGAAAAAATGTAACTATTTTTTCCAACAACATAATAAAGTACTTCATAAAAAAATTTCCGGATTTAAAAGAAAATTCCCGGGGGTTTCCCGGTTTTTCCCGGGAAAAAAAAATTCCCGGGGTTTTTCCGGTTTTTCCCGGATTCCCGGTTCGCTAGACACCCTGGCTCCTACTCTAAACTAAAAGGAGAGGCGATATACTTCTTTCTCTTTCTCTCTATCAACCTTTCTCTCTCATTGTGGACAGAATGTACACGATCTGGACAGACTGAATGAAAGAATACGAAGTTTATTATAGTTAATACTTTTGCTGCAGTCCTGTTATGGAATAATATTACATAATACTACTCTTTCCTGCACATGAGGCATTTCATTTTAAATCTTTCCACCGACAAAAAACAATCGCAAGGAGAGCGATTTTCTAATAAAATTAATTATTTAAAAATTTAATCATTTGTAACATATAATACACTGAATCGAAAGAGAATTTCATAAACTTTCTAGTGCTATTCTTATTTATTAAAATTTCTCTCAATTTCGTAGAGAAATTCCTGTTTGAAAGTTTAAACTCTTAATATCTCAAAACACCCTCCCCCGTCGATTTATATGAAAATTATATGAAAAAAGCTTAACTTTTGTAGTTTCTATTCCCGTATAATATATTATGGACATTTAATGAGATTAGTAGAAAAAAAATTCTTTAAAAAATGTGTTTTTGAAAAAATTAACAAATGGTACGAAGTTGAAGGTTAGTTAGGATTCAACTTCGTACCATTTGTCAAATTTTTCTAAAACACATATTTTAAACAATTTTTTTCTACTAATCCAATTAAATGTCCATAATATATTAGACAGGAATAGAAACAAGAAAAGTTAAGCTTTATTTTCATATAATTTTCATAAAAATCGATTGGGGGGTGTTTTGAGATATTAAGAGTTTAACCCTTTAACGCCCGACTTTTTTGTAGCAGTGCAATTCACGTCATTGCTCGTATATAAAGGTTTTCGGGGTCGCTGAATACGAATTTGAGGTCAGATTTTAAAAATTCAATATAGCGGCCACCTTTTCTAAAAATTAATTCAATTTGCCTAAAAATTGTTAATAGTGGGTTTTCGGGGTCGCTGTTTACTAATCCAATGTTAGAGTCTATGTTAGGCAATTGTTTTTCTATAGTCACGAATGTAAACGAACATTTAATTTTGACATCGTTTTCTCATTAGGTATTTGCTTATCGGATTTTCACAAATGTAGATTTATATTTTATTCAGATCGCGTTCTCATGTTAGGCTTTTGTTTTCCGATTTCTACAAATATAGTCAATAACTTTAGATTGATTTCGTCGTTTCGTTAGGCATTTGTTTTTCTGATTATTACGAAAATAGTAATGAATATTTCATTAATTATTATGATGCCGGTTTCGCATTTGTTTTTCACATTGTCACAAAGGTAGACGGACATTTTATTCTGATCTCGTTTTTATTTGGACATTTTATACACTAAATTAAAACCGCTATTTTACATTTTAAAAAATTAAAATCAAAATCGTAATCAGCAACCCTGAAAACCCCCAAGTAACAATTTTCAGGCAAATTGAATCAATTTTTAGAAAAGATGTCCGACATTCTAAATTTTTTAAATCTAATATCAAATTCGCAATCAGCGACCCCGAAACACTTCGAGTAACAATTTTCAGGCAAATTGAATCAATTTTTAGAAAATATGTCCGCGATATTGGATCCGCCATTTTTAATTTTTAAAATCTGATATCAAATTCGTAATCAGCGACCCCGAAAACCCCCGAGTAACAATTTTCAGGCAAATTGAATCAATTTTTAGAAAATATGTCCGCCATATTGGATCCGCCATTTTGAATTTTTTAAATCTGATATCAAATTCACAATCAGCGACTCTGGAAACCCCCGAATGACAATTTTCAGGCAAATTGCATCAGTTTTTAAAAATGATGTCCGCCATATTGGATCCGCCATTTTTAATTTTTAAAATCTGGCATCAAATTCGGAATCAGCGACCCGGAAAATCCCCGAGTAACAATTTTCATGCAAATTGAATCAGTTTTTAGAAATCATTTCCGCCATATTGGATCCGCCATTTTGAATTTTTAAAATCTGATATCAAATTCGTAATCAGCGACCCCGAAAACCCCCAAATAACAATTTTCAGTAGCTTTGCTTTCTTTTATTTTCAAATTTGTAAGTTTGTTGCAAATTTTGCAACAAATTTTTTTTTTTATTGTTGTAATTACAAAATTGTTAATTATTTTTAAAAATGTAAATTTTTTCATAAAGGTTTATAAATTTGTGGGTCGTGAGCGTTTAGAAATCAAAAATATCTTAATTTTTGTCGAAGTTATAGATTTTAGAAATCAAAAGTGGTTTTGATCGAAACCGCTGGGAGTTAAAGGGTTAAACTAGCCCACTTCGAATGTCGGATATTCGACATTTCGGCGCCCCAAAACCGAACAAAACTCGGTTCGGCTTGAATATTGTACAGCTCTAATAATTATATAAATTTGAATAGGTATATTTATTAATTATTTTTACTTTTATTTTTGAATTATTATTAAAAATTACAATACTTCTTATATTATACAAAATTATTTTAATGTGAAAATTTTATTTTACAGACGAGACAATGGAGGAAATAAATCATAGTTGACATGACGCTTCTTCGAAGAATAATAAAGAATTTGAAGTTATTGAAATTTTGGATGAAGTTGAAAATAATACTAATAAAGATTATAAAGTAATATATGGGCAATTCCACGTGAGATTTCAGTCGACCTCTTAAAATCGGCCAAAAATATTTTTTTTCTATTCTGTATTAAAAAAAGCAGATGCGTATTTTTTTATTATTTTTTTGGAGGCCAAATTTTTAAGTTATAAATTTTCAAAATTTTCGCTTTTTAAATGTAGGTATATTTTTACTGTCAGATAACTAAAAAAAATATTGCATCTTTTCATATTTTGACAAGAGAAAAAAAGTTTTGTTTTTCTCTCTACTTTTGAATAATCATAACAAAAAAATTTTTTTTTATTTTTTATTAAAAAAATAAAAAAAATTTATAAACAAATTAATTTTTTTTAACTTTGGGTATGATAAATTTTTAATTTTCTTTTTTTAAAACATACCTGGAAATGATAAGAAGGCTTTGCAAAAAGTTTCAGAGTGGGCCTGACAAGTTTGATGGGTCCAAAAAAATAATTAAGCTCTCCGTGCAGGTCGCACGCACGTGGCACAATGGGATTTTTTTACAATTTATTATTAAAAATTGTCTAGAGCCTACAAATTTTATCGGATTTTGATTATTATTGAATTTTTAGGCTCTAAACAATTTTTAATAATAAATTGTAAAAAAATCCCATTGTGCCACGTGCGTGCGACCTGCACGGAGAGCTTAATTATTTTTTTGGACCCATCAAACTTGTCAGGCCCACTCTGAAACTTTTTGCAAAACCTTCTTATCATTTCCAGGTATGTTTTAAAAAAAGAAAATTAAAAATTTATCATACCCAAAGTTAAAAAAATTAATTTGTTTATAAAATTTTTTTATTTTTTTAATAAAAAATGAAAAAAAATTTTTTTGTTATGATTATTCAAAAGTAGAGAGAAAAACAAAACTTTTTTTCTCTTGTCAAAAAATGAAAAAAAGCAATATTTTTTGAGTTATATGACATTAAAAATATACCTACATTTAAAAAGCGAAAATTTTGAAAATTCATAACTCAAAAATTTGGCCTCCAAAAAAATAATAAAAAAATACTTATCTGTTTTTTTCAATACAGAATAGAAAAAAAATATTTTTAGCCTATTTTAAGAGGTCGACTGAAATCTCACGTGGAATTGCCCATATACAAATCAAATTCTAAGAGTTGATATAGTCAAACTGAGAAAAGCATTAAAAAAAGAAAAAGAACATTTCGAACAACTACAACAAAATGAATATGAACAACATTATTTAGAAGAAGAAGGTAATCAACAACATCCTCCAGAAGAAGAAAACCTACAAGAACAAACAATTGAACAAGTCTAGCTTTTATATTTGATTGTAAACAATGACAATAACATTGCAGCTAATCCTAGAAATTTACAAGAAGAACTAGAAAATCAGCAGAAAGAAGTTCAAGACCAGCCTTTAAATTTGATTTTACCCAATAATAATAACAACAATATTTTACAGAATATTCAACGTAATCAACGTTTACCAATTAATGACAATCGGCAAGACATAATTAATTACGAAGAAATGGAGAATAACTACAAAAGCAATAATTAGGATTACTTTTTGACTAAAAATCATTTATCATTCGTTGATTATTCTATGATTAGAATTAATCTAATGAATTACGATGCTGCTAATGTTGAAAATTTTAATATAAGCAACGAATGTAAATTAAATAATTGTCTTAACCCGTGTCGTTCTTTAACTTTACAGCCTAATAATGAATGTCGAAATTATTACGATTCTACTGTTGCTCAAATTGATTATATTAATAATCACGTTAATAATAATAAACATTACTATTTCTTTTTAATAATAATTCTAATTGTCATTTTTATTTACAGTTGTTTCAAAAAAATGCATCACGTTTACATCATTTCATTGTTTATGATTGACAAATATTATATCTTACAATTTTACATACAGCAGATCACTATTTGGAGCAAGATTTTACAGTGATTACCCATTTATGAGAAAAATTGCTTTTCAATATTCTGTTCAAGACATGCAGAAGCAGTATACTGCATCTGTTAGAAAAGAAAGGAGGAATTATATGGAAAAACAAGAATTGATTACTGATCAAGAAAAGGCAAGGGAACTTATTGGAAATGTTCAAAATGATAATGTAAGTCAAACAATCTATTACGAGATGACAATTAAAAATGGAAGACAAAAAATACTTATGCCTGAATTTTTTAAGGATATTGACGATAATTGAATGTTAAGTAATGAAATAATTTATTAATCGTTTGGAAAATTAAAATTATTTTCTCTAAAGTAGAAATGTAACATTACGGTTCTAAATTAATATTTTCTATATTTTTATAATATAAATAAAAATTAAAAAACTTTTCGTTTTCTTTCAAGAATAAAATACTCTTTTGTGAGACTATTAAGCTGCGTTATTTTCTAAATTTTAATTATTAAGGCTACATTATTTTTTGATACTTTTTTTGCTAATTTCAGCCGCAGCAGAGAATAATTTTTTTTGTTTAATGAGTTTCCCAGATAGAGGAACAGCGCTTTTTCTAGGTCAATTAAGTGTAGCTTATATTAAAATAAGATTTTTACAAACATTAAAGTGTAGCATATACATATTTTTACTTTCTATACAATATTAATTTTTAAAGTAAAAGATTTTAAAAAATCATTTAATAAAACTACATAAGAAAATAACAAAAAATCACAAATTATTATTTTAAAAAATAATTAAACTTTTTTAAAGAATTTTCTTTTTCATCTTTTTTATTAAATTTTTTATAAAAATGTTTTTACTAACAATTTTAATGAATAATTCAAATAATAATAAATTGCTTAAGAAGTAAATTCTTTAAAATTTTGAATTACTTGATTTTTCAAAGAACTTTTGGAAAAATTTTTTAGTTTTGTTTTAGAAATTTATTTTCAGATGAAGTTTAGTCACAAATTTTGGAAAATAATAATTTAATTTTTCCAAAGTTTCGTTTAAAATATGTTTTCTATTTCTGATATTATATAAAAGAAAATTAAATAAATAATTTTTTTCTTTCATTAAAAAATAACAACAACTGGAACGCATGATTATTCCCCAAATGTCATTTTTTCGAAAAGTCATTTTACCGAACTGAACTATTGCGAATATTTACTTTGTGAATCGCCATTTTTACGAAAAGCCATTTTTGAGAAATGTCAATTTTCCGAATCGCCATTTTTACGAATTGTCATTTTTGCAAATATTTATTTTTGCAAAAAGTCATTTATGCGAAAATTACTATAGTAAACTTGTATGCATATATAGATTGATTATAGGAATTTTCGCAAAAATAACTTTACACAAAAGTAATAATTCGTAAAAATGTCGATTCGCAAAAATGACAATTCACAAAAAAAGTTTTTCTAAAAAATGAAAAATTTGCAATAATAGCTTTTCGCAATAATGATAATTCGCAAAAACAGGCTTCGAAGTCTAGCAGCAGGTCAAAAAAAGTGTGAAAAAGTTGCATTTTGGAAGAAAAAGGTGTCCTCTAAATTGAAAAAAGTAGCAAAAAGTAGCATATTAAAAATAAAGTAAAATTAGTTTTTTAAGCAAGAAAATTAAGTTAATATAGGTTATTGTCGAAAAAATTGAAAGAAAAAAATACTAAAAATAGGAATTCACAAAATTTTTATTAAATTTTGATATAAACATAAAATAATGAAAATATAATATAATGAATATTATATATGGGCAATTCCACGGGAAATTTTTCTACGACATTTTAGAATCGGTTAAACATATTTTTTTATCGTTCTTGATAGAAAAATATTAAATACGTATTTTTTTATTGTTCCATATTTGCCAAAATTTTCGAGTTATGAATTTTCGAAATTTTTGATTTTTAAAAGTAGTCCCATTTTCAATAGCTTATAACTTTGAAACTATTGAGTTTGGAAAAAAGTTGTCAAAGGAAGAAAGTTTTGGTTTTTCTTCAACTTTTAAAAGATTTAAAAAAAAAATTTTTTTTCAATTTTTAATAAAAAAAATTTTTTTTTATAAACAAATTAACTTTTTTTGAAATTTGGGCCCGATTTTTTTTATTTTTTTTTTATTTATTTATACCTTCTAATATACAGAAAAATTTCCAAAAAGATTCAAGATGGGCCGACTCATAGTTTTCGTTCTATAAATTTTTTAATTAATTTGTTTGTAAAAAAAAAAAAAAATTTTCTTAAAAATTAAAAAAAATTTTTTTTTAAATTACATAAAAGTTAAAGAAAAACCAAGATTTTCTTTTTCTGACAAGTTTTTTTTAAACTCAAAACTTTCAAACAAGCTTTTAGACTTATAATTCACAGTTTTCGTTCTATAAAAAATTTATGGAACGAAAACTACGAGTCGGCCCATCTCGATTCTTTTTGGAAATTTTTCTGTATATTAGTAGGTATAAATAAATAAAAAAAAATAAAAAAAAATCGCGCTTAAATTTAAAAAAAATTAATTTGTTTATAAAAAAGAAATTTTTTTTTATTAAAAATTGAAAAAAAAAATTTTTTCTTAAATCTTTTAAAAGTTGAAGAAAAACCAAAACTTTCTTCCTTTGACAACTTTTTTCCTAACTCAATACTTTCAAAGTTATAAGCTATTGAAAATAGGTCTACTTTTAAAAATCCAAAATTTCGAAAATTCATAACTCGAAAATTTTGGCAAATATGGAAAAATAAAAAAATACGTATTTAATATTTTTCTATCAAGAACGATAAAAAATATGTTTAACCGATTCTAAAATGTCGTAGAAAAATTTCCCGTGGAATTGCCCATATATATAATATAATAATAACATTTTTGTTGATATTTTACATTATGAAGTAAAACTATTTATTTGTTATGAACAAGTGATCATAACATTTTGCATATAATAAAATATAATTGCTAATAATATTAAAGGAGATCTTTCATAAAAATTTGTTTTCTAATAACAGTCTTAGAATTTTGAGAAGTAAAATTAACACCTTCTTTCTTGTTATTATTTTCTAAAAAAGTATCAATTTTTACATTTCGATTTGTTTTTGGTTTTTTCTCTGGGATAATAATACTGTTAATAACAGCCTTTCGTTTAAACGTCACTATAGGTTTAGTTGAAAAAACTTCCGATTTATTAGTTTTCTTTGCATTTGTTGCAATTTTTAGTCGCGAGTTTCTCTTTCTTCGTCCTAATTTTACGCTAAGTATCTAATTGTGAGCTTGGAGATACATTAGGAATATTGTCTTTATCACAGTCTTTTTTCGATTTCGACAGTCTACTTTGCAATAAATTATTTAAAACTTTCGCTTTTTTTGGTCGATTGTTTTGGTTAACTTTAATATTTCTTTTTCTTTAGTATCCTCTTCCTTTCTCATATTCTCCACTGACACAATAATTCCTCGAGCAACATGAGCAGAATGAAGATTATTTTGATTTACAGCTTTTAACAATTTGCTATTCGCATTTCTCATAAGTTCATCGGAACTTTGTTTCCGCAATTTGACCTTTTAATAGCAAATTCTGATCTATTGGCAGTAAGTACAACTTATTTTTAAAACCCTTTGTTGAATCTTATGTTATCAACCTCGCATTTAGTGTCCTCTCGTCCATTTTTGTTTTATCCTTAGTCAACGTCAACTTGGATTTCGAAAAACCTCTCTCGACATCGGCGTTCCCGTGCGAGAAAGATAATGCTACTTTGACTACCATAGAAACTAATGGAAACTTTAAGTCGCCACTCGAATTTTTTTTTCAAAGACATTTTTTTGCCAAAAATGGTCGATTCTCTCACCCGCTGATAATCAGGTAATGTTTCTAATTGTAATAGCTTTCATTCATCGATGAGTCTGGCAGTACAATAATTTTCAAACGGTAAATTTTCTGCAATTTTTACAATGTCTTGATGACTATATTTACTACAAAGGGCCTAGCGGAGTAAGCATGCAAAATGTGCCCCCGCTAAAAAAAATTTGAAATTCTTGTTACATGTTGGCAACATTAAGATAAAATTTTTCACCAAATATTTTTTCAAAAAATGTATTTTTGTAAGAGTTATGGAGGGGGAAAGAAAAATCAAAAATTTGTTTTTTCTCGAAAACCACTGGATCGATTTTAATGAAATTTATACGTGTTTTATAAATTAATAAGAGGAATTTAAAAAAAAATTTCAAAAAATTTTGCCCAAAAAAACCCGAAAAAAACCCAAAAAAAAATTTTTTTAATTTTCAAAAAAAATTTTTTTGGTCTTATTTTGGAGATACTACTTTGGAATTTTTACAGAAAATTCTCCTAAATGTGTACTTTTAAGAAATATTTTTGTCGATTTTTTTAATTGGTTACCACATAGTTAAAAAAATTAAAATCCTAGGTAGCGCATCATTCCGGCTGAAGCACAATGTATCCAGTAACTGATTATTTTTAAATTTCCTTGAAATTTAGTAATTATGCGTTCCTGGGGTCACTCAGTACTAATGTAATATTAAATTTTCAAAATTCAAAATGACTGGATACATTGTGCTTCAGCCGGAATGATGCGCCACCTAGGATTTTAATTTTTTAAACTATGTGGTACCCAATTAAAAAATTGGACAAGTGTGAGTTTTACTGGCACTGCAATGGCAGGTTCCGCACACAAATATTAAAACAATACTTTCAACATTGATCGGTAATTGGTAGAATTAAAATAAACAATTATAAAAATATATGAAAATCATTTGATAAAACTTCTTATAAAAAACGATTAATTTCTGAGATGATTTATATTAAATGCAATAATTTTACTATTAACAAGAAGGAAGATATACAGTTTCTTAGTAATTCCTATTTTCATTTGCTTAATAAATTGAAATAATGGTTATAATTCATAATATTTCGATTGCGGGTCATTGACCCCATCGACTGTATATAACGCGAAAATTGTCACCGGCTCAGTCAGTTTGACTAATCACTCGTTTTAATATGTTTGTGATTTGTAAATTTAAATATTTTATTTTTTTGTTGTATTGCGTTTATTTATGTTTTTAATTTATTGACGTGATGTTTATTTATTGACTTTAACTAGGTAAAAATTGTTTTTTATTTTTTGTTTAAATTTAAATTTTCAAAATTTTGTTGTATTAATTTTTAAAAAAAAAAAATTTTTTTTCTATTAAAGTGACCTGATGATGGTGGCGAACCTGACCACCGAAACGTCGTCTATTTTATAAAAAAGTAAAAGAGTGTTTTTCTTTTACCTTTTATATACGTCTTCCAAAAATCGAAAAAATTAATTTATTAAATAACTGTGGAAGAATTTACTAAATATTTAATTTAAAAGAAATAACTAAAAAAATTAAAGTATTGTATATCTAATATTGTAAACAATAATAAGCATCAGAGGAACTATAATAAATTTTAAAAATTTTGTTCCTCTGCTTATTATTGTTTACAATATTAGATATATACAGTACTTTAATTTTTTTTTGATATTTTTTTTATCAAATGATTTTAATATATTTTTAAAATTGTTTATTTCTACCAATTACCGATCAATGTTGCAAGCATTGTTTTAATATTTGTGTGCGGAACCAGCCATTGCATTGCGAGTACAACTCGCACTTGTCCAATTTTTTCTTATTTTTAATTAATTAATTAAAGTCATAAAACAATCTCTCATTTATTCTCTTAAAATTTTACTCTCTTCCTTAAAATATTTAATGCCACGTGTTTAAACTAAAAAAAATTAAAAAATTTTTTTTTTAAAGAAATTAAAAAAAAATTTTTTTTGATTTTTTTTCAAAAAGTTTCTTACATAAATTTTTTGTCGTCAGACTGTAATAATACACTAGGATACTAATTTTCAGCTCATTAGGTCAAATAATGTAAAAGTTAGGGAAAAAAAAATTTTTTTTTAATTTTTTAGTTTTTCCTTGATAACGCTATGGCCATCATTACATATCAAGTTCTCTATATTTTTCTTGTAATATTCGAGTAAAAATACAACAGCATGCAAAATTTCAGCTCTCCATGTCGAATAGTTTAGAAGTTAAGGGGGGGGGAATGGTCACTTTTAATGCATTTTTGGCCAAAAATCTTGTTATTTCCTTGACAACGCTATGCCCATCACGTCCAATCACATTCGCTATATTTTTCCTGTAATCTACGTGTGAAAATACATATATGTACCAAATTTGAGCTCTTTAGGTCAAATAATTTAGCCGCTGGGGGGGGACACGATTTGGCTACGGACAACAGAGTCTCACCAATAGGGTTCCGCCGATACACCGTAGGTGTACGGAACCCTAAAAATCGACAAAAATATTTCATAAAAGTACACATTTAGAAGAATTTTCTGTAAAAATTCCAAAGTAGTATCTCCAAAATAGGACCAAAAAAATTTTTTTTTTAAATTAAAAAATTTTTTTTAGGTTTTTTTCGGGCAAAATTTTTTGAAATTTTTTTTTAAATTCCTCTTATTAATTTATAAAACACGTATAAATTTTATTAAAATCGATCCAGTGGTTTTCGAGAAAAAACAAATTTTTTATTTTTCTTTCCCCCTCCATAACTCTTCCAAAAATACATTTTTTGAAAAAATATTTGGTGAAAAATTTTATCTTAATGTTGCCAACATGTAACAAGAATTTCAAATTTTTTTGAGTGGGGGCACATTTTGCATGCTTACTCCGCTAGGCCCTTTTTCGCGGCTGTAAACATCTACACGCATAAAGACACATGAATGAGGGTACGCTTTTAACCCATTAAGGAGCAGACGGACGAAAAATTTCAATTGACTTTGAGGACCTCGTTTTTTATTAAAATGCAAATAAAAAAATTGGCACATACAATTTTTAATGTAAAATTTATTCCTTTTTCAGATTCTATTGTTAAAATTTGTTTATACCAAATTGTTAAAAAGTTATAAACAATTTTTTCCAAAAAGACATGATTTTTCGAGAAAAAAATGTCATTTCAGACTTATTTTCACCGGAAAAAAATAGATAGATACTCTCATAAGCTCCAAATATTGCGTCCAAGGACCCTGAACTACAAAACCCTGAAGCGATCAAATTTTTTTTTTTAAATGGCGGACGCTAATATGGCGGCTAAAACTAAAAAAATGGCTCACATATGAAACATAGTGCTCCAACTTTTTCAAGTCACTAGAATCGCCTGAAACTCGTTACTCGGGGGTTTTTGGGGTTGCTGATTACAAATATGATGTCAGTTTTCAAAAATTCAAAATGGCGGATCGAATATGGCGAACGAGTTATGTAAAAATTAATTGGATTTACCCAAAACTCTTTACTCGGGGGTTCTTGAAGTCGCTGATTACAAATACGATGTCAGTTTTGAAAAATTCAAAATGGCGGATCCAATATGGCGGACGAGTTATGTAAAAATTAATTGGATTCACCCGAAACTTTACTCGGGGGTTCTTGGGGTCGCTGATTACGAATATGATGTCAGTTTTGAAAAATTTAAAATGGCGGATCCAATATGGCGGACGAATTTTGTAAAAATTAATTGGACTCACTTGAAAATCTCTACTCGGGGGTTCTTGTGGTCTCTGATTACGAATATGATGTCAGTTTTGAAAAATTCAAAATGGCGGTTCAGTTTTGTAAAAGAAATTTGGATTCACCTGAAACTCTCTACTCGGGGATTTTTTTGGAGGCGCTGATTACGAAAATAATGTCAGTTTCCAAATCAACGACTCCGAACACCCCCAAGTAAGAAGTTTTATGGTAATAAGATTATTTATAAAATTCTCCCGTGATATTGAATCCGCTATCAAAAATTTTAAGAAACTGACATAAGATTTTCAATCAGTAATCTTCAAAATCCAGAAGTAAACAGTTTTAGGTCAATCGGGATAATTTTTAAAAAATTCTGCCATATTGGAACTGGGTGTGCGACACCCGGGGACTTCACTGTGTGTTCTCCAAGCTAAAATAAGATATTATCTTTTATAAAAATTATTTATTGTAGCTCAGTACATCTATTTTGAAGAAAAATAGGTTTCATAATAATTTATTTAATCTTAATATCTACAAAAAAAATTTCTTAAACTACTGAAATCACCTTAAACCGATAACTGGGCGTCAGCCACATAGAAATTTTTCGCCGTCAACTTCATGAAGTTGTCAAATACACAAAGACACTTGGGAGAATAATGTCAGTCACGGAACATTAAGTTATGTACAAAATGTACTGTCCAATAGCGATACATTTTGAATTTTTACGAATTTAAACGAGATATTAGAGTAAAAAGCTAGAATAAGAGTGTCGCACACCCAGGGTGCGCTTCAAGGTTTAAATTTTTAAAAACTGACATCATATTCGTAATCAGCGCCTTCAAAAAACCCCCGAGTAGAGAGTTTCAGGTGAATCCAATTTTTTTACAATACTGAACCGCCATTTTGAATTTTTTAAAACTGACATCATATTCGTAATCAGCGACCACAAGAACCCCCGAGTAGAGAGTTTCAAGTGAGTCCAATTAATTTTTACAAAACTCGTCCGCCATATTGGATCCGCCATTTTAAATTTTTCAAAACTGACATCATATTCGTAATCAGCGACCCCAAGAACCCCCGAGTAAAGTTTCGGGTGAATCCAATTAATTTTTACATAACTCGTCCGCCATATTGGATCCGCCATTTTGAATCTTTGAAAACTGGCATCATATTCGTAATCAGCGACACAAAGAACCCCCGAGTAACGAGTTTCAAGCGATTTCAGTGACTTGAAAATGTTAGAGCACTATGTTTCATATGTGAGCCATTTTTTTGGTTTAAGCCGCCATATTAGGGTCATTTCGCAGGAGAGTTAAGGTTCATGTCTCAGATTTTTTTTATATTTTGCTTATTAATAGTATTTTGGGTCCTAAACAATTATACCAAATTTTAATTAAATATTTTTATTATTTTTCAAGATATTTGCATTGCAAATTTCTTGACATGTTTTTTTCATTTTATTATAACTCACTTATTTTTAAAAATTTATTAAATTTGTTAAGAACCTTTTTTACGTAAAAACCATTGAAGTTTAATAAAAAAAATGAAAATTAAAAAATATCAATTTTTTTAATTATTTTTTTATAAAATTATATTTATTTTTAATGTTTAAGCATGAGCCCTATCAGATTTTGTTTAAAAAAAAATCTTATTTCAAAGTTTAAGATCTTATTAAAAAACCGTGAAATTTTTAGAATGGCATCTGTCTTTGTTTTTTTAGTAATAAATTGTCAAAGTTTTAATTGCACTATCGCGCGCCGGCTCACAGTTGGATTTTTTTACAATTTACTGTTCAAAAATGACTACAGCCTACAATTTTTAACCGATTTGAGTGTTTTTTGTTTTAAATTAAAGGGGACATCCTGGGAGGCCGAATTTTAAATATTAATTGTTTATAATTTTTTATTTTTAAAAAATTAATACAATTTTTTTAAAAAGGACGTTTATTTTCTTATTCCGTTACTGCACATGATCTAAATAAGTTCAAAATAATCCAATATATCCACCAGACAATTAATAAAACAAAATGTCATTTTCAGAAATAAATCACAATACTCTAAAGGAGTTTAACTCAAAAGAAACCATACACAAAAAGTTTGCTGAATACATTTAAACACTGAAGAGAATGATGACAGAAGAATTAATCCAAAACCAGGTGCTGGAGTTGGATTGGCCAACTATTTACCCGCCTATCTGAAGTGTGAAAGTAGAAGTACGTTTACGGGGAGGGATTTTAATAATTGTGGGGACTCCACGACGAAAAACCAAAGAAATGTTTGCTTCTCCCTCTCGTCGACGCACGGCTAACTGCTCCTTCACTCTTCTAATCTCGTCCCTCTGCATCTTCGTTTTGTCATTCGACAACCATAGATTCTCCAAGTCCGATGAATTTACAGAGTCTCTTTTAGCAGCCACGAACGATCGCAAAATCGCCTGTGCCCTCTCCTCCGTCGCACATACGATTTTCACCGGGCGTGACTTTTGAGAGACCTGCGCACTAGCACCAATTCTGAATGTTCGAATTCCATCAAGATCAGCTGATTTAGTAAACTTTTTAAATTTGTTGCTGACAACTGCTTTCAAGGTGTTAGAGTCTGTGTTAGGTGTTTTATCTTCAGGAAGATTAAATAGAACTAAGTTACACTTTTTTTCTGACGGATCCACTATTTCATTAATACAGGCATTAATCTCGACTGTTGGATTGTCCAACATTGAACATCCCGTCTCAATCTTGTCAATTCTTTCCTCAACCAAAGCAAGACGATCCGTCAAATCAACCACTCCACCCTCCATATTTATAACTCTGGAAAGTGTCTCATCCAATTCGCCATTTACTTCCTTAAAATTCTCATTCATTGTAGAGACATTACAAGATATTGTTAACGTCAGCTGATTTAAGGCGTCCACAATAGTATCCAAATTGACAGCAGAGTTTGAGAATTGTGAGTCAGCTGACGGGGACAATGACCTCGGCTTACAGCAATTAACAAACGATCCGTCAGTAGACCAACGAGGTCTGTATTGAACAGTTCCGATGGTAAGGAAGTTTACATTTAGAACAAAACGTAGGAATAGCACGTGCAATATCTTTACCACACTTTGTACACTTCTGAATATTTCCTGCAGATGCCATTATTAATTTACTAGAAAGTACCAATTAGTAAAAATGAGAAGTTCACAAAAAAGAATTGCAAATTGCAAACTCACTTTAATGAAAGAAAACCTTGTCAATGAACGAATGTCCTAAATGAGGTTAGGATATGTAGACCCAAGTTTACAATAAATAATGCAGGATTTAAGTGAAAAAGTTACAAAATATAAAATCAGGGGAGCACCACAATTGAAGACACTCCACCAAAAAATTAAACCGAACTTATAAACCGGTTAAACTATATAAAAAAGCAGAGACACGCACAAACATGTGCTCAAAAGCTGCCACCTACAGGCGAATTTATTATGATTATGATTTATTATGATTATTATAAATTTATTATGATTTATTATGATTAAATAATTTAATTTAATTTTTTTCTAGCTAGTTACACTTTTCTTATTTTGAAGAATGTGTGTCTACATTAAACCACCTCTAATAAAACATTACACTTTACTTCTAAAATAATATTTCCACTTACACATTGTAAAAAATCTTATTTTCCACTCAAAAAAATAGAAAATTGTTGTTAAATAGTTATTATTTGTTAATATAGGATATTAATATATTTCGATGTCAGATTTCGTAGCAGAAGTGATGGTTTAAGTTTATCTCGTTGACAATTGTGATGAAAGCATGTCTTTTAGTATTTTTCTTACTAATTAGTAGAACAGACAACTTTACAACTCTTAAAATTGAAAATTCTTTGCTTTTTCGGGTGGTTCAATGATGCCGCACTCACTGTATTCACATGACATTCACAACAAAAATTGTTTATAATAAACTTATGTAAGGTTTTAAATTCTTTATCACATCGGAATATTGAAGTTGACACTCTAAGCGAAATAAACCTACATGCCGTAAATTTTTGGACATAGTTTGTTTTGGTAAAACTAACTTACATATTAAATAAGAAAAAATTTCACTCAGTCATTTCTCAAAAAATTGAAGTAGTTCACTGTTGACGCTGGTTCAATGTAGCCTACTCTCCCCTATACATTAATACCTAGTGGACGTATATGATGAAATTAAAAAAAAGTAAAAAAAACGAAAATGCGGTACTTTAAAGTCAATTTTTAAGAAATGATGATTTTAATCTTTTGAATTTTTGACTTTAAAAGTACCGCATATTCGTTTTTTTACTTTTTTTTAATTTCATCATATACGTCCAGTAGGTATTAATGTATACTAAAGAATAACTTTTGTTTTTTAGGGTTCCGTACACCTACAGTGTACTAACGGAACCCTATTGGTGAGACTCTGGCGTCCGAAGCCCAAAATCGTGTCCCCCCCTAGCGGCTAAACTATTTGACCTAAAGAGCTCAAATTTGGTACAGACATGTATTTTCACACGTAGATTACAGGAAAAATATAGAGAATGTGATTGGAGGTGATGGTCATAGCGTTGTCAAGGAAATAACAAGATTTTTGGCCAAAAGTGCATAAAAAGTGACCATTCCCCCCCCCTTAACTTCTAAACTATTCAACATGGAGAGCTAAAATTTGGCATACTGGTGTATTTTAACGCGAATATTACAGGAAAAATATAGAGAACTTGCTATGTAATAATGGCCATAGCGTTGTCAAGGAAAAACGCTTTAATTAGATACTTAGATAATAATTAGATAATTAGATAGATGATTAGATAGTTAGATAGTCTATTAGATAATTTCCATGAAAAACTTTTAATTTCTATATTATTTGATCTAATTAACTATAAATTAGTTTATTAGCATATTTTCACTGTCTAATTACAAAAAATTAAAAAAAAATTTTTAAAAAAAAATTTTTTTTTTAATTAAAAAAAAATTTTTTTTTTAATTTTTAAAAAATTTTTTACAAAAAATTGGTTAATTACTATATTTTTAGTCTGATCACCAAAAATTTATTAAAAAAATTTAAAAGAAAATTTTTTTTAATTTTTGTTTTTTTTAAATATAAAAAATTTTTTTTTTTTTAATTTTTAAAAAATTTTTTACAAAAAATTAGTTTATTACTATATTTTTACAGTCTAATCACCAAAAATTTATTTAAAAAATTAAAAAAAAATTTTTTTTTTAAATTTTTAAAAAAATTTTTGCAACAAATTGGTTTATTAGAATATTTTTACAGTCTAATTACAAAAAATTAAAAAAAAAATTTTTTTAAAAAAATTTTTTTTTTTAATTAAAATTAAATTTTTTTTTTAATTTTTAAAAAATTTTTTACAAAAAATTGGTTTATTACTATATTTTTAGTCTGATCACCAAAAATTTATTAAAAAAATTTTAAAGAAAATTTTTTTTAATTTTTGTTTTTTTTAAATATAAAAAAATTTTTTTTTTTAATTTTTAAAAAATTTTTTACAAAAAATTAGTTTATTACTATATTTTTACAGTCTAATCACCAAAAATTTATTTAAAAAATTAAAAAAATTTTTTTTTTAAAATTTTTAAAAAAATTTTAGCAACAAATTGGTTTATTAGTATATTTTTACAGTCTGATCACCAACAATTTTTTTTTCTTTTTTAAAAATTTTTTATAAAAATTTAAAAATTAAAGTAAAAAAAACCGGACAAGTGCGAGTTGCACTCGCACTGAATTGGCGGGTTCCGTACAAAAATATAAGAATAATGCTTGTGACATTGTAACAGAAAATTGTAGAATTTTTTCAACTTTTGCATTATTTTGGTAAGTTGAATTTTCGACAATAGGTTAAAAATAAATAAAAAAGAAAAATTGAAGTATTATATATTTTATATTGTAAGTAATAAGCAGAGGAACCAATTTTGGAACAAATTTTTAAAATATTGGTTTCTTTGCTTAATGCTTACAATATAAAATATATGGGGGATTTCACGGGAACTGATCCGGCCTCATGCGTTTATACGTCATACTTTGATGACTTGTAGTTTGCTTTAAAAAAAAGATGTAAATTAGATAAAATATGTTTTGGAAAGGGGTTTTCGTGTACTTTTAAATAAAGATGTTAGTTTTTTAAAAAAAAAATTTTTTGATTCTGAAAATTAAAAATTAAAATTTAATTTTCATTTATTTGTACATTCGGTATTTTTAAAAAAATTTTTTTTTATTTAGAATAAAAGCTGAGCTTTTTTTCTATCAAAAACATATCTGCCCAAAATGGGACTAGAATTATGAATTCTACTTAATTAATTTTACAAAAAAATGAAAATTAAATTTTAATTTTTAATTTTCAAGGTCAAAAAAATTTTTTTTTTTAAACTAAAATCTTTATTTAAAAGTACACGAAAACCCCTTTCCAAAACATATTTTATCTAATTTACATCTTTTTTTTTAAGCAAACTACAAGTTATCAAAGTATAACGTGTAAACGCATGAGTCCTGTGCAACATGTGATACAAGCCTCATGCGTTTACACGTCATACTTTGATAACTTGTAGTTTGCTTAAAAAAAAGATGTAAATTAGATAAAATATGTTTTGGAAAGGGGTTTTCGTGTACTTTTAAATAAAGATTTTAGTTTAAAAAAAAATTTTTTGACCTTGAAAATTAAAAATTAAAATTTAATTTTCATTTTTTTGTAAAATTAATTAACTAGAATTCATAATTCTAGTCCCATTTTGGGCAGATATGTTTTTAATAGGAAAAGAGCTCAGCTTTCATTCTAAATAAAAAAAATTAAAAAAAAATACCGATTGTACAAAAAAATTAAAATTAAATTTTAATTTTTAATTTTCAAGGTCAAAAAATTGTTTTTTAAAAAAACTAACATCTTTATTTAAAAGTACACGAAAACCCCTTTCCAAAACATATTTTATATAATTTACATCTTTTTTTTAAGCAAACTACAAGTTATCAAAGTATAACGTGTAAACGCATGAGTATATATATATGTGACACGGACAGTTAAAAGGGACCTACGGTCCGAAAAAAAGATTTCGAGAAAAACGACTTTGAAGTTTACCAAGTTAGTTTTTTTGCACTGTTTTTTGGCAAAGTACCTTACTTTGAAGTAAAATTGTGAGAAAACTAATGCAGCTAGAAAGCTGCGGTTTATTGCGTTGGAAAGAGCGGTTTATTTACTATAAGAACAGATAAAAAAGTGAAAATCGATTTTTTCGGATCGTAGGTCCCTTTTAACTGTCTGTGTCACATATAATACTTAAATTTATCTTTTTTATTTATTTTTAACCTATTGTCGAAAATTCAACTTACCAAAATAATGCAAAAGTTGAAAAAATTCTACAATTTTCTGTTACAATGTCACAAGCATTATTCTTATATTTTTGTACGGAACCCGCCAATTCAGTGCGAGTGCAACTCGCACTTGTCCGGTTTTTTAATTTTAGACAGTCAGGAGAGGCTCTATGCGAGGCACCGCAAACTCTTACAAATTTGAGATCGACAATTTCTGGGGCCCTCTACAAATCGTAAATAACGGTTAAAAAACGAAACAATTTTCTCTTTTTTTAGTTTTTATAATGTACTTTAAGGTGCAATAATCGTTTTTAATATTTTAAATAAAATGACTGTGAAAAAAAATCATTAAAGTGGGGCCTATTTTTTGCCTTCGCAAACGCAAGTACGCCTTAATTTAAGAAAATTCGTCCGCCATATCGGATCCGCCATTTTGAATTCTAAAAACCTGATTTCATGTTTGTAATCAGCGACCCAAAAAACTTTCGAGTAACAAATTGCAAGTAAATTTGAGCAATTTTAAATATATAAGTCCGCCAGATTGGATCCGCCATTTTAGAATTTTGAAAATATGAGAAATCCGACTTCAGATTCTTAATCAGCGACCCTGAAAACCGACTAAAGTGTACTTGGTTATTAAAGTCATTGACTAGAAAAATGTATGCTTCAAAAGGTCAATGATTAACTTTGAAATACATTTTTATTACAAAAATTCGTATTTCTATTCAAATAGAAGAAAAAGGTGTAATAAATATTTGTTTCTTAATCATAAATATTCTTAAAAATTGTTGATAATGTATATGATCTCGGGAAGGTAAGATTTAAATAACAATTCAAAAGTATGTCGTTAAAAGAGCGACGTTTCGTTGGCTAGGGTTTAACAACCTCATCAGGCAAAAAATTTTGCTTAATAATTTGAATAAATTAATATTTATTAATATAAAAAGGAGAACATTGTGGTTAGTATACATATCCGACTGAGCTAATCTGTCGGTTAACTTCAAGGTACCTTTAAATATTAATTAAAATAAAAAAATACGTGTCCATTTATATTCTATTTGTAACAAAATGAGGGGCGAGAACGATAAAAACTCGAAAATTATATTTTAAATGATTTATTAGATGTGATTGTCTGATTTTCAATTAACCCATTAACGCTCTCCCTCAAAGGCTAAAGTCTTACGACAGTTCCGAGGGTGGGTAAAGGGCTCCAAAAAAGTGTTACGGGTTTTAGTGAGTCGGGGCTGGCAGTTGGTCGCCAGTTTATTTAATTTATTATTTTTACTTTTCTTTTTTTTATTTTACCAACTCCACATAACCTTGGAGTGAAGAATCCAAGGTATCTGTATGCAGATTTCCCAAAAGTCCCTGAGCAAAAAAAAACCCCATTAACGCTCACCAGGACGCAAAATATACCTTAATTTTGCGACTCTTATTTAGTATGAAATAATTAGTTAAAGATTTACGAAATACCATTTCCAACGTAAAATTTATCGTTCTTTTGAAATATGAAGCTAAAAGAACTCCGCAAAAAATACATTGAAAAAAGTTTCGGTCAAATTTGTATAAACATTGCATTATTGTAGCATATAATCTCCTGAATAAAAAATGTTAATGCAAAAAAAACCGAAAATCAATAGGTTTTTAGCTACATAATATTAAGCCTCAAAAAATGAGTGAAAAATAGCAAAGCTTGCACAAGACTTAATGCTCGAGGTATGTTGATGGCTGAAAGCTTTATCTTTACTACGGCTCGAAATTCGAACACAAAAAAATTGATGCTCTGAGCTTTAGGTCCAACTATGACTACTTTATGTTTTTGGGGTCACTGAAACCAAGTCTAAAAACCATTTAACCCCATCACGTCAGGGTTTTGAGATAATCTAAAAAAACTCAAAATTTGACTCCAAAATTTTTGAATCAAAAAAATTTTCTTTTCAAGTCTTACTATAACTGCCTTATATTTTTTAGGTAGCTGAAGCTGAATATGAAGTCTATTAAACTACATCACGCCAGGGTTTTGACATAATTAATCTCAAAAAAGATTTAAAACTTGACCCAATTAATTTTTATTTTTAAGTCTTACTATCACTACCTTATGTTTTTTAGGGTTATCTCAAAACCCTGACGTGATGGGGTTTGATAGACTTTAGATTTAGCACCCTCGACTTCAAAAACTTAAGTAAGTGATAGTAAGACTTGAAAATAACAATTTTTTTCCACAAACGTTAGGGTCAAATTTTTATTTTTTTATGAGATTATTTTAAAACCCTGACGTGATGGGGTTAAATACATTTTCGGTTCGGTTTTAGCGACCCCAAAAATGTAAGGTAGCGATGGTAAGGCTTAGAATAAAAATTTTTCTTGATTAAAAAACTTGTGGGTCAAAATTTGATTTTTTGGTCATTTCAAAATCCTGACGTAATAGGGTTAAATAGATTTTAGATTTGGTTTCAGCGACCCATAAAACATAAAGTAGTCATAGTCTGACCTAAAGCTCAGAGCATCAATTTTTTTTGTGTGACAATGTTGGCTGATTTCGTCACTCGCCCCGAGTTAACTCCGGGTTAATTGTAATTTGTTAGACTAACAGAATGTTTTTGATGATTGGATAATAGTTAACTCAAGGTTCACCCTGGGTGAGTGCTGAAAACAGCCAATATGAATCTAGGCTTGATCATGGTTCGAAACTCGATTATGGATCAAGGCTTGCTTACGGATCGAAATTCGATTATGGATTAAGGCTTGATTATGGCTCGAAACCTAATTATGACTCAAGGCTTGATTATGGTTTAAAACTCGATTATGGATCAAGGCTTGATTTTGGCTCAAGACTTGGTTATGGCTCAAGGCTTGATTATGATTCGAAATTTGATTATGGATCAATGTTTGATCATGGGTCGAAACTCGATTGTGGCTCAAGGCTTGATTATTATTGCTCGAAACTCGATTATGGCTTAACTATTGATCATGTCTCGAAACTCGATTCCTACGTAAAAAAATGTTGGCTACCTCAAGACTCACTTAAGGCTCTTGACTTGGTTAAAGCTAAAAATAATCCTAAAGCTTAAGGTTTACTTAAGGCTCTTGACTTGGTTGAAACTAAAATTAATCCTAAATTTTAAGGCTCGCTCAAGACTCGAAACATGGTTGAAGCTAAAAACTCATCTAAAGCCAGGCTTCACACTCTATTATGAGTTTAAAAAAAGTAGAAAAAAGTAGCCCCGATGACAAAAAAGTAGGAAAAAGTAGCCTCGATGACAAAAAAAGTAGAATATAGTAGCCTCGATGACAAAAAAGTAGGAAATAATAGACTCGGTGACAAAAAAATAGTACAACATATATTCCAGGGTTTCTACTAACCGGGAAAACCCGGGAATAAGTCAGAAATTATATTCCAAACCGGGAATTTTCTTACCAAATTAAAAAAAGCTTTATTATTTTAATTTGTGTTTAAAAAATCGCTTTTTATTTCAATTTCCATAGATATTTATACTGTTCTCTAAATTAAGATTAGTTAAAAATAATTAATTTGATAGTAAAAAATCAGTCACTGATTTAAATATAGTATGTAAATAAATAAATTACAAAAAAATTATCGAATTAATAGAAATTTAGTGAAATTCAACTGAAAATAATAAAATTTATTAAAGAATTTCATTTAAAACTTTTTAACAAATCGAATTTTCAAAATATTTTATCTTAGTAATTGATAAATAATTAAATTTTATAAGGAGTCACATTCTAATGGATTCATGTTTCCTAGTGCAAAGATTAATAATTAAAACTTTTATTTGTTAATTTAAAAAAAGCTACACACTTCAAATTTTTAATAAAATTTGAATTTTCGCAAAGTTTGTTTTAAAAATTTAAAAAAATAAGATTTAAAAAATTTTTTAATTCTGTTATTTCAAGATAATTGAATTTTTATAAACAAATAATTGAAAACTTTTTATAGAAATGAAATTTCTTTACATTCTATTAAAAATAATTTACTTTTTTTTAAAGAATTTTATTTAAATTCTTCGAAAATAATCAAGGGAAGTTAATCACCGTAATTATAATTATATTTTAAAAATTTCTTCGCAACACATTCAATTATTTTCATAAATAGTAAAATTATTCTTCAGATTTATTAAATTCTTTTGAATTTTATTTTTTAAAAATATTGTTTACAAGGATTCAACTATTTTTATAAATTTCCATACAATTCTAAAAAACAATTTAATGATTTTTAAAAGTAATAAAATTCTTCACAGAAATTCAATTATTTTTAATAAATTTAAAAAAACTGTCAACATTTTAATTAATTATCTTTATAAATGAATAGCAAAATTCATTGACAAAACAAAATTACTTTCAGAAATTTTAATAAAATTCATTGTAAAAGTTCCATTATTTCCATAAATAACAAGAATTCAATTTTTTTTCAAAAATTGTTCTTAATTCAATGATTTGTATGTCTACTATTTTAATAAAATTTCCAAAAAGAATTCAATTATTTAAAAACGGTTTTGACAAAATTCTACACGAATATTCAATTATTTTTTAAAAGAATAAAAAATTCATAGGAATTGAATTATTAAAAATAGAGTTTATCAAAAAAAATTTTTTTAATCAATTATTTGAAACATTTTTTATAAAATCCTCGCAATATAATAATTCAATATTATTTTCATAACTAATAAAACTCATTTCAGAAATTCAATTTTTTTAAATACAATTCTCATCAAATTCTTTGAAAAATGTAATTATTCTCAAAAATTTGATTTAATTTCGTCGAAAGAATTCAATTATTACAATTATTTTCATGAATAGCAAAATTCATCAGATATACTAAATTCTTTTGAATATTTTTTTTGAAAAATATTCTTCACAAGAATTCAATTATTTATTTATTTAAGTAGTAAACGGAACTATGACTATTTGTTATTTTGTTTTTATAAATTTCCATAAAATTAATTAATTTAAATGGTTCTCCACAATTCAATTATTTTCAAAACAATTTAATTATTCATAGAAAGTCTAATACAAATTTTAAAAAACCATTTGTAGATTTACATTTATGTTCGAAATCAAATAAATTTAAATTTAATGAGAAAATAAAACCGGGAAAAATTAGAACAAAGCCGGGAAAAATCGGCAATTTAAAGGTTATTATTTGCAAGGAAATCGAAACACAATTTATAAGCAGTCACTATTGATAGAGTAAATGTCTGTAAAATTATTTCCTAATATTTTATTGACGGTCGTTTTTCATTGACGATTTTAGTTTTTAACACTGTTTTTAAATGGAAATTTAAAAAATAAAAATCTAAATTTGACTATTTGTTAAGAAAAGCAGCTTTTAGTAGCATTAGGCTAAAAAAGTAGCCAAAAAGTAGCCTCGTATCAAAAAAGTAGCAAATAGTAGCTTTTAGTAGAAGAGTGCGAAGCCTGTAAAGCTTATAGTACAGGCAATCTGACATTTTTTATTGAAAAAATACTTTACTCGAGATTATATCATAAATCGTTTGTAGCACATGTGACTAGCTTAAAACTAAAAAGTTGGGTCGCCCCCCTTGGAAAAAGGGGGGGAAACTCAAAATTGTTTTGGATTTGATTTTGTAAGAAAACCGTAAGTCGTACTTAAAAATTTCTTAAACAAAAGTTGTAGAGGACTAATTTTTCCACATTTTTTTTAATTGGGCTACTACTGTACAAATTAATGTGCGAAAGCTAGAGGGCGCCAAAATTGCACAAAAACAGTGTTTCTTTTTTTCGTATAAAAAACCATTTTTGCGTTTTGGTGTAAATAGAACAATTGTAGAGCTCAAAAAACCTACAAAATTCATATACATAAATTTTTTACGTTGTAGTTTTGTCCACTGAACACGATCCCGGGTTCCAAAATTGTTCTTTACGTCAGGATTTTGAGAAAAGTGGGGGTAAGTAGCCTAAAAACGTGTTTTCGAGGGTTTTCAACATTTCTTTTCTGTTTAACCCTTTAAGTGTCACTGACGCCTATAGGCGTCATCCAAAAACTGGCCAGGAGTGTCACTGACGCCTTTGACCAAAATCTTTTTTTCATATTTTAATTCACTGGAAATTGGTCCTCGGATTTTTTCAGGGCCAATAAGTACTATTTCGGTGTATATTTAATAATATTTTTAATTGACTAAGTAATTTTATTGGGCAATTTTAAGACCCAGTATCGTGATCAATAACCAAAACTACATTAGAAATAATTCCTATATCAAAAATGAGGAGAAAATTTTTTTTGGCATCTGTGTGCTCAAATGAGCGCACGCCGTGCGGATTAATCAACACGCGTGCGAGCATGTGTTCGTCACTATGCGCGCACTTTGCTATCTGGGCTATTAAAAAATTCATTTTTGACAGCTAATTTAGTTTGTTGTTGCAATTTATATGTAATTAAATTCGTCAGCCATATTTTAATTAAAATGATGGTAAAATTGTAAAAGGACAAGTTAAATAAAAACACAAATAAATTAAATAAAAGAATAAATAAACAAATATTTAAAAGTTGTAGGAATAAAAATGTAAAAGGAAAGTAAAAAGCCACAAAAAAATAAATAATTTAAATAAATAAAAAAATTATTCGCTGATTTTAATACTTCTTATTTGCTTTTAGTTCTTGCAAGAGTCTTCTTCGCCTCCTCAAGGGCCGCCCTGAAGACTCTGCATCCTCCGCTGCCTGCAATATGGGTGGTTGACACCTTATTGCCAAACTTTTCCTTACATAAAAAGCAACTTAGGCTCTTTTTACAGTTGGAGTACCTGTGAACGGCTTCACCGCATTTAAAGCACGCAGCCGATCTGTCCTCCTGGCATTTCGCTCCAATATGACCGTCTCCCAAGCATCGATGACACCGGACGACCATTACTCTTTTTTTAATTGGACAACACATAAAACCAATTTTTACGTGTCCCAATTTCTCCAGCCTGTTCGCTTCTGCCGGGTTGGTGACTACAACCGCGAGCTTCATCCCTCGGCGGTTGGGTCCTAAGACCGTCACTTTCCTGCTTCCTGGCTTTCCTATCGCTTCCGAGAACACTTGTTGCACCTCGGCTTCTTGGGTAAGGCAATCCAAATCACGGATCTCGAGTGTCTCCCTTCTTTGTAGCTTTTGCTGCTACTATTCTCGTATGGCAGTCGTCCGGGTTGACATCTTTGCGAAGTTTATCCAGAACGTCAGCATGCTAAATCGAAGTCCGACTCATCGGCAGCGACATGCTTTACTTTTGCCTTTTTCAACAGGACCTCGATGTCTCTGAGTCCATCTTTTACAGTTCTATTGACGTTCTTCTCAATGTCGCAAGACTTTATCATCTTTGCGACCTCCAAATCCATTTTGTCGAGGCAAGTCGCCTCCTCCTTTGAGTCGCGAGCATATCTCACGAGTCTCTTCTATCGCCTCGTCGTCCACTTCTGAGTGGATAGCGCTATTTACGATCTTTCCGCTACTGCAACTTGACACACTCAGAAGGCTCGACGCGCTTCCCTTTCTTATTCTTCCTCCTTCCACGATGTTCTGTGGATCTATTGTTTCCACGATCACCCGTGGCACTGCAAGAAATTGTGCGCCCCCACAATCCGCGCGCACTTGAGCATCAGTCTTGGGACCGATGGTGAGATTTCCCGTTTCCGGCCTGCTCACATAGGGTACTTTCTTTGAATTTTGTGAATCAATTCTTTCTTGCTGTTTGGTTGCCCTTTAGTAAAAAGCCCCGCCACCACGGCAAGGTCTACCAACCATATCCATAATAGCAGTCGTGTCTGGCAGCGGGACCACTTCTCCCAGCACATCAAAGAAATCAATGATGTTTGGCAGTGGACCCGCTTCTCCCAGCACATCAAAGACATCAATGATGTTCGGTAGTGGACAACCATCGGCGGGGTACAAAACATATTTTAATAATGATCCTAAATGTATTTCGTTATAAAATTTTAAAAACGGAACGAAATGAAAATAAAAGACGCTTAATAGAGTTAATTTATATCATAAGAAATAAAAATTCAATATATTTTAAAAGTGATATTCAAAATATAAGTAAAATTATTAAGTTTTTCTTAATAATTTAACTTAAAATTAATTAATTATAAATTAAATTCAAATTCAGCAAAACTTGAATTTTATTTGATTATAACCTCCAAAAGCATCTATGAACCGGGCTTCAATATAAGATAACCGGGAATCTCTCATAATTTCATAATCTATAGTAGTTATTTGCTAATTTCACTCTGAGAGACTTTGGGACCGTTCAAGTATTACGTAAGCCTTTAAGGGGGAGGAGGGTCTAGCTATTGCTTATTTCCATTAGAAAAAATGGCGCTAATGCATATAAAAAATCTTACATGGGGGAGGGGGGTCTAAAAACCTGAAAAATATGCTTACGTAATACTTGCATGGCCCCTTTATCAAAAAACGGTTATAATTTTAATCATAAGTTTTTACTAACTTTATTTATTTAAATATGTAGTGGTGGTGGTGAGTTGTTTCTCAACTCCTAAAATAAATTAAACATGCTTTGCCAAGTATGTATTCTCACGTTTTTGTTATAGAAACAAAATTTCTTTCAATTATTGTAATTTATAATTTTTGTAATTAATAACTTATAATTTTTATAATTAAATGTAATTTTTTAGAATGTTTTCTTTTGAAAAGTATGGTGCCTACCATCTAAACGTCGAGACAATTATATTAATAATAAATATGTTGACTAACTAAAAATTGTCTTCAAAATTTTTTAATGGAAAATTTGGATTCTTTGGCCTAAACCTCAAAACACAAATTATATTGCAATCCAAAAACTGACTTCTAACAAAATAAATAATATTTTTTCCAAAAGATATTTACACTGTTAACTAAATATTATTAAATTGCAATGAATTGATCTTAAAAAATGGATCAAATCATAATTTGATCTTAATTATTTGAAAAATAAAAAGAATATTATTAAATTAAAAAAATATAAAAAAATAAATAATTATTTAGGGGAGACTGGGGTATACCCGCTCACAGGGTAAACCCGCTCACTAGCGATTTTACGCCATGAACTCAACTTAAGATGAAGATATTGGTACTGTGAATAGTACTTGACATTCAACTTATATTAACGAACATTCGTTTAGTTTCATGAACTCAACATAGAATCAGAGACGATCAAATGTTTTTAGAGGTGTCAGAAAAAAAAACGTATTTTGGATTTTTAAGTTTTTCGATCATTATTTTTGAGTCTTAATTTATCTGGAAAATTTTTTTTGTTGCTATTGGATGTCCTTCTTCGAAGTACATATATAGTTTTGTCTTATTTTAAAAAGATTTAATTAAATTTATTCTGAAATGTGAGGAATACACTCGGGGTAAAGTCGCTCACGTGAAGTCGGGGTAAAGCCGCTCACTTAGTTTTAAATTTAAAATTTAGAATAAAATAATTTCACGTATTATATTTCAACAATAACACAATTTATGACTTATTAAAACCAAAATTGTAACTACATTTCACTTTCTCTTAATAAAATATAACACTATTTAAATCCATAGTTGTAATTCATGAAATCTATGTTCATTATTTATTAAACCAATTTGTTGTTTATAGAATTGTTTATAAAACTCATAAATTATCAATAATAATTCATACTTAAGACGGGAATAAGACGAACTTTAATATTTAAAAAATAAAACTCTTCCGTCTTGAAAAGATAAGGTGAGCGGGTTTACCCTGGAAAATTGTGATTTCGAAGTTTGGTATATGTTTATTAAAAAGTTTCTCTAAGTAAAACTAAAAAATATAAATCAAAAACTCTTTTTAATTTTTTTAGTAGAAATCATAAGCTTTCAAATGATATAAATTAACTTTGATTTAGAGAATAATTTCCTAGATTTTAGCCGATCTGAAAAAAAGTGAGCGGGTTTACCCCAGTCTCCCCTACATTATCTATGAGAACATATAAAAAACTCAATAGTCTAACTTCAAGTGTGGACAGACTTGACAGAATATGACGATTCCCAGTGGGCAAAAAACCATCATTGTTTTAAAAACGTTCCAAAAACATTACATTGCTTTTAAAACGTTTTAGAACTATATAACGTTATTGGGACATTATTTAGCAGACATGACACGTTCTAAAAATGTTTTTGGAACGTTTTTAAAACAATGATGGTTTTTTGCTTACTGGGTTATTATAGTTAATTTTCTATCTAGGTATCATTTTTCTTATTTTATAATAACAAAGAGATGAATGTTTTTTTAAATATGTGATTTTTAATATTGAACAAGTGAACGAAAATGATGCATTTGCAATTAATATTTTCTGAAAAATGTTGATAACACGAAACATTATTTTTGAGATTTTAAAGAAAATACTGAATATTTGTAAATGATTTTGGTCTAGAATTAAAAACTGGGATTTGTACTTGATTTTGTAAAAGTGTCAATTTTAAAAAAAATTTGATTAATTGGCTTTCTTTTGAACTATAGCATTACACATTGCAATTTTCCTAAACAATCCTTACCTTCGAATAATTATATTATTAATATTACTTATAAATTGTTTATAAAATCTTTTTTTGTTTTTTAGAAGTACATACCTTTTGTAAAAAACACGGAGAAACACTGAGTTACACACTAATTATTACTGTAGGTAGCATTCGACAGGAACTGGCATGTCTAAGCGACCTAGCCCAAAGTCGGTATACAAATATCTTTGGTTAAAAGAATGGGATCAATCAGCGCATTACAGTGAAGATAGCTCCTTGTACTTTAACGCATTTTTGATGAGAGTGGCGCGTGCCAAGTGCGAGAAAGAAAATGAGAGAGAGACAATATTTTTGATTTAGGGTGAAAACAGTAGCCGTCCGCAAGGTTTTGTTTACCATAGAATTGCAATTCTACACACTTGAAATTAAAAATATTCTCAAATGTCTTTTCATAATACATTTGAAAAACGTTTACAGCACATAACAAAACAAAAAGTAATAGATCAATTTACGCATGTGTAAGTATACTCACACAGTCGTAGATGAGGCGCATGCCGAAAGAAATAGGAACGACTCAGCGTAGAGACAGGAAGACACGCGTCACTTGTCTATTTGTATGTGGTGATAATTCGATCATAAATCTAACCGTTCGAACTTGTTAAAGCTACTACTGTTTAATTCTATGGTCGGGTCGTGTGTTTAATACCTATTGTATTAGAAGAAAGTGAAGTTTCAAAAAAGCCCAGATAAACATAAAAACATTATTATACCCGTGAAAAAGTTTTTATTTTACCCTTTTTCAGGAATAGTGATAAGTGACAAGAGGACAGGAGATTTTGTGTAGTAACTTATTGTTTAAGTATTTTTTAGTGATTTTAACGATAATGACGGAATTGCAAAGAAGTGAAAAGGAAAGTGGAAAATACGAAACTGAGGAATTGCAGAAAAAAAGAAAATTGCATGGATGGATTTTTTAACAAAAGTGAAAAGAGGAAGAACGGAAAATACAAAACCAGCGGAAAGAGATTATCTCAAACAAAAGCAGCAAGATTAAGGTAACTTTCTGACATTTATTAAATTAATCTTTTATAAACTGAAATGGCCCTTTAAAAAAGAATAATAATATATCAATAACAATAGAAGTTTTTTAAAATTTTCGATTTTATTAAAGCACTATAATTTAAATTGAAAAAAATATTAAGAAACGAAGATGATTAAATAATTGAATTCAAAACTTAATTTAAAATTCCCCCCTTGCGAATTTGTCTCCCTGAAAAATCTCCGAGTTGAGGGATTTTTCAGGGACTTTTAGAGAATTCAATAATTAAGTAATAAAAACAATGTAAATTAATGTTTTACACTTTAGATATTAAAAGAGGAGGTTCTAACGAATATTTTTATATATTAGTATTGTTAAATTAGGTAATCTTTAATGTAATAGTAATTGAATTAAAAAGTGGTTATTTCTTAGTTTATTGACAATCGTTCGGGGATTTGTTGAAATCAAGTGTAAAAATACTGTTTTTACCACTTTTTTAGTATAAATTTATTAGATTATAATATTTTAAAACTATTTATATGAAAAAATAACATTTTACAGTAAAAACAGTGAAAAAAGTGAATAATATTGTGAATGAATTTATAACCAATAGAAAAGTGTGTTAGTGACTTTAATGGAAGTTACCAACTACAGTAAATTGTAGTTGTAACTCGCTTAGGAGATAGCGTTGATATACTTTTCTTTGGTGAATTGTAACTAGAGAATTAGAAAGTGACAAAATGTAAACAAAGAGTTTATGAAAACTTTCTGTCAAATGTTTTAAAATATTATAGATATTATTGATGGATTGATAATAAATATGTTATCAATCCAGTATAATTATTAATACTAGTCACTATTTTTGCACGCTACGCACGCCCCCTTTCTTTCTGCTATTGAAATTGGAAAAGTTTTTACACCAAAAAGTTTCTAAAATTACTCTAAAGATACACACCTAGTTATTAAAAACATTTTATCTTTAAAGGATTAAATTTTGTTTTAAATTTTGTATACCCATTCCTTTTTTGAATAATATGTTCTGGTAATATAACATTATCATCTACATCATTTAATTTACCATTGTCAACTTTAAGTAAAAATCTACAAATTTCCGTTTTTTGTGGTAAAGCTCTCATATTATCTGTTAATGAGTGTTTTTGAAATATTTTCATAGTTTACTATTTTTTATTGATAAATTTACTATTTCTGATTTAGTACCCTGTTCTTTAATTGGCAAAGGTTGTCGTAAATCTTCGCCTAGAATTACAATTTTACCACCAAAAGGTTCGTTGGAATTCATTATATCTATTAATAAATAATCTAAATTTTCTAAAGCATATTTTGGAGCTATTGGTGCTTCATCCAAAATAAAAACATCTATATTTTTTAAAAAAAGGCCTTCTAAAGATTGAACTTTAATGTTTAAAGATGAATCACTGTATAATGGAACGAGTAAGCCTAAAACTTAATGATCAGTTTTGCCATTAGGAAGCAGAGTCGAAGTTATATCCGTAAATGCCATGTTGCAAACATTTATTCCTTTACTTCTTAACAAATGCCATAGCGTAATGTATTAAAATGTTTTTCCAGATCCTCCACAACCATCAACATATAAGCTCTTAGAACCATCAAAAGAAGAATCCTTTAGGGCATCAAGTACATAATCAACTACAAGTTTTTGTTTTACATTTAATTTAGCATAATTATATTCTCCTATGTTAATATGTTCTGCAATATTTATATCATTAACTTGTTCAGTAAAAATTTCATCATGTATATCTAATAACCCCTGAAAGTCAGTTATATTATATCTTTCGTTAAATTACATTATTTTAATATTTCTATAAGCCCTTTGTTTAGCTTCAATGTCGTTTATTTTTTAATAATCTTCTGACATTTGACCCTTAAATTGTTCCCATATATAGTTTATCCGGACGTACAGGATGACAATGAATTTTAATTCTTGCGAATAATTGGCGAAGTGAACAAGGCATCATCCATAATACAGCTTCTTCCATTGCCCTAATCCACTCACTATCATCTTCTTCAAGTCCTAATCCCAAACAAGCAGTTGTAAAAGATTTATGAACAACTCCATTAACTGTTCTCAAACTTTCAAAAGAAGTTACTCCTTTTACTGTAAGCAACAAAAATTTATGGTAAAATAACTACAATTGATGTGGTACTGAATACATTCTTCCCAATACTTTTTCTTTACGAATTCGTTGTTTTCATTAAAGAGATTTTGTTACCCATGTATAATGCTCTGGTATTTCTGGATAATAATACTTTTGAGCATTACTATTTCGTTGGTTAGGTTTAGAATAATCCAGAAATTTTATATTTTTATTTAAATCGAAAGAAATGCCGTTACTATATTTTTCTTCTCGAATAATAACATTCTGTTCATTTGGTAAATGTATGGGTAAGCTATTAACGCTATGACTCTTTTCCCCTAAAGGTTTATTTAGAATTCTCCAAATTGCCTCAACTGGACCAACATATCTATTGTCTTCATAATGATGTATTTTATTATGATTAACAGTAATCTCACCATTCGCATTTGTGATAACAGCAGATGCAGCATCATGCCTGTTGAGAAAATATTTATATAAATATTTAACAGACTTGATACTCGAAACTGTTTCTACATTTATATGGCAATTAAATATTTCTGAAAGTTTAGGGCAATACGGAACAACATTAGAATTATCAACAGTAAATCCATTTGGTCGTTTATACGCTTTATTATTATTTCTTTGACGACAATGAACATAGCAATTTTCTTTAATTGCAGTTTCTTCTTGGTAATTATTTGGACATTTTTTCGAACATTTTCCATCAATTTAGGACCAATCTTCACAAGGTCCGTGAATCAAAAATAAGTTTAAGTAGATGTTTTACTTTTATTGCGCAAACCCTAGTTACTATATCAGGTCTATCAGCAGCAGTTTGATAGGGGAATAAATTTTCCTGTATCTCTTTCCAATTTGGATTACACGTCATTGTGATAAATAAATCTGGTCTACCATGACAATCCTGATATTGTTGCATCATATTGTGAGGCGATCCTATAAAAGTAGAAGGCAATATAATCGTTTTTTCCCACGTGTACATCATTTTTCAACTCATGATTGTGTAAATAATCCATCAGTCCAATTATTATTACTTACCAGCCACCTAGCTTTATTGTTAAAACAAATATGTGTAGGTTGTATATTCAACTTTAGATTGTAAGAGTACAAATGTACAAAAGGGCTTGGTCCCGTTTATTATTAAATAAATGTAAATAAAATAAATAACATGAGTCCTTGTGAGTTACACTTTGGAAAACAACCGCGAGACAAATTTATGGAGCTTTTTCCGGACCTAGAGAAAATTTTAAAAGAGATCGGAATGTACAAATTCAATGTGCGCGAGAAAAGTTACAGAAATCATTTGAACAAAGGGTGAAAAGTAAAAAGGGTTCGTCCTCGGTTAAATTAAATGTGGATGACTTGGTGCTGTTCCCCATTTATCGGACGCCGCTGCACGAGTTACGCATATATTTTTTAATTTATATGGGGGTCCTTTTAGAATTGCTAAAATTATAAATGAAAATGCTTTCGTCTTGGTTGATCCCAATGATAATTTGTTGATTAAAGGTACTTATAATCGAATCCATCTTCGCAAGTATTATCTATTTCATCACTAAATAAAAAAAAGAATAATAATAATGTGATATTTATATGAAATTATTCTCGAGAGTGTGGATTCTTGGTAATTCATTTTTTTCAGTAAAGTATTATAGATGTTAATGTATAAAAAAAATTTGTTTTAATGAGATGTCTTCGAAAAAAGTAATCTGCCTCTATGTATTTTGGTTTTTTATTCTACTTATTTAGCCCCATAAAAAAGGGGGATAATTGTGAGGCATGATAGTGTAAAATATAATGTGTATATGAATGAGTATGAGAAGTTTAGATGGTAGTGGAAAAATTAGGTGGTAGGGTTACGCCAGGCAGCGACGAAAATATAAAATTGAGCCTTCAGTGGCCGAGAACCTTTGTCACCTGTGGTGTGACCAAATAATTAATAAAGTAAATCGCATTGTTGCGGTCGCTATAAGTTTAACACAACGCCCAATTGGGGTATGTATTGTAAAGAAAAATATAGTTGATATGTGAGTTTAGTTATGTGATCGATTTATAAAAAAGTAATAATTAATATTCTAGCGGTTGGTGCAAAACCCTAATTAACATCGTGTGAAGAGCGACTTACACGTGCTATCATTCTTATCGTGGCGTCATTTTTTTCATTTTTTAAAAATATTCTAAAGTTATAAATATTTTAAAATTTTAGTCTTTAAAATTTTAATATTTGTAGTAAAAAAGGTATAAAATAATGCCATACCAGAAATGATTACTAGAATAGTGAAAAAGTGAAATATATTCTTATTTCTAAAGAAATATATATTTTTTATACTAAAAAATAGACAAAATTATTTTAAAATATGTTTGTGGATTTTAAAAAAATAATTTTTGGAAAGAATCAGTAAAATTTTACAAAAAACAAAGAGTGTATTTTTATAATTGAAATTATGTAAAAAAGCATGTTTATTTGAGTTTTATATTTGTGTCTAAGTAACGACAGAAATTTTTTTTTAATAAAGTTATAAAATAAATTTATTTGGAACTTTCTAAACAAAATCTTATTTTTTCTTTAACGAATTAATCGACTTAAATAAACCTATAGAGTGCATACTGGATTGAATTATACATTCGTTTTTAATTAAAAATTTTTTATTAACATTATTTTTAAATAATTGTTTATAATTACAAAAAAAAATATTTTATTTTTTTAGATTCAATTATGTCTCTGACGAAGTCGAGTTTAAAAAAATCTATCCTTGACAACTTTGTGTTATTTGATAATGATGATGATGATAACGACGACGGTAATGGTAATACTGTAGGTGACGGTGTTGCACTTACTGGCAAGGATACTTCGAAAAATGGTAACAAATCTAATTCTTCTGATGGATTGGATGAAAAAGTTTCAAATTATAAAGAACCATTAGATTTAGAAAATGAAACAAATAAAATTAGAAAATCTAATGTATGTGAATGTTTCTGCCATTTCATAAAATTTGAAGAAAATTATTTAGATTTTTTTTAAAGAAACTGTAAAAAGAATAAATTTAAAACAATGCTCTTATCAACTTCTATATTCAGAAAAAGAGAAAAGTGATCATATAATTATTTGTTCATATTGCGAATTGTTAAAGTATGACTTCCCTAGTTACCAGGTACATTAAAACAGCCCGGCAAGAAGAGGTTGATTAAAATAGATTAAAATATATACAAATATCGCTAAATTCTGAATCATTTCAATGCCAAACTTATGTCATTTTTGAACTCCCATGTTTTAATTCATTTAAAGATAATTCATCTGCACACATTTATATTCTATTTAATTCGGTATACATTTTACTTCTTATTGGGTAATTAGAATTGAAAAACAATTTTATTCTGTTTAATACCATAAAATTTGTAATCATTAGAATTCCATTTATGACTTAAATATTGCTGACACTTTAATTCGTTTTAATAAAAAGGTAATAAAATGCATTAAAATGACTGCATATATGGTCAAAATTCAATATGCTTTTAATGCCAAACCAATGTCATTTTTGAAATTTTGTGTAAACATTTTAATCTATTTTAATCAACCTCTTCTTACCGGGAGTTTACCTTACTATAACATCAGTTATTACAAAGATGATCAACTGCACACTGTACCTGAGCAAAAAAAAGTTTGACAAAAATGGATCCACAATTTTGTTGTCGGGAATGTTTCTGCATCATACCAAATGTTAAAATCCGTTGAGATCAAAATCCTAGCTGATCCTTTTTTCGAGTTATCAATATATTTACATTTACATAAAGTTTAGTTAAAAGTTGGTTTTGAACTTTTTTGATATTTTAGGTAATATTTCCGTAACCTTTATATTTCTTTTAAGTGTATTATTTATATTTTAATAATATTTGCACAAAATTTTATTTATTTGATTGAAAAAATACAAACAGTAAGACATATTATGTAGACAAATACAAAAAAAAATTTATTACGTTAGGGTCCCCACTTTGCCCCACATTCCCCTAGTTGGACACTTAAGGATACGTTCTTATTAGAGGTGTGCATTTAAATACAGTGGAGGCACTCCCGTTGTAATAGAGGGAGACTATAACTTTAGTTCTAGGGAAAAGGTCTAGGTGTCATTGCAGTAGAAACGAATGAAAGCGCGGTTACGCGCCTGTGTTAATTCAAAATTTTGAAATATGCATACATTTTTCAATCAATATTATTAATTATTAATAAATAATAATTATTAATATTTTATTTACATACATAATTTTTTTTAGGCATGAACAATGCAGGTTAATAATATTTTTTTTAAATATAAATAACACAATATTTTTTTAGTTTGAATTATAATGTTTAATTATTTCTTAAATAATTAAAAATGTATTGACAAAGGTTTCAATTATATTGTTTAATTATTTCTTAAATAATTAAAAATGTATTGACAAAAGTAAATAATGTTTTTCAATCATTGAATATAGGAAAAACATTCGCAAGTTCATAAATAAAATGGTCTTTTGAGTCATTAGAACACATAATAAAAACATTTAAAAAATATGCGAAGAATGTAAAATTATTTAACAAAAAGGAAAGTTAGAGATATAATATATAAGTAATGTAGCTTTTAATCGAAAAAGCTTAAAATATAAATTTAATTTAATAAGCTTTTGGTTTGAAGAAAAGCTTTAAAAAAATATTGTAATTATAAGCTTTTAATTAGAAAAAGGTTGAAATTTAATAGTTTTCAATTTGGAAAAAAGCTTGTAATAAATTAGCTTTTATTTTTTAAAAAGCTTTAAAAATCACAGTCACTCTTTGGTATTTGTTACACGTGATAGCCTCTTCTGAAAAATAAAAAAGTTTTATGTAATATTTGTTATACATGTAGTTAAGAGTAATAATACGAATAAGATGAATACAAAAATTTAAAAAAATGTTATAAACTGAAAAACTTACTGCTTATTTGTACCCGAAGTTCTCATATTATATTTTAAATATTCTTCGCGTGCATTTTTTTCGACAATACTTCCACCATGTAAAATAATGTCCCCTCTTAAAATTTTATTTAGATGGGTGCACCACTTATAAATGCAATTAATAATCAAAATTTTTAAAAAATTTTGCGCTACTATTTCTCTGTGACTGAGACATGTCATCCACTCGAAATCAATTTTTGGTACCAAATATTTTAATAATGTTACGCATAAATTTCTTCGAAAACATATCTGAGGCAATCTTCTAAAAATAAATGACGTTGCTCTCAGATATCCTCTTTCAAAGAAATCTATGGCGCGTTGATTAATTTTTTGTACATTAATATTATTAATATTATTAATTCCAAAAAAAATTTTCTGACAATCTCTGCACTCTTTAACGTTAGCAGCAGTCAAAATTTGTCTCGCCAAAACCATAGCATCTGCTTTACGAACGGTGAAACTCAATTTTGTAACCTTAACATGACCTCGTTGAGGATGTTCATTTTCGTCCCCTTCATAATTCTGCACATCTATATTTTCAGAGTCCTCATATTGAAGGAAATTGTCTAACGCAGCCAAAATTTCTGATGAATCCGAAAGACAATTTGCACCAACGGAATGTTTTGAAGTGAAAGTGTTCATTAAGACAGTCTTAAAAATCCCCTGTACGTTAATACAATTCAGTTTCGAAAATCGATAATTAAAACCTCTCAAAACTGAAAAAAAGTTTTCCAAGACATCTTGGTTCAGCAAACCTAGCTTCAAATAAGGAAATCCAATTTCTTTAACTTCAAGCCAAACTTTCTTTAGGACCTCTAAAATATTTGGCCATTCGTTTAAGCAAGGGTGGATTTGTTAATGCAGTTTTTGTTTTTTTTATTAACAAATCTCATGTTCCTCAATTTTCTTTTTGCCTCTTCCCAAAATTCGATATGACAGCTTCCTTCTTTGATGACGTTTCTTAAGGGCTTGTCTTCTCCTATCGATTGACCATTGATAGAGTCAAAGAGTTGATCCTTGAAGAAAACATAATCTGCTGTGTTGATAGCTTCAGGAGGCATTTTTAAAACTTTATTTTCCATTTGAACAGCATCTGAAATTAAATAAATTTTATACTCCATCCAAATAGCCTGTAATATTGTGGAAAACTTGTGCGTTTCAAACATAAGTTAGGGTTGATTTTAAATTATTTATTTATAACTTTTAAGTTTGAATAAAACATAAAATTTTGAAACACATTTTTTGTTTAAATCAAAACAGAAAATATGTTTGAATTAAATATAATTATTCAAACAAATAATATTTTTTAATCAAATCAGTAGATATTTTCTATATATTAGGATCAAGCTTAAAAACTAATTTCAATTAAACAAAATCACTTGAAATTATTTTTCTATTCAAATTAAGTATAATGTTTTCTCAGTATGCAAAGATTTTTATTACTTTCGAAAATAATTTAATTTATGCAATTGTTTGTAATTTCTTAAAAATTTAATGTTTTTAACAAAAATTCTTCTATAAATCTATTATTTTGATAATTCATTAATTGAATATATATTGAAAAGTTGAACTAATTGCAGAAGAATTTTTATCATTATTCAAAAAATTAGTTGTTCATTAAAATTTCTAATTAAATTCGTTAAAGTAATTTTTGAACAAATTTCTGTCTTTTCCCTGAAATCCCTGAACTGTATCTGTAAAGAGTGTTCTAAATTTGAAATTTTTAGAATTATGTAATATTGCATACCATTTTTTTCTATCGCCAAACGAATAAAATTTGACATTGTCTCACTTTCTGCTTGTGTGCAGCATGAGACTTTCATTTTTTCTATTTTTGTTGGCCTGATATAAGAAGATGTAAGTTTTGGCATGAACTTAAATAACGAATCGCCATTTTTGTCCATGTCATAAGCCAATTCAATATGGTCCCATGAAGCAAATTTTCTACTTGTATTTGGATGTCTACTGGAATCTTTATAATCAATTTTCAAATTCTTTTCCAGTAGATTGTTCCGCATGCTTTTTGCTGCGTAAACTGGATCAAACAATACAAAAATTTTTGTTCCATGGATATCAATTTCTACTTCAGAACCTATAAATAAAATAAATATTTTATTGTAAAAGAGATCAGATCACATGCTATTTGAGACAAAATTGAAATTAAAAAATAATTATAGATACGAGCCTTTTGGAATTCCTTTTTTCAAACAAGCAGCATTATACTGCGCTTTCAACTCCTAAATCGCCCTTATATTAGAGGAACCTTGATCGCAAATGCACAAAATGAGATGTAATCCGGACTCATTAATTGCTTTAACATTATCTTTGATGCAAACCGATAGTTGTTGACATGTTGTACTAGAATGGCAGTAATAATAGGACAATAGCATTTTCCATCCACTTTGCAAACCTCTTACCATAAAAACTAACACATGGTTTGCAAATTTGCTGGTTAATCTCTTGCCAAAATCTTCGAATCCTATTATTTGGTCCATTTTTGTATCATAAGATACATTCGGTTGAATGCTAAATTCATCCCACAAAACTTGACAAACTTTTTCCTTCTCATCGTTCATCTTATTTACTGCAGTTTTAATAAGATTAATAATATTTTTATTAATCCCCGTTGTTAATTTAACTGCCCTTTCATGACGCTTCAAAGTTTTAAAAGAAGGAAGAATAATCAATGAACTTAAAAATAAGTAACCTTTGCGGGACTTTTTTAACAATGTTAAAGCTATCGTTTTCTGCTTTTCTGTAAAACGATGTCCATTAATTGGCTTTCCGGCATTATTTAACTGCATCAGTATGATGTCCCTTTGTACTTCTGTTAAATCATTATTTTTCAACAATTTTGATTTATCAGATTCCAATCTCAAACGCTCCCTGCACCTAAAATAGTAAATAAAAAAATAGGAAATAAAAAAAAATAAAAAAAACCTATAAAAAATTATTAATTTCAGGAGGTGCAGGAATTATTAATTATTTTATTTTTATGAAAACAATTTTTTTAAATATTTAAAATTAGTAATCTATACTAAAAAAATTATCAGTTTCATTTTTCTAAATTAATCTGGAATATCTAATTTTAAAATTTTAGTAAAGCAGAAACGACCTAAAATTTTTTTAATAAACATAAAAAGACAAACTTTGATGATTTTTTGTAACAAATAGCCCTGGTTGACGATAATAAAATAATTTAATAAAATAAAATAAATAGTTAAATAATGAAGTAAAATAAAATAGTATAAAAAATTTGGGAATATTTTTGAGAAAAAATTATTTCTTTATTTATATATATTTTTTTAAATACTATCAAATAATTACAAAATAAAAGGTATAGTAAAATATCTAAATAATGAAAGGTTTAATTATTTAACAATTATTTGAATAATACATTAATAAAAAAAAATTTTAAGTAAAAAAAATATAAAAAAATACCTTTTTAGGTTTGCTTTTGTTTTGTAATGCACTCTAAGAACCTTCTTTGCACTGCAGTAGATCGACTTTGCTACAGGAGTAAGCAAAACGTTCCTAGGTTTTTCCTTGAAAAGGCGCTTTCGCGCTTTTACGTTGACAGGTGATGATTTTGATAGAAGAGGTTTATATGTAGGAGTTAAACATAATTCCATACATGTCACTTCATCTTCTTTGGAACCATTTTTAATAGGTGTAGATGAAAGTAAGGAATAGTTATCGGAGTTAGAAGAAGTAGATGGCGAAGAATCAGAATTAACAGATCTTATTTCTAATAAATCAGTCGTTGATAAGAAATGTAGTGAAGTTGAAGAAGTAGAAAACGTTGTGTTTACTTCTAATGTTTCTGTTGATGAAGAAATGGGTAAATCGATAGCTGGATTTTGAAAATCAATTTCCATTAATATCTCTTCACTATTATCTGGTGTAAAATTAGGCAACAAAAGTGAAGGCACTGCATTTTTTTCAGCATTAGACGACTGTGATTTATATCAATATATGCTGCATCTTCAAAATGATTGCGACATACAATATATTTTTTCTTCACAACCTTATAATCCATTTTTTTCAAAAATGGATTATTAATTGCCCTCATCCATTTCAAACCTAAAACTTGTTCGGATGGAAATTGATGACTTTTCACATTCCCTTTCGAACTGCATTCGGGTACAATGCATTTTTTGACCATATTGATAATTTTCATACAACTGAAATAAGTAAAATATTATTATTGTATTATTAATAAAAATTAATAAAATTTAAAATATATTCATATAATGATAATGGTCAGATAACATTACAGGGTATCTAACGGTCAGATAATTTTTTTGGTTAGAAAAAGTCAGAAAAATTCAAAGAAATTTCTACAAATTTATATAAAAAATAAAAATGTTTTAATCTAAAAAAACTTAAAAGATTTTTATTACCGTTTGTTTATATCATTAAATATTAATTTATTATTAAATATGTCAGTTACCATATTTTCGTCCCAAAAAAGCAGAAATAAAATTAATAAAAAGTCAGAGAAAAGTCAGGGAATTTTTTTCTCAATCCTTGTTAGACACCCTGCATTATTTTACATAATAATAACATTTTTATTGAATAATATAATTAATAATTCATGTCTGCAATATTTTAAATAATTTTTAATAAAATAATTACATTAATAATTAATAAATTGACAAAAAGATTATATAAATAAACTTCAATATTTAATAATATTAACATATTTTAATAATTACTAATAATAATGAAATTATTATATAGATAACATATATATAAATAATATATAGTAACAAAAAAGGAAATAGAGAGTTAGATTCTCACTCAATCTATTCAAGGTGAAAGGTTAATATACGTACAAAAATAGTATAAATCTACAAGTGTTTATTGTGTTAATATAAAATCATAGTTGTCAATATGCAAATTAATATAAATGAAATAAAACAAAAATTTAAAATTACCATTAGTTAATAAAAAAATTTACAATGACAAATTAAGAGAAAATAAAAGTTTTTAATTTTTTGAACAGTAATATTTGTGAAAAATTGATTGTGAAATTGATGTTTTGTTTATTTAATTATATTATAAATTAAAATTAATAAATTATTATTTATTATTATTTTGTAATGCAGTCTTAATGAACTTAATGAAAATAAATAATATTAATCAATTTTTTTAATTGTCTTAATGAATAATAAAATTATGATTAAAATATATTATGTTTAAGATTATATTATTTATATTACTTAAAAGAAGTATTTGATTAGTAATCAACAATAAACAAATAAATTTAAAATTGCATTTAAATATATTTAACTTCGTTTCAATATAACATTCAAGAAAAAGCAAAGAAATATTTTTAATAATTAATAAGAATATATACTTTTTTTAATTAAAATAAGAATAAATAATGATAATAATAATAATTTTTAAAAATATTAAACAAAGAAAGTAAATAGAAAAGAATTGAGAAGCATTAGTTAAAAGTGTACAAATATTATTTATTAGTTTTTAAATAGAATAATAATTTTACGTACTTACAATTCAATCAAATACAACAAACTGATCACTGCAGCACTCTAATCACTTTCAAAATTCAATGAGATGTCAAGGAAATAAATAAATAAACAGATATACAAATTGCTATTTCATACTTCAGAAATAACGTTTAATTACTTGAATACGCAGATGTACAATTATAAAGATTATTAAACAAACAATTCTTATTCTTCTTATTAATAAAATATTAAACTCTTGTTTTCTTAAATATTGCTTTTTTATTACAATGTTTTTCAATGTTAAAAATTAATTTTTGTAATCCTTTTAAGACTTAGTTATTTAAATATTTTTTAATGTAGGAAATTATTTGATGATTAAGAATTTTAATTAAGGAAGATTTCGACTATATCAGCAATTAGGGACCATCCATAAACCACGTAGCTCCGATTTTTGAACTTTTCGACACCTCCCCTCCCCCACGTAGCTTAACGTAGCATATTACCGAACCCCCTCCCCCCCTACCTAATGGAACGTAGCTTTTTTCTTTTTTTGAATATTAAAATCTCTTTTCTAAAAATAATCAATAAAATCGTATTGAAACATAGTAAACAATATTAAATGTTTTTAAATCACAGTTTATTTTTTGACAAGTAAGAGTATATTTTTTTAATAACTATATATTTTTATCAATATATGTGGACGTCCACATAAAAAGGGCCTATATTATCGGTTCTATAGTTTTCGAGATAATCGCAATTTAGTAATTTTGGTGCAAAATTTTAATTTTTAAAAATTTTTTATTATCAATCTACATCTTTTGACAAGTCGAATCATGCGGTTTTCATTAATTTATCGATAATTTAACTGTTTGATTTCATTGGTTCTTTAGAAAAATGAAAAGGGCCCATTTTGGCGGTCATTTGCAAAAGTAATCCGTATTTTAAAAATGGAGTTGTGGAAAAAATGTAAAACCTCTTGATTTTTCATCTTTAAGGTGTCCTGGACTGTAAACAATTCTTATCCAAATAACTTTCCAGAAGAACCAGAGATTTTTCGTAATTGTCGAAATGAAAAATTTGAATATTACGTTAATTTTTTCATAATAGAAACTGTCAAAAATTTTTTAATAAGTTTAATATCTATTCTTTTTCTTCAAATGACACAATAAAATTGTACCTAATCATTGATCTTGTAAAAAAATGGTTTTTTTAATAGAAAAACTGTCCTTTTTAGAAAAAAAAAATTTTTCGTATTTTCAAAATTAAGAGGGGGGGGGTTTAAAAATTTAAAACCTGTTGGTTTTTTATCTTCAAGGTAACCGTTTTTCTCGAAATGAGGTTTTTGGAATTCTAAACTTTGAAATTCCGTAACTCAGCGAATTTTTAACCAAAAAAGTTCTAAGATCACTTAAAATTTTTCAAATTTTTCCAGGAATACGCCCATATAGATAACTCCAATAGTTCCAAAGTGGGCCTTTTTCATGTGGACGTCCACATATATCTCTCGAATAGGGAGTTTTCATCAAAAAATTTTTTTATTTAAATCGATAGATTAGGTCTGATTTATATAACAAATTTTTTTTCTAATAATTTTTTAATGAAAAATAAGCGTATAAATAAATAAAAACAGTTTGCATAATTTGAAAATAACGAAAACGGTCCGGAAATAACCGAGTTCTACCGAAGGGACTGTGACGTCAGAGGTGCTTATAGTTGTCTATGTTGCCATGAATTCTTTATGTAAAACATAAATTTTTTCTCAATATTTTTATACTATGAAGAAAAACAAAAGATATAAGACGTGTTTTATGCCAGAATTTATCAGCCAACAATCAAGACACCAGAAAAATTATTTTGTTCTGTACTACAAAAAAAATATCAAGAGACAATGCTTCTATTGCAAATTGAAATGACAATGTGCTGTCGTTGTAAACCAAATTTTTCTGCTGTCAAGATCATTTTAATTTATATATTTACATTGCAAGAATTTTAAATTATACTAGTTATAAATTATATTTTGAGATATGCAAGAGTAAATAAAAATTTCTAATATTATTGTATATATAATGTAAAATTGAGTAGTCAACATAACCTAAAAATAAAATAATAAATCGATATTTTAGGCAAATTCGATGGATCTGCTTTTTCAAATCCCGGGTTTAATGTACAAGGCATTGTTTGAAAAAAAAATCTATACCTCAGTGTGATACAGTCCTATCTTCTGGTAATACTTAAAACTGTCCCATCTCGAGGTGACGTTTTCTACCGTGCAATCTCTAAATTTGACAGATTGTGGTGTGTATAAAAAAAATAAATTACGGTACTAAAAATAATTATTGCATTCAAAACAATTGTTTTTTTATATTTTTTTAAGAATAAGCACGCGTGACGTCACGTTTCAGTAACCAATAAAAATCGTTTTCTTTCAGCATGGATATTTTCAAAAATTTTACAATTTCAATTTAATTTTTTAATGTGTAAACTTAAAAAAAATTAAAAACTTTCAACGCTAATATATTTTAAAATATCTATATTTACTATTTCTTAAAAAAAAACTTGAAATTTTTTTGATGCAAACTCCCTATTGACTTTCGAGCTGCCCGTGTAATTTCAAAAAAATGTATGTCAAATAAAAATACAAAGCTACGTTGCTCAGACTCAAAACCCTCCCTCCCCCCATGTGGTCCAACGTAGCACATTACCGGACCCCCTCCCCCCCAAAGCAGGCTACGTGGTTTATGGATGGTCCCTATTCAGCAAACACCGAGAATTCAGAAAATAACCATAATTTAAAGTATATATTACTGATTTAATTTTATTGCAGTTAAGTTTAACCTGAAATAATGCGTTGCCGTGTATAAGTTTGTTAATAAATAAAAAACATGAATAATATAGATTAATTTGTTAAAAAACTACTAAATTCTATTTGTAGAAACATAAAAATAAGAAATATGCAATTATTCTAAGTTTTCCTTAACGTTATGTAAAAAAATCAATGGCTTAAAAGGTAAGAAAGCTGGGACTGAAAAGACCTTTCAGTCCCATAATTTGGAAAATTGAAAAATGTCTACAATAGGTATAGTACCTACGGTTTTCGTGGTAGCTGATTACGAATCTGGAATCAGATTTTCAAAATTTTGAAAATTCCAAATTGCGGAGTCAATATAGCGGACTATAAAATTAAAACTTATTTAATTTTATTTGAAAGTTGTCATTTGGGAGTTTTTGGGGTCGCTGATTATGGATCTGGAGTCAGTTTTTTAAAATTAAAAATGGCGGATCTAATATGGCGGATAATAAATTAAAAAATTAATCAAATTTACTTGAAAGTAGTCTTTCGGGGGTTTTTGGGATCGCTGATTACAAATCTGGAGTCAGTCTGCCAAAATTCAAAATGGCGGATCCAATATGGTTGACAAAATTTTTAAATGAAACAAATTTGCTTAAAAGTTGGCATTTGGAGATTTTGAAGTCGCTGGTTCTGAATCTAAAGTCAGTTTATTAAGATTCAAAATGGAGGATTTAATATGTTGCACGAAGAAATAAAAAATCCATCAAATTTGTTTGAAAATTACCGCTTAGGTTTTTTCTAGATCACTGATTACGAATCTAAAGTCAGTTTTTATAACTTTAAAATAATGGATACAATATGATAGTCAAAAATTAAAAATTGACAATTTAGGACTGAATGCTGCTTCTTGAAAGATTGCGGGGTGTGTAAATACAAATCTGGAATCATTCTTACAAAATTTTTAAATGGCGAATCTAATGTTGCGACTATAACAACAATAATATTAAAAATAGGAGAGAAGTACTGTTTTTTTGTCGTTTGTCATTTTCCCTTTCTTTTCTTTTGATTATCTTTTGTTTTTTTGTCGTTCGTCTTTTATGTTTCGTCACTTGTCTTTTGTCGTTTGTTACGACAAATATAAAAATATTCAAAAAATAAAAAAAACTAATAAAAGTATTAAAAAATTAAAAACAAACATTAAAAACATTTTAAAAAAAATTTTAAAATTTAAAAAACAAGTTTTAAATCCAGATGTTCATTACATGAACATTTTGCTTCCTCTTCGAGGAACTTTGTATAAAATAACAGATTCTTACAACTCCAAATAAAAGTAAAAGGTCGCCGTCGTCCTGACCACTTACTATGGTGATTTTGGTTAGAAAACGTCATCTTTGGCCCTTTGGGGAAGTTTAGAGAATATTGGAAATTTACATCCTTTTCACCGCAAAATCTTGGTTATCGTTATATAAACCACAAATCATATTAATACCTATTAAAAAATGAAAAATAACCTTCCCTTTCTTAATTCCATCGAATAAGTATGACAATTCAGTTTTTTCCGTGTATATGTACAAAAAATTAAACAAAGTAAAATTTTAAATTAATAAAAAACCCTTTTTATCCCACATGCACAAAAATGGTGCTTTCTGATAGCAGACGACAGGGAGGAAAGTCATTCATTTCTTCGACCGTATGAAAATGGCGGCCGTGTTCTCCCATGGACAAGAAAATTAGCTGTTCACATGCATTTTTCTTGCCCAAGGGAGAAAACGGCCGTCATTTTCATACAAATCGAACAAGTGAATGACTTTTACTCCCTGTCGTCTGCTATCTGAAATCGACACTTTTGTGCATTAGGAATAAAAAAATATCGTAAGTAACACGAGAATAAAGGCAGCCATTTCTTTACGGTTATTTTCGTGAAATGGCTGCCTTTATCTTCTTGTTGCTTATTATACTATTTATCAAGTAATTTAGATTTATTCAACGTTTTGTAATTGTCAAACAAAAACTTTTAACTTTTAACTTTTGTTAACTACGCATTTGCAAAAATTAATAATAATCATTTTCTACAGTCGAACCTGGATAAGCGAGAGTTCAAGGGACCGGCAATTTTCTCTCGCTTATAGAGGTTTCTCGCTTATCCAGTTTCTTAACTACAGAAGTCTAAGTCACGGGACCAGCAAATAACTCTCGCTTATAGAGGTTTCTCGCTTATCCAGTTCTCTCTTATCCAGGTTCGACTGTATTTATAAAAATTTTTTGTATTTGCACTTGAAGGAGTAAAATTCTCTTATTTTACAAAAATTTCCTCGAAGATGACGTTGTTGTCTAACCTAGAATACCATAGAAAGTGGTCGGAATGACGGTAATAATTAATTTCCACTTAAAAGTGCCCGTGTGGAAATCTGCCCAAGTTAGCCCAGTTAAAAACTGGGAGCCAGCTGGGCCCCACCTGGGCTTCCCATTTTCATAAAAATATTAACATTATAATAGAAAAAGTCTGAAAATTAAATATAACTATTTACAATAAATCATTCTACAATTAATTCATAATAATAATCATTATTATTTTAAACAATTTATTATTGTCAATAATTATAAACTTTTATTGTACTGCACTAACAGACATTTAGTTTTACCGAAATTTTAAAGTTGTTCCAGCTGAATTTATTTATTTAATAATTAACTCATCAAGGTATAACGGTTTTTAATACATTTTAATAATTGTTTAAACAAATAATTGTTGTTATTTATTAACTTTTGATACACATAACTTAGAAACTTGCAATTTTTTTTCCTAATTTTGCAATTAACTAATACGAACGACATAAAATAAAGATAATTTATGGTTTTAACAATTCAGAAATTGTTTAAACAAATTATTGTTGTTATTTATTAACTTTTGATACACATAACTTAGAAACTTGCAGTTTTTTCCTAATTTTGCAATTAACTAATGTAAATAGTAAATCATTCGGATGTTTTATGATTTTAATTTTAACAATTTATCAAATGTTTAAACAAATAATTGTTGTTATTTACTATCTCTTGACACATAGCATCTAGAAAAATAAAGTTTTTTCTTATTTTGCAATTAGTTAATCAGAGTAGTAGTAATTGTAAAATTAGAAAGAAACTGCAAGTTTCTGGATTGTTTGTATCAAAAGTTAATAAACAATAACAATTATTTGTTTAAACAATTTCTGAACTGTTTAAATCATAAAATACTGTTATTTCATACTTTTCAGATTAGTTAAATGTAAAATTAAAAAGAAACTGCATTTTTTTAGGTGCTTTGTGTCAAAAATTAGTAAATAAACAACAATCATTTGTTTAAACAGTTTTTGAATTGTTAAAACCTTAAATTATTTTTATTTCATGTAGTTCGAATTAGTTAATTGCAAAATTAGAAAAAAACTGCATCTTTCTGGAAGCTAGTGTCAGGAGTTACTAATTAACAACAATTATTTATTTAAACAATAACGACTGCAATATAACATTAGTAAAATTTATTATATATAATAACAAAAATCGTTTACAGTGAAAATTATTAATTAGTTTAGTTTTTCTTTAACATTTCATAATAAAACTTTGATGTAATTATAGTCATCTTCGTACATGAATTGACAATTGTTATAAATAAACAATAAAAAATATATAATTGTTAACATGTTAACATTTTACGGAAGCATTTTAGAGTTTGTCTATTGACCCACTCACGGAGGGTTCCGGTCAGGCGAAATAATATTATAAGTGGGCGTGAGCTGGGCCCTACCTGGGCTTCCCAGTTTTTGAGGACCCACATCAATAATATATATTTTATTTACTCTCCCTGCTACAGCAGTGTTCGAGGATCCATATACAATATTCTTAACTCTAAAATACAAAAACACTTAAAACTATATTACATACTATTACAAAACGCAAAAATATTAAAAACGCAAAACGCAAAAATATTTTCTCTCTCTCTCTTTCTCAAGTGCCTGGGCTTCCGTTTCCTGTTTTCTTTCTGCCCATTTTGGCTCTTTACGCATTTATTCCCAAAAAGAAAAAACGAAAAACAAAAATTACGATAAAACAACGCCCACCCTTATCATTTACTATCCCACATACACTGCTCTTCTCTCATCCAAATCTTTCATCCATTTCGCACCCTGTCCGCTTTCATCCAAAATCCATTTTATTACCTGTCCAGTCCCCCATTCTTCCCCCCATTCATTCACACCTCTTCCACACCTCTCCAACACATGCTCCCATTCTTCCACCTCATGTCCACAAACTCTACACATTTTCTCTTCATTCCCCAGCCAGTATCTGCATTCCCTTACCCCCTCACCCATTCTATATCTTATTATCCTACTCCATTCCGTCTCCCTTCCTCCTCTGTTAAGATATTTAGGCACACTCACACCCTTCACCATTCTGTACCACTTATTGTACCTCGACTTTCCTATTTTTTCCCACCTCTCTTCCAAATCTTTCTCCTTCCACCCTTCCTCCATCCCATACCATCCTTTTCCTTCCCTTCTCGCCTCCTTCATCACCCATTTTCTTTCCACCTCCCATTTTGACATCTCTCTCGTCCCCCTTTCCTCCCTTACTACAATAAGCTCCCTACACCGTTGAGTCCACTTATTTCCCCTTTCCTGTTTTAATTTCTCCTCGAAACCTCACGCCCTCCTCCTCTGCCTTACCACCATTTTTTCCCTGCCCGTTTCCTCCCTGAGCATGTACCCCGGACAACTTCTGCTTACCCCCATCGTCCATCTTAAATACCTCTCACTCATACTTTCCACTTTCTTTCCTTCCACCCCCATATTTCCACACCATAACACATTACAGACCATACTAACACATCAAACAACCATACTCTCTTTCTCCAATCATTCTTAAACCTCCTTTTTCCAATTCCTCATACTTGCCCCAAAATCTTACCCGCTTTTTCCAATCTTCTACTTACATGCAGCTCCTGACTTCCATTCGATTTAAACCAAAAACCCAAATAACAAAATTCATCCACTTCCTCTACATTCTTTCCATTCAACTTCCAAACCTCCTCCTCCCCACACTTCCTATTTCTAAATCTTATAATTTTCGTTTTCTCGACATTCACCCATAGATCCTTTCCCCTTACATACTTTTCGAACTCTCTCATCAACAATCTCATTCCACTTTCACACTCTGCCAACAACACTATGTCGTCGGCGTAAGCCATCGAATAAATTCTCCCCTTTCCCAAAATCACCCCTCCCTTCCCTCTTTCGCTCAATTTCTCCTCCAAATCCGCCATCAACAGACTAAAGAGCATTGGACTCAACGGGCACCCTTGCATTAAACCCCTCCCCATCCAAAAGATATCTCCAAAAGCTTCCCCAACTCTCACCCTTGTCCTCACATCCTCGTACAACTCCTTAATCCGCTCAATGAGACCTCTCTCTACTCCTCTTTCCCGCAACGTTTTCCAGAGCACTCCTCTGCTGACTGACGGAAACGCCGCCTTAAAGTCGACGAACAGTGCCACTAACTTCCCCTTCTTTTTTCCCAATTCCTTCCCCACCAAAAAATTCAACGAGTATATGTGGTCCATAGTGCCCATCCCTTTACGGAATCCTGCCTGACTTTGTGGTATCCCTCCAGCCTTGTCCACTCCCGTTTTCCAACCCTCCGGACACCCTTGTCCCTTCCACACCCTATTAATCACTTCCCACATCTCTTTCCTAATTACTTCCCCCCCATACTTTAAACTCTCCGCTTCCATCCCGTCGAAACCCGCTGCTTTATTTCTTTTCATCATGTTGATTGCATTGTCCACTTCCTCCCTGCTTATTTCCTCACCCTCTGCTTCGTCTACCGCCATTCTCCTTTCTCCCACCACCCTCCCATCTACCCCCCCACTGAGCTCCTTAAAATACCTAGTCCATTGCCCCATACTTATACCCCTATTCACCTCTCCTTTTCTTTTCCTTTCTCTATTTATTACTTCCCATTCCCTCCCTTCCTCCACTGCCTTTTCTACCTCTTCTAAAAAATTCCTTTTTTCCTCTTCTTTTTTCCGCGCTATCAACTTCTCGTGCACATCTTGTCTTCTCTTGTATTCTTTTCTGTCTATATGTCCTTTTCTCCATAGTTTAATGTTTCCCTTCATTACCTCCTTACTTGTGTCACACTCCTTGTCCCACCAACCCCTCCTTGCGATCTCCTTTCCTTCTTCCTTCGGCATCCCCTCTTTCACCCTTTGTACGACTCGCACCATACTTTCAACTCTTTCGTTTACCCCCGCCCCCTCGCTAACTTCTATCCACTCTTCCTGCATCCTTTTTTCAAATTCCTTCAACTTTTCCACCGTCCACTTGCCCATTTTTTCTATTCTATTCTTCTTTTCGCATCTCGCGTCTTCTCTCCTTTCCACCTTTCCTTTTAACTGGACCATAACCGGGAAATGCTCTGAACCCAGTTCCATTCCCACCTTCATCGCACTCAGCCGCTTTCTCACCCTTTCCTCAGCCAGCACATAGTCAATGACAGTATCCCCCCTCCCCATGAAATATACTCTCCTTCCTCATCCCCCCTACTATTCCCATTGCATATTTCCCAACCTTCGCTCTCCAATATCCCTAACAATCTCCTTCCTTCCCCATCCACCTCTTTATGTTTTGACTCTCTTTCATACTTATTCGTTTCCTCATTCCATTGCCCTCCCCCTAACGTCCCCGTCCATGCGTTTAAATCACCCCCAATAAGAACCAGTTTTTCTTTCCCCCTATCCATCCACTCCTCTAGTGTATTCCATCCTTCGTCTTCTCCTCTTCTCCTGTAAATGCCTACAATATCCATTTCTTCCCTTCCCACCCTAATGGTTCTCACCATGCTCCCCTCTTTTTCCACTCCTTTCGTTTTCTTCCCTTCCCTTATCCCCACTCTCACTCCAGAGATAATTCCTCCCGCACTTCTGCCCTTCACCGCTTCTTTTCTTGCCCCCTGCATTCTCCAACGATATCCTTTCGGCAACTTCATTTTTACTTTCTCCCATTCTCTAGACTCCACCCACGTCTCCAACAAAAATATAACCTCCCATTTTCCCAATGTCCTCCAGAAACCCTCATCTTTATTTTTCCAGCCCCCTATATTCCAAAAAACTATCCTTATACCGTTTCTCCCTTCTCCTATTCTCCCTCTCCAAACCTTACACCCCCTCTTCCCCTATTCCCCGTCCCTATGTCACCCTCCATCTTCCATTGTACTCCATCAATCCACAAACAATCCCTACCCATTATCACTGTCTTGCCTTTTCTCCTTTCTTCCCACGCTTTCTCCCTCAACAGCCAATCCCTTCTTCTTTCTGTCCAAGATTTATCCTCCTCTATTCTTTCCTCTCTACCTCTCAACTTCTTTTTCAACTCCATTACCTCCCTTTTCTCCTCCTCGTTACCCAATTCTACCACCCAAATTTTTGGGATTTCCCTGTTTTCACCTCCCACCCCTTTCACTCCCTTGATATTGACGTTTGCTCCTATCTCATCCAGCAATGCTTTTACTTTTTTCCTTTCCTTCATCCTTTCCCGCCCCTAGACCTCTAATTACTATTCCACATTTCCTCTTCTCTCTCTCCAATCTTTCCACCACCCTTGACAAATCCGACACTTTCTTCTCCAATTCTATCGCTTGTGTCTCTCCTCCTTCCTGCCTTCCAACTGTTGACTCCTCTTTCATCTCCAACTGCTCCACTCTCCTCTCCAGACTCGCCATCTCAGTGCTTCTACGACTATCAATCACTTCCTGTGTCGTTTCAATCATCTCCATCCTTTCCAATAACCCATCTTTCTCTCTTTTCCATTTTTCCTCCCAATTTTCCCACATCTTTTTTATTTCCCCAACTACTCCTCTAATCTTGTCCATTTTTCCATCCCTTCTCTCTTCTCTCCTCGCACTTTCTTCCCTAGCCTCTTTAATTTCCCTCCCCAAATTCTCTATTCTTTTATTAGTCTCCTCACTCATTTTCATCATGGCTCTTGCCATATCTCCCATCCCCACCATTACGTCCCCATACTCCTTCAACTCGTCCTCATTTTCCTCCTCTTCCCCCTCTTTCTGACTGCTTTCACTCCTAACCCTCTTTTTATCCCTTACCTGCTTCTGCCAAACCGCCATCTCATTTTTTGTTATCTTGGCATACTTCATCAACCCCTTTTGCTTACCCTTTCTTCTAGCACTAAATGTCACATAGTCAGGTAAAGATGACGAAGACATTTTTCTTAAAGCCTTGGGGGTCTCAAAAACCTCCTCGTCATTATCACTATCCGTCCCTAAATGCTCTACCTCCCCCTTGTCCCCCCGACTCGATTCTGCCCGCCCTCCAGTAATCACCTGCCCTCTGTCTCCAGCATTCTCATGCCCTCTGTCGACTTTTACTGGCGACCTTTCTAACAGCGACATGGATACCCGCCTTTACGTACCCTTCCTTTCTCTCTCTAACTCCTTAACCTCTCACTCACACTCCCCACGCTCTCAACCTAACCTTCCAAAACCCAGTACAACTTTACACACTTTTTTAAAACACACTAAAGCACTCACCACAACTTTTTTATCACTCACATGCACCCAGTATTTCTCTTCACACAATTCACCACTTTTACTCTACCCACCCCTCAAAAATACTGAAAAAATACTTTATAGAAAACCGCAATTTGCTATAACGTCCGTACTAAACCGTAACCGGAAACGGAAGCCACACATCAATAATTATATAAGCAAAAATTTCTAAGTCCAAACCTAAAAATTTTTTTTTCAACAAAAAATTAATGTTTATAATGACTTAGATTAAGAAAAAACGTGTTTTTAACAAAAATGTATTCACAATATTTTTTTTTATGTAATGTCCACATAATTAATTAGTAAAAATTTCTAAGTCCAAACAACTAAAAAAAAATTTTTTTTAGACCAACAAATTAATGTTTATAATGATTGTAAACAATAAAAAACACATTTTTTAATAAAAATGTATTGATATATTTTTTTCATAATAATATGAATATTATTTTAAGAATATTTATCGTTTATTATTACATTATTAATATTGTTATTATTATTATTAAACTATTTATTTGTTACGGTGTATTCGTGTCAGTAAGTGCTTTATTAAATCATTACAGCAGATCAACAAGTCACTGACAATAAAACGTCGGTGTTCAGTAGTTAGTCTCCGTAGTATAGTGGTTAGGGCGTTAGTCTAGTAGTCCGTAGGTCGTAGGTTCAATCCCCGCGTGCGTTAAATTTTATTTGTTTCTTAGGTTTGCGTTTATTCCGATTTTTCTGCATTGTATTCGTATAAGTATGCAATTTAGTGATTATATATACTATTTAATAATTTAATTAACAAATTTCTAATTTTTTTATAAATTTTTAATTTATAAATGAAAGGATATATATTAATTCCCACATATATGCTAACATTATTTATGAATTTGCTTTTGGTCACAATTTCATTAAAAAAAAAGTAAAAATCGTTAAATAATATAGTTATTTATTTATAATTCGACTTATTTGTTATTAATAAACAATTTATTCTTTAATTTGAATGAAAACTAAATCTATGGGCCCCAGCTGGATTTTTCCTAGGTGGGCTGTGGCTGGATTCACCGTTACAAGCCAAGGAGTCGCCCACCTGGGCCATCCCTGCTGGGATCCACCTAGAACCTGGGAAGCCCACCTGGGACCCACCTCACTTTTCCACACGGGTGTAAAATTATTGTACTTCAATAAAAATTCTTCGAAGATGACGTTTATTTCTAACCAAGAATACAATAGGAAAAGGTCAGGATGACGGCGATCATTAATTTGTATTTTGAGAATTGAAATTCTATTAATTTGACAAAACTTTCTCGCAGATGACGTTGCTTTCACACCTAGAGCACAATATGAAAATGTTAAGATGGTGGCATCTTTATTCTGCATTTGCAAAAGGTAACAACTTTTCTCCTATTTATCAAATCCCACACCGAGATAACAAATTTCTCATGACTAAATTATCGCAAGAAGGTGTTAGGCAGTGTTAGGATTTTGCCGGGAGGTTAGAAATAATAATAAAAAAGTCTTAATTTTGATAAACAGTTTCACAAAAAAAATATTATTTTACATCATTAATATTGGTGACAGCCTTATTTATGCTTTCAGTTGCGTATTTTAATAGATAGATAACCTCGGCGTCGAAAAATGGTGATGAATAATATTTGGATAAATAATTATATTTTTAATCGTCGGGAAAAAGTGCGACTCAAGGTTTCAAAACTCAGATTGGCCATGGATGGCTTTCACGGATGGCCCATGGATAAATTTGTGGCAAAGCTAGGAAAATTTCTACTTGGGACAGAGGGAAATTTACATAAACTATTGTTTTCGAACATTAACATTAAACGATTTCTTATATTACAATAATAGGAAGTGACAGAGTGGGGCATAATATTAAAAAACAAGGTTTGAATGCTATTGCATATGGACATTTTCCGTCAGATTTTTACTTAAAATTTTTTTTGGATTAAAACAATTTTTTTCGAATTCTATATGAAAAATAAGTAAATACGTAAATTTTTTAAATTTAACATCTTCCGAAGCAAAGGATTTTTAAAACACTTTTAACTCCGATATACCAAAAGATAAAAAATAATGTAGGTAATACATGAAAATGACTAGTATTTTCTTGAATTTTTCAAATATGTAATAAAAAATAACTTTAATATAGCTAAAACATTAAATAAATTAAAATTTCGTTTAACATGTGACTTTTCTTAAAAGCGAAGTAATTGATTATATATATATATATATATATATATATACACACTGGGGTCAAAAAGTTTCAGTACATTTGTACTAATTATTGTTAAGTGCTCGCATCACTTAAAATTCAAATATTTCTGTAAAAATAGATGTAAGAGCTATCAAAGTAGGATCATTTTAAAGTTCAATAAATTTAGAGTCAAGTAGGATAAGATATAACCACTATTTAATAGTGTAAATATTAAAAATATAATTCTTTAAAGTCAGAGATTTTTTGTGAAAATTGCGATTTTGAAATCTGGAATTCAAGCGTACGCCAATTGAAGAAAAATTTTTTTTCTAAGTTTTGATAGTTGCACAATAAAAAGTACAAATTTCATTCTTTAATTCTAGACCAAAATAATTCACATATATTAAGTATTTTCTTCATATTCTATAAAAATAATATTTCTTGTTCTAAATTTTTCGAAGAATATAAATTGCAAATTCGTCGTTTTTATTCACTTGTTCTATCAAATAACCACACCTTTGAAAAATATAGAACCTCTTCATCTTAGAAAATTTAAGATATTTACATGAAATTTATCTCTCTTTTTATTGTTTTACAAATTTAAACTCTATCATTATTCCTTATTTTCTTTCTAGGTGACTATTTTTTTATTTTACAATAACAAAAAGGTGCATATTTTTCAAAAGTGTGAAACTTTTTGACCCCAGTATATATATATATATATATATATATATATATATATATATATATATAACGTATATTTTTATATATACAATATAATAATAATATATATAATATACGTATATTTTTATTTTGAGATTTGATGAAAATTACAGAAGTTATTAATTATTGAAATTTAATGTTTTTGAAAACAGTGTACTTTTTAAAAGCGTTTTTCTTCCTCAATATTTCTATTTAGAAAATAATATACTACATGAAATTTGTTTGGAATTTTATAAACTTTTCAAATATGCAATAATAAATAACAAACGAGCAATGGGAATACCTAAAAAGTTCAAATCAAACTTAAAAAGTGTTATTTCTCAAAGATGGACACTTTCGATTTTCAATTTTTTTCTCTTCACTTAATCTTTAAAAAATGAAGAATTTTTCCTTCTTATGAGAAAGTAGTGTTATTTTATTTAATTATTATTTACAATATTCTTAAATCTAAATGCACGCATTTTGTAGTTGTATTATGTAAATACAATTTAGATTCGTTCAATTTCTATTGAATGTCATTTGTTTATTTTTTTTGTCTAAATTGTATTTACATAATACAACTACAAAATGCGTGCATTTAGATTTAAGAATATTGTAAATAATAATTCAATGACATATAACACGACTTTCTCATAAGAAGGACAAAATTCTTCATTTTTTAAAGATTAAGTGGAGAGAAAAAAATTGAAAATTGAAAGTGTCCATCTTTGAGAAATAACACTTTTTAAGTTTAATTTCAACTTTTTAGGTATTCCCATTGCACATTTGTTATTTAGAATTGCACATGAGCGGCTGGATCGTACAAGGGCACGTAAATTTTTCTCGGCCGAAATCTAAGTCCCCTGAACACTCAAAATTCAACTTCTGATTTTAAATATTTTAAATACACATCCTTATAGAAAATTTCATTCCGCATCTTTTTTTCTTATGAAATTTTTTTCTATCTATTTCCGTTTTCGAAATATTTGGGAAAAACTGTTTTTTTTAAAACTGTAAATTTAATGACATTTTTCACTTCAACTCGAGATATTTAAGACTATTTTAGAAATTTTTCAATGAAACAAAAAAGACAATACGTCTTAAGGTATTCTACGAATTATAAAAAAAGAAAAAAGTGGTTTTGTTTATAAACAAAATTGTTATTAATTTTTTTCTTTATTAATGTAAAAATCACGAACTACAATCTTCACAGCTCTCGTTTAACGGGCGAATTTTGAGTAACAGAGAACTTTCAGTGAGAAAGTTGTTCATTATGATCCAAAAAAGTTTTCTGGAAAATCATAAGGCTAATAAATAATTAGTGTCGAAATGGTGAATGTTTAAAGTTGCTAGCGACCAAACATATAGCACGCGTCACTCGCCATACGTGCTTGGGAGTGTTGTTTCATAGGTTATGGCCAGTGGCGCGTGCTACACGTTTGGCTGCTAGCAACTTTAAACATTTACCATTTTTACACTAATTATTTATTTGCCTTATGATTTTCCAGAAAACTTTTTTGAATCACAATGAACAACTTTCTCACTAAAAGTCGACGCCTCCTGACGAGATAATATGATTTCAAACGTCAGTTCAGGATAAATCTATCTCAAAAACAAATGCAAGATGAAGTTAACTTACAAATTAATACGAGACAATTTTATTTTATTCTTCAATTCAAGATAATGCTATCTCAAGATCCAATGCAACAAAATGACAACTAAAGGTATAGCATATTAAATATATAATTCCCTCTCGAAATAGGTGTAATTAATTATAACTATTTCATTTCAATTAATATATTTAAATACTTTTTAATTAACAATACATGAAATAAATTTTAATCGAATTTTTACTCATATAACCTAGTCTGAAAAATAAACATGTTTTACAATTACATAAAAAGTTTTTAGTACAAATAAATATCCACTTACAAAATACTTTTAATTATCAAATCCATTTTAAAGAAAAGGACTTTTTGTAAAAGAAGCTAAATTTGTTTTTAATTCGATTTTAATAATATTAAAATAATTCTTAATGTAAATAAAAAAATTGATTTTCATTTTGGAAGTCTAATTTATTTTTCGTATTTATTATTTCTGTTTGCTAATTATTTATTTCAATATTTTTATTTATTATATTAGTCAAGCATCGTCACTTCGAACACAGTCCAAAATATTGTATTTGTACTAAATATATTTCGAGAGAGTATCATATACGTTATACCTTTAGTTGGCATTTTGTTGCATTGGATTTTGAGATAGCATTATCTTGAATTGAAGAATGAAATCAAATTGTCTCGCATTAATTTGTGAGTTAACTTCATCTTGCATTTGTTTTTGAGATAGATTTATACTGAACTGACGTTTGAAATAATATTATCTCGTCAGGAGGCGTCGAAGTTCTCTGTTATTCAAAATTCGCCCGTTAAACGAGAGCCGTGAAGATTGTAGTTCGTGTTTTTTACATTAATAAAGAAAAAAATTAATAACAATTTTGTTTATAAACAAAACCACTTTTTTCTTTTTTTATCATTCGTAGAATACCTTAAGACGTATTGTCTTTTTTGTTTCATTGAAAAATTTCTAAAATAGTCTTAAATATCGCGAGTTGAAGTGTAAAATGTCATTACATTTAGTTAAAAAAAAACAGTTTTTCCCAAATATTTCGAAAACGGAAATAGATAGAAAAAAACTTCATAAGAAAAAAAGATGCGGAATGAAATTTTCTATAAGGATGTGTATTTAAAATATTTAAAATCAGAAGTTGAATTTTGAGTGTTCAGGGGCTTAGATTTCGGCCGAGAATTTACGTGCCCTTGTACGATCCAGCCGCTCATATTTGAAAAGTTTATGAAATTTCCAACAAATTTCATGTAGCATATTATTTTCTAATTTGAAATATTGAGGAAGAAAAACGCTTTTAAAAAGTACACTGTTTTCGAAAACATTAAATTTCAATAATTAATAACTTTTGTAATTTTCATCAAATCTCAAAATAAAAAAATACGTATTTATTTTTTTTCGATACAGAATCCAAAAAAAATTATTCTAACCAAATCTAATTTTTTAATAAAAATATTGTGGAGAATACCGCATATATATTTTGATTTTTACAAGATGGCCGTATATATGCGTCATGTACTGAGAATAAGCATTTTTGAATGTAACATGTGCGACACTTTAATTTCGTACCGTGTCGGTATCGTATCGTGTCACGACGCGATACTTTTCTCGACACGATGTATCGTGATGGGCGTCGAGATGATACCGACACGATACTAATGTTCGTATCGTGTTGGTGTAGCAAGGCAGAGCGCCCGCATAGAGGGAGAATTTCTCTCTCAGCCTGTTGCTCGCGAGCCACGCATTTGTGCAGGCCTGATTTATATGTTTTTCATATATCGATTAATTTTTGTGCTACAAGGTTCACTTTTTTTAAATTGCTCAGAATTTTATACACTTTCTTTTTTAATTAATTTTTTTTATTAATTCTTTTTTATTTTTACCCTTAAATGTAATGAAAAGCGGTAATTTTCAAAAAAATGATTTCTTGCACCAATTTTGCAAAAAAAATTTGCTTTCCCGACGGAGTTCGAAGTACCAAATTCAGGCACTTTATTTTGACCCCAAAATGAAGGGTTTAAGCAAGAAAAATTGCGGTTCCAAGATAAAACGTGATATGCCTTCTTTATCGAATAATTTGTCTGGACTAATTGAGCCTCCCAATTTAAGAACTCGCCCGACGCTGGGATAAAATTATTCCCCAGCATAAATTCGTCCCTGATTTCTCTCTCATTCGCTGCCGCGCGAAGCCAGAATCGAGTCATCACAGTTGAACTTCAATGCACCAATCGGTCGAAAAACGACTTAACATTTTTAATGATATATCGAAGACGGATTAACTTTTTTTCATTTTGGAAGGCTTATTTAAAAGCTAAAATTCTAACGAATATTTCTGTGTTATTAGAAAAATTTTATTAAAATTTTTCTAGATTTTTGAAAAAATTGAAGTCAAGAGACCAAAATGAGAAAATTTGATAATTTTTTTTATTTCTTTCTCACTCTACAACTCAAAAAATAGTTAATGAAATGACTTAAAAAACAGCTTATTTTACGCAAAATTCATTCAGCTTTCTAACCGTATTTAAGTTTATTTTGCATCTCATTTTTTTCTCATAGAGTCGCGTGTAATCGTCCTGATACTCGTGGATGGTAGTGTATATGTTTTTGTATATATATCCAATTGTTATAAGGGATTCAATTTTAAACAAATCTTTTTATTAAATAATTTATAATAACAATTTTTAATGCTTTTTATTTATATATCAAGAAAGTAAATAACAATATTTACAATAATAAATTTCAGAATGTAAATTTACATTTATATGTCAAAAACCATTTTTAACGAACCTTTTCAAACCAATAACTAACAATTATTGAACATATAATTGATATGACTAATCAATAATAATAATAATAAAAATAATTGTTTTAACAATGCAGAATTTGAAAATCGAAGATTTCAATGATTTCTCTATTTTATCTTTTAAAGAACAGGTAACCCAAAAATTGAGACACATGAGGTATTTTACGGAATCGTTTTCTAGTCTATTTCCATGTTTTCGAATTGTAAGGGATCTTCGAGAAAACAACCTTTCCGCTGGAACCGATGTGGTCTGCACACTAAACAGTAAACAAATCTCTAACCATCTTAGCTAGAGTAGGGTATGCTAATTGGTTTTTTTGCCACTATTTTATGGCATTTTATGGATATGAAAGATAGAGATAAATTTCTTTACGTCACTTATTAAGACCGTTATAACATTTTCTGGATGGTTGTTGAGATGAATTGTTTTGGAAGAACCCTCTTAAGTTCAGCGATTTTGGTTCACCCCTTGGTATATCATAATCAGGCAGTGTAATTGTAGTATTTCTCGAATCATTTACAGTAGAATCTTTCTTATATAATAATAATAATATAATTTTTTTTCTAATATTAAGTAATTATTTATTATGAAATACTATGGATTGACATATATCATAATATGACAGTAAACTAAGAGGAATTAAAAAGCGTTAGAGATTAAATTGGGACCAAAAAGACGAAATTAATTAATTTTTGAATTGATTTTTTCTTCTTAAAAATGAGTCTAAATTAAAACCAAATAATTTTTAAGACATTTTGAAAAAATAATCTTTTGATGGATTATTTGCAACCTTGATGGATTAAAGCATTGCAAATTAGTTTAATCAATTTTGGTATTAAAATAATATACCAGACAATTTTTAGTGACTGTATGAAATAATATTTTTATATCCACATTTTTTAAATTTGAAACTAAATACTCTTAATACAACAAACACATGTCAGTTTTTATTAATAAGTAAAAATTTGCAGGAAAATTATACCTCAAATTTGTAATATTCAGCTTTAAAAATTGATTGGAATTTTTCTAAGTAAGCTTTCTTTATTTCTTGGCCCAAGCTAGTGTTATCGAATGCTTGAAGCTTAAACCTTGGATCTAAGAACAGCACAGAGCAGTACATCTAATTGCTTTTCTGGTAATGCTTTATTAATTTTTCGTAGCAAGCTTCTAAGCCTTGCAGAATAGCATCGTCCGTCCAAATAATTTCATCAAGAGGCTTGTTTCTCAACTAGTTCATATATAAAATGATCTGGTCTAACAGCAAATTAAAGCATATCCCTGTAAGCGGCAGAGTAGCATATTTGTCTCAGCTTAGTACTTCAGTATGTTCTAACTATGTTCATATCACATAGTAATCCTAGCTCACTTTGCATTTTAAGAGCAGAATCTACTATTGTGAAAGTCGAATTCCATCTGGTAGAAATATCAATTTTCGGAATGTACATTTTTTACTCTGTTATGCTGCAACAATTCTGCAACTTGTTACGCCATTGTTCGGAAAATTTTAATTTTTTAAATAATTTCCTTAACTTATCAAGAGGAAAATTTTCTATCTTCTTATCCAAATCTTTACAAGCTCTTCAGTTTCATCATTATCGAAATTTAAAAAATTTGCAGATATTGCCTTATTGTTCTCTTCACTTTCTTTTCTATCGATATTTCTATCGTAATCATTTTCATTTTCTCCTGCATGTAATCGATCGAGCTTCAATTTATTTAGGAAATATTGCACACTTAAATGCAGAATGTGGGCATAACATTTAAAATGTTGATCCTCGGAATTAAATGGCATTGATTTTGCCAATTCTGCAATGACAGTTGTATTCGCTGCTGCGTTGTCTAATGTGATGTCTTGAATTTTACTTTGAAGATTGAATGTCTCCAGTTGTTTATAAATAATATTGGTGATTTCTTTCCCAGAATGCTTTCCATTCGACGGAATAAAGAATAGAGTTAATGAGTATAAGTTCCAACATTCGTCCAAAAAATGTGCTGTTACTCCAAAATAAGAACGCAACTGTAGATCGATGTCCAGCCGTCTATAGTAAGAGAAATTTTAGAATCATTACTCTGTAGAATTTCAAAAACAGTGGCTTCCATTTCCATATATCTTTTTACAGTCAAATTTCGGAGTTCGTTTCTCAAGGGTACATTCGCGTGTGGATTTAAATAATTAAATATATCTTGGGTGTCAGCATCAGTGAAAAAATTAAATGGCAAATATTTCTTCGCAATCCAATCTACGACTTTATTAATAATAAATTTCTACAAATACATGGAACTTTCATATAATACTGTTTGCCGCATTGTTATATTTATCTTTTCAAATAAATATTTAGTCATTAAAATTTTTCCATAAGAATTAAAATTGTCAAAAATTTCAAATTCAAATGTTTTTGAAATTAAACAACTTATAAAAAATTGTTATAAAACATGGAGAAATCGATCACTCCGAGTCTTCGACTTAGAGCAATTAATATCTTTATGTTTTATAAATAATTAAAAATGACTGACTGCGATAAAATCATTATTTTATATTATAAGAATGTTATCACTGTAACTTATTAAAAATTACTTTCATCACTTATATTCGAATATTGTTTTCCAGAATTTTTAACTAAAATTCTTCTTTAAATTAATTATTTTTAATATTTTTTGAAAAATTTCAAATCCTTTTGTTTACAATTTAATTTTTTTGCAATTTAAATTTAAATTTTGGCCAATTCAAATTAGAAAACATTTTTACTAATTCAAATTTAGAATGTTTAATCTTCAATTATTATCTAAAATGTTAACTGAAATTTATATTTAAATAATTTTTTATTAGAAAAATCTACGAGAATTTAATTATTTAAATACAAAAACATACAATTTATCGAAGAATTCAATGTCTTTTAAAATTTAACTCTTATAAAGAATTTTATCAACAAATTTTTAAATTAGTAATTAAAATTCTTTGACGAATTTAAAAAAAAATTTAAGAATAATTTCATTTTTCGAGAAATTAGATTAAAATTGTATTAGAAATAATTGGATCTCTGTAAAAAGCTTTCTTGAATTGGGAAAAGTTTTTGAAAATGATTGAATTTTTGAGAAAACATTTATTACCTATTTATAAAAATAATTAAAATTTCGACGATTATTTTTTTAAACTTTAGACCCTAATTGAATTTCTGCGATGAATTTAAGTACTTTTGAAAATAATTGAATTCTTGAGACGAATTTTTAAATGCCTAACGGAATGAATTTGTAAAATTTTATTGAAATAATAGACATTGAAAATAATTGAATTTTGATAAATTATTGAAATTAATTAATTTTCTGCGAAGAATTTTATTAAAATTATTTTGAAAAAATTGCATTGTTAAAAAGAATTTTATTAAATTTTTTTAAAATAATTTAATTCTTTCGAAAAATTTTATTTAAAATGTATTGACAATATTACTTAAATTCTAATAAATAAATTATAGGAACCCGTGTGGAAATAGCCCGAGTTAGCCATGACAAAATTAGGTTTCTGGTCAGGGGCTAGCTTGAAGTGGGGCTCCCTGGACATAGCACGGCTAGCGCCCAAATTCAATTTCTTCACGGGAAGGCTTTTTAAAATAACTGAATTGCTTTGATGTATTTTAACAAAATTTTCAAGTATAATTATATTTTTCGAGAAATTCTATTAAAATTTGTATTAAAAATAATAAAGATTATTTTATTTATGAAAATAATTAAGTCTCTGTAAAATTTTTTTATTTATGACAAAATGGAATCTCTCAAAAAAATTTGATTATTTTTTAAAATAATTGAATTATTGCAGAGAAAGAATAAATAAATTTTTTAAAGAATTTGTAAATAATAGAATTCCTATGAAATTTGTATTATTTAATTAATTCATTCAAAATTGAAATTTTACGGAATTTTAAATTACAACCTTTTGAAGTTTATCTATTTATGAAAACTGTAAACGCAATTCTTTTAAAATTGAATTAATTTTGAAATATTGAAGAAAAATTAGATTCCAATAATAAGCAAAATAACTTTAGAAAACAATAATTTTCCAGGATTTTGATCAAAATTCCTTACCTTTTCTATGTTTTTTCAAGGTTTATAAAAATTCCCTGGCATGACAACCTGTACTAACAATAACTCGTAATAATAATAACTATTTTTTGTAAATTTTAATCTAAATTTTTTTAAATTTATTCAACATTAATAACAATAGTAACAAATAATATGAATAATAATAACTATTAGTTTAATTAATTAATAAAAAATAATTAATTCACAGTTTTCTCTACACTAACTGATTTCATTAATTTTATTTAGTAGGTATTATATTGAGTTAATTAGAGCTTTAATAAATTGTTTTTCTTACTTCTTAGGTCGATTTTAAAAGCAACGTTTTTTCGGGATAAGTTTCTGCGAATCTGTCTGTGTGAATTTCTCGAAGGTGTCCCATAAGACCGGTGGTGTTGCTGTCTTTCAGGGACGGCGCAAACAATCTTTTTCATGTATGGAAATTTTTCTTGAGGGGGAGGGGAATTTAGAATAGAATACCGCGAGTAACAAACTGATCCATTTCTATTAAATAAAATGCAATATATATATATATATATATATATATATATATATATTTTTAACATATGATACTTTATACTATTAACATACAATATTATTTACTCTTTAATTTTAACCGACCAGAAAAGACACCCAAAACTACAAAAACAAAGTAGAAAGAGCAAAATGTTAAACAAAATAAGAGTCAAATCAAATTCTTACAATCAATTTCAACTCGCTTACTCAAAAGTCGTAAAATTTAAGTTAAATAACAAAAACTTTCCATTTTTTGCTTTAAATTTGGATAGAAAAAATTAATTCAAGTTATGCGCAGTCAAATTTTTAATATTTTTTTCAAAATTTTCGTGTATGGAATTCCATACATGGATTCGTTTCATGTATGGAGAACTCCATACCCTCCATACCATCCATACTGCTTGCGCCGGCCCTGCTGTCTTTCATTTTTATGATGACCTCTGTCTCAGGTTTACACAATTTGCATCTTTCCATTTTGAAAACATTTTTAAGGAAGTAGTCAAATGACTCGTTCAGTGACAGAGCATTGTGTTTTCGTCTTTTAGATTTGAATGGAATATTTCGATATTCTTCTCCAGTACTGTTCAAAATAAAACGTCAGTAAAAAGTATACTTAACGTTTAATTATTTAAAAAATCTAACCATTATTTTTTAAGTAACTTGTAATATGTTGAAATTTAATTTTATAAAATAATAAATGACAATAGAAAAGTCAACAGCAGAAAATTAATTGATTTCTAAATATTTACTAATTATTAATATTAAAGTGAAATTATTTTGTAATTTGTTAACCCCTTGACTGTGAGACGTACATTTGAAAGTGGGCTTTCAGTGTAAGGTACGTCTATAGACGTACATACAAAAAAATTGATAAAAGGCAGAAAAAACAAGTAGGGGAGGGTAGGCTACATTGAACCGGGTATTTTATAAAGTCCAAGAACTAATTAAATTTTACTAATTTCGATCAGGTTTTTGTATCAAAATTAAGCTAATGTACTCCTTTAGTTAGTACACACGTTACAAACACAAATTATTATGATTAAATAATTAAATTTAATTTTTTTCTAACAAGTCACACTTTTCTTATTTTGAAGGATGTGTGTTTACATTGAACCACCTCTAATAAAACACTACAATTTACTTCAAAAATAATATTTCCACTTGCACATTGTAAAAAATCTTATTTTTCACTCAAAAAAAATAGAAAATTGTTGTTAAAGAGTTATTATTTGTTAATATAAAAGATTAATATATTTTGATGTCAGGTTAGGTAGGTAAAGTGACAGTTTGAGTTTATCTCGTTCATAATTGTGATAAAAGCATGTCTTCCAGTATTTTTCTTACTAATTAGTAGAGCAGATAACTTTACAACTCTTAAAATTGAAAATTCTTTGCTTTTTCGGGTGGTTCAATGATGCCGCACTCACTGTATTCACATGACATTCACAAAAAAAATTGTTTATAAAAAATTTATGTAAGAGTTAAAATTCTTTATCACATCGGAATATTGAAGTTGACACCCTAAGCGAAATAAATCACAAGTTTACTAATTTTTAAAACTTCTTACGAGGGGGAGGGGGGGGTCAAATTTTCCAAAAAAATGTCTTACGTAATTTATGGACAGCCCCATAGTCTGCTTCAGTAAAACTCACTTATATATTAAATAAGAAAAAATTTCACTCAGTCATTTCTTAGAAAATTGAAGTGGTTCACTGTTAACGCTGGTTCAATGTAACCTACTCTCCCCTAAATTTACGTCACACATACGTTACTTATGGTATTTTCGACGCTAAATCCGTATCTGAAGTCAAATTTTAAAAATTCAAAAACCAAAATCCAATATGGCTGCTCAAAAGTAGACTGTTTTGAATGATACTTTTATTATATTAAATCTCAGGCAGCATACATTATTATATCAAAATAATATCTCACACAATTATATCAAAATGTTGACAATGTCGCTGGTTACGAATATGAAGTTAGATTTTCGAAATTCAAAATAGCGGATCCAAAATGGCGGACGTATTTTTTGAATTCATCGTATTCGCTTGAAACTTGTTACTCGGGGGTTTTCAGGGTCGCTGATAACGAATCTATGCTCAGATTTTAAAAATTCAAAATGGCGGATCGAATAAAGCAGACATAGTTTTTTAATTTCTCGGATTCGATTGAAACTTGTTACTCGGGGGTTTTCGAGGTCGCTGATGACGAATCTGAAGTCAGATTTTCAAAATTAAAAATAATAGACGTATTTTTTTGAATACGCGTTTTCAGGGTCGCTGATAACGAATCTAAAATGCATTTTTAAACATTCAAAATGGCAGATCAAAATCAGCGACCTCGAAAACCCCCGAGTAACAAGTTTTAAGCGAATCCGTTGAATTCAAAAAAATATGTCCGCCATTTTGGATCCGCCATTTTGAATTTTAAAAATCTGACTTCAGATTCGTCATCAGCGTTCCCATTAACCCCTGAGTAACAAGTTTAAAGTGAATCCGATGAATTTTTGAAAATGTCGTCCGCCATATTGGATCCGCTATTTTAAATTTTGAAAATCTGACTTCATATTCGGAATCAGCGACCTTGAAAACCCCCAAGTAACAAGTTTCAAGCAAATCCGATGAATTCAAAAAAATACTTCTGTTATTTTGGATCTGCTATTTTGAATTTTGAAAATCTGACTTCAGATTCGTCATTAGCGACCCCAAAAACCCCTGAGTAACAAGTTTAAAGTAAATCCGATGAATTTTTAAAAATGCCGTCCGCCATATTAGATCCGCCATTTTGAATTTTGAAAATCTGACTTTATATTCGAAATCAGCGACCCCCAAAACCTAACTGTACCCAATCTCACAAATTTTAGTCGCCAAAAAATTTCTTAACATTTTGGACCCACTTTAGAAATTTTTTTCCTCACAGCGAAGGGGTTAACCTTACAAAGTTTCTGTACAAGTTTCTATTTATTATAATACCATGATTAACTTTTTTCGCCATCTTCATTTAAACAATTTACTTTGTCTTTTACGTTTTCAGGCATATTGTATAAAAATATAAATCTAATTATTTTTGTTTGGAAATTAATTAAATTAATGATGATACGTTTTCCTACCGACATCATTCTAACGATGTCAAGCATTTATCGGTTCGACGTGCATCACTACAAGCGACCAAATTGTTTCACATCTTCACACATGTGTAGCAAATTATGGACATTGTGTGAAACGTATTTTTTTCCATAAATTACTTAAGAGTCTTCGACAAATCTTTCCATCTGAAAAGGGAAAAACTGTTTTTGAATAGTAAACAATTTGTATTGTTTAAATAAAAAAGCAGCACATAAAATAATCAATATTTTTATTACTAAGTTAAACTTTTGCACTTTAACAAAACGATTTTTCATATTAATATTTAATTTAATATTTAAACTTGCCATGCAAGTTGCAGGTATTATTTATCAAAAATAAAAAAAACTTAAAAAGAGTAAGAGGTCCTAGTTTATAAAATTTGTGATTTTTTATACACACTATGTTCATAATATATTTTTTGTGACAAATATCGCCATACTTTATTGACTCTTCTTTGTCTATTGTATCCTCTTACGCCTAATTTCGTTAATTTATCGAACATCAAATCTGAAATGAATACGATTTCAAAATTAGAAATTTGGTGTAAATTATATTATGGTGAGATAAATGTGAAATTTCATGTCATCTACATTTATGTTTTTTAGGTGTGTCAATGTATTATTAACTATAATAAACTTCGTATTCTTTCATTCAGTCTGTCTAGATCGTGTACATTCTGTCCACAGTGAGAGAGAAAGGTTGATAGAGAGAAAGAGAAAGAAGTATATCGCCTCTCCTATTAGTTTAGAGTAGGAGCGAAAGAGAGGCGAATATTATTATTATATCTATATATATATTAAGTTAGTCTTTCCTTATATATTCTGTTTTCAGTGAGAGAAAGAGAGGGAGGGAGGTATTGTCTCTCCTTTTAGTTTAGAGTGGGAGCGAAAGAGAGACGAATAGTTAAGAAAGTAATGCCCACTTTTTGAGTTTAGAAGGGGGTATCATGTTTTCTCCATTTTTCGGGTCAGGTAGAAAGAAAGGAACAGAATTTGATGGAGGAAGGAAAAGTGGGGAATTTTACTTTCAAGCCAAAATACGAAATGGGCGTCTTATTTCCTTATTGGCTAATTATTTTTCTTTTCTCACTCACAGATAGATTAATGAGTGAAAAAGAGGGCGATTGAGAACGAGGTATATGTTTTTGAAAATAAATCTACTTTTAAAAAAAATTTGAATTCAATAATTTTGTTATTGAGTAAATACATTTATTTATTTTTGTTAATTTTATTTTAGATAAGTTTTGATTAAAATGTTTTGGAATTATAATAGGTAAGGTATTGCAATTTTTAATATATTTATTTGTACTTATGTGCCTATGATTTATATGAGATTATGTGCTTATGATTTATATCAGCTTTATGAATTGTATGTGTTTATGATTCATTTGAGATTCATGAGTTATATGTGCTTATGTGACTTCACTGTAAATAAATGGTTCTAAATTACAGCTGATTTTTGGTATTAAAATAGAACCAAATGAAGATTCAGTACCAAAATTTGTACTAAATTAGTACCATTCTTTTTACAGTAATTATGAAAATTATTTGATTTATATGGGACAAAAATGAGATTTATGTGACTTATGTTATTTATGCGAATTTATGATTTATGAGATAAATATGAAATTTATAAGAAGTTAGATGACTATTTATTATTAAAATTAAAATATATAATAAATAAAATAAATTTAAATGTAAAAAAATGTTTATATAAAAAATAAAATATAAGATAAATTATAAAAATTTATTTATATTCATTCATTATTTTCATTTATTTAGTTATGATTTAGAAGTTTTAAGTTTAAACCTGTTTTCTAAAAATAAGTTTTTGAAAAGTATTCTATTGTTTGTTCATTTTATTAGAAAATCATGTCTAACAAAGAAGAAAAGGTTTATTTAAGTGATAAAGATCATAGAGTTCTACATACTGAAGGAAAAATGAAGGAAAAAATCTGGTCATTGGATTTGTACTTATTATGATGGATTAAGGCTATATATTTATAACAGTCTTAATAAGGGATACTTAAATGAAGATCAAAAAAAATATTTACTTAGATTATATCCTTTTAAACCACCGGTAGTTTTTTCAACTGTTAATCTACAGCCGAATGGAATTGACTGTGGCATATATGCAATAGCGTTTGCAACATCTTTGTATTACAATGAATTGCCAAATACTGTTAATTATATTCATAGTGAAATGAGACGACATCTAATTTTTATGTTTGAAAATAATCGTTTAATTTCATTTCCTTCCGTGGAATTGACAAATGTTATTAGACCTTTTTTTGTTGAGTATGATTGGAAACGTCTTTTAACGAATGGAGCTACAAAACTCATAGAAATACCAAACTCGTCTTCCATTTGTGAAACTAGTATCAGTATTAGTAATAATAATGTGAATAGAGGTATATCTACAGAATATTCAGAGGAGAAGCTTAATAAAAATGAAAACTATGAGAAAAAGAGACATCGAGCAATAAAAGATAAGGAGAGGAAAAGGGAGGAAAGGCTCAAAGAAACAGATAATAATCAGACTAGAAAGTGATAGACTGAGAAAACATAATTACCAAAAAACTATAAATATAGATAAAGAGAAAGTAATAAAGCAAAATAAGTTAAAAGGTAAAAAAATTAAAGTATCTCTAGAAATAGAAAATGAAACAAAAGATCCACAAAATTTAAGTGATGAAGATTATAAAATTTTAAATACTGAAGGAAAAAAGTTAAATGACAATCATATTACTGAATTTGAAAAATTGCTGAGAAAAGAATCAGACAAGGACAAGAACAAGGATACATGGACAAGTGTATCATAATACATACACTCTTCATCCTGATGATGGAGATAACCGAAAATATGGTCAATTGTATATTCTTGATACTGACGAAGCGGTGATGGAACGATTGAATAATAAATGTAATAAAAAGTGTTTGCAATTACTAATGACTGAAATAGATATTTTACTAAGAGATATTAATATTTATGCAAAGTCATTTAAAATGATGAAAGAATTGGAATTGGAAGAAGAAGCAAGGGCAAAATTAATGAATGAGTGTCCGAGAAGTATTCAAATGTGGTTTAAACGTGATAGAAAATTTTCTCAAAGCAAATATAATGTTCCGTCTTGCAATGAAGCAGCAGTCATATTTGTTAGCGAAGATGGTGAACCTCCAATTGAACGTGATATATGTATTCACCCAAGGGGTTCTAAAAGTATTCCAATTAGTAGTCTTAGCACACATGCTGATCCTATGACACATCCTTTAATGTTTCCGTCAGGTGATCCAGGATGGACTGTAAATATGAAACATACTGATGGTGTTCGTAATATTACTCCTTTACAATTTTATATGTATCGCTTGTCTTATAGAGGAACATTTAATCCATGTTTACAAATGGGTAAATTAACTCAACAATTTATTGTTGATAGTTGGTCAAAAGTAGAAGGTGAGCGTTTAAAATATATTTGTTATGAACAAAAAAAACTTCGAGCAGAAATGTACTGTGGATTAATGGATTATATCAATAATAAAGCAACAGAAGAAAATATTCGATCAGGAAAAATGATTATTTTACCTTCTACATTTACTGGAGGACCACGTGCTTATCAACAATGTTTTATGGACGCTATGCGATTAGTTCAAGAATTTGGAAAACCAGATTTATTTATTACAATGACATGTAATCCAAAATGGCCTTAGATTATGGAAAATTTGTTGGATTCGGAAACTGCATCTGACCGACCAGATATTGTTGCCCGAGTTTTCCAAAAAAAAGTAAAAGAATTAATGTGTGAATTAAACGATAAACAAAGTTTTGGTTCAGTCATTGCTTATGTATATGTAATAGAATTTCAAAAGCGTGGATTGCCTCATGTACATTTAATAATTTTTTTAGATAAAAAGTTTGCTATTCGTGATGCAGAAACTGTAGATAAAATAATATGTGCAGAAATTCCTGATGAGAAAAAGAATCCAGAACTTTATAAAATTGTGAAGCAGTTTCAAGTTCATGGACCTTGTGGAAAGCAAAATGTATATTCTTCTTGTATGAATCCTGAAACAAAATTATGCACGAAAAATTATCCTAAACAATTTTCTCCAAAAACAAATTATGAATCAAAAAATTATCCGGAGTATAGACGGAGAAATGATGTCAAAAAAATTATTTTTTATAATAGAGACGGGTCAATTTAATTTTTGCAAAGAAAAATATCTTTTTTTTAAAGAGTTATTCGCTATATATAAAAAAAACCAGTTTCTCCACTGCTGCAGTTATTGCGGCCTTCTGAGTGACTGAAATAAAAAAAACCAAAAAGATTATTAAACTAGAAGATATTTGCCGTACTATGAGGCTCCAATTTTTTTTGGATGAAAAATAAAATTTTTGGATGACAAAAACTATCGAATTTTTTAGTCGAAATTTATAATTTTTTTCAAAACTCCGACATTTTTCTGAAATTCAATATTTTTTTCTATCCGAGGGTCATAGTACGGCAAATGTCTTCTAGTTTAATAATCTTTTTGGTTTTTTTTATTTCAGTCACTCAGAAGGCCGCAATCACTGCAGCAGTGGGACAACTTTTTTTTTACACTTGCGAGATGGGACATAACTTCTAAAAAAATATGTATTTTTCTTTACAAAAATAAAAAATTAATAACTGATTTATAGACAAATAAAGGTAAAAAAATTCAAAACATTTGACGCAATACATTCTTCAAAAAAAATTCCTAAAAATCACCGTTTTTTAGGCGCTCACACTAGGTGTGCCCCTTAAAAATAATTCTGAAATATTATTCTTATATGTATATTAATTTTTGAAAAAATATATGTAATTGAAAACACTAAAAATATTGAATTTAAAAAATTAGAATTTCGTTCAACTCGAAAATTAAATATAGCGGTTATAATTTCAAAAACACAAAAAAATTTCATTTTTTTAAGTTTAATAATTTTTTTACGCTTTAATCCCTTCCCAGTGTATGACGTCTATAGGGGCAAAAATTATTTGTGCCACCAATGTGTATGACCGCTATAGTGGCATCTAAAAGGAAAATCTCGGTAGTAAATGAAATATGAATATCAATGAATATTCTAAAGTTTTGTGGTCGCTTAAAATGCCAATTCGGAGGATTTTGAGGTTTCTAAATCCAAATCTTTAGACTAAATTTAAAATAGCGGCTCCAAAATAGCCAACGAAAAAATTTAAAGTCAGTAAACTTTGAAATTTGTCGATCGCCATTTTGAATTTTTAAATTTTGATTACGCTTATTACGAATTCAATTTTAGTTTCCAATAAATCAAAATGGCGGATCCATTATGGAACAAAATTTTTACTTTATGCAATTGATCTTAATTTTGTCATTCGGTGGTTTTTAAGGTCGCTGATTACGAACACGATGTTTGTTTTTAAAAATTCAAAGCGGCTAATATAATATAGGGAAGAGAAATTAAAAAAAATTTCTATGCACGCTCGCTGGTTATAAGTCGGTGCAACCTACCTGACTGGTATTAGAACTCCCGAGTAACAAAATTAAGGTCAATTGCATAAATTAAAAAGAAAATTCCGCCATTTTAAATTTATGAAAACTTACATCAAATTCGTAATCAGCGACCTTAGAAACCACCAAGTGACAAAATTAAGGTCAATTACATAAAGTAAAAATTGTTGTTCCATATTAGATGGGGGGTGGTCAAAGATTGTTAAAAAATTGTCCTCGTGGTTTATGGACGGCCCCTAAGTTTATACCGCGGCTTATATCATGACTAGCAATAAATCTCAGTGTCATCTTTTGACAAAGAAGGAAGAATACTTCAATAAAATAATTCTTCTAATGTGTAATGAATTTATATAAAGTTTTTCTATCGCTTGACTAAACTAATCGAAACAGAAACCATTATTTTGTGATTTGACTTGCTTGGTTGCAAATGTTTGGTATCACTTGTTTACATTTAGTTTTAAGTAGAAAATTATGTGCAATGTTGCCAGACGTTTAAAGAGCTGTTCAATATATTAACATCCAATATAGCATAGTTTATACGAGTTTAAAAAAGTATGTTTTGTAACCGACTTTTAAATTTTCTGCGCTTATAACGAAATTCTTGAAATAATACAGTTTACAAGCAAACTGAAAATTTAAGGAAATAATTATAAAAATAAAAAAATATTATTACATTTATGTCTTGAAACTGCTCAGTATGTTAAATTTAATTTTTGGTTTTCGTGTTATATGTTTGTTAATATTCTTAAAAAAAATTTGTAATCTTTTCTAATATTTTCGCAGAAGAAAAAAACATTTTAAAGTCTTAGTCACACTTTTATATACAAACAATGAAATAAGGTCCTAAGTATCATAAGACAAAAGCAACCGACAGATTAGCTCGGTCGGATAAATGCCTGGCTCGGTGGGCGGACCAAGGGTACTTGGTTCGCGCCCATTAGCCTGGAATTTTTCCGGCACGTGAGATAATCTGAGCGGGAGGTTTGACGTCGAAGTATAATGATGTGCATAGTCGATTATTGTCCGGTACACACCATTAGAATTCGACTGTCGATAAACCGGTTGTACACGGAGAGGTTTTCTACAGTTTCCCTCTCCACTGGCGAGAAAACCCATTGACGGGTGGTTCAGGCAAATGCGAGTACTCCTAACCTCAAAGTCGTTCTGTAGAAACGCAAAAACAAGTTGGTATATAAGAGTGTGTGTTCTGATAGTTGGCTAAGCCTGAAGTCATTTAAAAAAAATAAGACAAAAGCAGAATTATCGCGCGCGCCTTAGCGCGCGTAGCTCTGCTAGTTCTTTAATAATTACTGGTGGTTTCGAAATGCCGTAAAGGTGCTCTAAAGGGCTATTACAATGTGTATGGTAAAGTAGGGTAAAAAGGCACTTTTTATTTTTTACACTGTAAAGTCGAAATTTAAATTTCCTTTTTCACATACGAGCCGTACTTTTTTCGAGTCGACTCGATATTTTTATAAGATTTTTTAAATGTTTTTTTATTATTTTAAAAAATTGTCATACAATTTTGAGAGGAAGTTAATCATATTTTTTTATTTTAATAAAATTCAATAATTACATGTTTAATTTGAATTATTAAAAAATATCATAATTTTAAAAACTTGAAGAAATTTCTCATAAAATTTAAGTACTTTGAAAACTGTTAATTAAAATTATTAAAGAAACTCCATTATCTAAAAAAAATAAAATTATGTTTATCAATAATATAAATCTTTGCAAGGAATTCAATTATTTAAAAAAAATTTAATAAAATTCTTTGCCAAAATTTGAATTGTTTTTAATGCATTTTTAAAAAAATAATTTTATTATTGGGCCATCTTCAATTTATAGTTTTAAGTAAAGTGTTCTCTTATTTGACACTAAGTGGATACATTTTTGTTAGTAATTTTTCACTTTTTGGCTGTAAACTTTGTATTTTTAAAAATATTCACTGGTTCAAACTGCGATTATTTTCAAAAATTGTTATAAAACCCATTAAAGAGTTCATCATTACAATTTTATAGTATTTTAATTAAATTTTTTAAAAAATTGATAATTTTCAAAAGTTTTTACAAAAATTCATCGTAAAAATGATATTCTTAGCAACATTCAATTATTGAATAAATTATTTATTTTTTATTTAAATAATCTAATTCTTGTGGAACTTTCTGATAAAAATTAATTTAAAAATGAATTCCGGTTAAAATTTTAAGTAATAATTTAATATTAAAAGCATTATAGCATTCTCTAAATTTGAATTAGTAGAAAGTTACTAATGAAATGGTGAAAAGACGTTCATTAAATGATTTAGTAATAATTCTACTAATAAATAGTAAAATTTTACTAATTGTTAGTAAAGCTTTACACTAATTGTTTAGTAAAATTTTACTAACAATTAATAGAACTGTTTTATTAATAGTCGATAAAACAGTTTCACTAATTTATTTAGTGAAAAAATGACTTTTAATTAGTGAAATTCTGCTAAAACATTAGTAGAATTTTACTAAACATGTGTAATTTTCTACTAATTGAAAAGGTTAAAAGTCATTTATGAAAACTAATAAAAATTAGTACAATTATACTATTTTTTAGTAGAATTCTACTAATTCAGATTTAGAGAGTGCATGATTGTTTAGAAGTAACAAATTAAATTTTGAAAAGATTTTAAATTAAAATCTTCGAAAATCTAATTTTTTTGTATTTTTGATTAATAGTTGATTTAAAGATAATGTTTTAGTTAAAAATTCTAAATCCAATTTAAATGATAAAAATAATTTTTAAGATGTTAAATATAAACGTTTTAGGAATATTTTTGAAAGTATCCGCAATAATTTCTAGAGTGAATCAAAATATTCTTTAGGGTCAATAAAAGTTAAAATTCTGTCTGAAAATTAGGAACAACAAACTTACATTTTTGGGGCAACCCTGAACAAACAAGGTTTTTGATATTTATTGAAAATAATTTTATATTTTGTTATTTAAATTTAAAGATTAAAATACAAATATAATATTAATGCTGATTCAATGTGCTTTAAAATAAATAAACATTTAAAATTATATTATGGTCAATACATTTTATTTCAACTAAAGTGTCTGCAGACTAATTTTAAAAAATTGTAATATTCTGCATGAATGACATACATACACATACATCTGAACATTTGCTCAGAATTGAATATACATGTTCTAGACGAAAATAAGTCAATATAACTTTATATATTTATATAATAACTACATATAATATAATAACTTTATATTTGGGTAAGACTCCACCAGAAGAAAAGCGATTTGCAAGTGGTCTTCCGATTTCTTTGAAAGCTTGGTAAATAGAAGTCTTATATGAGTTTAATTTAACCCTAAAAGGATTTTGAAAAATTTTCAAAATGGCGGCCGCTACGCCATATTGAAAATGAGTGTTGCGCTTTTTTCAAAAATTAATAACTCTGAAACTTTTTAATCAATTTTAATAAAATTTACAGGCGGTATAGTTAAAAATACGTAGTTTAATTTTATATTATGAACAAAAAAAAATTTCCAAAATTTGTCAAAAAAAAAGTCAGAAAAATTTTTTGAATTAGTTTTTAGTTCAGTTGGCCTAATTTTTGAATTTTCTAATAAGTAGATATCGATTCCTTGTAATTTCACCTTTCATTTCATAAAAAAAAATTTATGGAGACTCTAATAGTTCTCGAGATATTGCGACTTTAGTGGGAGCGCGTACCGCGGAATTAAACTACGTAGCGAGGCGGAATATGAAGCGAGCGTACAAACGTGCACAATAGGGTATCCGTAACAATGCGACTTTCGAATTTTGTTTACGCCACCCCCCAGTTTCGTTCCAATAAAATAAAAAAAGTTTCCTAAAATTTGAAGCCCTTGACGTTGTTTTAGAATATTTACTTCAAAAATGTAGAAAATCAAAATTTTAAACCCGCCATATTGGATCGAAAATTTTCAAAAATTAATTTCTGATATTAGATTCATGATAAACGATCGTAAATAGCCCCGAGTGAGAAATTTTTTGAATTTTTAACAACATTTATGTGTTAAAACCTTGGATATATTGTGGTGCATTTTTATGACCCACTTTAAACATCCGCAATTTAAAGTTTTTTTGAAAATTGAATTTTTGGCAAAGTGCTATCTTATAGTGCAGCTAAAAATGAAGGCAAATGTGACCTGGAGAATTTTTTGCATGAGAATTAAAAAACTTATAAATTTTTTTTAAAAAGTGCAGTTTTCCTGTGTATTTTTAATTGAAAATTTCGATCGATCACTGGCACGTTTTAATATTAATCAATCGGCTTCAAATTTTAGGAATTTTTTTTTTTTATTTTATTGGAACGAAACTGGGGGGTGGCGTAAACAAAATTCGAAAGTCGCATTGTTACGGATACCCTATTGTGCACGTTTGTACGCTCGCTTCATATTCCGCCTCGCTACGTAGTTTAATTCCGCGGTACGCGCTCCCACTAAAGTCGCAATATCTCGAGAACTATTAGAGTCTCCATAAATTTTTTTTTATGAAATGAAAGGTGAAATTACAAGGAATCGATATCTACTTATTAGAAAATTCAAAAATTAGGCCAACTGAACTAAAAACTAATTCAAAAAATTTTTTTGACTTTTTTTTCGACAAATTTTGGAAATTTTTTTTTGGTCATAATATAAAATTAAACTACGTATTTTTAACTATACCGCCTGTAAATTTTATTAAAATCGATCAAAAAGTTTCAGAGTTATTAATTTTTGAAAAAAACGCAACACTCATTTTCAATATGGCGTAGCGGCCGCCATTTTGAAAATTTTTCAAAATCCTTTTAGGGTTAAATTAAACTCATATAAGACTTCTATTTACCAAGCTTTCAAAGAAATCGGAAGACCACTTGCAAATCGCTTTTTTTCTGACGGAGTCTTACCCATTTATATAATATAAATCTTTTTCTAAAACAAATAACCTAATTCTATAGAAAATTCCTGTAAAAATTATCTTGAGCATTTCAATGGATTTTGGGAAATTAATTAAAGTCCACAATCGTTTTAAAAGTTAAAACATGTATAAATTGAGAACTACTAATTAAGTAGAGGATCATTTGTTTTTTTTATTAACCTAAAATTGAAAATAAGTTTTTTATTATTTAAAAAATTTTAAATCATTGATGGAAGCTGCAGTTTTAATTTTGTCATTTATTATTTGTTACTAATTTTTTCTTTTATCATTAATTTATTTATTAAGCTAAAAAATAAAAATTGTCCACTACTATCCAAATTTCATAAATACAAAAGACACTTGCTATTTAATTAGTTGTTCTCAATTTACACATGAGACATTCCATTTCAAAACAATTTATAAACAATTGCCATTGTAAGGCAATTTTCAAATAATTATTTCTCATGTTTATTGAATTCAAACTTTATTTACTATTAGTGTCTTAAAAAGAAAAATTTTTTAACTTTACGACAGTAAAAAATTCTTTTTAAAAAATAATATTAAAAAAAAAAAAAAAAAAAAAAAATTTAAGTTTTAAAGATAACCTTTTAAATATCTCAAAACAAGTTATGTCCGATTTTTTTAAAAGTTATATCAAAATAAAGCTTAAATATTCTACTTTAATCTCCTGGTAACATTATAATGGACAATTTAGGGGTTTTTACAAAATTAATTTATTTTTATAAAAATTGCAAAAGTTATAATGTATTTACAGAGCGGAATTTGTTTTTTTTCAAATTTTACACACTTTAACCTCTGACATCATTGTAGAATTTAATTAATTTTGTAAAAATTCCTGAATTGTCCATTATAATGTTGCCAGGAGATTAAAGTAAAATATTTAAGCTTTATTTTGACATAACTTTCAAAAAAATCGGACCTAACGTTTTTTGAGATATTTCAAAGGTTATCTTTAAAACTTAATTTTTTTCTTCAATAATATTATTTTTTAAAAAGAATTTTTTACTGTCGTAAAGTTAAGAAATTTTTCTTTTTAAGACACTAATAGTAAATAAAGTTTGGATTCAATAAACATAAGAAATAATTATTTGAAAATTGCCTTACAATGGCAATTGTTTATAAAGGGGGTCGTTTTGAAATGGAATGCTTCACATATTTTAAACTTTGAGAGGATTGTGGATTTTAATTAATTTCTCAAAATCCACTGAAACGTCCAAAATAATTTTTACACGAGGGGCTGTTTACTCTCGAATCCAAGATTCGTAAGGGAACGATTATTTACGAATACAAAGAAATCCGTGGAGAATCCGCCCGAATTTTAAGAAATCATAAGGATTCGACTTTTACGAATCCAAGCGATTTCATGTGAATCCAAGATTCAGAGAATTCGTCACCTATGATTCCAGTCGATTCCATGTGAATCCATGCAAATAATGATAAAATTTCAAATTATTGTTGAATTGGATTCTGAGTGATCAGCCCCTCGTTTTTACAGGAATAAAAATAAAATATTTATGCTTTATTTTGACATTAATTTTATAAAAATTGGATGTAACATATTTAAGACATTTAGAGGTTTAACCTTTAAATCAAGTTTTTTTAGAATTACGTTATTTGCTTCAAAAAAGTTTTATACTATCATAAAGTTCAAGAATTTATCTTTCAAAATTGCTAGTAGCAAAATTCAATTGATTTATTTTAATAGGAGAAATATTTATTTAAAAATTGCCGTAAATTGTCAATTGTTTACAGGGGGGTCTTGTTTTGAAATAGATCGTAGATTACTTAGTAGACAAGTAGACAGGTAATAAATAATTTACAAAAAAGAAAATTTCTGCTATTAAAAATTTGAGTTAAAAAGTAATTAAAAATTTGAAAAAAGCCAATTAGTTGTATTTTACTAAAAAAAATCTGGAAAAATAGGCCAGTCGGTGAGTGCAAGAAATGCAACCTGAAAATTCTCAGTGGTTCCTTGTAGTTGCAGGGACCCACATAAAAGACCCACAGACCCACAGTTTGCTCTCGATTTCCGGTTGCAAAAAATGGTGTAAACAATCATTAATGTTCGAAAAACATGGATTATCAAAAATAAATGTCGGTTAAATAGAAATTAAATTTTTATTTTATTAAACATAACTTCTGTTTGATTCAAATTCGGCTAAAAGGAGATTATGTCTAATAAAATTGTAACAACTCGAAATTCTCACAAATGAGTTTTAGGGCCTACTCATGCGCCTCAATTTTTTTTATATCATTTTTATATCCGCCTCAACATAATTTCCCCACTTTTGGCCCTGCGAATTTGGTTTTTTCATTTTTTAAAGTACACTTAAGGAGCAAAATTTTTATCACATTTAAATGGAAAATGGGTTTTTTTGTCATAAACAAACGGAATAACTTAGCCAATTTTCACTTTATTAATTTGGTGTAAACGGCATTTAATTTTATTTCTTTTCACCAAACTTTTTCGTACAAAAATCAGACATAGCTTCAAGAGTGGGGTAGTTAGTTTTTTTATTACAAAAAATTCCTGATTAGTTAATTATTAATATTTTTTAACCAGCATACATACTTTTTTCAATCTTTGGACTGAATTAAATTTTTCTTTTTTTAATTTAATGTATTTTTTACGCTGAATCCGAGAATTATTTTATATTTTTTCAAAATAAAATATTTTTGATAATAACAAAAGAATATATTTTTTAACAAGAAATGATTATAATATGATAAACAATATGATTATGGATAAACAATAATAATTATTATTGTTTATCACATTTAACAAAAAATTCTCTTTGTACACATTATTCCATTGAATTTGAAATAATATTAAAACGAAAAAAATTGTAATTATTTATATATAAGCTTGAAGCATAACGTGCACATATGCACGCAAATTCAATTCGAAACATCTACTAAGATAACGATGCTACACACTTATTTACAAATAAGTTAAATTTCTTTTTGTCATAATAATACTTTAAATTCAATGGAATAATATGTACAAAGAGAATTTTTTGTCAAATGTGATAAACAATTATAATCATTTCTTGTTAAAAAATATATTATTTTGTTATTATAAAAAATATTGTATTTTGAAAAAATATAAAATCATTCTCGGATTCAGCATAAAAAATACATCAAATTAAAAAAAGAAAAATTAAATTCAGTCCAAAGGTTGAAAAACTATGTATGTACTTTCACTTAATATAAATGGAAAATAAAAGCATGAAATCTTACGTTCAATTTTTTCTCATAAAATACATATACTGAACTGTAAGTGATGCAAATTTCATTAAAAAATATTAATAATTAGCTAATCAGGAATTTTTTGTAATAAAAAAACTAACTACCCCACTCTTGAAGCTAGGTCTGATTTTTTTACGAAAAAATTTGGTGGAAAGAAATGAAATTAAATGCCGTTTACACCAAATTAATAAAGTGAAAATTGGCTAAGTTATTCCGTTTGTTTATGACAAAAAAACCCATTTTCCATTTAAATGTGATGAAAGTTTCCAAATTCGCAAGGCTAAAAGTGGGGAAGTTCTGTTGAAAAATTACATGTTTTTAGTTAACAAATGGAATTATGCATAAACTATTTATCCGCAACTAAATTAATTAACCTTTTTTAACTTACGTTTGAAAGCTGTTTCTAAGCTCTATAACTTCCATTAACAACTTTTTCCTCTAAAATTTAACCGGAAGCAACGGTCGTTGAAAACCCATGTTTTTCGAACTTTGACGATTTCTTACACCATTTTTAGCAACCGGAAATCGAGAGCAAACTATGGGTCTCTTATGTGGGGCCCTGCAACAACAAGAAACCACATAGACTTTTCAGGTTGCACTTTTTGCACTCACCGACTGGCCTAAAAGTCGATTTGTCGCATTTTTTAAAGAAATATTGTCTTCTTCTGCCAAATGTTTATTAGCTCTTTTTGGATTTAAACATTTTGTTTGAAGCCCTTCGCGTGTCCAAATAACCATCGCCATTTCCTTAATAAATTTTGAGTCATCTTTCTTTAGATTAATCATTTCCCAAGTGTCGAGGGCAGTTTGAACATTTTCTCCTATATGTACCTGCAAGGAAAATAAATCTGTAGTTCATGAACATTAAATCATTTTTAATTTACATAGTTAATCAAGCTTTTCATGTAACTACACATGCACTATGTACATACTACTTCATTATCTATAGTTATCTCTCGTCGTAGACCCTCAGTTGTATTATGTAAATTTTGATTTGTAACGTTTATACGAGTATTTCTCGGCGTGGCGTTACGTGCAGTCGATTCTGGGGTTTCAACACGACGAGTATTTCTCGGCGTGGCGTTACGTGCAATCAAATCTCGGGTTTCCATGCGACGAGTATTTCTCGGCGTGGCGTTACGTGCAATCGAATCTCGGGTTTCCATGCGACGAGTATTTCTCGGCGTGGCGTTACGTGCAATCGAATCTCGGGTTTCCATGCGACGAGTATTTCTCGGCGTGGCGTTACGTGCAATCGAATCTCGGGTTTCCATGCGACGAGTATTTCTCGGCGTAGCGTTACGTGCAATCGAATCTCGGGTTTCCATGCGACGAGTATTTCTCGGCGTGGCGTTACGTGCAGTCGATTCTGGGGTTTCCACACGACGAGTATTTCTTGGCGTGGCGTTACGTGCAATCGAATCACGGGTTTCCATGCGACGAGTATTTTTCGGTGTGGCGTTACGTGCAGTCGATTCTGGGGTTTCAACACGACGAGTATTTCTCGGCGTGGCGTTACGTGCAATCGAATCTCGGGTTTCCATGCGACGAGTATTTCTCGGCGTGGCGTTACGTGCAGTCGATTCTTGAGTTTCCACACGACGAGTATTTCTCGGCGTAGCGTTACGTGCAATCGAATCTCGGGTTTCCATGCGACGAGTATTTCTCGGCGTGGCGTGACGTGCAGTCGATTCTGGGGTTTCCACACGACGAGTATTTCTCGGCGTGGCGTTACGTGCAATCGAATCTCGGGTTTCCATGCGACGAGTATTTTTCGGTGTGGCGTTACGTGCAATCGAATCTCGGGTTTCCATGCGACGAGTATTTCTCGGCGTGGCGTTACGTGCAGTCGATTCTGGGGTTTCAACACGACGAGTATTTCTCGGCGTGGCGTTACGTGCAATCGAATCTCGGGTTTCCATGCGACGAGTATTTCTCGGCGTGGCGTGACGTGCAGTCGATTCTGGGGTTTCCACACGACGAGTATTTCTCGGCGTGGCGTTACGTGCAATCGAATCTCGGGTTTCCATGCGACGAGTATTTCTCGGCGTGGCGTTACGTGCAGTCGATTCTGGGGTTTCCACACGACGAGTATTTCTCGGCGTGGCGTTACGTGCAGTCGAGAATCTCTAAGGTCGATCCTTAAGTTAATATTTTGAATTTAAATTAATATTGTGTCAACTGTTTTTTAAAGTTACTACTGTTTGATGCATCATGCATTTCACCTTCACCGCCTGAAGGTGAATATCGTAAACGATATTGACGCTGAGGAGTACCGTCAACTTCATGAATTGTGTGAAGAGAGTCTATGAGAGGAGAAAGAGATCGTTTATGACTTTGACAATTATTTATTAAAAAATGATAAAATAATTTATTGAGACTTCCAGAGTTGTTTATTTAGTCAGCATAATTGAAATATACATATAAAAATTTTCAAATTTACATGAAGCTTATTAACATTAGATGTTAAGCTTAAATAAAAAAAAATTGAAAAATGTGAAACACACTAAAAAAATTGGTTAGAATGTGCTTTTTACTAAGGCAATTTTTTCCTGAGAACAAAACCAATACACGCAAAGCAATTGTTTCTTTAAAAAAATCAATTTTAGCCTTAACTAAGGTAATTTTTGCCTTAGCTAAGGACAAAATTTCTATTTTTTAAATAAATAATTGCTGTGCATGTTTTGCTATTGAACCTAGACAAAATTACCTTCGTGAGAAGCACATTCTGACTATTATGTTTTTCAGTGTTTTCATTTTTTTTAAATTAAATTTTCTTGAAAAATCTACAATATATATACTGTCTAGAATAATTTCTAGTACAACAGATTTTTTAAAAGTTTTTTGTTTCAGTTTGACGACCTGCATTTTCTAAGAAAAAATTACTCATTAAAGCCCACAAAAAATGACCTACAAAATGAGCCTAAAATCATTAAAATGGCGTTAATTATTATAAAAGTTATTAAAATGTTTGTGAAACATTGAAAATTACGATTTTTTAAAAAATATCAAAACAAAATAGTGACCAAATGACTTCTGCAAGATATTTTCAAAATCTTTTATTTCAAAAAATAAAAAGAAAAAAACTTTAAATTTCATAAATTTTATATTTTAAAATGTTTTTCATTCGCCTAAAACTGGGCGGTGTCTCTTAATTTATTTTGACCGGTAGTGTGAGTAAATTATTCTTACCAACATTTGCATCTGAAAGTTCGTCGTCAGTTTCCTCGACAATACGTTGCCGTTTTCTTGATTCTGATCCTTCTTCATTCTTTCTTTTCACTGCAATGATACAGAATGCATATCGTGATTAGGGCTATACAGGAGACGAAAAAAGTCTTCGTATCGTCTTGATTTTCAGTAACGAGACATACACAAGACGACAGAAAAAAATTCGTTACGAAATCGAGACTTAAATTATCCTTGTATCGAATTCTCAACGAGAGTCTCGTACATATACTAAAAATTAAATTAATTTAGAATTTTCTTAAATTCAATAGGCATTACATAATGATTCTTTTTTAATTTATAATTAAACAAATTTTTTAAGAAAGATAAGGTTATTTATTGTATTTTAAGTAATCTAAAAACAAAATTTTGTTAGCATAATTTTAAGCTTTCTGAAGTTGCCATCAATGTTCAGCATCAAAAACTATTTTTTAAAATTATTTTTTGTGTTTGATATCGGTTGATGTTTTAAAATTTTTAATTTTGTTCATTATATTTATTTTATTAACAAGTTTAGATTAATGAATTTGATGTCCACTACAAATTTTCTAAAATCAATGAACGTGAGTTTGCTAGCAATTTCTATATTGCTGATGTTTAACGGCGTTGGAGGTCGGGAACTGTCAAGTGTTGCCAACCCACTCTCCCCCACTGTCCAGTATGTTTCGTGTAATTTTCCACTTTGATCACTTTTTAAAAAAAAACAAAGAACTTAATCAAAAAAAGGGCTCTTTACCCTAAAATAAAATTAAATAAAGAATTAGTAAAAATTTACTTTGTCTCGATACGATGTTTCTACGAGCCACAATATGGTTATTACGATGACAATTTATAGATGTAGTTGGCTTGATATGGGGAAAAAATGGCCGCACAACAGAAGGTGGAGTAAGGCGGGGTTGCCTACGTAAAGGCATAACAGTATCATAATACAGGGCAGTAAGTTTTATTTTGTTGAAAATTATAAAAATAACGTTTTGCAGTAATAAAAACTAATATAATTAATATAAATAAATAGGGTTTTGTTTATAATAATATACATAATATAAAATATGTTGAATTGAAACGAAAAATATGAAAAACATTTTTTTTAAATTTTGTTATTCATTAAAATAATTTTTTAAGGAGATTAAAAATAAAAATTGCCAATTAGTACCTCTAGAGGTACAATTTATTGAATTGTAATTAATAAAAATAATAAAAATGACAAATATACAGAATTTTGAAAAATTAAATTATTTATAAAAATTGAATTTTTTTGTATTATTATATGTAAAAATTAATTAATTAGTAATTGGAAAATTATATAAAATTAAAAATTATTTATTAATTAAAAAACCGTAAAAATATGTATTATTTTTTTCCTTATATATTGGTTACATTATTAGTAATCATGTTTTCTAGTCTATAAAAATTTATTTATTTTAATCCTTTGTATAAAAATAATTAATGTAATTATGTTTTTTTATTCCTCAATTATATAAGATAATAAAAGAAATTTATCGCTAATAAATTTTCTATTCTAAAACAATAATTACTTATTTTACTATTTTAAAGCCCCTTTCAATAGGCGACCAATTTATAAGTTTATTTTTTATGTTGAAACTGTCAATTTGTATACCGAAAACAATATTGACGCTCGTTAAAAAATCGTATTATTAAAAACAAATTTTTTCTTAAATCGTTATTTCATATATAATTACAATAAAAAGCCCCCTTTTTTTATAAGTTTCTGCTTTTTCTCTTTTCATTTAAATTATCCAACACTTTCAACTGCTTCATACTAAACTTTTTACTTTGACAATTTTTTATAAAATAATTTGACACTTTCTCAAAAAAGGGCTCTTTACCCTAAAATAAAATTAAATAAAGAATTAGTAAAAATTTACTTTGTCTCGATACGATGTTTCTACGAGCCACAATATGGTTATTACGATTACAATTTACAGATGTAGATGACTTGATTTGAGAAAAAAATGTCCGCACCGAAAGGTGGAGTAAGGCGGGGTTGCCTACGTAAAGGCATAACAGTATCATAAGCAGTAAGTTTTATTTTGTTGAAAATTATAAAAATAATATTTTGCAGTTATAAAAACTAATAGAATGAATATAAATAAAGGGATTTTAGTTTATAAAAATATACATAATATAAAATATGTTAAATTAAAACGAAAAATATGAAGAAAAAAAATTTTAATTTTGTTATTCATTAAAATAATTTTTTAAAATGATTAAAAATTAAAATTGCTAATTAGTACCTCTAGAGGTACAATTTAATAAATTGTATAATTAATAAAAATATTAAAAATGACAAATGTACAGAATTTAAAAAAAATTAAATTATTTCTAAAATTTATTGAATATTTTTGTATTATTTTGGAAAATTAGTTAATTAGTAATTGGAAAATTATACACGGAAAAAATAAATTCTGTAAGAATTCCTGAATTTGTTCCATAATTGAGGATTTGTGCAAAGTTCCAGAAATTTTTATAAATTCAATGTAAGTATTTCAGAATCGTTCCGAACTAATTACGAAACGGTTTTTGTGAGACTTTCAAAATCAGCATTGTAAATAAATTCCTGGAGAAATACAGGACTGGTCTATAATATTATCGAAATTTTGTCGTAGAAATTATATTTCTTCTAAAATAGTATTTACAAGCGTCTAATCAAGGAGAACTCCAGTTTAAATTTCATAATAATTCCCGAACTTCATCGAAAGAAAAGATGTGCCGACCCCGTTTCTCACAAGCGCTGAATAAAAGTAAAGTCTAGTATATAAGAGACTTCCCAGGTCCCTACAACCAGACAATCATGTTTTCTTGTCTATAAAAATTTATTTATTTTATTCCTTTGTATCAAAATAATTAATTTAATTATGTTTTTTTATTCCTCAATTATATGAGATATTAAAAGAAATTTGGAGCTAATAAATTTTCAATTATAAAACAATAATTACTTATTCTACTATTTTAAAATCCCTTTCAATAGGCGACCAGGTCATATAAGTTTATTTCCGACATCAAAGCTGTCAATTATTTGTATAGTGCAGGGCTGATAAAAATCATGACTTTTTTAAAAAATCAAAACAATCCGATTTTTTTTATTTAAATCATTTTTTTTAAATATTTTAAATATTTAATTATTTTATAAGTAGTTCGTTTTTAAATATTAAAAATTATAAAATTAATAATAATAGGGTGGATGGAAAATTTTATTTTAAGAATTCTCTGACATTTCCTGACTAAATTTTCGGTTTCCCTGATTAATAAATTTTTTAATTATTTAATATTCTGCATTGATAATTAAAAATTTAATAATGCTTTTTAAGTAACAATTTTATTTAGAAAGAAAAACATAAGATAATTCAAAATTGTTTGTTAAAAAAAAATTTTAATGTGTTTAAAACTTTTATTATAAAAAAAAGTTAATGAAAATTTACAATTTAAATCGTGCTCAAAAAGTTATATTTATTTATTTAAATATAAACCGCCAATGCCCGTTTATCAAATATTATACAAAAACTAAATTGACTTTTATCAAAGTTTTTTAATTTGTGGTTTTTTTCGATTTAAATTCCCTGACTTTTCCCTGAACAAAAAAATTCTCTGATTTCCAGTTATTCTGTAATTTGAGTCAAATAAACAAAACTAATAATTATTATGTTTACTTTATTATCTCTGTAATGTATTCTTTTTTATTTTTTTTAATTCAAAACTTTAAACCAAAATACTAATTTTGCAAACTTTTCTGTTTCTAATGCATTTTGCAGTTTGATTTAAATCATGATTTTAATGACAAGATTTAAATCAAGATTAAAATCATGATTTAAATCAAGTTGATTTAAATCATTGCAGCCCTACTATACTATAGTGAAAATAATATTGACGCTCGTAGAAACATCGTATATTATTACAAACAGATTTTTACTTAAATCCTTATTTCATATTATATTGAATTTTAATAAAGAGTCCTTTTCTCTATAAGTATCTGCTTTTATTCTTTCTTTTTAAATTATCCAACACTTTCGACTGATTTTTATGAAACTTTTTACTTTGTCAATTTTTAAAAAATAATTTGACACTTTCTCAAAAAAAGAGCTCTTTACCGTAAAGCGAAAATAAATAAAGAATTACCTAATTAAAATTTATTTTGTTTCGATATGATGTCTTTATAAGCCACAATCTTATTTCCACTATAAAAATTAAGAGCTGAATGTGACTTGTGGAAGAAAGTGTCCAGAAATTTTGTGAAGGTTGCCTACGTAAAAGACTAACAACATCAAAAAACTAGGAATTAGTAATTCAATTTGTCAAGTAATTTAAAAGATATTTTGTAATAATGAAAGTTAAATATAAGAAACATAAATAAAGGGATTCTTATTTATGAGAAATGCACATAATATAAACATGTCAAATTAAAAAAAAAAAGATTTTGATAAATTTTTTATTTTTTCAATTTTGATATATTTATTAAAATAATTTTTTAAAATGATTGAAAATTAAAATTGCTAAATATTTTCTTTTAAGGTACAATTTATTAATTTGTAATTAATAAAAAATTTCGGAAAATTTTTATTTTCTGAATTTTATAGACACTAGTTTTGTAATCACCAAACTTAAGAACTCCTAAGCAACAAATTGAAGGCGAATCTCATCCAATCTAAAATCCACTTAAATTCTTACATCAGATTCGTAATCAGCGACCTAAAAAACCCCTAGATACAAAGTTTCATAAAAAATTAATTAATTTTAAAAATTGTGTGTCCGCTGTTTTGGATCCCCCATTTAAAATTTTTAAAATCTGATATCAGATTCGTAATCAGCGACCCAAAAAACCCATAGATACCTATGTTTAATTCAAATTTATTGATTTTAAAATTTTTATGTCCGCCATATTGGATCCGCCATTTTGAATTTTTGAAATCTGACTTCAGATTCGTAATCAGCGACCCAAAAAACCTTTAGATACTTATGCTTCATTAAAATTGATTCATATAAAAAAATTTATGTCCGCCATATTGGATCCGCCATTTTGAATTTTTGAAATCCGACTTCAGATTCGTAATCAGCGCCCCAAAAACTGTAGGTATCATACTTGTTATTCGTAAATATCTTGTTTTTTTTAAAATAATTATTTTTGGCCAAAAAATCGACGATCCTGGCCCACTGTGAGTTGTATGTGGGTCATTCCAGGCCAAATCGGAAATTATTTTGCTTTTGCATCTCAAATTTTTTTTAAACTTTTTTTTCTTTTAGTACTCTTTGAAATGAGCAACTTTGATTTTTTTCATAAAGCGGTTAACAATTTTTTTTTTACAAAAAAGTGTCCAAGGGAAAATTTGTTTGTTTTTGTACACAATTTAAGAAAAAAATTAGTTAAAATATTTTTTTGAAAATTGTAAAAAATACAAAATTTTGAAAATTTCATCGGAAGTGAATTTCGTTTCATCAGGGGGTCATAAAAAATGAAGATTTATAAAAATTAGAAATTTCTTAACATCGCACAAATCCAAGACTTTCTCATTTTTTATGAGAATGTAAAAATACAATAAATGTAATTTTCCGAAATTTTTTATTAATTACAAATTAATAAATTGTACCTTAAAAGAAAATATTTAGCAATTTTAATTTTCAATCATTTTAAAAAATTATTTTAATAAATATATCAAAATTGAAAAAATAAAAAATTTATCAAAATCTTTTTTTTTTTAATTTGACATGTTTATATTATGTGCATTTCTCATAAATAAGAATCCCTTTATTTATGTTTCTTATATTTAACTTTCATTATTACAAAATATCTTTTAAATTACTTGACAAATTGAATTACTAATTCCTAGTTTTTTGATGTTGTTAGTCTTTTACGTAGGCAACCTTCACAAAATTTCTGGACACTTTCTTCCACAAGTCACATTCAGCTCTCAATTTTTATAGTGGAAATAAGATTGTGGCTTATAAAGACATCATATCGAAACAAAATAAATTTTAATTAGGTAATTCTTTATTTATTTTCGCTTTACGGTAAAGAGCTCTTTTTTTCAGAAAGTGTCAAATTATTTTTTAAAAATTGACAAAGTAAAAAGTTTCATAAAAATCAGTCGAAAGTGTTGGATAATTTAAAAAGAAAGAATAAAAGCAGATACTTATAGAGAAAAGGACTCTTTATTAAAATTCAATATAATATGAAATAAGGATTTAAGTAAAAATCTGTTTGTAATAATATACGATGTTTCTACGAGCGTCAATATTATTTTCACTATAGTATAGTAGGGCTGCAATGATTTAAATCAACTTGATTTAAATCATGATTTTAATCTTGATTTAAATCTTGTCATTAAAATCATGATTTAAATCAAACTGCAAAATGCATTAGAAACAGAAAAGTTTGCAAAATTAGTATTTTGGTTTAAAGTTTTGAATTAAAAAAAATAAAAAAGAATACATTACAGAGATAATAAAGTAAACATAATAATTATTAGTTTTGTTTATTTGACTCAAATTACAGAATAACTGGAAATCAGAGAATTTTTTTGTTCAGGGAAAAGTCAGGGAATTTAAATCGAAAAAAACCACAAATTAAAAAACTTTGATAAAAGTCAATTTAGTTTTTGTATAATATTTGATAAACGGGCATTGGCGGTTTATATTTAAATAAATAAATATAACTTTTTGAGCACGATTTAAATTGTAAATTTTCATTAACTTTTTTTTATAATAAAAGTTTTAAACACATTAAAATTTTTTTTTAACAAACAATTTTGAATTATCTTATGTTTTTCTTTCTAAATAAAATTGTTACTTAAAAAGCATTATTAAATTTTTAATTATCAATGCAGAATATTAAATAATTAAAAAATTTATTAATCAGGGAAACCGAAAATTTAGTCAGGAAATGTCAGAGAATTCTTAAAATAAAATTTTCCATCCACCCTATTATTATTAATTTTATAATTTTTAATATTTAAAAACGAACTACTTATAAAATAATTAAATATTTAAAATATTTAAAAAAAATGATTTAAATAAAAAAAATCGGATTGTTTTGATTTTTTAAAAAAGTCATGATTTTTATCAGCCCTGCACTATACAAATAATTGACAGCTTTGATGTCGGAAATAAACTTATATGACCTGGTCGCCTATTGAAAGGGATTTTAAAATAGTAGAATAAGTAATTATTGTTTTATAATTGAAAATTTATTAGCTCCAAATTTCTTTTAATATCTCATATAATTGAGGAATAAAAAAACATAATTAAATTAATTATTTTGATACAAAGGAATAAAATAAATAAATTTTTATAGACAAGAAAACATGATTGTCTGGTTGTAGGGACCTGGGAAGTCTCTTATATACTAGACTTTACTTTTATTCAGCGCTTGTGAGAAACGGGGTCGGCACATCTTTTCTTTCGATGAAGTTCGGGAATTATTATGAAATTTAAACTGGAGTTCTCCTTGATTAGACGCTTGTAAATACTATTTTAGAAGAAATATAATTTCTACGACAAAATTTCGATAATATTATAGACCAGTCCTGTATTTCTCCAGGAATTTATTTACAATGCTGATTTTGAAAGTCTCACAAAAACCGTTTCGTAATTAGTTCGGAACGATTCTGAAATACTTACATTGAATTTATAAAAATTTCTGGAACTTTGCACAAATCCTCAATTATGGAACAAATTCAGGAATTCTTACAGAATTTATTTTTTCCGTGTATAATTTTCCAATTACTAATTAACTAATTTTCCAAAATAATACAAAAATATTCAATAAATTTTAGAAATAATTTAATTTTTTTTAAATTCTGTACATTTGTCATTTTTAATATTTTTATTAATTATACAATTTATTAAATTGTACCTCTAGAGGTACTAATTAGCAATTTTAATTTTTAATCATTTTAAAAAATTATTTTAATGAATAACAAAATTAAAATTTTTTTTCTTCATATTTTTCGTTTTAATTTAACATATTTTATATTATGTATATTTTTATAAACTAAAATCCCTTTATTTATATTCATTCTATTAGTTTTTATAACTGCAAAATATTATTTTTATAATTTTCAACAAAATAAAACTTACTGCTTATGATACTGTTATGCCTTTACGTAGGCAACCCCGCCTTACTCCACCTTTCGGTGCGGACATTTTTTTCTCAAATCAAGTCATCTACATCTGTAAATTGTAATCGTAATAACCATATTGTGGCTCGTAGAAACATCGTATCGAGACAAAGTAAATTTTTACTAATTCTTTATTTAATTTTATTTTAGGGTAAAGAGCCCTTTTTTGAGAAAGTGTCAAATTATTTTATAAAAAATTGTCAAAGTAAAAAGTTTAGTATGAAGCAGTTGAAAGTGTTGGATAATTTAAATGAAAAGAGAAAAAGCAGAAACTTATAAAAAAAGGGGGCTTTTTATTGTAATTATATATGAAATAACGATTTAAGAAAAAATTTGTTTTTAATAATACGATTTTTTAACGAGCGTCAATATTGTTTTCGGTATACAAATTGACAGTTTCAACATAAAAAATAAACTTATAAATTGGTCGCCTATTGAAAGGGGCTTTAAAATAGTAGAATAAGTAATTATTGTTTTAGAATAGAAAATTTATTAGCGATAAATTTCTTTTATTATCTTATATAATTGAGGAATAAAAAAACATAATTACATTAATTATTTTTATACAAAGGATTAAAATAAATAAATTTTTATAGACTAGAAAACATGATTACTAATAATGTAACCAATATATAAGGAAAAAAATAATACATATTTTTACGGTTTTTTAATTAATAAATAATTTTTAATTTTATATAATTTTCCAATTACTAATTAATTAATTTTTACATATAATAATACAAAAAAATTCAATTTTTATAAATAATTTAATTTTTCAAAATTCTGTATATTTGTCATTTTTATTATTTTTATTAATTACAATTCAATAAATTGTACCTCTAGAGGTACTAATTGGCAATTTTTATTTTTAATCTCCTTAAAAAATTATTTTAATGAATAACAAAATTTAAAAAAAATGTTTTTCATATTTTTCGTTTCAATTCAACATATTTTATATTATGTATATTATTATAAACAAAACCCTATTTATTTATATTAATTATATTAGTTTTTATTACTGCAAAACGTTATTTTTATAATTTTCAACAAAATAAAACTTACTGCCCTGTATTATGATACTGTTATGCCTTTACGTAGGCAACCCCGCCTTACTCCACCTTCTGTTGTGCGGCCATTTTTTCCCCATATCAAGCCAACTACATCTATAAATTGTCATCGTAATAACCATATTGTGGCTCGTAGAAACATCGTATCGAGACAAAGTAAATTTTTACTAATTCTTTATTTAATTTTATTTTAGGGTAAAGAGCCCTTTTTTGATTAAGTTCTTTGTTTTTTTTTAAAAGTGATCAAAGTGGAAAATTACACGAAACATACTGGACAGTGGGGGAGAGTGGGTTGGCAACACTTGACAGTTCCCGACCTCCAACGCCGTTAAACTTTGAAAATCCTATAGTATGTATTGTCACATTTAAAATAGAATATGAAATATATGCTCAATTTAAAGGGTACACTAAAAGTGTCAATTAAACTGAAATTTGACTTCAGCGAGCACTGGAACATATAGAAAGTTTGTAAGGCGCCATTAGAGATTAAAAAATTTTTGAATCAAAATTTTCTTATTTTTAAATTTAAGAAATGTTTGAGAAATAACTTTGAAAATATATAAAAAATTCCTATTTGTGAATGACAATTAAATTTCTTAAAGTTTAGAAATGTTTGGTGTATGTTATTTCTCTCCAAAATTCTATACGGGCATTAATAATAATAAATAATAATCAATCGCACATTGATTTTTCTTACAAATCACATTTAAAATAAAATTTGACATATTTATCAACAAATTGAATATTTATTTTTTGTTAATAAAAGTAATAAACGTATTAAACTTTATTTTTAAGCTAATTTGAAGCAAATAATCGGTGATCGAATTTACCGTTAAATGAGCGAAATAACACTGCTTTGCGGTATCGATAATTGGTTTATTGATTTACTCATTTTGCTCTTCAGTTGGCACGGAGACATGGGTTTACTTTCCATTTATATTTAAATTTAAAATGTAGACTAAAATAATTTAAGTAACTAGATTTTTATCACATTATTACAATGAATTATTTTGTTAAATTAGGAATATTACTAGGGGTTTTCTGAGTCGCAATTACAAATGTGACATTAGATTTTGAATTGAACATCAGAATCTGACTATACATTTCTCTCAGTGTAATCAGTGTCCCCAAAAACAATTTTTATTTTAAAAAAACAAACAGTCGCTGTGCCTACTGTGCTTTCCATGCTCTCAATTGCGTTTAAAACATATACCTGTAAGTCCTGGCAGAGTCGGCATTGAATCAACACTTTCAATGGTTTCGTCTGAATTCTCGTCCTGGTCAGATTCTAGAATAAGTTTTCGAGTTTGAAGTAATTCCAAACGGTTTTTAAAAATTTTTTCATTTGCGTGTTTTTTTGCGGCATCAGATTGAAATTGGAGATTTCTTTTAACAGGCTACAAATATAGTATGTAAATTATATATACACAAAACATAGCTTATAAATGTGTAAAGAAGCAAATCCTTTCAATCAAGCTTTAGAAATAAATTTGAATTGTACTTTAACTTTATTAAAAAAAAAATATACTGGTTTAGGTATAACACAATAAGTTGTTTCCTTAATACATAATTGAGGAGCTGTTTAGAAGAAATCGCTTGTAATTAAATTAATCGTAAGCGTAATTAAATGGTACCTGATACCGGTCAGATTTTATGTCATATTACAATGAAAATAATAACAAAAAAAATTCATTCAATTCGACGACTACTAGAAAAACGAAAAGCTCGAAAACACTCGATCGAGCTTTTTGCACACATCTAAAAATATAAAATAATGTACCTACTAAAACATATTAAAATCATTTGTTTTTTAAAGCAGTATTAAAAAAATTATAAATGTTTAAAATATTTTTACCTGTTTTTTCTTCTTTTTTTCGCTTTCAGATGAAGATGAAAAACTCAAATGTTTTTGACTTGGAATAGGTACACGTTTTGATTTCTTTTGCTCATTAATGTCGTTTTCATCAGCTAAAATAAAAAAACCTATTTAATTTAATTGTTCTAAAAAATAGATAACGGAAAAAACGTTATTTATTATTAAAATTATATATTAAAAAATAATACAAGAATCTGACATATTGAAAAGTGACGGAAAGTGACTACAATATGCCTCAAATAGAACTATCTTTGAGCCACATGGCGTCCACTATTTGGCTTTTGTGAAATTAAGCATAAATATAAGATGTCATTGTTTATATTTACTTACCACCAAGCAGCAGAACGTAACCATTTCTTAAGAAATCTTTGGGCCCTTTATTTTCCAGCGACCAAATTTTATATTTCTTTCTCCTTATAAAATCGGTCTGATTTTTTTGCGAAAAATTTTCTATGAAGGACACAGGCACATTTCGCTTCCCACCGTTTCTAAACAATGCATACGCACAGTTAATATTTTGAACTGACATTTTCAGTTTAAGTTTCTTTTTATCATCGGTTTATCAATTAGTTTATTATTTGATTCAGTTTATTTTTTTTTATTTTTATATTCAATTACGTTTATTTCTTTGGTCCAAAGTCTTCTTGCTTTGGTCAAACCGTCAAAGCACGAAGTGAATAAAGTGATCTAGAAATCCGTACGAATTTTAAAATCTTCGAGATTAACGTATTACTACTAAACGCGATCCATAGGTATGCGACGGATTGTGTACTTGCCTTAACAACATTTTGAATTTTTGGTAGATATCTAAGGCCGCAGTCCCATGGCCAGGGATGGGTGCGTATAATACATGATGTATAATACGTGGTTTTATACATGTATTATTATACATACGTATATTACGTATATTACGTCCTAGGTTTTCTACATTATGTATATTACATGTGATGACGTAACTTGGTAACTGAAAGGTGATGTTTTGAAATTTCTTAGTTTACAATAATTAATAAAACAATAAATTGTTAATTTTTAAATTAACAAAATTTTTATTGTTTTGTTAATAGTAAAATAAAATGTTTATTAATCTTTACATATTTAATTTCTTTTATTTAGAAATTTGATCATAACCGTCACAGTAATATATGTATATATAAGCATACAACATAACCTATATTTACTAGTGTCATAGTACGTGTAACATGTGCAAAACTTTTTTTATCAATTAAAATTTTGTTTTAAATTTAAATATAGGAATTATAGGAATAATAGGAATATGAATAATAAATAACAAACAATTGAGGTTATGGTAAAGAGGGTAAACATGTCAAAATAAGTCTGCTATCATGATTATGTATTTTACCTAGTTTTATACAGTTTTATACGTATAATACGTCGAAAATGTATTATACGTATAAAACCTCGAGTGACGCGTCAAAACCCATCCCTGTGCGTCTCACAGTCTCACTTGCTCACCTAACTTTACGTTACCTCACAAGTAACACTTCTTTACTATCATATACAAATTACAATGTCAGTTTTACAAATATTTTAATGAAAATCCGTCATACAAGCTCGATATTATGTGAATTTCAAATGAGTGCGTTAAAAATAATAATTTTGACCTTAATAAAGTAATAAAAGTAAATCTGTGTTTAAAAGTTGTAAAGTCTTGAATGTCCTGCATATACACTCAGAGACCGTTACGGAAAGTTTGAAAGTGTACCAGCCGACATTTTGTCTTAATAAGTTGAAGCCATTTTACCTCTAATTTTCCTTATGTAATTGAAAAAGAAGAATATTGGATAAATTTTATTTGTATAATCTAAACACGGCAGGTAATATATATGTGTTTAACGTATAATCGTTCACTATCGTTTGAAAATTTTTGTTGCGCATTATTGATAAAGATATTTATAAAATATCTACATGCAACAAAAAGAATTACTCTATAGCTCTATTATTCTTTTGACCAATTTCATTATTCATTTACGAAAGTCGCATAGAAATAACAATAATAGAAAAAATATATTTTCAAAGTTGGTATATCCAATTACTTAATTTTATGCTTTTTATCACTAAATTAAGCTAATTGCACTATTTATCGTCACCTTAAGGAAATATCTAATTTTGAAATGTTTCAAAATAAAGCTAAAAATTAAAAAAATTTAAGGAAATGAATTTAGCTAAAAAAGAAGACATTTTATAAAACATAATATTGCTTATAAAGTATGTTATAAATGAAAAAACCGCTGCCAAGTTGTATGTTTTCGTAAATCTCGTTGTGTTGATTTTATAAACACTTTGGTTTTTCATAGGGATGTTTTTTAAATTTTTACAAGTTATATGAGTCATTCTTCAAAAAATTTTTACTTCAAATTTTTTTATTAGAACCATTTTTTCGAATTCTATATAAAAAATAATTAAATAAGTTTATTTTTATTTTTTTATTTTATCGAAATTACGGAAGTTATGAATTTATTAAAATTTAACGTCTTCAGAAGCAGAGGACTTTTGAAATATCTTTTTCACTGTTATACCAAAAGATAAAAAATAACTTAATACATAAAAAAATATTTGCAGTTATTTGTTTTAATAACAAAAAATAAACATTTACATTAAATAAATCGAAATTCCGTCTACAGGGTGGCCACCAAAACTCGTGAATAAAATTCACGTCTATTTCCCGGTTTTTTAAGGTTTCTAGGAAATTTTTAAGGTTTTCTTGTTAGTTCAAATTTTACTATAGTAATACTTAAAAAATCCAACTACTTCCACATTTTTTATTATTTTTTATTGACAAATTTTTTATAGGTTTTTCTTACGATTCTAAACAATCAATCGTATAGATTTTAAAAAATTCAGGGTTGCCACAAATATTTAATTTCATTTTTCCCTGACTTTTCCCTGATTTCCAGACAAAATTTTCACTTTTTCCCTGACCATAAAGAATATTCTGATTCACTCTAAAAATTATTAGATACTCAAAAAAACTTTCTATTACATTTACTTACGAATTTCTTAAATTGTAAAATTATTCGCAAACATCAATAACTAAATTTTTAAATAAGTATTTAATTATTATTTTTCCATTTGAATTAAAATTCTTCAAAACATTCAAATTCAAACATTTTTAAAATTAAACAACTTATAAGAATATCTTCATGTTTTATAAAAATTTTAATTTCCATAACATTTTTCAAAAAAAAATTAAATTATTTACAAAAATTATAATAAAATTCGTTGCAGGAATTGAATTATTTTCATAAATAATAAAAATCTTCACATGGTTTCAATTATTTTTAATACAATTTTAAATAAATTTCTCGAAAAATAAAATTATCTTCAAAAACTTCTTGCAAGAATTAAATTAGGTACATTTCACAAATAATGAAATTCTTCGCTGAAATTCAAAAATTTTCAAAATTTACATTTTTAATACTTTGTTTTCAAAAGAATATAATTATTTAAATAAAATGTAATAAAATTCGTTTCATAAATTCAATTATTTTTACAAGTAATACAATTTTTCACATGAATTTAATTATTTAAAAAAAATTTATAATACAATTTAAAGTAAATTCCTAGAAAAATGGAATTATTCTCTTAATTTTTTTGTAAGAATTTAATTACATTTCACGAATATAATTAAATTCTTCATTGAAATTCAAATATTTTCACAATCTACTTTTTTAATAAAGGTTCTCAAAAGAATTCAATTATTTAAAAAAATGTAATAAAATTCGATGCAGGAATTCAATTATTTTCATAAATAGTAAGATTCTTTACATTATTTCAATTATTTAAAAAAAAATTTGAAAAAATTCATTGCAAGAATTCAATTACTTTTATAAATTAATAAAATTCTTCACATGATTTCAATTATTTTTAATACAATTTTAAGTAAATTCTTCGAAAAATGTCACTATTTTCAAAAAATTTTGTTAACATTCTTCGAAAGAATTCAATTATGTATTTTTAAAAATTCATGCTATAATGCTTTTAATATTCAATTATTATCTAAAATTTTAACTAATATTCATTTTAAAATCAATTTTTATTGGAAAATTCTACAAGAATTCAATTATTTAAATACAAAAATAAATAATTTATTAAATAAATGGATGTTTTTCGAAACAAAATTAACATAAAGAATTTTATCAACAAATTTGATTTTTGTCGAGAAATTTTAATAAAAATTTCAAGAATAATAAAATTTCTCGAGGAATTGAATTGAAATTGTATTAAAAACAATTGAAATTCTATGATGAATTTTATTATTTATGAAAATAATTGAATTTTTGTAAAAAATGTTATAATTTATGAAAAGAATTGAATTCTTGCGAAGTTTGCTTAGAATTTTATCAAAATTTTTTCGTTTTAAATAATTGAATTCTTTTGAAAAATTTTATTATATATATATTTATTCCAGTTACTTAAATAAAAATCTCTGACTTTTCCCTGACTTCCCTGATTAATTTTTCTTTCCCTGACTTTTCCCTGAATTCCTAGATTTTTCTGACCTGTGGCAACCCTGACTAATTTTAATTTTTTCAAAAAATAAAATTTTGAAAATGGTCAAAAAAAATTTTTTTGTGGTTTTAATAATATTTATAATACTAAAATTCAAGGTTTTTAAAAAAATTCACGTCCAATTCACGGTTTTTTCAAGGTTTGACAAAATTCACGTCCATTTCAAGGTTTTCAAGGTTTCAAGGTCCGGTGGCCACCCTGGTCTACATAGTGGTTTATCAAAACCGAAGTAATCGATTTTCCACTTTTTTCTTTCTCCATAATCATCACTAAGGTAAAAGCACCATAGTACTTGGACACTTAAGATAGAAGCAAATTTAGCAACGATTTTTAAAAAAATAGTATAGTTTTACTTGCCAAACTTTTTATATTTCGTTTGTATTATGATTAAAGAATTTAAATTGAAAAAATTAGTCTAAATTTTTACTTTAGTAAAATATAAATCAAGAAAATAACTAATTGCTTCTTTGCCGTAATAGTTGGACATGCCTTTTTAGAGGGTCCAGTAGTTGGACACGATAAGGACCAATAGTTGGACATTATAAGAAAATACGCATGATATTTATTTACATACAATATTTGCATTTGTATATTAGTTAATATTGTCAGCTATTAAATTTATTAGTTAGTCATTTTATGTTAATTAATTCATTATTTAATTAGATTAAAGCTTGTTTAGTTTTTGTCTAACTACTGGTGCTGCTGGTTTTTGAGGTTATGAAGCAGAAGGTAAACTTGGACACTCATTTTGAGTAGTTCGAAACTTATAATTTTTTTTTGATAAATTTTTAGCTTACAAATTAAAAAATTGAATTATAACCAACAGAGATCCAAAAGCTAATATTAAAAAACGGCATATATTATTTTTTCATTAACATTGAAAGCAGTTTTAATTCTTTTTGTTACTGTCCATCTATTGGTTCCATTTTTTGCAATGTCCAGGTACTGGGTCTTTTACCTTATATAGGAACTTTTGTCAAAGGAAAAAAAGGTGCAGAATAATATTTTTTATCGGAATATACTCATAAAATATTAAATTTGAAGAAAAAGATTTTTTCGACTCAGGGGACAACTAATTCGAGCGTCATGAAACATTTTAAAAACAAAGACGTTTCCGTGCTCAGGGGGAGGTTGACGATAAATAATGTGCATTTTAAAATTTATCGATCATTAAATCATTAACAAATTACATTTTAAGTAAAGAAATCTTATTTCGACATTCTTGTAATCACTGTTCTTGAATACATCAGTTACAATTTTTTTTCTGACAGTTAATATCATGAATGAGCGGCGAGGCTATAAACGGTATTTAGATTCAGGATTAACTGAATCTGTTCTTTCTTCATCTTGGTACAGAAGACGCAAAAAGTTCTTAGAAGAGGTAAACTTTTTAATACTACTATTGGTATTACTACATTTACATAATTTTGAATTCATTTAAATTAGATGAATGAAGATAATTTGGTAGAATTTCCTGATCAGGAAAGTGATACTAACGATGCGTCTCAATCTTCACCAGATGAAAATCAAATGGAAGTAGAGCTTGATGAAAATATAGAGCCTTTAATGTGAAATGAAAGCTCTAAGGATAATCTTTCACAAGTAATACATGATGTAAGCATTTTTTAATAATATATTTTACATTAAATGCTATCAATTTCTAAACAAAATTATCAAAAAATAACTATTTTTGGAAAAAAGTTTTGGACTGTAAAAAATGACAGAAAAAAAGTAATTGACTTTAAGAAGGCAGGGTATCTAATGGTCAGGGAAGTAAAGAAATTTTTTTTTATTATGAAAAAGTCAGGGAATGTCAAAGAATTTCATTTAAAGTCAGGAAAATTTATATAAAAATAAAAATTTATTGTGAATAAAATGTTTTTTATTCTAACAAAACTTAAAAAAATTTTATTATTGTTTGTTTCAATCATTAAATATTAATTTAATGTTAAATATGTCGGTCACTTTATTTTTGGCCGACAAAAGCGCATTTAAAATTAGTAAAAAGTCTTGGAAAAGTCAGAGCATTTTTTTCTCAATCCTTGTTAAGCACCCTGGGAGGGAGTCTGAAGGTTTAAATGATAAAAAAATGGACGAAATATTTTTTTTTGATCAGTTGAATAAAATTCGATTTATGTTGACGACTAATTACCATAAAAGAGGCTAATTTCGCTCAATTTTTCAATTCTTTTTTAAATAACTTTAGGAAACGATGAAAATAAACATTGGCACTTAAAAAATATATAATCTCTAACCCTTTCTCTTTCTATTACTGCACAAAGAAATTAAAATATGTTGCAGACAATTATTTATAAGCCGTTTTGTTGTAAGCGACTTTACCTTTAAATGAGGGTAAATTCGCTCACCATTATTATTCTTGCAAAATATATTATAACAGGCCTGCACAAGGGAGCAGTCAGCGAGTAAGGGGAAAGGAGTGGGGACATCACCTTGTGGGCTTTCCTTCTTTCTCCTCGCCCCTCGGCCTGCCGCACAAGCCAATATAGTGGTAGAGTGGGGGCTGATACTCGTTTCCCTTTACTCACTGTCTGCTCCCGTGTGCAGGCCTGTATTATAATCTGCAATAATAAAACTAAATATTCTTTAGAATGAAAAAAAATTTAAGAACAATGTCAAAAGTTATTGGAATAAATATTTAATATTGTTTTATCCATAAAAATTAGATTTATAATCATTCAATTAAACGTACTCATGACCATAAAAAATAAGGTTAAGTTTGACAGTTTTATGCATAAACCGTTTTAAATCGTTTATTTTTCAGTTATAAGAGCACTATTATTAAAAAAATCGAATTATAAATAAAAATAATTAACATATTTAAATTATCCAGGCGCAAGCATCTTTTTTGTAGACTTATTTCATGAGCGAATTTACACTACAAATTTGAATTTTTTTTTATTTTTTGTAGAAACTTGCTTTCAATTGCTTTCAGTTTTGTGCATTACAAAAATCATGTTGGAGATACAGGAATGTTTAAAAGGATTCAACTTAAAAATGTTGAAGTAAATCTTTATTCCCTACTTTTTCATGCTACTTGTTCAATATGAAAATTATTCATTTGTGTTTTAAATTAAAATTACTAATTAAATAAATAAATAAAATAATTAAATAAATTATTATTAATTAAAATTCCAAAAAAAATTGTAAATCTTAAATATTTCTGCCTAAAAAGTTTTTTAATCTAATTTAAAAAAATAAGTATCTGTTGACCGAATTTACCTTACATGAGCGAAATTAGTCTCTCTTACATAATGAATTCTTAAATGCACCTATTTTTTGTTTATGATTTTGAATTATAAAAATTAAATTCCATTAATTATACTTCGACATAAAAAGTATTTGCACTTATAATATGTTTTCAGGAACTAGTAAATACTCAGCTTGGCTCACTTCAGAAAGAAGAAAACAGTATTGGATATATTCATCAAATTGTAGAAAATCTAGCAGAGGATATTGACGACATTGAGGACAAAAATGACTCAAAATTTGTAGAGGTAATGTATCTTTTCATACACCAAGTCGCATATCATTTTATATTTTTTATTATACTACACAAGAAACAGATATTTGTCAAGAATAATAATAATATATGGAAAAAAATGTTAAAAGTGAACAATTTTTTAATAAATTATTTTTTGTAGTCCTAGGTAAAAAGATACGTCCGTGATGTATATTTTAAATATACAGACGTACCTTTAAAATTTAACACAAGTTTTGTATATTCAACTTTTTTAAAACATCTCAAGCTTATATATTTAATTTAATATTTTATGATCAATAGTTAATTAATAAATTTTATTTTAGGACGATATAGAAGCTGAATGCTTTATGGATATTTTGAATGATGCTGACTTAATAAATGAAGATGATGACGTATCTACAGAAAAACCGTTTAAGTCTTTTAAAGACATGTTAAATATGAAAGATTTCGAAAATCCTATTACTGTCCCAGTTGATAAAAGTGTTGGAGAAATAATATTTATGATTGTAAAGTACGCTTTAGTGCATGCATTATCATTAACACAAATCACTGATCTGTTTATGCTCATTAATTGTATGTTTGCTTTTCATATTCTGCCGAACACTCGATATTTGATAGACAAGTTGTTTCACCCTAAAGATTGTATGCAACTTCATGCGACATGTACCAAGTGTGGTGCGTACGTTGGGAAATTCGAACGTAAAGACAAGTTTGTAAAGTGTGGCGTGTGCAAGACAAAAATTCAGGTAGGCGATTATAAACATAAAGACTTTTTTGTTACGATAGATCCGAGTGCACCTATTTTAAAATTACTGGAATCAAACAGTACTTACCACAATTATGTCATGAATGAAAGGCCGTACGAAAAAGGTCACATTCGTGATATTTATGACGGGAAGCGTTATCGAAATTTTGTTAAAAAATTGAATGAATGTGATAAACATGCTTATGCAAGTGTTATTTTTAATACTGACGGTGCACCACTTTTTACCAGTTCGTCTTACTCGATATGGCCCATATATCTAATGGTAAATGAATTACCATATAATGTACGAACAAAAGAGCTAATAGTCGTAGGCCTTTGGTTTGGTAAAGACAAACCGAACATGCAAGTCTTTCTTGACCCATTTGTAGAAACTATGAACAAGCTTTCAACGGAAGGAGTATCATGTAAAATAAATGGTAATAATCGTAATATTAAAATCTTTCCATTAGTGTGTTGCGTAGATACAGTCGCTCGCGCTCCAATGTTAGGATTTGTACAATTTAATGGGAAATATGGCTGTCATCTATGCCTACATCCAGGCGAATCGGTAAAATGTAATCCTAATAATCCACGTTCCGGAAACATGAAATATCCTTTGCTAAAAAAAGTTCCGAAGAATAGAACCGTTAAAGAAACGGAAAAGCATATGAAAAGTGCAGTTGAAAAAAAACTCCTATTTTCGGTTGTGACCGGATATTTACTGAAAATATAATTAACAATAAATGCATCTAACCAGATCATTAATACACTTTCCTGTAACAAATACTAAATAACGAACAATCTCCAACACAAATAACTCTCAGAAGTGAGGAACTTTCCGCCAAGACCAACGATGATGCTTCGACGTTGAGGCAGAGATCGAGAGAATAAATGACTAACCCACGTCACCAATAATATCAATTCCTTGGAAAAAAGGCTCAATAAACTCCAAACAACACCACAATAAGAAATGCACAATTAATATACTTGAGTTTATTTAACCACCAGAAATATACACAAAATCAAATACGCGTCACTAAAATACTCTTAATTTCACGCCGGTAAACGCTCGAGTGAATAACAGCTGAGACGCCGGTTCACGGTCCCTTCCTAGTTCCTTGAAAAATACTAGATGTTCCCCCGCTCCAGAAAACCCTGAAAGAAAACTCCCTCTGTCGCCGCTAGACATCGTGATAGTTCATTACCACAATTAAGACTCATCACATAGTGATCCGCAATAGAAATAGTTTTTCCCGGAAAGCCTTAAGGAAATGAGACCAACAAACAAACCAAAGAACCAACAAGAACCTCAAAAAAAGTAGAAACAAAACACCTTGTTACACGGTGTTAAGGCATATTCTCATCTTATAAATCTACTTGGTTTCAATTTCATTTACGGTGTAGTTGTGGATAGTATGCACTGCTGTTCAGGAATAGCAAAACAATTTGCAACTACGTGGTTTGGCAACGCAAAAAAGTCTGGAATATTCAGCAAATCAAAAATCGAAGATATTGATAAAACACTAAATAATTTCAAAGTTCCACATCAAATTATTCGATTAACACGTCCATTTTCTAAAAAAGCATTTTGGAAATCAAGAGAGTGGGAGAATTGGATTATATTTTATAGTCCCATAATATTAAAAGATGTCTTACCAGAAGAATTATTTTGCCATTGGATATTGTTTGTGGAAGCCCTTTACTTGCTACTAAAAGAAGACATTCGAATTCAAGATATAGATTTTGCGGATCAACTCTTGCATGAGTTTGTTGCTCAGACGGAAATAATTTATTCTAAAGTTTCGATGACATTCAACATTCACTTATTGTTACATTTAGCAAGAAGCGTATTCGAATGGGGCCCTCTCTGGTCTCATAATGCGTATGCATTCGAATCAGCGAACGGTCAATTACTAAAAGTCATTCACGCGGCAAAAGGTGTACATAATCAGGTATGTCGACGCATTACTCTCCGATACTGTATGATAAGTTTGCGTGATCGTATTTACCCCTATTGTTCATACACGGTTAAACATTTTTATAATAATATCAGTACAACCATGGTTCAAAAAACAATGCAGACTTCTACAGCTAGATACTTTGGTAGTGGATCATCGGTCGATCAAACTTGGAAAGTAAAATTATCATTGTCTGAATCTGCTCTTTCATTTTATAAAATTGTGAAAAATGGATGTTTATTTATGTCATCAAAAAAGATTAATAAAAGGTCAGATAATACGTTTGCTCAATTGCGTGATCTTTCATATGTTAAAATCCATTTTTTTGTAATGGATTCACATACTAAATTTGAATTTGCAATAGTGAAAAAATTCATACAACCCGTTCTTTCGAAAACTGTTATAACACATTTCAAACAATTATAAACATTGACACAGAAGAATCTGCGATTTCTATTGCTGAACTTTCGACAATATGCGTTCACATGTCAAAGGATGGGAAAGAATACTTGTGCGCTGTACCGAATTCGTATGTGTATTAATTTAAAAGGACACCTTAGAAAACCTAAGAAAGGATATTTTTTACAGTCTCTATGTTTAATATGACTAAACAAATTTTTTAAATATTACGTTGTATTTTGATAAACCAAAAAGTTTTATTTGCTCTATTTTAAGAATGTGAGTAATATTGATCAAAAACATGCCTTTAAAAAATGTTATATGCAATGTGTCATTGAGGGTGTCTACTAACCGGGAAATAGCCGGGAATTTAATTTGACCGGGAAGCCAAGAATTTTTTGACAAACTGGAAATTTTTAACCAAATTAGAAAGTTTCATTATTTTAATTTTATTTTCAAAAATCGGGTTTTATTACAATTTCCATAGATATTTGTACTCTTCTCTAAATTTGAATTTGTTAAAAATAATTAATTTGATAGTAAATATCAGGCACTGATTCAAATACAGTATGAAAATAAATTGAAAAGAAATTATCAAATTAATAGAAATGTTGTAAAATTTATTAAAGGATTTAATTATAAACTTTTTAACAAATAGAAATTTCAAAGTATTTTAATTTAATAATTCAAAGGTTATAAATTTTTATAAAGAAATTTCACATTCAATTAAAACAAGATACACACTTAAAATTTTTTAATAAAATTTAATTTTAGCAAATTTTTTTTTAAATTCTGAAAAATAAGATACTTAAAATTTTTCAATATTCTATTGTTTCAAGATAAATGAATTATTATAAACAAATTTTGAAATAATTGAAATTTCTTTATATTCTATGGAAAATAATTGAATTTTTTTAAAAAATTTTATTTTAATTGTTCGAAAAAAATCCAGGGATGTTAGTGACTGTAATTACAATTTTATTTTTAAAACATATAGTCCCTCTTAAAGTTTTAAATCAATTTTTTCGGTCTAAAAATTATATTATTATTCAATAATTTTAATTACTGAACTTCTCTTAAAATTGTATAATTTTAAATTTCTGAATGTTCAAATAAATAATAATTTGTTTATTTCTTAAGCAAATTAAATTTTCATTACTTATTAAGTAAATAATTAATTATTACTGCTTATTATTTTCAAAAATTTTAATAAAATTCTTCGCAACAATTGAAATATTTTCATAAATAATAACATTCTTTGGAAGGATTCAATTACTTTGATAAATACTAAAATTCTTTGCAGAAATTCAATTATTATCACTATAATTCTAATAAAATTCAATAATTAAATTTTCAATTATAATTTATTAAGAGCTGGATGCTATAATGTTTTACGCGCCATGTTAAGAGAATGGCGCGTAACACATTATAGCATGCAGCCCCTCAATTATAAACAGAAACTGACAAGATTATTTTAAAAAATTGAAAAAATCCTTTGTTTAATTAAATTATTTTCCAAACTTTTAATTAAAATTTGTAAAAAAATTAAAAAAACTGGTAAAAAGAATTTAATTATTCATAGAAACTCTATAAAACAAACTTTTGAGGCCACTTGTACATTTATTTATATTCAAAATTAAATAAATTTAAATTTGATGGGTAAAAAACCGGAAAAATTTAGGACAAAGTCGAGAAAAACCCGGGAATTTTTTTTTGATCGAAAATAAAGTAAACACCCTGTAATGACCTAATGACGAACAGTTAATCTCCGGATTTGCAATTCAAAAACAAAAACTTCAGTTAGCACTTTCAATTTGTTAATAATTCTAAAAATGTACATAAACAAAATTATTTAATTATTATTTAAATATTAATATGAACCTTCTGAAAAATCGTTTTGTTAAAGTGCAAGAGTTTAACTTAGTAATAAAAATATGAATTATTTTATGTGCTGCTTTTTTATTTTATAATACAAATTGTTTACTGTTCAAAAACAGTTTTTCCTTTTTCAAATGGAAAGATTTCCGGAATAACTCCGAAAACCACAAAGAAAATGAAAAAAAAGTTTAATAAAAAATAGGCTCAAAAAGTGACTAAAAATTAACGTAAAAAATTACGTCATTTTTATCCCAAAAAATTACGTCCTTTTTTACGTCATTTTTTACGTCCTTTTTAACGTCAATTTTTACGTCAATTTTTACGTCACCTTTTACAATAGTTATTCACTTCTTCTCTCTTTTTTGCACTTATTCACTTCTTCTCTATCTTATTTTCACTTATTCGCTTCTTCTCTCTCTTATTTTCACTTATTTATCATCATATATATTCACTTATTTATCAACTTATTCACTTATTCTCTGTCAAATTTTAACTTATTTTTACTATCCCTCTTATTCGCTTGTTTTCTTTTTTATTCAATTATTTTCATTCTTGCTTTCTCTCTCTCTCTTATTCTCATTTATTTTCAATCATAAATAATTAAAGTATAAACGTTTTTTTTTCTTCAATTTTAATTTCTTAAAAATATTAAAAAACTTACATTTCCATGTCGGAATATGGAAACTCTGGCACAATAATTTTATGTCCATCAATATTCATTTTTTTAAATATAAATTAAATTTTAAATTTAATATATTGAAATAATTTTTGCTTTAAAATTCTGCAATGTCAGAATGCGACTTGTCACAAGAAGAATCAAAAGCATACTAAATTTTGTTCTGTACGCATGTTTGTTTCTTTTCTCTGATCCTTTTGATAATTTTTTCCTCCAACCCCGTGCTTAGAATAGGGGACATGTAAATTTATTTTTCTATTTTCCATTATACAAATTTAAAATTATTCACAATTTAATTACAATACAATGCACTATTTTTAATCTAAATTAAATTCTTAATAAACATTATATGAAAAATTTAAAATTCTTTAAATATAAAATATATCAAAATTTAATATTTCCATCTTTTAAACTTTAATTGACACAAATTTTCTACTGTTGGTAAATGATTATTTAATTCAGTTTTTATTTTGATGATAAATTCATTTCTAAATAAAATTTAGCTGTTAATTTTTCTTCAATATCAAAATTAAAACAATTATAATATACGAAGAGAAATCTATTGCTTTTTGGAGAATGAATCTGGTCGTACTTGACTTACATACACACCATCATGCTTAAATTACAATAAATGCATTATTATTTCAAAAGAAAAAAACCAGGACAAGTGCGAGTAGAACTCGCACTAAAACCTGAGGGTTCCGTATCCTCCTTATAAACTTGTACTTTTTTCTGAAATTTTTTTTTTTAAATCCAATATTTTTCGCTGTGTATTTTTTCTGTAATCTACAGGTGAAAATGAATAACCAATGTTCATCTCTTTAGATAAAAAATTGCGTAGGCGCTAGGGTAAAAACACGCCTTTTTGACGAAATTTTTAAAAATTTAGAGTTTTTCGCTAAAAAAATATAAAGATCAAATCCAATCATGTTTGATATATTTTTCCTGAAATCTACACACGAAAATTCATAAAATAAGCAAAACTGCAGTACAATAGGTCAAGAATTGTGAAAACCAAGAAAGGGACACACTTTTTTTCTAAAACAAAAATTTCTTTTATTTTTTTACAAAAAAAATATAAATATGAACTCTAATAATTTTTTCTGTAATCTAAACAAGAAAATAAATAAAAAATGCACAACGCCAGTCTACTGGACTAAGAATTGTGAGAACCAGCAAGGGTTAAAGAATTTTCGAGCTTGCAAAAAGATAGACTTTAGTTTTTTGATGAAAACTCCATGAAAATAAATTCTAATCACTTTTACTATATTTTTCTGTAATCTATGCGTAAAAACAAATAAGCATGCCAATTTTCAGCTATTTAGATAAAAAACTGTGTGCGCCAGGGGGGTGGGTACATACATTTTTTTCGAAAGTTTCAAAATTTTCGAGTTTTTTCGCCGAAAACACTACGAAGATCAATCAACCAAATGTGTTTGCTATATTTTTCCTGTAATTCATTTTCGAAAATACATGTACATACCAATTTTCATCTTTCTAGATTCCAAAAAAAAACTGTGAGCGCTAGGAGGGGTACATGCTATTTTTTTTGCAAAAAACGGCTAAAATTTGATGTTTTTCGCGGAAAACTCTATGAAGATCATGTTCGCTATATTTTTTGTGCAATCTACGCGTGAAAATACAAACGCGTAAGACCAATTTTTAGCTATTTAGATGAAAAACTGTGAGCGCTTGGGGAAGGGAGGGAGAGGGGGAAAACATGGTCATTTTTCGTAACCGTTTTAAAAGGTTTCCTACCGGTTACTGAACCCAAAAACGAAATTTCAATAATTTTTTAATTAAAATTTTCAATTGATATTCTATTATATAAATTTGGGAATTGTATAAAAACTAAATTTAATGGTAGGTTATAATTTCATGGGAAAAAAGTCAATATTTCAAAGGTTGATGACACGAAAAAGAAAATAATCAATTTCTTTCCAAGAAATAGATAAATCTAGTTCTGAAAATTTTGGTATCTACCCATACATGTAAAAAAACTCTTATATACATAAAAGTAAATACATGTGTGTAATTTTCTTCTTGAGATGGGAAATAATGGGTAATAATATTTTTCAGTCGCTTCTAAAGCCCAAAGCATTAAAGACGTGTCTCAATCTCAGAGTTTAAATTTAAATTTTCTTTTGTCTCACTACAGTCATGCGCGTAATTTGAAAAAGTGTTTTTCAAATCAACACATTGCACTGTAAGTAAACAACTTTTTTATTTAAACAATTTTCAAACAAATTTTTTCAGTTATTTATCAACTTTTTGGGAACATGAAAGTAAAATTGCTTTTGGACAATGGGGGGGAGGTGGTCATCTAGTAGTCGGCGTATGCAAAAAATTTTTTGATTAAATTAAATTAATAATAATTAATCAATTATTACACAGGTCCACAAAAAAAATCGATGAAAGGTTCCTTTGACCAAACATGGTGTATTATAGGTATTTTGGGCCGCTGAAACCGAATCTGAAGTCCGTTTGGTTCCATCACGTCAGGATTTTTTCCTAACCTCAAAATACATGTCGGATTTTGCGTGATAGAAATTTTTTTTAAATATTTACGGATTTAGCTTAATTTTGGGATAGAGGGGTTTTGAGGGGTCCCTGGTTACGAAATTAAAGGCAAATTTTCAAAATACAAAATAACGGATCCAATATGGCGGTCAAAATTTTCAAAAAATTCTTCAATTTTTAAGAAATTTTTCAATTTTTATAAAATTTTGTATCACGGGATTTTTGAGGTCACTGATTACGAAATTAAAGGTAAATTTTCAAAATACAAAATAGCGGTCAAAAAAAAATTCTTGAATTTTCATAAAACTTGGTATCTAGAAGTTTTAGGGCCACTGCCCACAAATTACATCGTGAGCCTGCAACCAGGGCACCTCCACGTGGTGACGGCGAGCTACGAAGTTGTTCCGTGATCCAGCTCCCTGCATCACGCTCCTTAAGGTGAGTCTGCAATGGGTTTAGTTGTACGTGTACCTGACACTAATCCCATTTTAGACTCACCTTTACGCCGTCATGGTAGGCACACGAAAAAAAAGTACGATGCAGGAAGTCGGAACCCCAGTATCGACGGCTGGACAGGGTAAGAAAGCGGGCCAGCAGGCGTCGTCATCAAGCAACCGCAGCTCTACATTGGTGGGTGATCTGATTTCAAAATCACAGTTAGCGAGCTCAAAAACTCACAGATACTAAGTTTTGTAAAAATCCGACAGCCATATTGGATTTACGATTTTGTATTTTAAAAATCTGACTTTAAATAAGTGATCAGCGACCCTAAAAACTCCTTAGTACAAAGTTTTATGAAAATTCAAGAATTTTTTTTCTGACTGACATTTTCTATTCTAAAAATTTACATTTCATTTCATAATCACTGACCTCAAAAATCCCTCGATACAAAATTTTATAAAAATTAAAAAATTTCTTGAAAATTAAAGAATTTTTTGAAAATTTTGACGGCCATATTGGATCCGCCATTTTGTATTTTGAAAATTTGCCTTTAATTTCGTAATCACGGATCCCTCAAAACACCTCTTTCCCAAAATGAGGCTAAATCCGTTAATATTTTTAAATTTTTTTCTGTCATGCAAAATCCGACATGTATTTTGAGGTTAGGAAAAAATCTTAAAGTGATGGAGCAAAACGGACTTCAGATTCGGTTTCAGCGGCCTAAAATACATATGACACTATGTTTGGTCAAGGGAACCTTTCATCGATTTTTTTTGTGGACCTGTGTAATATAACTTACCGAATAATTACATTATATTTTTATGTAACGTGTAAGAAATATTACTTCAAAACTACACAACACTAATAATAATACATTATTTGTTTGTGTAGAATAGTAGTAAACTCTAGAAGCGCGAAAAAATCTGGTTGATATAATGTTTACAAAACAGTATAATGCACAAAATATAGTCACACAAACTTTGTTGGTTATAATGCAAATTGCACTACCGTCGGGAATTATCGGTACGGCTGCACACGCATGGCCCAAAAACATACCAATCTTTAAATCACGATTTTTTTGTAAATACAAATGACAGAAAATTAACAAATATACCATTCGAAAGCTTATTAAATTCTACGATTAATGGTACATAACTAAAAATTTTAATAATTTATACAAAGATTGCCACAATTGACAAATTTGACAATAAAATTTTAAAAATACAATTTTTTTGGAAAATTTGTCAACCCCTGCACATTTTTTAAAAATTGTAGAAAAAATTTGAAACTTACATAAGTGCGATCATTTAAATTTCATCTTTAATTTAAGACCCAAAGACTTTAAAAATCTTATTTGGTTCGTGAGATATCATTATAAACGTCCGAGCATGTTTTTTGACAAATGCATTGAATTAGTCGATTTTGAACGGTTTTTGGCTGAAAATTCTCGTCCGTTTATAATGATATCTCGCTAACCGATTAAGATTTTTTAATTCTTTTGGTCTTAAATTAAAGATGAGACTTGAATGATCACACTTATGAAAGTTTAAAATTTTTTCTGCAATTTTTAAAAAATGTGCAGGAGTTTAAAAAATTTCAAAAAAAATTGTATTTTTAAAAGTTTTTTGTCAAATTTGTCGATTGCTGCAATCTTTGTATAAATTATTAAAATTTTTAGTTATGTATCATTAATCGTAGAATTTAATAATCTTTTAAATGGTATATTTGTTAATTTTCTGACATTTGTATTTACAAAAAAATCCTGATTTAATGATTGGTATGTTTTTAGTCCGTGCGCGTGCAGCCGTACCGATAATTCCCGACGGTAGTGTACATTGAACGGAGATGCGACTTTAATGATTTTCAGAATTAAACATTATTTTTAACTACGAAATGAACAAAACACTGTCGAATTAACATTTTTATTTAATTATATAACTATAAAAATGATCAAAAACTGTCAAAAACTATGTTCAGCGTTGATGCACTACACCGAGCCAATACAATTTCTATTATAACTTTTAAAATAATTATCGGTCCTAAATTTTCTCAACGGATTTTGAATTCTTATAGTTTTAAGCGTATGTTAAAAAATTTTAAAAGGCGCAGAAAATTAAAAAAATTAATTGTTTATAAAAAATTTATTAAATAACACAGGCACACAAAAAAATAAAAAAGTCAAAACCCAGAGGTTACACCCCCCTATCTCCATGTTTTTGAGGTCGCTGAAACCGAATATGACCATGAAAAATTTTTTTCATCGGCCATTTTCCCGCTACCACCCCCTTACACCTGCTCCCGGGGGTTGGAATTTCAGTTTAAAAAAAAGTCGAGTAGGGTGTCTATTCCTATGTTTTTTGGGTCGCTAAAACCAAAAAAGACTACCAAAAACAAATTCTTTCCTTCCTTAACCCCCTACAACCCCTTAACAACCCCGGGATGAGGGGTCGAAATTCGAATTTTCACGAAAAGTCGATTACGGTGTCTAAACCTACGTTTCTTGGGTCGCTAAAACCAAAAAAGACTACCAAAATCAAATCCTTTTCACCCTCGACCCCCTACAACCCCCTGCAATAATTTTTTCAAATAAAACGAACCGATTTTTGGGAAATTGAAAATGAAATATTAACTGTCACCGTAATCGACTTTGAGTGAAAATTCGAATTTCGACCCCCCACCTTTCGGGTGTTAAGGGGGTTGTAGGGGGTTAAGGGAGGGAAGAATTTGTTTTTGGTAGTCTTTTTTGGTTTTAGCGACCCAAAAAACATAGGAATAGACACCCTACTCCACTTTTTTTTAAACTGAAATTCCAACCTCCGGGAGCAGGTGTAAGTGGGTGGTAGCGGGAAAATGGCCGATGAAAAAAAATTTTCATGATCATATTCGGTTTCAGCGACCCCAAATACATGGGGATAGGGGGGTGTGACCTCTAAGTTTTGACTTTTGATTTTTTTGTGTGCCTGTGTAATTATGAAAAAATAAACTCTTTAAAAATTTTCTAATTCTGAAGAAAAGTATATTTTATCCCCTTTATATCCCCGCTTGGTTCATTCAAATTGGGTTATTCATTTAGGAGAAATTAAATTTTGTTTAAAAAGTTGCAAAAAATTAATTTTGCAATAATTTTTATAAAAAATAATTTTTTAAAATGTTTTTTGGTGTACACATTCTTAAGGCCAAATAGAAATGTTTTTTCAACATTTCAGGGTCAGTCCATTATATTTCACCTGAAGCCGTTGCGGACTATTTTTAAAAAAATCTCATAATTTGTCAAAATGATGTTTAATATCCATAGAATTCATTTTTGAGAATTATTTTATAAAATTTTTTGAATTTAACTTAGAATTTTAATTTTTAAGTTGAGATGGACAGAAAAAAGGTTAGATTGTCAGTTATGAAAATTTAATAAAAAAATATGGAAATAATTTACATAATACAAATTTCTTGATTGATATTTGTTAAAAATGAGCTATAATTTACTTGTATAAATAGATTATTATGTAAACATACCCAAAATAATAGATAAAAATTGATTTTAAAATTTAACTATGAAATGTCAAAAGTCACTACATTTTAATTAAATTTTTCTAAAAAGTGTATAAATATTAAAAAAATTTATTACTATTTAATGTAAAGTATTTTCAATGTAGTTTCATAATGTGTGCTAGCTTTTTAATTTTATAATAAAGAAGTATGAAAAATTTTACTTTTAATATTGAGTGTTTCATCATTTTCAGTGATTTTAATCACTTATTTCTTCTCAGGTGCAAGACTAAAAAATCCAATTTTTGTCTTAATATTTAAGTTTAAACTTCTTTTCCCTTCTATTAAATTTTGGTGATGGAGAACGAGCTACTTTTCAGTTTAAATTTAGTTTAAAAAATCTGCTGAAAAAACGAATTTGTTGGTTAACATGCAAGTAGATTTTTGCAAGACTATTGAGGGGGCGCATGATTTCAGCCAAATTATTAAATTTATAATTGTCATATATCCGAATTTTGAATTTCATAATCATCATTTATTCGAAATTTAGATGTCTATAATTTGATGTTGACATTATTATAATATTGAGAATTGATGTTTGTTATAATTTACTTAAGTCAAATTTTTATTTTACAGATTTTCTAAGTATTATAAATATAAATTACAATAAATTTCGCACTATGAAATTGTATGTATAATAAATTTTTTAAGAATAATAATTTTGTTTCATAATTTCTATGGAATCTAGTTATAAATTAACATAATTTTTAACTTGTGAAATGGAAAGTAATATAGTTATTAATAGTATAATATTTATTTCTTATAATTTGTATGAAATCTAAATGTTATTTGAAATAATTACTGCTTTTCACATTTTCAAATAACCGAAATTTAAATCCTCGAATTATTATTTGACATAATTTTAAATTATTAAAAGTTTTATTTCTTATAATTTTTATTAAACAGAATTATTATTTAAAATAATGTTTATTTTATAAATCTTTCAAATATCTTAATTTTTATGCCACTGAATACCTGAATCGCAGGATATTTTACGAATTAACAATAGATTTTCATTGTTTTCACAGTAAATTTTCATTTATTCGTAGAATAATCTGTGAATTACATCGTCGGTGATATAAAAATTAAGCCATATTAAAAGTTTATAAAATAAACATTATATTAAATAATAATTCTGTTCAATGAAAATTATAAGAAATAAAACTTTATATAATTTAAAATTATGTCAAATAATAATTCGAGGATTTAAATTTCGGTTATTTGAAAAATGTGAAAAACAGTAATTGTTTCAAATAATAATTAGATTTCATACAAATTGTAAGAAATAAATATTATACTTTTAATAATTATATTACTTTCCATTTCACAAGTTAAAAATTATGTTAATTTATAACTAGATTCTATAGAAATTATGAAACATAATTGTTATTCTTAAAAAATTTATTATACATACAATTTCATAGTGCGAAATTTATTGTAATTTATATTTATAATACTTAGAAAATCTGTAAAATAAAAATTTGACTTTAGTAAATTATAACAAATATCAATTCTCAATATTATAATAATGTCAACATCAAATTATAGACACCTAAATTTCGAGTAAATGATGATTATGAAGTTCAAAATTCTAATATATGACAATTATAAATTTAATAATTTGGCTGAAATCATGCGCCCCCTATTGAGATAGCCAACTTCAGTATTATAAAATTACCTGCATTTTAACCAACAAACTCGCTTTTGGAAGCAGATTTTTTTAAAATAAATAAAACTACAAAGCAGCTCGTACTCCATCACCAAAATTTAATAGAATGGAAAAGAAGGTCAAACTTAAATATTAAGACAAAAATTGGATTTTTCAGTCTTGCACCTGAGAAGAAATAAGTGATTAAAATCACTGAAAATCATGAAATACTCAATATTAAAGGTAAAATTTTTCATACTTCTTTATTATAAAATTAAAAAGCTAGCACACATTATGAAACTACATTGAAAATACTTTACATTAAATAGTAATACATTTTTTAATATTCATAAACTTTGTAGAAAAATGTAAATAAAATGTTGTGACTTTTGACATTTCATAGTTAAGTTTTAAAATCAATTTTAATCTATTATTTTGGGTATGTTTACATAATAATCTATTTATACAAGTAAATTAGCTCATTTTTAACAAATATCAATCAAGAAATTTGTATTATGTAAATTATTTCCATATTTTTTTATTAAATTTTCATTACTGACAATCTAACCTTTTTTCTGTCCATCTCAACTTAAAAATTAAAATTCTAAGTTAAATTCAAAAAATTTTATAAAATAATTCTCAAAAATGAATTCTATGGATATTAAACATCATTTTGACAAATTATGAGATTTTTTTAAAAATAGGCTGCAACGGCTTCAGGTGAAATATAATGGACTGACCCTTCAATTAAAAAAAATACTTTTTATTTTTTGTGAAAATTTCACTAATTCTGACCAAATTTAAATTTAAAAATGTATTATTTTTATACCTGTAACAAATTTTGGCATTGTACTGGAGTGCTATTTGAATAAGCATACTAAAGACACATTTATTTTTATTTTGTCGACTGCAATTATCGCTAAACATTTTCAATTAGCAAAGATTTGTCAATGCTTTAATTTTTGCTATTAATTAAGCCATAAAAAAATGCGATCTCATTCGATCCTCGTTTTTCTATGGTCTTATCCCAAAGACAACAGACACCTTCATGACCAATATGGCGGCTAATAAATTAAAAATTCATCATATTCGACTGAAACTTGTTACTCGGGGGTTTTCGGGGTCGCTGATTACGAATATGATGTCAGTTTTCAAAAATTCAAAATGGCGGATCCAATATGGCGGACAATAAATCACCCCGGTGGCATTGATGAGTTGAAAGTGTACCAACTGTTAAAAGTTGACACCGACGGCGACAGCTATGCACAGGCCCTGTTTCAATTAAAATACATGGGATTAACATTATTATCCATATCTGTGTCACTTAGAAACATTTTTTTATATAATACGTGCATATAAAGTGTCGTTTACGACGCATGGAAAGAGTGCTGTAAATCGCGTATTATAGCAGCCGATGCTATAAATAAGCGATAATGGCCAGGGCGCATGCGCAATTAATGCTAGTTACTTTATATCACACTTTTATAACAGGATAGTTACATTATGACACACTTGTTAGAACTTTTATAACACACTAGTGACATTATACCACACTATTTGACTCGTGTATTTTACACATTGCTTCCGACGCGCCATCTGCCGAGAGAAATCTATTTCTCAAACTGTTGTGCAGATTAGGTTTCTTGTCTATTTAGAATTTCCTATGACACCTTATGCTATTACATGTATGTATTACAATTGATTTCTATTTCTTATTAAATAATACAGTATTTTTTATTTTAACATATATACGCCATTTTGTTGAGGGGGGCTTCGCCCCCCTAAGCGTCCTGTGGCTTGGGGCCTCGGCTCCAACTCGTGTTGCCTGTTGCACTCGCTTTCGATTCGTGGCGCTAACGTCGCCTTTCTATAAACACCGCTTTCTCGAACTTGTATCATAATGTACTATTATAATTTAGATGCATTTAGAATCTATAGATTTTTTTTAAATATTCAAAAAAATTAATATCGTCAAGAGGTGATTATTTGACTTTGAGGGTGATGTTCAAGTGGTTATTGATAATTCTTTTTCATTTTTTAACAACCAGAGAATATTTATAAATAATTATAAAGCTGACAGGAGCTAAAAAATATTTAATTTATTACTTAGATTAATTATCAATTTTTTAGGGTAGTAATATACGTTAGGAGTGGTTTTAAGGGGTGGAACATGTTAAAAAAATTGTTTTTTCATATTGAATAATAGAATAATTGAATTTACTGAACATTATACGTTTATAATAACGGCAAAAAACTCGGCAATTAAAGGGTTAAAACGTAGAAAATAAGAATGACAAAAATTTATCGTATTTTTTTCCTGAAAGCTAATGAAATTATGAAAAGACTGACACCTGATCAAAGAATTTTCGTTGATAGATACAGAAAAAATACTGGATTTTACATGCTTTTCGTAATTTTTTAATTTCTCGAAAACTAATTAACTTTTTTTAGCGTTCTTGGTCTTGTTTTAATCTCTATTTAATGTAGAATCTAAATTAATTAATGGTATTGCACTGAGAGTCCTTTGGGACTGTAGCGGAACAACGTATGTGACAGCAGCTTCACTATGGTTTGGACTATCACGCGCCCAAAATTGTACCGCAGCAACCCAAAAGTATAGTCCTGTAGCGTTCCACCAAAATGGTCAGTAGCAGCCTATCGAAAGTCTGCTGCTGACCCAAAGGTCTCTCAGTGTGTGATATAAATTTTTCCAAAAAAATTTGAAACTGAAAGTCGGATAAAAAAATTTTAAAAAACAGATTGACACTTTTTCAACAAACAATTTTTTTTTAAATTAAATTATTAAGTAATTAAAAAGCTTTTTTGAATTTTGGTATATCTATTTAATGAACATATTTTACATTGACCTTTTTGACACTTTAATATACATCATAAATTTTTGAATTTTTTTAATCCTACTTTTACGGTTTCAAATTTTTTTGGAAAATTTTATTTTACAATACCAGTTAATAATTTAGATTCTTCACTAAATAGAGATTAAAACAAGACCAAGAGCGCTAATAAAAGTTAATTAGTTTTCGAGAAATTAAAAAATTACGAAAAGCATGCAAAATCCAGTATTTTTTCTGTATCTGGCAGAATATTTAACAAAAATGTTTTGATCAGGTGTCAGGCTGTTCATAATTTCATTAGCTTTAGGAAAAAAATACGAAAAATTTTTGTCATTTTTATTTTCTACGTTTTAATTATTTTTCCACTCATGAAAAAAGGGGCGTCCTGATACTCACGGACGGTAGTGTAACTTTGACATGTAATAAAGAGGTCCAATTTCTGCTCGAGGTGTTGTTAAAATTTTTTGCATATCAAAATTGATACTGCACAGTTTTATATTTTTTGGATGTTTTTTTTAGCCTCACTCATAAGTTGTCTGTTAAATTTGATGGGTAAACAAATAAATGTTGCACATAATTTTATATATACAGTATAAAAAACCGCTGCTAAGTTGTATAATTTTTTTTATAATTTTGGTGCTCATTTCATGAACACTTTACTTCCTCATGGAGATAAAAATAATAGAAATATATGAATAACTTTTTATAAATATGGTAAAAGTGATTGAATTTTGGGTCAATTAATTTATTTTTAAATACCCTACAAGATAATTACAATAATTTAATAGTTAAACAAAAATTTTTAAACAAAAAAGTTGAGAAAATGTCATTTTCCACAATTTTTGGTTTTTAAAATACTAATAATTTCGAAATTTATTATCGAATTAGGTTCAAAAATAGGTCAATCAAAGCGTTTTTTGAAGCTCTACAAGTCGGTAATGATAATTTTAAGATTACTTCTACATTTTTCAACATAATTTTCAAAAAAGTCTTATTTTCCAAAATTTTGAATTTTTAAAAGTTTAATATCTCCGGTTAATATGGACGAAAAATGTTCAATTAGGGCTCAAAAGATGCGTCCAAAAAAACTCTACAAAATTATGGAAAAACATTTATAGGTGTCCTAACATTTTTTTAAAGTTATGGGCAAAAAACGTTTTTTTGCAAAATTAAAAATCCAAAAAAAATTTAGTTAAACTTTATTAATCTATCTCAAAGTACTCTCATTTTATGTCCGCAGGTGAGATCTACAATTTAAAAAAAAATTCAACCCAAAAGCTCTTCATGATTTCGAGATATTTATGAAAATGTGATGTTTACACACACACACACATACGGAATGACATTTTTTTAAAATGTTATTTTTGAACTCCTGAGGTCAAATAACATAAAGATATGTCAAAAAATCGAACTCGAAAAATTTCGGTATTACAAAACTTCCTCTATGAGGAAGTAATAATATTGTTTATTAGAAATATAACATAACAATTTGACCCATGGCCGGATATAATATTCGTACTTGACGATTCGTTTACTTCGACTGTTCGTCTTTTATATTTCATCATCGTATATCAGAATACGATGCGTGCGCACACTTACGCACACTTTTCTAATTAGGCGTTTAGTAGAGATTTATTCACACATTTGTTATTATTTAGGTAAATATTCTGCTGATCTTGAATTCCTATTCTTTCAGCTGCAGAAAAGTTTAAGTATCTCTCACATTGTTTACACCTGAAAATAATTTTGTATTTTTAACAATTACTCTAATATTAATATTAAAATAATTATTAAAAAAACATGTGCCTCGTAAATAGTAATTGATAATCTCACCCATCTTTTTTGCTTAAAAAAGCTGTAATTATACTCAGTTTTAAATACTTTGCGATAAATATCTACTGAAATATAAGTGTCTATATTATTTTCTTCAAGCTCTTTAATAATCAATTTATGCATTTTAGCTATGGAAAGCCCTTCTTCTAGGCATTTTTATTAGTACTTTCGCGACAGTAATTTCTTTAATAAGTATTCTTATATACCTCTTAAACTATAAAAACTTTGGTTGATAAATATTTTTTATAATATAATAAAATTTGTTTTAAAAAAATACGTTTTTTGGAGGAACCTGGCCTTAAGTCTCTTTTTATGAATTATGTTTTTAATAGCTCTTTCCAAGCCAAAATGATGATAAGATCCATCACATATTTCAATAGTCTCGATCTTTTTAGGTGTTTGTAGTAAGGTTCGTGCATCGATTGGCAAAGAAGATTCAAATATTCTTAGCAGCAGTAATAAAGCAGAAAGTGCAATTAACGTTATATTAAACAATAATGCCCACTTACGCACCTTTATTTCAAAATCATTTATCTTCATACATCTTTCATAGTCTGGAAATTCAGTATTATCTTCACCTAGGTCACTATCAGTCTTTCTTGTATCTTCGTTGCAAGTAACTTCAAAGTCGCTATCGCAAGAATCCTAGTTTAAGATGAAATTATCACTACCGTCAACCGGGGTTATTTTGTGCACCAAATAGCTTTTTTTTTGATTCAAAGATTTATTTAAATTCAGAATTAAGAGAATAAAGAAAATCAACTTTTGATATATGTTGTGGACATCCTTCTGAAGGTTTCCTATAAATTTTGCAAAGAAAAAAAATTTTTTGTCTTAGTTATAGTCATTGAAAGTCGTGAACACAATAACTCCCGGGATGGGGCTATTTTGTGCATCGAACTTTGTTTTTCTATAATGTTGCGTAAACAATTTTTTTTATCGTTTCTGCTTCATGAAATCTTTTGTGTATATATTTGAGAGTAAATTAAAAAAAGAATGACCTAGTAAAATTTTTTTTGTAGATATATTATACAAAAAATGTAAAATAAAGCACTAAAATTTTGCTAAAATCTGGATTAACTAAAAATTAACAATCTTTCTTTAAATTGTATATTACGCAGATAGTAAATAAAATTTTTTTCTTTTTTAATATATATTTTATAATAATACACTATTATAATTATAAAATGATCGTTTAAACACTTATAAATAACTTTAAAACATCATTTCAATAGAAGCTTTTTTAATGGTTTTGAATGATATTTTTAAAAAACTTGAAATAAATATTTTTAAGGTTAAATATATAACAATTTAATATCTAATATGATTTTCAAGTTATTTTAAGAGGAACGAGAAAATAGTTTTAAAAGTAATTTGAAAAACTTATAAATATTAATTAATGTTCATTTTTTGAGGTTACGTTGTGCACCGGTAGAGCTTTTAAACGTTTTAAGGATTTTAATTAACGTATTTACAGTTTTTAGACAGAAAAGTAAGACAAAAATGTATAAAAATGATAAACAGAATCTTCTTTACTTACTAAATAAAATATTTATGAAAAATATTTGATTTTTTTAAGTGCACAAAATAGCCCCATGGAATCCTGGTTTTTCAGTTTTTTCCACTTTTCTCTTAAAATAATGAATAAAAAGTTAGCGCATTACGTATGTATCATCACAACACAATTGAAAACAAATATCTAACACAGTTTATGAGACACATTAAAACTCTAGAAGATCTGGTATAATTTTTCCGAACTTTTAAAATTTTTTAAACAAACTTTCCGTTTTTAGGAATTTTTTTCTCTTCATTGACAAAGAATTAAATAATAACATTTAGTGCTCTCGATTGTCATGTAATCAAACTTTCATTTTACAAAATAGCAGATTTAAATAATTCATTTTAATAATTTTTTTCATCAAAAAACTCGCGTGCACCAAATATCCCCCGGATGCACAAAATAGCCCCAGTTGACGGTAATAATAAAAGTTTACAATAATAATTAAAAATAATAATGATAATTATTAATATTAATTAAATTAATATTAGTTAATAATAATAAAAAATAATAATTAATAATTAATTAATAGTTAATCAAAAATTATAAATAAATAATAAAGAATATAATAAAAACCGGTTTTTTTAAAGTCAGTTTAAAATTATCATTAAGTGAGTTAAAAAATATTTATTTGAATTAAATTTTCTAAACAAAATTAATAAAATTAATTAATTAAATTTTCTTAACAAAATAATTTAAATTAATGAATTTCTTTTTCTAAACATTTAATTATTTCTTTTAATTAATAAATTAAATTTTGATGTAATAATAAAAATTTAAAATTTTTTGTTTTAATTTCTACTGTAAGACATTTCGTAGGTTAATTAATTAATATCAAAATACTGATATATTTATAGCAAGATAATTAAAACGGTCGATTAATTGTAAAAAAATGTCTGTTTTTTCAGAAACTAATAACTTGTTTGTCTTATAAAAGAGTTGCATCTTCAAACTTTTAAGACTGTGATATTCTTCTTATTCGTAACGTGGATGTGGAAAGTAGAATAAAACAGTGCATACTTCGAGTATCTGGAACTGTTCGTGCTTGTTGCAGTATCTTCGATTGAGATGTCTGTCTATTTTTTTAATTTTCTTTTCTTCTACTTTAATGAAACTTATTCCTTCTATTTGTTTTTGACAAAATTCGAACATCTCATCTACGTTTAAGATTGTAGACATACCGCCTACTCTTTGTAAACTTGCTTTTCTAACCAAGCGTTTGACTGTTCCGCTAACTCCGTCACATGGACTTTTTCCATGGGAAGAACCAAAAAAATTTCAAGTGGCTTCAATTCCAAAATCGTCAAAATAATGCGCTAAATTAATAAAATTTTTTCTATTTTTATACTGACTCGCTGCTCCGTCCGAAAAATAATGAATAACTTTTAGATTTGGAAAAAGAAGCTTCAATTTCTCGATTACCTTTGATTGAAAAGCGTATACAAAGGAAGTTATATGGTCTTTACTAGCAGTTAGAATGCAAAAACTTTTTGAGCCTATTTGTTTATTTTCATTACGATAGTAAATGACAAAAGGATGCAATGTTGCTTGGTCGTTAACCCAATGATGTGACTGAATTTATAAACGAATAATTTTGTGCAAAATCTAATAATGCAATAATTTCGTTTTCGGGAAGATTTTCTTTTAAATTATTCAGGTATTTCTCTTGATTCGTAGACACGTAATGGTGTTCTTTCAATGACTTATAAATAACTTTAAAACATCATTTCAATAGGAGCTTTTTTAATGGTTTTGAATGATATTTATAAAAAACTTGAAATAAATATTTTTAAGGTTAAATATATAACAATTTAATATCTAATATGATTTTCAAGTTATTTTAAGAGAAACGAGAAAATAGTTTTAAAACTAATTTGAAAAACTTATAAATATTAATTAATGTTCATTTTTTAAGGTTACGTTGTGCACCGGTAGAGCTTTTAATCGTTTTAAGGATTTTAATTAACGTATTTACAGTTTTTAGACAGAAAAGTAAGACAAAAATGTATAAAAATTATAAACAGAATCTTCTTTACTTACTAAATAAAATATTTATGAAAAATATTTGATTTTTTTAAGTGCACAAAATAGCCCCATGGAATCCTGGTTTTTTAGTTTTTTCCACTTTTCTCTTAAAATAATGAATAAAAAGTTAGCGCATTACGTATGTATCATCACAACACAATTGAAAACAAATATCTAACACAGTTTATGAGACACATTAAAACTCTAGAAGATCTGGTATAATTTTTCCGAACTTTTAAAATTTTTTAAACAAATTTTCCGTTTTTAGGAATTTTTTTCTCTTAATTGACAAAGAATTAAACAATAACATTTAGTGCTCTCTATTGTCAGGTAATCAAACTTTCATTTAACAAAATAGCAGATTAAAATAATTCATTTTAATATTTTTTTCATTAAAAAACTCGCGTGCACAAAATAGCCCCTGGATGCACAAAATAGCCCCAGTTGACGGTATCGTTAGATTCCATTTCGCATAACTCGTCTTTAATATGTGATGCAAATGAATTTTCATTATTGTCAGGAACTAATGATGAAGATGAATTATTATTATTAGATTATGTGTCGAAAGGCTCTTCTTCAAAACAGGATGTATTTGAATTAACATTATTTCTATTTAATAATGATAAAGATAAATTACAGTTGATGTTCAGGTCGTTTACATTTGATGGAAGATAGCTTTTGATAGAGGTAGGTAACTCGAGATATTATTGAAAATAATGTATCGAATTCTTTCATTCCAGTAAGATGAAATAATGAATTTACTGATAGCTATGTACATAATATGATGGGGCATAATCAAAGTTTAAAAAAGTTTAGCGGGGATGTTGAAAATGTTAATACAATACTCGTCGATACAATTAAGAGAGTAGGGCAAGAGGCTGGAATGTTAACCCTTTCACGCCCATTGGACATATACGTCCCACCTACAAAAACCTCAATATCTTTGACGAAAATTAATATTTTTGAGTCTTTAGTACGTTCTCTTCAGAAAGAAGAGGGCTTTAAAAACATGTTACCTAGATCATGTTAAAAAATTTCTATTGTTTAAAAAAATTCATTAATTATTGTTAAAAATCACGAATTTTTTAAACATTTTAAAATAGACTGAAAATTGTTACTCGGGGGTTATTGGGGTCGCTGATTACGAATATGACATCAGTTTTTAAAAATTAAAAATGGCAAATCCAATATAGCAGACGATTTTCTAAAAATGGTTTAGTTTTACATGAAACTTATCACTCGGGGGTTTTTGGGGTCGCTGAATACAACTATGACATCAGTTTTAAAAAATTCAAAATAGCGGATCTAATATGGCGGAAGATTTTTTTAAAATTGTCTAGTTTTACCTGAAACTTGTCACTCGGGGGTTTTTGGGATCGCTGATTACGAATATGAAATCAAAATTCAAAATGGCGGATCCAATATGGCAAACGAAAAAATAAAAAATTAATAAGATTTATATGAAACTTGTCACTCGGGGGTTTTTGGGATCGCCGATGACACATCTGATGTTAGTTTTTAAAAATTCGAAATTGCGGATTCAATATGACAGATGACATGTCAAAATTTATTATATTGTCACGAAATTTGTTACTCGGAGGTTGTTGTAGTCCCTGATTACCAATCTTTAGTCTATTTTTAAATTTAGATTGTGGATTAATAATAAGCGGAGAAATTTTTAAAATTAATAAACTGGAATATGTTTATTATAAAACGCCTGCTAATTTTACAACAAAAATTTCTAATTAGTCAGCAACTCAGTTTTTACAATTATCCAATTCATCTTAGATTTCTAAAAAGGGTCAGAATTTTTCAAACGGATCATCTAAAACTAAAAAATTTTCTTTTTAAACCAAAATAGTTTTTTTGACTTTTAATATGGTTAAGAAGAATCCCTGAAAATATTAAGCCAAAAAAAAATTTTTTGTTAAAGTTATTAACAATTGAATTTTTTAGTACTGCTAAATTAACAAATTTAACAGGCAAACATAACAGCTGATCCCATGCGTTATTTTTGCCCATGGGAGAAAACGGCCGCCATTTTCATATAAGTCGAACAAGTGAATGACTTTTACTCCCTGTCGTCTGCTATCTAAAATCGACACTTTTGTGCATTAGGAATAAAAAATATCGTAAGTAACACGGGAATAAAGGCAGCCAATTTGTTTACGATGATTTTTGTGACACTCGTTCCAGTCTCGGGACGCCTACGACGCCCTCGACCTCCACTCGTGTCACAAAAATTACCGTAAACATATGGCTGCCTTTATACCCTTGTTGCTTAATATACTATTTTTGTTTTTAAATTTTTATAATTTTTTATATAATTTGTTTATAAAATGTTAATAAACAAATATGTTCTTCACGTCCTAACAAAAAAAATAAAATTGTATTTTATTCCTTAAATGTCTTTGAGTGTAAAACCGTTTCGAAAAAAAATTAGCCTCAATTAGAAAAAAAGTTATTAATTAAAAACTGCAGCTGTGTAGGGCTTTATATGACGTTAAACTCGCCCCGCGCACATTGGCATTTTTTACAATTTACTGTTCAAAATTGTCTGTAACCAACAAATTTTATCGGATTCTCATGGGCTTGGTCTTAAATTAAAGGGGATAAAATTTCTAAGAGATCCTACTAAACCAATTTTTAAATTTAAAATTGTTTATATTTTTTTTGTTACTTAAAATTAACAATTTACAATATTTTTAAAGAAATCATGTTTATTTTTTTATTGCAGATGAATGGAATCAATTTAAATTAGTCCAGCATGACCACCAGACAAATAATAATGTACTTTCTTTGACATTTGTAAACATTTTAGTCATTTTTTAAACATAACATGTTTATATAATGTACATTCTTTCAAAAACTTTAAAAATTTATTAGCACAAACAATTACATTGGTTGTAAACAAATTATTTACTTTTGAAACAAATAAATGGCTTATTTCTGCAAAAAGAAAAATTATTTTTCGTATTTTAACGAGTTTATTGATTACACAGGCACACAAAAAAATAAAAAAGTCAAAACCCAGAGGTCACACCCCCCTATCCCCATGTTTTTGGGGTCGCTGAAACTGAATATGATGATGAAAATTTTTTTCATCGGCCATTTTCCCGCTACCACCCCCTTACAACTGCTCCCAGGGGTTAGAATTTCAGTTTAAAAAAAAGTGGAGTAGGGTGTCTATTCCTATGTTTTTTGGGTCGCTAAAACCAAAAAAGGCTACCAAAAACAAATTCTTTCCTTCCTTAACCCCCTACAACCCCGGGGTGAGGGGTCGAAATTCGAATTTTCACGAAAAGTCGATTACAGTGTCTAAACCTACGTTTCTTGGGTCGCTGAAACCAAAAAAGACTACCAAAATTAAATCCTTTCCACCCTCGACCCCCTACAACCCCCTGCAAAAATTTTTTTTTAAATAAAACAAACCGATTTTTGGGAAATTAAAACTTAAATATTAATAATTATTATAAGATGGTAAGGTGTCAATTTAGCGGATATATATTTATTTTGCTTATCATCGATAAGACAGAAATCAATATTTCAAAATTAATAATTCATTAATATTTGAAAATATATTTTATTTTGTGCATGGTTTCTGAAAAAAATGAATCGTATTATTAATATGAATCGTATCGTAATATTAAATATTAATAGTCAAAAATTATTGCAGGGGGTTGTAAGGGGTCGAGGGTGGAAAGGATTTGATTTTGGTAATCTTTTTTGGTTTCAGCGACCCAAAAAACGTAGGTTCAGCCACCGTAATCGACTTTTAGTGAAAATTCGAATTTCGACCCCCCACATTTCGGGTGTTAAGGGAGTTGTAGGGGGTTAAGGGAGGGAAGAATTTGTTTTTGGTAGTCTTTTTTGGTTTTAGCGACCCAAAAAACATAGGAATAGACACCCTACTCCACTTTTTTTTAAACTGAAATTCTAACCCCTGGGAGCAGGTGTAAGGGGGTGGTAGCGGAAAAATGGCCGATGAAAAAAATTTTCATCATCATATTCAGTTTCAGCGACCCCAAAAACATGGGGATAGGGGGGTGTGACCTCTGGGTTTTGACTTTTTTATTTTTTTGTGTGTCTGTGTTATTGATAACTAGATTATTGTTCATATGATTGTTAATAACAATGGTAATTATTAAATTCAAAATAATTTTTTACCATAATTGACATAGATTACTTAAATAAATATAAATTTTTTCTGCAAAAAAAATTGTTCTTTTAAAAAATAACCAAAGTTATCTATTTGTTAATTAACATTGTTTGCAACAATTTAAATAAATTTTATTGTACATTATTATTTGTCTGGTGGTCATGCTGGACTAATTTAAATTGATTTCAATCATCTGCAATGAAAAAATAAAAAATAAACATAATTTTTTTAAAAATATTGTAAATTGTTAATTTTAAGTAACAAAAAAAATATAAACAATTTTTAAAATTCAAAAAGGCGGATAAAAATGTTTGAAAATCGATAAAATTGCATGAAATTACTCACTCGGGGGTTTTCAGGGTCGCTGAATACGAAATATGAAGTTCAATTTTTAAAATTCAAAATAGCGGATCCAATATGGCGGATAAAATTTTTTTAAAATAGATAAAATTGCATGGAATTACTTACTCGGGGGTTTTCGGGGTCGCTGATTACGAATTTTAAAAGTGCAATTTTAAAAATTTAATACTACAAATTCATAAATTTCTAGTTGTTTTGGAGATTTTATTTTGTTTGTTACCGTCACGTTTTTCTGGAGTTGCCCAACTCTCACTACGTGGAGTTCGACAAAGTTTCTTAACTTTGTCTTCTTTTTTAAAAAAATTTTTGAACAATTTTTTAATATTTTTTAATTTTTTGATTTTGTTGTAGGGTGTTGTGGGGTGATGTGCAACGTTTTTTTTCGTTAAACGAAAAACATGTCAAATATATAAATTTTTAAATATTTCAAAATTGAATGACTTAGAGGCATAATAATAGAATATTTCTGCATTATTAGATTTTAAGAATTTTAAATTTTTCCTACAAATTTTTCGCTTTTTCAAAAACGTCTGTTTTTGCATTTTCCAAAAAACTTGGGGTGATGTGCAACACCAGTAAAATTCAGGTATGTAATGCATAAATATCGAAGAAAATCTCTTTACTTATTAATTTTGGGCTTTTTCAATGTAAACTAATCGAAATCTGACAAAAAAATTTACTAAGGTATAGTTGACCTCTAAAAAGTGGAGATTTCACCAAAGAAAAAATTTTTTTTTATTTTTTATATATTTATAACTGAATAAGAAATATAATTAAAGGAAAATAACTAATCATTTTTTATTTATAATGTGAATCGCAGTTATGGCACGTAAAAACTAGTTACGTCCACCCCAAAGAAAGTGTTGCACATCACCCCAAATATGATATTTTGCGAAAAATGATTTCTACGCAATACAATGCAATGGAAACACAGAATATAAAAAAATATTTAAAAACACTTAAAAAAGCAACAATAAGTACATTCTTATCTATAAAATAAATTAAAACCCTTCACGAAATGACTAGAAATGTAAAGTGCGAGAAACATTTCCTGCCCGAGAAATTTAAGTCAACTTACGTACAGCAAACCTGGCTGCGAGCTGTCTCGTGAGTTTTATATCAAAAACAAGCTACTGAGGATACAAACAAATGGTAATACTTGGCTCTGTTTAATATCGAACTATAGATCAGAAATCAGCGGTGTTGCACATCCCCCATGTTTCACATCACTCCACATCACCCTACTTTTTTATTTTTAAATTTTTTTGTGTTTTTAACTGTTTTTATATTTTATTTAAAATTTTTTTATAACATTAAAATTAGTCAACCTTCACATGGTGAGAGAAATCATAGACCCCGAAAACCCCCGAGTAAGTAATTCCATGCAATTTTATCGATTTTAAAATAATTTTATCCGCCATATTAGATCCGCCATTTTGAATTTTAAAAATTGAACTTTATATTCGTAATCAGCGACCCCAAAAACACCCGAGTGAGTAATTTCATGCAATTTTATCGATTTTCAAAAATTTTTATCCGACATATTGGATCCGCCATTTTGAATTTTTAAAATTAAACTTTATATTCGTAATTAGCGACCCCGAAAACCCCTGAAAAGTAATTTTCAGATGATTTAAATCAAGTTTTGAATATTGATGATGCATACATGAGACCCGCCCAAAAAAATCTTATTGATGTGAAAAGCGTGTTTCAAAAAAAAACATACGATTTTTTTGGTATTTTTTCCATTTGGGGCGCCATATTGGTTTCACTGATGGTCGAAATGCTTTTTTGACCCCGGATTCTGAAAAAGCGGACCTCAATACCCCCTAGTACCGAAGGATTTTTAAAAGTCTAATCATTTAGGATAAAAATTCTTACCTTGAACTTCAGTCAAAAATTTTGGACATTTGGGCGTTAATGGGTTAACGTCATATAAAGCCCTACACATCTGCAGTTTTTAATTAATAACTTTTTTTCTAATTAAGGCTAATTTTTTTCGAAACGGTTTTACACTCGGAGACATTTAAGGAATAGAATACAATTTCATTTTTTTTGTCAGGACGTGAAGAACATATTTGTTTATTAACATTTTATAAACAAATTATATAAAAAATTATAAAAATTTAAAAACAAAAAATATATTCAAATAGTGTAATTTAAGACGAAAAAAACCCATATTTTAATTTTTAAATCCGCCAACTATAACTCGAGAAAAAAATTTGTTAATTTAGCAGTACTAAAAAATTCAATTGTTAATAATTTTAACAAAAAAATTTTGTTTGGCTTAATATTTTCAGAGATTCTTCTTAACCATATTAAGAGTAAAAAAACTATTTTGGTTCAAAAAGAAAATTTTTTAGTTTTAGATGATCCGTTTGAGAAATTCTGACCCAAAAGTATTAACTCTTGAAAGTAAGTATCAAGCAAATCGAAATAAATTTTGAAAAATCTCATCAACCATATTGCAAACGCCATTTTGAATTTTATAAAACTCACCGAATTTGTATAATCAGTGACCTGCGTTCACCCGAGAACCAACTTTTAGGTCAATTGGATCAATTTTGTAAAAAGTCATCCGCTATTTTGAATTTCTAAAAACTAATATCAGATTCGTCATCAGCGATCCCTAAAACCCCCTAGTAACAATTTTCATGTTAATCCAATTATTTTTTAAATTTGTCTTCAGCCATGTTAGATCCGCCATTTTAATTTTTGACAGTTTTGAAAATCTGACTTTAGATTCGTAATCAGCGACCCCAAAAACTATAAAAAACGTTACACTAATGTTTTTTTAACCTGACAATTTTGCCTGGGTGTGAAAGGGTTAATTAAGATAAGAGAGGTAAGTCAACAACTGCGATAGCTCATTACTGTACTAGGTTTGACTCGACGTATGTCAATTTTACAGCACGTAAAATTGATTTTAAACCTTTAATGCCCGAATTATTTCCACCGACTTGATTTCAGCACACTTGGTATACAAGGGTTTTTGGGGTTGCTGATTACGAATCTGAAGTCAAAATTGCAAAATTCAAAATGGCGGATCCAATATGGCGGATGAAAAAAATTAAAAATCAATAAGATTTATATAAAACTTGTCATTCGGGGGTTTTTGGGGTCGCTGATTACGAATATGAAGTGAAAATTTTTTATTTTCTTTGTCCGACATATTTGATTTGCCATTTTCAAGTCAATCCCATTATTTTTTATTTTTTGTACTCCATATTGGATCCGCTATTTTGAATTTTGCAATTTTGACTTCATATTCGTAATTAGCGGCCCCTAAATAAATTATTATTATAAAAACTTGAAAGAAATTATTCATATAGAATTCAATCACTTTGGAAACTTCTAATTAAAATGATTAAAGAAAGTCCATTATTTTAAAGAAATTAAAAAAAACTCTTCAAAAGAATTAAATTAAGATTATGTAAAATTTCAATAAAATTCTTTCTAAATTCAATTATTTTCATAAACAATAAAATTCTTCGAAAAAATTCAATTAGTATCAATTTTTTTGATAAAATTCTTTGCAAGAATTCAATGATTTGCAATTTTTTTCGCCATAATTCACTTGTTTTCATAAACAATAAAATTCTTCAAAGAAATTCAATTATTATCAAATTTTTTGATAAAATTCTTCGAATCAATTCAATTATTTAAAAAAGTTTTTTTAAATTCTCGGCAAAAATTTTAATTATTTTCGAAAATTTTCCTCAATTCAATGATTTTTATAATATCTGCTAAAATTTTTTAAAAGAATTCAATTATAAAAAATTTTATTAAAATTCTGCGCAAACATTTAATTATATTCATAAAATAATTAAAATTTCACAAAGAATTCAATTATTTTCATAAATAATGAAATTTTTTAAGGAATTCAATTATTATTTTCATAAAAAATAATTAATATTCTAATAAAATTAATAAATTAATTAATATTCTAGAAAATAATAATTGAATTAAAATGATGAAAATAATTTTGATGAAGTTATAGTAACAATATTCTTATAATGTAAAATAATGATTTTATCTCTCGGTCATTTTTAATTTATTAGAAAACAGGAAGAAATCGATCACTCCGAGTCTTCGACTCGGAGCAACTGATATCTTCATGTTTTATAAACAATACTTTTATAAGTTGTTTAATTTAAAAAAGGTTTGAATTTTGAATTTTTGAATGTCTTAATTTCTGTGGAAAATCCTGTTCCAAAGATAAGATTGAAATATAAATTGTGCAAATATTTTTCTTCTTTTTCTAAAACAAAATAATAATTTTCTTAAAAAAATTGTGATTCAAAAAGAAAATAATGGTAAGTAAATAAATTTTTTATTTCTTAATCACAGTTGTTTAATAATTTTCTAATTTTTTTAGAAGTAGAGAACAAAAATAATTTCAATTTCACAAAACATAATATTTAACAAAATTTTATTTTTTTTAATGAAAAGAAGTAAAAAATTCTTATGATTTCTATTTTCTATCTAAAGTTAACAAAAAACAAAAGGATAAACAAAAGACAACTTCATAGTGTGAGGGACAGAAAAAGTGAATGAAAGAATGAAAGAACATTCAAATTAATATAGTTAATGATGACTTTAAAGCTGAGTCCAGAATGAGAGAGGGTGCGCACCGATGTTCATATCTATAGATATACTAAAGCATGCTGTAATATACCTATAGCTATGAACATCGGTGCACAGACTCTCTCATTCTGGACTCAGCTTCATGCATTTGTGGTACAGCGTATGTACCACTGGGCGTAAAAGGGTTAAAAAAATGTTAGAAGAGAAGGAGAAATTATTTTTTTTTAAATTTATCGGAAGCTCTAAGCAATAGCAGAAATTCTAAGACTTTTTGACAATTAATTAATGAATATAGACCGAAAACAAACTTAACCTGCACTATGATTATTTCTGTACCCTTTTTCCACCGCGGGTCGAGTCATCCATTCTAGGATTCAAAAATAATTATTACCTGTTAATGGATGACCAGATCACGCATGAGGAACTTGTAAATGTATGAAGAAACTGTAACCGGGTCCATATGATAAAATAGTTACTATAGATGCATTTCTTTGACAAATTGACTAACAAAAATTTTTACCGCTTATTGTTTTCCCGTTTGATTATGCTTCCCAACCTGTTTTAGACGCGTCAGAACAAATTATTAAATTATAATGTTGTAATCTTATAGGATTAATTCCAATCTGCACATTATTTCTCCACCAAGTAAGATCTTCTAATAAATACTCTTTAATTTTAATATAGCCATCATAATCGTCATTATTAGATAAAAGAGCAAGCCATTTTTCTCTCTCGAAGCGTTTTGAATACACTTTACTGTAATAAATCCCCGGACTGGCTGCAATTAACGTTCCAATCAAATTAGCAAAATCACGAATATATACTTCAAATGTGTCTATCATCTTTATGATTTTTTGTTTTTTTAACTGTTAAATTTATAGAATAGTTTTCAGAAACAATAAGAAAACCCAAACATTCACATTTTTTTTGTGGAGTAATAACTCTTTTCATAATTTACTATAAATCCTAATTCTTTTAAAAGTCGAATTGTATTTTCTAAATTTTTTTGACAAACTGCATACGTTTTTCCCATAACTAAAAAATCATCAAGGTAAACGGTAGATAAAAAAACTTTAGATCTAAGTGAATTTACTACTGGCTTCATTATCTTTGTGAAAATAAATGGACTTAGTGAAATTCCAAATGGCAAACAAGTATATTGATAAGTTTCATATTATTAAATCTAAATCGTAAATATTTTCTGTAATCTTCATGTACTAAATTAAACTAAATTAAACGCATCTTTGAGATCTATTTTACCCATGTATTTGTCCTTTGACAATAAATTTTTGGTGGAACGAAAGTCCTCCATCTTAAAGTGAGGAGGTAGAATAAATTTATTTAAATTTAAAATAAAGCGCCAAGAACCGTCTGGTTTTGGAACCAGGAAGTAAGATGATATAAATTGATCATCACATTCTTCTATAGCGCCAGATTTAAAAAAATTATTTATTGCCACACTAGTATTTTCTTTTTCATCAGACGACATTGAAGGCTCTGTTGGCGTCCGAGCTTGAAAAATTGGAGAAGCAAATGGGATTTTATACCCTTCAATGATTTAAAGGATAAATGGATCATCGGTAATTTGTGTCCAATACTTTATAAAACTGAAGGAAGTGAATTTACCATTCGGTGATTAAATATTAAATTTAAAGAAGTTAACAATTTTCCCGAATCAATCTACAAAAATAAATTAAATATCCTAAATAAATCTCGATAATCTCATGGGCTTCAATGTATCGACAGCACAGCTGCCCTAATACAGAAACCTGCTTAATTTGAAAAATATTTTCGAAATTAATTAATAATTTCAAAATTATCAAAGAACTCAGAAAAAACGGTAGCATGGTGGGATACGAGCCCACGACCTTTCTATTGCCGGTAGACTGCTTTGACCACTGAGCTACATGCACCCCGAGACTCTCCGAGTTCCTTGAAATATACTATCCCTTCCTACATTATTTTAATGAAATTATTAAAAAAAAAATTTATTTTTTTATTTTTACATTATAATTAGGTAGTTTATGGATGGCCTTTAACGATACATATATAAGGTTTAAACGCGTTTTTCTCAAAATAACGTTTTCTCAAATTGCGGACACTTTATCTCTGATTCTACTGAACCGATTTTAATAAACAATAACTCGTTTTGTTTGTTAGCATTTCCTGTGTGTGAATTCACCAGAAAATAGTCAAAAAATTTTTTAAAAAAACATTTTTGCAGACTAGAAAAATAGTGAAAAACATAGTGTATTTTGAAGAAAATTATTGAAACACCTGCTATTTTTTGATTTTAGTCGATTTTTTATTAATGGTGGTGGATTTTTATGCAAGACACCTTACTTTTTAGGAAGCAGTTTGGATTTTTTGTTTCCGATTTGTCAATCTTGAGATAAACTGTCCGCAATTGGACAATTAACTTTTTGGAGTTTCGATCTGGATGCTGTCTGCAGATTATGATATTAAATAAAAATTAAAAACAAACCATTATTTTTATTCTCCAAATATGTACTATTATAGTCAAAAAAGTTTTTTAAATATTTATAATAAAAGACCTAAGAATTTTTTCTTTAAATTTGGTCTTTTAAGAGCCTTCTAAAGTGTAGTAGTACCTTAAGTATCATAAGACAAAAGCAGAAATATTGCGCGCGCGTAGCTCTGCTAGTATTGGAATAAATTGAAAAAGGTGAAAGAACTATCGTCAACTTTAAACTTACAGGAAGTTGAAAATGAAAATATAAGAGAGAATAACGATTTAAATAGTGTGTAATCTTTTTTCATAAATATTTAAATTAAATCAAAAAATGCTATCTTTTTTCGACTTATTTTAAAAAATTGGTACTTTTAAAAAATTATTAACCACAATATTTTTTAGAATTATTTTTAACCCTTTTGTACAAAACAATCATATTCAACATTTTTAATTATCTAAAATTCTTTTTAAAAAACTCGTTTTTTAAATTATGCAAAAAATCTTTTAAGAAACTCAATTATTTTCGAAAAATTACATAACAATATTTTTAATATTCCAATTCTTAAAATTGTATTATAATATTTTTTAAGATTCAATTATCTTAAAACAAAGTAAATTAAATTTTTAAAAATTTTATTTTTTATATTTTTTAAAAATTCAATTATTTTAACAAAAGTTTAATTGTTTGGAAATTTTTCAATATTTAAAAACTTTTATCTTTTAAAAATTATTTAAAAATATTTTTAAGAAAATAATGTTAATAATTTATTAATTACACTACCGTCGGGAATTATCGGTACGGCTGCACGCGCAGGGCCCAAAAACATACCAATCTTCAAATCACGATTTCTTTGTAAATACAATTGTCAGAAAATTAACAAATATACCATTCGAAAGATTATTAAATTCTACGATTAATAATATGTAACTAAAAATTTTAATAATTTATACAAAGCTTGCAGCAATCTACAAATTTGACAAAAAAATTTTTAAAATAAAATTTTTTTGGAAATTATTCCAACCCCTGCACATTTTTTAAAAACTGTAAGAAAAATTTGAAACTTATATAGGTGTAATCATTGAAATCTCATCTTTAATTTAATACCAAAAGATTTAAAAAATCTTATTCGGTTCGAGAGATATCATTATAAACAACCGAGCATTTTCAGCCAAAAAACGTTCAAAATCGACTAATTCAATGTATTTGTCAAAAAAGATGCTCGGACGTATATAATGATATCTCACGAACCGAATAAGATTTTTTAACTCTTTTGGTCTTAAATTAAAGATGAGACTTGAATGATTACACCTATATAAGTTTCAAAATTTTCCTACAATTTTTAAAAAATGTGCAGGGGTTGAAATAATTTCTAAAAAAATTTTATTTAAAAATTTTTTTTGTCAAATTTGTAGATTGCTGCAAGCTTTGTATAAATTATTAAAATTTTCAGTTGCATATCATTAATCGTAGAATTTAATAATCTTTCGAATGGTATATTTGTTAATTTTCTGACATTTGTATTTACAAAGAAATCATGATTTGAAGATTGGTATGTTTTTGGGCCCTGCGCGTGCAGCCGTACCGATAATACCCGACAATAGTGTATAATTTTTTATATTTACAATTATTATGAAAAATTGAATTTTCGTATAAGTAATTAAACTATAGAAGAACTTTTGGAAAATTATTAAAAATAATAATTAGAGATAAAGTTTAGTTAGAAATTGTAGACATTAATTGAATTTTGGAGTTGCAATTTTTGAAATTATTAAATTACAGAAGGTTCAATTGAAATTTAAAAAATTTTTTTTTTCGTGGAAAAACAAAATGAGAACTATTTAACTATTTATTAAACAAAATGGAAAATAAATACAAAAAAATAAGTAAAAAATTAGAGAAATAGAAAAAATGTAACAACACGATCGACCAAGGTCTGCATAATGTATAGTTATAATCATTATTTTATTATTATTTTTAGATGAAACAGAAGAAAGCATTAGTTGGTTGAAAAATCATCATGTCCCTTGGGAAACTGTTCGCATACACTGGAAAGTTACTGCTGATTTTCGAAGAAATGAAATATTAAATATCGAATCCTCAACACTAGCAGAAATTTTTGAAAATTGATGAACAAAAAGTTTTGAACGTTCAAATGAACGAAATATTTTTTGTTAAAAATATTTTCATAGATTATTGATTACAATTCAAATTAAAAACTCAAATTTTACATTTAGAAACATTATAATTAATTTGCTTAATAGTGACGCAAAATTATAGTAATTAATATTTAATTTGAAGAAGAAATAAATAAATTTCGTTCATTTGAACGTTCAATATTTTAAACTCCTGAAAATTGACCAATTTTAAACAACCCCATAGGATATGACCTAATTGATGACGATTTTAAATATGGTCAATTTACAACGGAATCGGATGCTATTGAACATTGGGAAAAATTTTTTGATGATATTTAGAAAGTATGTCATTTAGATCAGAAAAAATTGAAGATAAATCGGTTCAAACTATTAGGCGAATTTTTGGAATCACCAGAAACTAATTCAGGTACAATATTTACAGTATGTACCAATATTTTTTATATTGATCAATCAATTTTTTATTAGTTAAAATTTTGTATGCGGTAAAGGGTTAAATTATTATTTATTAACTTTTTTATTTAATTATTATTTTTTATTAACTTGAATAATGAATTCAAAGAATTATTAACGTTTACTAATTTTTTTCAATCACTTTTTTTTAATAACAAATATGAGATAACGTTAACTTACAGATGGTAAAATCGTTGTTCAAGTGTGCCTGCTGTTATATCTAGTTCTTCCAAAAGGAAGGAAAAGAAAATCAAAATCCAATGTCTGGGAGTTCAGCTGTGCTGAATGTGAAAAAAGCATATTTTTACTTGCCACGGTTGGTTATTTCATTTTTTACATTATAAGTATAATTTATAAATATTGTTTTTACTGATTTAATAAAATTTATGTAGTCTCCAGGTGACGTACCTCGAGTGCAGAAAGAAAACAGAAATCAAATGAAACAAAAGGATTTGAAAGTGCAACCTTTCATTATTGTGGTTGGTCCTAAAGTAAATTTACCACAAAATTTCTTCGTGTGTGTTGACAACCAACAGTACGAAATGTTAACCGCGCTGAAAGCTATAGACATTTGTTTTAAAAACTTTTACGTTTTAATGCTCTTTATCCATCACCAAGCAATCATTTATAGTATTTAATTCAAACAAGCTTGTACAAATTTAAAACAACTTTCGATAAACAAATATCTTCTATTCTTGACATCTTAACTGCCATAAATTACGCTGAATAAGTTATTTAATTGTGTTCGTATGTCTCATTTGTTTTGAAACATGTGCAACTAAAGCAATTCTATTACAATAGATGAGAAAGATGATAATAAGTAAAAAAAAATATATTACCGTTTTTTTGCTTCTTCAAGAATTTTTCAAAATTAAAAAAATATAAAAATTAAAAAATTTGTTAAATATGTAAAAGGATTTTATTTCCTAACCCTTTGAGAGGCACATTATTCATATGGACGGATTTTCTTTATAACTCATGTTTTAATATTTTTGGGGTCGCTGATTACGAATTTGAAGTAAGTTTTTAAAAATTAAAAATGGCGGACATTTTTTTTAATTAATCGGATTTGCTTAGAAATGTTTACTCGGAGGTTTTTTGGGTCACTGATTACGAATCTGCTGTTCGTTTTTAAAAATTGAAAATGGCGAATCTAACATGGCGGACAGTTTTGTTCTAAATCAATTTGATTTACTTAAAAATTGTTATTTAAGAATTTTCGAAGTCACTAATTTAAACATTTTTGCGCTAATTATTAACCTACAATCTAAATATAAAAAAAACTAAACATTGGTAATAAGGGACTACAACAACCTTCGAGTAACAAGTTTCGTGAAAATCTAATAAATTCTTACATTTGTCATCTGATATATTAGATCCGCCATTTTGAATATTTAAAAACTAACATCAGATTCGTCACTAGCGACCCCAAAAACCCCCGAGTGACAAGTTTCAGGTAAAGCTAGACAATTTTTAAAAAATCTTCCGCCATATTGGATCCGCCATTTTGAATTTTGAGAAACTAACATCAGATTCGTAATCAGCGATCCCAAAAACCCCCGAGTAAACATTTTCAAGCGAATCCGATTAATTAAAAAAAATGTCTACCATATTGGATCCGCCATTTTGAATTTTTAAAAACTAATATCATATTCGTAATCAGCAACTCCAAAAACCCCCGAGTAACAATTTTTAGTCGATTGTAAAATGTTTAAAAAATTCGTGATTTTTAACAATAATAATTTATGAATTTTTTTCAACAATAGGAATTTTTTTAACATGATCTAGGTTACATATTTTTAAAGCCTTATTCTTCCTGAAGAGAACGCATTAAATTTGACTCAAAAATATTAATTTTCGTCAATGATATTGAGGTTTTTAAAGGTGGTACGTATACGTCCCACCGCCCCTCAATGGGTTAAACATTCTAAAAGAAAAACATTCTTAACCCCTTGACTGCCGATGGCAAAGATCTTTGCCATTTCGGACTTTGCTCTGACTGACGGAAAACTGACAATCTTTGCCATGATAAAAAGTGATGTAAAAAAGTCAAAAATGGCTGAAAATTAAAAATAAAATTATTTCTAAAAAGTCAACGCTATGCAGAATGAGACGCACGTTTCTGTTTTTAAATTCAATGAATTATAAAAATGCTATAAATTTTTAAAAACAACACTTTTAGCAAATTTTTCAAAATCTTTGCCATGGACAATACAATGCATTTTTATTTTAAAAATGTCTAAAATCGCCTAAAATCTATTACTCGGGGGTTTTTGGGGTCGCTGATTACGAATATGATGTCAGTTTTTTAAAATTCAAAATGGCGGATCCAATATGGCGGATGACTTTTTTAAAAAATGATCCAAATTACCTGAAATTTGTTACTCGGAAGTCGTCGGGGTCGCTGATTACGAATATGATGATGGTTTTTCAAAATTCAAAATGGCGGATCCAATGTGAAGGATGACTTTATTAAAAATTGATCCAATTTACCTGAAATTTGTTACTCGGGGGTTGTCGGGGTCGCTGATTACGAATATGATGATGATTTTTTAAAATCCAAAATGGCGGATCCAATATGGCAGACATTTTTTAAAAAAATTTTAGATTCGCTTGAAAATTATCATTCGGGGGTTTTCGTGGTCGCTGATGACGAATCCAATGTCAGTTTTTCAAAATTCAAAATTGCGGATAAAATATGGCATACAGTGGAGATCCACTTCACCCATGAACTTATTGGAAAGGTGAACTTATTGGTTAGGACATTTCAATGAAATTTCAATTTTTGCTGTTCTATGAAACCGGCATTTGTAAAATTTGTACTGCTTTTATGATAAAAACAAATTTTTTTTAAAAAAATGTCCGCCATATTGGATCCAACATTTTGAATTTTTAAAAACAGACATCCGATTCGTCATCAGCGACTCCGAAAACCCCCGAGTGATAATTTCCAAGAAAATCCAAAATTTAAAAAAAAAATATCCGACATAATGGATCTTCCATTTTGAATTTTGGAAAACTGACATAGAAATCGTTATCAGCGACCCTAAAAATCCCTGAGTGACAAGTTTCAAGCGAATACAAAATTTAAAAAAAAAATGTCCACCATATTAGATAAGCAATTTTTAATTTTTAAAAACTGACATCGGATTCACCATCAGCGACCCCGAAAACCCCCTAATGATAATTTTCAAGCGAATCAAAAATTTAAAAAAAATGTCCGTCATATTGGATCCGCCATTTTGAATTTTGACCAACCATCATCATATTCGTAGTCAGGGACCCCAAAACCCGCCGAGTCATAAATTTCAGGTAATTTTGATCAATTTGCAAAAATCCGTCCGCTATATTAGATCCGCCATTTTGAATTTTGAAAAACCGACATCAGATTCGTAATCAGCGACCCCAAAAACCCCCGAGTCACAAATTTCAGGTAATTTTGATCAATTTTTAAAAATCTGTCCGCCATATTGGATCCGCCATTTTGAATTTTGAAAAACCGACATTAGATTCGTAATCAGCGACCCCAAAAACCCCTGAGTTATAAGTTTCAGACAATTTGGACGATTTTTTATTCTTGGCATTCTGGTCACATTTAGTGTTTTTCAGCCGGCAGTTAAGGGGTTAACAGAGTGAAAAAAAATTTTCTCTAGATTTTAAAATAAATTTACGAAAAATGGTTTTTTTCCCATTTAAAAAACATAAGAAATTTAAGGGGCTTTGAGGCACGAGTTAATATTATTTTATTACGAAGAAAAAAACAGTGGTATTTTTTCTCTCTAAAAACTTCAATTGCGGGGGGTAAGAGCAAAAAAATTCTGACTTTTTTTCTTAATGTAATTTTGGACCACCCTACTACACATGCGCTTCTTTTTAGTTTTAGGGTGAGTCCCCAGAGTACTATTTTTTTAACTTTAGTCTCTACTCTTATCCGCGCGAGGTAAATTATTCGCCGCCGATAATGCAGAGCACCTACTTATTAGTTGCTGTCGATTACTCCGCATCGCCCTTTAATACAATATGGCCGCAGTCAGTGTTTTGACAGGACCAAAACAATGAATAATTTTCGTCTTCCTGGTGCTCTTGAATATTCGGGACTCACATCCGAATATATGCACCAGGAAGCACTTCGCCTGTAGACTTCGACTAGTGACAGCGTTAAAAGACCAGCCAATTTCCAGTGAACATTTTCTCGATGACTGTGAAAACAATAAAATACGAACGTCAGAAAATGTTTTTATTTCGAATTTATTTATTATTGTTGATCTGACAAGTTGGCAGGTTTATTTGACAAAATTTTAATTATTTAATAATTGAATTTACGAGGCATAATCTTTTTGATTTTATTTAAATTTTGAAATTCAAAATATTAATACTAATTTTTTTTTAGGGTAGGAAAGATTCTCGTTTTGACGAGTTATTTACACTACCGTCCAAAATTATCAGGACGATTACATTCGATTTACGCGGGTCCCCCTTGATCCTAGTGTTCGCCGTTCTTACGGAACGCTTTCCATTCTGAACACGTCGTTCATACGCAGGTTCTCACTCCCTTTCCTTTTCCTTACTCGCCGTTCTTACGCGGGTTCTCCCTGCTCCTAGTATTCGCCGTTCTTACGCGAAACCTTCCTTGCCTTCCCTTTACAAACCTTCTTTCGAATTAAGACCCTCGAGTTTAAACTCACCATGACTAACGACACTATTCTCCTTGTAGATGCCCAAACATCGATCACTACATCAGATGAATACCGACCGACGAAAAGCTCGGAACCTGAGGCAATCCCAGAAGTTTCAAGCTAAACTTGCAGCCTGGGCCACCGCAGGAACTCTCCGGAGCCCGAGACCCGGCCACGAGTCGTTATTGGCCAACCCTTAGCTGTTGCTGGGTGCTCCATGCCGGATCATCGTACCGGAAAATCCCCTCGGGGAATAAGAACGAGATAAAAACGAGATAAGGTTCGCCCAGGAAATTTCTTCGGTTGAGGAGGAAATAGGAAAATTGACTAAGCTCCTTGAAGAGACCCCATATGAAGCTCCGTCGCCGCCATTGCTCCTGACACCGGTCAAATAACCCAGAGAGAAATTGGTTCTTCCACCCAGAGAGACTCTTTCAGATTTAAGCTGGACTCCTCCCCTCAGGGTTGGCTTTTCCGAACCATTGCTGAGCCCTATTAGGAGTCAGCATACTTTGACGCCTTGCACTGAGCCGCCTACTGGAATCAGACTCCTGGAGGAAGATCTGGCGCTATTCGACAGTGACAGCGATATACTGGAACTCAGCCCAGGTTCCCCCATACGACGGTCGCCTTCGCCTAGCCGACGCCTCGCCAACGCTGGGCCAACCTTGGGACCTCGCCGTAAATTGTAGACGTGTTCCCCCAAGAAGATCCCTTGCCTATTGGACCTACCTATTTTATGTCCCGACAACGAACTCGTCCAGGCCCAGACAAGTAAAACCGAGTACAGCGGTCCACGAGGAAAAGGTGCGACTGCTATACACAAGTTATCCCTTCGACCAAAGGATAACCGGAAATGGTTACGAGACATCAACCGTTTTCATTCCCAACGTGCATAATTTAACCCTTTCACACCCAGGCATAACTGGACGGTTAAAAAAACGTAAGTGTAACGTTATTTATAGTTTTTGGGGTCGCTGATTACGAATCTGATATCAGAATTACAAAATTTTTTAAATTCAAAATGGCGTATCCAATATGGCGGGCAACTTTTTTACAGATTGATCGGATTGGCTTGGAAGTTGTTAGTCGGGAGTTTTTAAGGTCGCTGATTACGAATATGACATCATTTCTTAAAAATTCAAAATGGCGGATCCAAGATGGCGGACGATTTTTTTTTAAATCGTTTAGTTTTACCAGAAACTTGTTACTCGGGGGTTTTCAGGGTCGATGAATACGAATCCGGTGTTATATTTCTAAAATTCAAAATGGCGGATCCAATATGGCGGACGTTATTTTTAAAATCGTTTAGTTTCACCAGAAACTTGTTACTCGGGGGTTTTCGGGGTCGCTGATTACGAATCTGATATCAGAATTACAAAATTTTTTTAAATTCAAAATGGCGTATCCAATATGGCGGGCAACTTTTTTACAGATTGATCGGATTGGCTTGGAAGTTGTTAGTCGGGAGTTTTTGAGGTCGCTGATTACGAATATGACATCATTTTTTAAAAATTCAAAATGGCGGATCCAAGATGGCGGACGATTTTTTTTTTAAATCGTTTAGTTTTACCAGAAACTTGTTACTCGGGGGTTTTCAGGGTCGATGAATACGAATCCGGTGTTATATTTCTAAAATTCAAAATGGCGGATCCAATATGGCGGACGTTATTTTTAAAATCGTTTAGTTTCACCAGAAACTTGTTACTCGGGGGGTTTTCGGGGTCGCTGATTACGAATCTAGTGATAGTAGAAAGAAACAAGTCCATCTACTGACAGAAATAAAAATAACCGATGGTATAGCTCGGTTGGTGGAATCCCGTTGCTTGCGATCACAGAGGTTAAGCCACTTTGAGTGCGGTTAGTATTTGGATGGGTAACCCTCTGTGAATCGCTACAGTTTCGGTGTTTTTCACTGATGAGATATATCAAACGGGAGGTTTGATGCCGAGGTTATGTTTGTGCATTTGTGATGGCTATCCAAATGTACATTCATGATTCGACGTCAATAAACCGGTTGTACGCGAGAAGTAGATTCTCTGCAGTTTTTCTCTCCCCTGGCCGAATGTCCAGGCGAATGCGAGTACTCCTAACCTAAGTCGGCTGCAGCCGCAAAAGTATGGACACGGAGTAAGAGTTTGTGAGTTAGAAGAGTTAAGTATAGTAATGTTGAGGAGATTGTAAAGGCCCGAAAGGTCATACAATGAAATCATACTTTACTTTTTACTGACAGAAATAAATAAATACACAATCGCAATTTTAAAATAAACTACAAATTCGTGATCAGAGACTATAAAAACCCTTGAGTGACAAGTTTCCCTCTAATCCAAACAATTTTTACATTTGTCGTTCACCGTATAGGATCCGCCATTTTGAATTTTTAAAAATTAACACCTAATTCGTAATCAGCGACTCAGAAAACCCCCGAGTAACAATTTGCAGGTGAAATTAAAATGTTTAAAAATAATCGTCCGCTATCTTGGATCCGCCATTTTCAATTTTAAAAAACTGATATTATATTCGTAATCAGCGACCCTAAAAACCCCCGAGTAACAAGTTTTATGCCAATCCGTTTAATTTTTACATTTGTCGTCCGCCATATTAGATCCGCTATTTTGAATTTTGAAAAATTAGCACCGGCTTCGTAATCAGCGACCCCGAAAACCCCCGAGTAACAATTTTTAGGCGATTTTAAAATATTTTAAAACTTCATGATTTTTAACAATAATTTATGAATTTTTTTAAACAATAGGAATTTTTTAACATGATCTAGGTTACTTATTTTTAAAGCCCTATTCTTCCTAAAGAGAACGCACTAAATTAGACTCAAAAATATTAAGTTTCTTCAAAGATATTGAGGTTTTTATAGGTGGGACGTATATGTCCCATGGGCGTGAAAGGGTTAAAATTGTTTTCTTTGCGAACGCTTACGACTTTAATATAAATGTAAAGGGAAACTTGGGGGTTGACAGAATATATATACAGTTTATTTTGTAACTCACTTTTTCATTACTCGCCTTTCACTTCCTTATAAACAATACATTAATAGATAGTTAATTCTGACGACCACATCCTATTTTGGTTTTCTTAACTTCATCTATTTTAATTTTTTTATTTTATTTTTTCCTTCCTCTCTCTCTTAATAGTTTGCTACGAATACGAATTTTCCTACTCTCATGTCTTTCTTTTTCCCTTTATCCTATCACTACAAGTGACCGGTTACAAATTTTAGCTTTAAAATAAGCTTTCGAAAATTAAAAAAGGTCTTATTCGCTGCCGCGCGAAGCCACAATTTTATTTCCGAGATACAGTGCCGCTCAAAAGGATTTGCCCACCCTACGCCATGCAAGGACATTACAATAAGTTTTTTATCTTTAATAATAATAAGGATAAAATTTTAATCAAATATTTATTTTAAACCTTAAGTATTTGAATTGAAATAATGCCAAAAAAAATTTTTTTTTTAAATTTTTTTTAATGTTTAATTGCTAAAAATAAAAAAAAAATTTCACTTTTTTGGAAAAATTTCAAATTGATACAATTTTTGAAGAAATCATCACATTTATAATCTACAAATGTCATTAGAAAGCATTTTTTGTCACCTTTCAAACGATTTTTTGAAAATTGCTCTACGATAATTTTTAAGAAAGATATGATCATTTGTTTATAAAAATAGCCAATTTTTTCAATTGTTAGTAACTTGAGAACAATTGATTTTTGAAAAAAATTGTTAAGGAAAAAAAATGTGCCTCTTTGTGCGTAGAATTAGAAAAAAAATATTTAAACAATAAAAAAAAATTTTTTTTACATTTTTTCCTTCTGTATATATTTTTAAGACGAATAACATATACTTATCAATACATATCGATAAAATCTAACAGAACATAAATTATTACTGTTAAAAAGAACAGTTAATAATTACACTTTTTAAATATTTAAATAACATTAATTATAAAACATTTATTTGTTTATAAATAATTAAATCAGTGTTGTTAAAAATAACATTCAATATAAAAATCACGAAATTAATTAATTAATTAATATTATTTAAATATTTCAAAAGTGTAATTATTAACTGTTCTTTTTAACAGTGATAATTTATGTTGTGTTAGATTTTATCGATATGTATTGATAAGTATATGTTATTCGTCTTAAAAGTATATACAGAAGGAAAAAATGTAAAAAAAAAAATTTTTTTCTAATTCTACGCACAAAAAGGCACATTTTTTTCCTTAACAATTGTTCTCAAGTTACGAACAATTGAAAAAATAGGCTATTTTTATAAACAAATGATTATATCTTTCTTAAAAATTATCGTAGAGCAATTTTCAAAAAATCGTTTGAAAGGTGACAAAAAATGCTTTCCAATGACATTTGTAGATTTTAAATGTGATGATTTCTTCAAAAATTGTATCAATTTAAAATTTTTCAAAAAAAGAGTGAAATTTTTTTTTTATTTTCATCAATTAAACATTAAAAAAAAATTTTTTTGAATTTTTTTTGGCATTATTTCAAGTCAAATACTTGAGTTTTAAAAAAATATTGGATTAAGATTTTATCTTTATTATTATTGAAGACACAAAACTTCTTGTAATGCCCTTGCATGGCGTAGGGTGGGCAAATCCTTTTGAGCGGCACTGTACTTATTTTTTTGTGTTTTTTTTCAAAATAGCCGCCATATTGGATTTTGTGTTAATCAAATCGCTATTTTGACCCCAGAATCTGAAAGAGCGACCCCCAAAATCTCATATGAGGCGTTTCATATGAAAACGACATATGTCTCAGATTTTTCTCATATAATGAGAATTGAAAGTGATTAGGGTCCTAATGAAGTATACTAAGTAACAATAAAAAATTATTTTTATTTTTCTAGATATTTGCATTAAAAAATTTTTGTAAAATTTTTTTATTTTGAAAATAACTTTTTCTTGCTTTGAGTTACAAAAAATTGTTCTGAACATTTTTTGTGCTCAAAATACTAAACTTTTAGAAAATAATTACTAAAAATAAAAATTATGAATTTTAGGTTAATTTGTTTAAACAATAAAATTTGTTTTTTGTCTTTAAACCCTTTCTCCCTGTTTCTCAGGTCTGAAAAAAATCATAAATAATGTTGATAATATAATAAAACTTTCCTGAAATTTTTAGCTTGGCGTTATTTTTTGTTTTCGAGAAAAAAATTTCTAAAGATTACAGTGCAAGCGGTCCGCTCAGCGAGGAGCTGTCTGCGAGGTGTAAAAAAGCGCTAATATTGAAGCTATTATTGAATAAGGAAAGAAATGTTAATTTGCACATTTAATATATTTTAAATATTTAATAATTTAACAAAAAACGGTATGCTGTCCCCGAAAATTAAAGAAGACCAACGAGTGATTTTATTTTAAATTCAAAAGATTTTCTTAATGTCGTTAGCAGAGGAATAACAATAATAAAATTTAAACATTGTAGTAAAGAAGAACACAAAAAATTAAACATAATTTAGTTAATCGATTCCATTAGGATCGTTTATACACGGAGAGACATGAATTATACAATTAGGATTATAAAAAAGAAGATCATACTGAATATTATCTGATTAATACTCATTATAATCTATAATCAACCTTTCAATGTTTGCAATTGTTAATTGTAACCCTTTTTTTATTCCTAATTTAAAAATGTTTTATTTTAATTATTACAAAGATTATTATATTTTTAACCTTTTTTAAAAGTATTGTTATTCTTTGTAAAATATTAATTTTGTGTCGAATAAGAATGATAATTTTTTGCATTATTGGATTAGAACTAATTTGTAAAAATTAAATTTTTTTAAAATAACCTAAAGAAAACCCATTATATTGATACCAGTTATACTGTTAAATAAAATCAGTTCGAAGCATCCTTTCGTTTCCTGTTATTTTTTATTCCTTCAATATTTGGTAATGTAAATAAATTACAGTTAAAAATTACATGAAATTATTTCACGATTTTGAAAGTAATGAGATGATTGTACCTCACAGGAAAGGGAAAGGCAGAGGTCTTCTTTTTTCGAACATTTAAATACATTTTTTGTTAAATTAGTAAATATTTAAAATATATTAAATGTGCAAATTAACATTTCTTTCCTTATACAATAATAACTCCAATATTGGCGCCTTTTCACACCTGCCGGACAGCTCCCCGCTGAGCGGAGCGCTTGCATTGTAAGCTTTATGAATTTTTTTCTCAAAAACAAAAAATAACGCCAAGCTAAAAGTTTCAGGAAAGTTTTATTATATTATCAACATTATTCATGATTTTTTCAGACCTGAGAAACAGCGAGAAAGGGTTTAAATACTAAAAACAAATTTTATTGTTTAAACAAATTAACCTACAATTCATAATTTTTATTATTAGTAATTTTTTTCTGAAAGTTTAGTATTTTGAGCACAAAAAATGTTTAAAACAATTTTTTGTTACTCAAAGCAAGAAAAAGTTATTTTCAAAATAAAAAAATTTTACAAAAATTTTTTAATGCAAATATCTAGAAAAATAAAAATAATTTTGTATTGTTACTTAGCATACTTTATTAGGACCCTAATCACTCTCATTTCTCATAATATGAGAAAAATCTGAGACATCATAAATCGTTTTCATATGAAACGCCCCATATACACTACCGTCCACGAGTATCAGGACGATTACTCGCGACTCTATGAAAAAACATGCCATCACGTTTCCAATCATGTCTCATAAATAAAAGGAGATACGAAAAAACTTAAATACGGTTAGAAAGCTGATTAAATTCTTCGTAAAATAAGCCGTCTTTGAAGTCATTTCGTTAACTATTTTTTGAGTTGTAGAGTGAAAAAGAAATAAAAAAATTATCAAATTTTCTCATTTTTGTCTCTTCAATTCAACTTTTTCAAAAATGTAGAAAAATTTAGATAAGATTTTTCTAAAAACACAGAAATCTTCGTAAGAATTTCAGCTTTAAAATAAGCCTTCAAAAATTAAAAAAGATTAATCCGTCTTCGATATATCATTCAAAATGTGAAGCCGTGTTTCGACCAATTGGTGCATTGAAATTCAACTGTGACGACTTGATTCTGGCTTTGTGCGGCTGCGAATGAGGGAGAAAGCAGGGACGAATTTATGCGAAGGAACGATGAACTTAAGAGTTTCTTTATATTACTTGTGAAACATCATTATTTATTATTTCACAGCATAAATCCGTCCCTGTTTTCTCTCCCATTCGCATCCACGCGAAGCAAGAATCGAGTCGTCACAGTTAAATTCCAATGCTACGAAAGTAGTGAGAAAAAAAATATTGTAATGTTAATTGTACAAATGCAACATTTTTGTTTATTTGTCTAGTGTTTTATTGCGTACTCGAGAATTTCGTCCAAGTTAAAAAAAATTGTATAAAAGAAGATTTAAAATATCTGACAGAGAAAGAAGGTTTGAAATAAGTAAATTTGATCGTTGGTCCAATCATCAAAGATGTAGTTAATTGCTCAACGGAGATTTTCATTGTCAATAAGTGATCCACTAGGTGATCTACGTACCCAGTTGTCATTTTCTAAACTTTTTGGGAAGTTTGTCTATTGAAAACGGTAACGCTACGCACCTAGTAGCGGGCGATCAGACTTCGAAAATATTAATAATCATAGAATAATAACAGAGTATGACAGATTAGCTCAGTCGGATAGATGCCTCGCTTGGCGGTTGTTTAAGGGTCAAGGGTAAGCACCCTTGGTTCGCGCCCATTTGGCTTGGTAATTTTCCGGCACGTGAGACAATCTGAGCAGGGGGTTTGACGTTGAGGTATAATGATGTGCACCGTCGATTATTGTCCAGGCAAATGCGAGTACTTCTAATTTTCAAGTCGTTCTGTAGGCGCAAAAATTTAGTGTAAGGAATGTATACAGAAATATTGTATGAGAAAAATTTGTAAAGAGACACTTGTATGGTCAAGTTATGTAGGCTGAAGACAAGTGTATACACAAATAAATTAAAATAACAGAGTATCATCATATTCTTTTTTTAGTCGGAAGTGGAAAATCTGTAAATTTATAAACCTGGATGTAGAACTACATGTTATGTGGGTATGACCGCTCTTGTTCTGGTCGACCCACTAAAAACCACTCCCGCCTTAATCTAGACTATTTTTTAACCCACGGAACTACCTTGGCTTCAAACTTCGTGGGATGAAGGTCCCATTTTGTTGCTCGCGCAATCCTTTCGTGCTGCTCTTGTTTTGGCCTATTTATTTATCATTCTAGCGAGAGTCTTTTTGGCCTCCTCAAGGGCCTTCCTCGACTTCGACGTTGTCGGTAAAGCAATCTAGGTCAATCAATCTTTGACACCTCGTCAGTGAACTTCTTTTTCCCTTGTAAGCCTTTTATTCTTATAAGCAGGTCACCCTTCTTTGTGGGTCTTACTCCTACATTTGTTTGGGTGGCATCAGGTTCAAACTCTTTTTTGAGCTTTTCCTAGAAATCAACATAGCTAATTCTTTTTGCCACCTTGACAATTATTGTTGATTGTCGCTCTAACCTTGGTACTTTCCTGACTGGGTTTGCGTTTGACGCCCTGTAGACCTTACCCATAGACAATTTAGGAGGCATCACCTCCTCCCTTTTTCTCTTTGAGTCCTTTGCCGTTTTAAGGTGAAAAAAGTTAACAATCTCTCTTAATCAATTAACTATATCAACTAACTTAACTACTTTTACTTGTACAACAATATTTATTTTCTATAACATTTATTTTTTTTCGAAAACTTTAATGTCAATGACACATCCCTTTTTATTTCTCAGAAAAGCGTATCTTAAAAATAATACAAATGTAATCTATGAAAAATATAAACATTTTATAAAATAAGTAAGTTGTATCACATTATATTACAGATTATTAGGGATTTTGGAATTCAGTACAATCAGAAAAAATGAAGATAATCTTTTAAGTACTGCTTTAGTGTTGCCTTTATTACCTACGTCGAAAATCCTAGATGGTTGCTCATATTTAATTAAACTCGCTAATAAATACAAATCAAAAGATGGATTGTTATTTGCACAAATTATACAATGTCTCCTAACAGCTATTATAGAAGACATTGTTACTGTTGCACAAACACAACCTGAAAGATATGATTCACTACCCGCGTCATGTAGAAAAATTGTAGATCCTGTTTCAAAATCTAAAAATCCAGGAAAATTATTTGGTATTTGATCTTCGTAGTAGGCTTTGACAAAACCAAAACGAGACAATTAGCTAAAGAGAGTTTGTGACAAGGGGAAGGGGGGATCAAAATTCCATTAAAGACCTGCACTCTTAATCTGAATCAGTGGAAATTTCACTCATTTCAATTCAGTGACCCAATTTTTTTTAATTCATCAGTAGAATTTGGCTGAGAATCAGTAAAAACCACTGATTGTCAGAGAAATTTCACTAATTCATCAAAGAAAACTAGACCACTAAATTGAAATCAGTGAAATTGTCACTGGCTTTGATTTAGAATCTGTAACATCATTTATGGAAGTTACGTAAATAGCATGTACAAAGTGAAAACAAAAAATTTGTCAATTTTTTCTGAAATGTATATATCTGTCTGCTCAAGTTCCCTAATGCATCAAGCTCGTAGAAAGACAAAAAGATTCTACTTTAATAATAAAAGATAAACAAAATCACAATAAAACAAAAATCATTTTAAAATGTAACGATAGTATTAATTTACGCAATAGATTTAGCACTATATATGAGTAGAAATAATGAATTTAGCAGATCATGAAACATAACATAACAAATATAATGTATTATATTATATATATTATATATATAGCAAAATCTTATGATTTTGCTTACCAAAGTCTTGTTCTTTGTAAAGCTGTGATTGCTTTTATTGTTGTTTATTAAATAAAATTTTCATCTCACTTTTATTCTATTATTTAAAATGACTTTTTATTTCTTCTTTAACATAGAAAAGCTCAAGGAATTAATTAATAATTAATTTAATAATTAATAAAAAAATCTGCCCCGCAAGCGCGGACACATTCTCACCCGCGCTTCGCGCGGGGGCTCGCAAGTTTTAGCGCGCCTCGGGGCGCGCGAATATTGATCGTCGCGCTTCGCGCTCCGTGTGTTGTTGCGCGCTTCTCGCGCAAATAACTCGCTTCGCTCGCGGTGTTCTGCAATTGTTGTGCATTATTTGCGTTCTTGTTCTTGTTTCCTATTATATGTTTCATAAAATATTTTTTTTCTTAAAGTTACTACGACTTTAAGGATTACATTCTCATCACATGTTTTTGTTTGCTGATGATTGCGAGATTAAGTGGATTTAAATGTATATTTTTGGTCTTGATGATTAAAATTGTGAAGTTATTTTAAATTATACTAACTCGCTTAGCAGAAACATGATTTGCAGAAGCAGCTAAAATATTCTTAAAGTATTAGTATCAAGTTTCTTGTGCAGTGTAGACCGGAGCGTAATGGCTAACTTTTCTCTCTTTGTTGATTTACTTGGACATTTTTGTTTTAATTAAGTGTTTATCTTTTAGAAAAGTTACTCTGGTATCTCAGCTTTCTTTTAGAAAAACGAACGTCCGTGAGTATCAGGACGCCCCTTTTTTCATGAGTGTAAAAATGCTTAAAACGTAGAAAATTACAAAAATTTTTCGTATTTTTTTCCTGAAAGCTAATGAAATTATGAAAAGACTGACACCTGATCGAAGAATTTTTGTTGACTATTCTGTCAGATACAGAAAAAATACTGGATTTTGCATGCTTTTTGTAATTTTTTAATTTCTCGAAAACTAATTAACTTTTTTTAGCGATCTTGGTTTTGTTTTAATCTCTATAATTAATTTCTCTATAAATTTGAAACTGTGAAAGTCGGATAAAAAAATTTTGAAAAACAGATTGACACTTTTTCAAAAAAAAAAAATTTTTTTAATTAACCCTTAAACCGCACCCTGGGTGTGCGACACCCATATTCTAGCTTTTTACTCTAATATTTCGGTTAAATTCGTAAAAATTAAACATGTGTTGATATTGGACGGTACATTTTGTACTTAAATTTATGTTTCGTGAGTGACATTAGTCTGCCAAGTGTCTTTGTGTATTTGATAACTTTATGAAGTTGTCGGCGAAAAATTTCTGCTTGTCTGACACCCAGTTTTTGGTTTAAGGTAATTTCAGTAGTTTTCAAAAACTCTTTTTTAATTATTAAAATTAAATAAATTATTACGAAACCTATTGTCCTTCAAAATAGATGTACTGAGCTATATAAGATAATTTTTCCAAAAGATAATATCTTATTCCAGCTTGGAGAACACACTTAAAAGTCCCTGGGTGTGGCACACCCAGTGTGCGGTTTAAGGATGGATTTGGCAGTGTGCGGTTTAAGGGTTAAATAATCAAGTAATTAAAAAGCTTTTTCGAATTTTAGTATATCTATTAAATGAACATATTTTACATTGACCTTTTTGACACTTAAATATTCATGATAATTTTTTTGAATTTTTTTAATCCGACTTTCACAGTTTTAAATTTTTTTGGAAAAATTTATATCACAATACCATTAATTAATTTAGATTCTACATTCAATAGAGATTAAAAAAGACCAAGAACGCTAAAAAAAGTTAATTAGTTTTTGAGAAATTGAAAAATTACGAAAAGCATGCAAAATCCAGTATTTTTTCTGTATCTGACAGAATAGTCAACGAATATTCTTCGATCAGGTGTCAGTCTTTTCATAATTTCATTAGCTTTCAGGAAAAAAATACGAAAAATTTTTGTCATTCTTATTTTTTACGTTTTAAGCATTTTTCCACTCATGAAAAAGAGGTTTCCTGATACTCGCGGACGGTAGTGTAGGTTGCTCTTTATGCATAGTGTTGCATTAGCCAACACGCCCTCGGGGTACTTGGGAAATATTTTGTAATTTTTATCAATACAGTAAGTGTGAATCAAAAATCTCAAATTGACCCTCAAAAAAAGTTTCAAGCTTAAAACGCGATTTTAGTTTTTTTTTAAAGATATTTTAAAAAAATTAGAACGAACAAATGAAAATTTTGAAAAGTTACTTTCATATGTAAAATACAGTTTTTCTACTATATTTCTTACAATAGTGATTGAATAATAAATAATCAAACTTTGTAGAAACTTGCAGTACATCAAGTTGTTTTTGGAGCGAAATCATTTTACGATTTTTAAATAAATTACAATTATTTATTACGCCCCTTAGCCATTATGTCCCGTTCTTCCTATATACGTGATTTGTAAATATGATATCAAATGTATGATTAAAAACATGTAAATCCGGATACAGTGGATGTGATAGTTTAATTCTTATAAGACAAACTTTAAATTTACTAAAGATTTAAAAATGAACAATTAGAAAAATATTCTGCATGATTTTTTTAAAAGAACGTCCAAGCGCCTAAACTTTTAAAAGGGCCTTCCGGCAGGACCCGCCTCTGCACATTACGGCGTGTTGTTGGCAGTACGGCAACCGTCCTTCAGAAAGGACGAAATTTATTTTTGTAAAAAAATATTTAAATTTTATAGAATATTATAATATATTATTTTATACCTTCTCATGTGATAAGAATGTAAAAAACCATTTCCAACAAGATAGGACCAAAAATTAAAATGTAAAAAAGGGTCAGACAAGACCAACTGTGTTAAAAAAATTTCATTAATTTTCTAAAATCTTAAAACTTTTATGAATTGTAACGTAGCGTTACAAATTCTCCCGCGTCTGTCGCGAAGGAGGCGATTGATTCCCGGAAACGGACGAAGGGCCTCGAGGGCATCAATCGCCAAATTCGCAAGCAGTCGCGACACTACTTGTTGACTAGCGATACTCGAAGGTTGTGATATTGTTTCTCGTCTGCACTGTTCGTCGCTTAGACTTGGGATATCAGTGATTTGTGATTACCACCCGTTGTTCATCGCAGGATTGTATTCGTAATCTACGAAGTTAGTCTAATAAACAATTCATTAGTAATTATTTGCCTCTTAACTCTCCTTTCCTCCCTTCTTCCCTCCATAATTAATTAGTCATTTTAGACAACTAATTATAAATTGGCGCCCAACGAAAAAATCCACCTTTCCAATCCTTTTTCTGTAAAAAACATTTCCAGAAATAATACTTTTCAACATCTTTGTTTGTTGAAATTTCCAAAACAATTTTTTCTTCATCTTCGTTTGTTGAAAATCCCCAGAAAATTCATTTATTTTTTCATCATTTTTAATTGTTGAAAATTCCACCTGTCACCTCATGGTCACCTAACCCCAAAACCAAATCTCTTTTTTCTGTTTCCCATATTTATTTGAACATATTTATATTTTGTGCATGAACATTATTGAATTTTATTGACATTTTATATTATTACATTCTATATTCTTGACAAATGTGACAAATTTTTCATGTGACGGACGCAGACAATGACAGAAAATTATGTGAAAACAAGTGCGCGTAAAGACCAGTAAAAATTAATCGTGAAAAATTCTTTAAAAACGTGACTAAATTTGTGAAAATTAGCGAAAATTAGTGAAAATTATTAAAAAAAACGGAAAATAAAGTCGAGAATTAAAAAGAAAAAGTGAATTTATCGATTATTTTCAAGAGAAAATTTTGTTGTTGTAAGACGCCGGTTTGTTTTGTTTTCGTGATCAAGGTCGTGTGTAACTTAGAAAAAATAGTAAACACGAAAAATTTCGCGAGTAATTCAAAAATAATTTTGTCAAGTGAGAAATAAAAATTAGTATACCGGGTGACAAATAAAATTGAATGAAATAAGTCGAGAAAATAAAATTTTTAAAAATCAAGACTTATACCGGGTGTCGCTAAAGTTTAAACCTAAAATAAAAACTTAGGAAATTTTTGACACAGTAACCGATTAATACCGGGTGTTACATTTTAATCGGTAGTGCAATAAAGTATAAATTCAATTGTAAAATATCGTTAAAAGTTAATAACAATTAATAACAAATTAAAATTAATTGTTGATAATAAGTGAAAATTCTTTTTTTTGTTTTTCGATATTTGACAGTTAGGAAGAAAATAAAACTTTTTGCAACATATACCGGGTGTGTCAAAAGTATCGATTTAAACTTTTTAGTGTTTTTCGGAAAATGAACGTGTAATAATTTTTTTAAGCACAAAATAAACAGATACGGTAAATCTCCAGAAAATTAACAAAAATTAGTTCGAACATTTGTGATTTAGCAATAGAAATTTTTTCTCACATAGAGTTCATGACGTTGAACAATAATTAGCGGAAAATTTTTTTTTTGCGTAAGTTGAAATTTGTAGAATAGATTAAATAACGATTTAAACTTATTTCTAATTTTTCAAAATTGAGTCACAAATGCATTCGAGACGTGTTTTGTGATCGAATACAAGAAGAATTCGGGAAAACAAAGAAACAGAAAATATTTCGGGAAGTGAAACGGAAACGGCGAGCGAAACAGATTTTGAGGAAAGAGACACAGCGAGCGGGACTGCCCCTCCCACTCACAAACAAAATTCCCCACCGCAAGACAATGCGAAATCAAATGATTTAGATGCCACGATAGAGAGACACGAGACAATGATTCGTGCTCTCGTTGAACTCGTGTCCCCCGAAAAATTGAAATTTTTTAATTTCAACCAATCTCTGCCCCTCCCAAGCGAAACAAGTGAACGAGCAGCAACAAGGAACGTATCCTTACCAGAATTAAGGGCAAGAGATACGAAGAACGCGAGCGTGTAGTTGATGCATTCGGAGAACAGTAATCAAGGGTTACCAGAAGCAGGACCAACAACTGTACCAATAAACCGCGGTATATTACAACAGTACTTTGCCGGAATAAAGAAAACTGTTGGAAATATAGGAAAAGTACCGGAAAATGTCACAGAAAATTTTGTAGGAAAATTATCGAAAAATGTGACGGAAAATTTTCCAGAAAAATCAAAAGACGGAACTTTTGATATTAATTCGTTTTTAGGGACAAATAATTAAATGATTAAAAGTAGGAACGAATTAACAGCATACGATGAAATGCTGAGAAACGAAAGGGAAAAATTGCGCGAAAGAGAAAAACAATTAGAACGCGAACATAGGAAAATTTTGCAAGAAAAATACAAACCCTCAGCACATAGTTCGGTAAATAAAAATAATCAAAATAACAGCGATTCGGAAGATAGTTTTCGAGCAAAAGTAGATAATTATTTCGACTCAAATAAATGCGAAATTAGGGAAAAAAAGACAAAATGTCCAATTTAAAAGCAAAAATCAGGAAATTAACTATGAATGGCCGAACGATAGTGAAATAGAAATCGAGTACGAACCAAAAAAATTAGGAACTATTCCGAAAGGGAAAAATATTAATTTTCATCGGGAAATAAAAGAAAAATCAACCGAGTCAGATCAATTCAAAAATGAAATATCGATACGCGATAAGGAGTTAGATCAACTTAGATTAGAATTAGACCGAATGAAAATGTCAATGGAAAATTTAACGAAAAATAAAAATCCAAATTTCGAAGAAAATTTCACAGAAAGCACGGAAATTGAAAATCCAAATGCCCAAGTCGACAACAATCGACATTTTGGAAATTTTAATAACCATTTTCCTTTTGGCATGTTACAAACACCTTTTCAAATCATGTCAAATTGGCCAGTTAAATTTCATAATAACAAAACGGACAACCCAGTGCAATTTCTAGAAGAATTGTATAGATTCATGCGAGGTTATGAGATCTCGGAAAGTCGTGTGTTAGACAACATAGACGCAGTATTAGCAGACGAAGCCCTTGAATGGTGTAGAACGGTTAGAAACAATTGGTTTTCTTTACAAGATTTTCGTGAAGAATTCGAAAGAACATTTTTAGACGAAAAGTTCTACGAGGAAATTAACACGAAAATCAAATATTGCAATTAGAAAGAGGGCGAAGAAATTCAAACCTTTTTAATTGGAATAAGAAAACTGTTGGAAATTCAACTATTAATTATCAGTATTTATGTGTGTTTAATTGTTTATTATTTTATCGTTTAATTTGTTCAATTGGTTGATGTTCATTTTGTATTATATATATATATTTGTAAGTTTGCTCGAAAAGACAAGACTATTACGAGACTGGGGAATCCCCAGTAAAATGCCTTTTGAAAGGGTCGATCCGCCATAAACAGTCTTTGGGTTTTCCCCCAGTAAAATAAAAGAGAGGGTTCCCTTTTTCTTGCGGTCAAAAGTGAACCGCGGAAAAAGGCAAGGCAGTTGAAAATTGTACCTCGCACAAAGTGGTTGTGCTTAGGAGAAAATTATTTAAATAAATATCGGAGAAAATAAAAGTATTCTAAAACAAAAATAAGTGTGTTCATTTTATTGGTTAACAAAAACTATTCGAAAAATTAAACCCGCGAAAAGGTTTACACTGGGAATTACGTCGTGCATATGAAAATTTGTGTCTCGAGTACAAGATGTACATTCAAAGAAACGATTTTAAAACGCTTGAGGAACTAGAAAGTTTAGGTAAAGAATTCGAAATTGAAAGAAATAAGTCGAAAATTCGCGGTCAATATTTAAAAATCACAACAGATAAAAACTCGTCTAATGATAAATCGAAGCAAAATACGAATCAAGGAAATAACGGAAATTCCAGAAGGTTTGGTGGAAACTCGCGATCTCAATCAAATCATTCTGGAAATTATTCGCAAAAAAATCAACCGAAAATCACTTTCCACCCGACGCAACTAACGGTTAGAAAATGTTAGAAGGTCCTTCCGGTGACAATAACAATCCTAGTAATAGTCTTCAAGTGGCAGTACCAAACCGTTCTCCTACAGAAAATGGCAATACTTCCAAGACGAACCAAAACGAGAAAAGTCATCCGAAAAAATGCTACGGTTGCGGAAAAGTAGGTCACATTCATAAAGATTGTAGGTCGAAAAATCAGGGAAACGAGTAGAGGGGGTACTGAAAAATTCAGTATCCCCAAAAAATATTGAATTACCAGAAAGTTGCGAAACGTTAGTGAAAGATTTACGATTTTTCACTAACATCAAATATCAGGATACAATTTTCGAAACGTTAATCGACACAGGCGCTACGAGTTCATTTTTTGGTCAGAAAAATTGGGTATATTTACAATTATACGGCGTGAAATTAGAACCAGTAAAAAATAAACTCGTGACAGCAGCTAACGGTGAAAGTTTACAAATTACACAAGTCAACATGAAATTTGGGCCTGACATTCCAGATATTTTTTATGATAGATTTATGGACAGATATGAGGAAAAAAATTATATTTTATCAAAAAGTTTGCTTTTGTAGATAGGAGAACGTTTTTACCATATTTTTGAAAATTTATGATTTTCTGAATGAAATGGTCAATTAAAAATCTGTAAAGTACGTAATAAAACATACTTTACAGTTTTTTGATTGAGTTTTTTTTCATGAGTATTGCATGAGTATAAAATAAAAAAAATAAATATAAAAAAATAAAAAATAAATTTTAAAAATTAAAAAAAAAAAAAAAATTTTTTAAATTTAAAAAAATTTTTTAAATTTTATTTGAGAATGGTGGCTTTGCAGCATTTCATTGGAAAGCGACTTGTTTCAGAATTCCATGGTCAGACAACTAACGTCTTTAATTTTTAATCTGGAAAAAAACAAAAATGTTGTCACTTTCTATACATCAACAGCTATCGACACATGCAGGATTTTTTTATATTACTTACTTTTATCTTTATCAACAATTTTGAGAATTTTTTTTTAAATTGTCCCTTTTTTATTCAATCACGCACCATTCTGCAAAATATCGAAAAAATCCTACGTGGACAACATTTTGGTTTTTTTCCAAATCAAAAATTGAGGACGTTAGTTGTCCGGACATGGAACCCTAAGAATACAGACTCATTCCAATAAAATGCTGCACAGCAGCCATTTTGTAATGAAATTTTTTTGAAAAAATATGTTTTGCATATGAATACTCATGGAATAAAACGTACTTTACAGATTTTTAATTGACCATTTCATTAAGACAAAAAAAAATTCCTAAAATATGCCTAATTTTCGTGATGTCCCCCCTTAACATGTCTGCAACTACTACAAAACCAAACTTTCAAAAGAATGTGTATATTTTTCCTTTATTTTATTGAATAATAAATAGAAAAATCATTGATGTATAAACCCAGGCGCAAAATTTTTTCGTTTTTTTGTTGAGCTGTGTTATAGGAAAAGTTACGATCCCGGTAGAAATCGGAAATATAACAAAAAATTTGACTTTCAGAATTGTCCCAGGTTTAAGACAATATGCAATTTTAGGAATAGATATGCTGCGCGAAATAGGAATGAAATTAGATTTCAAATCTGACACTTGGTCAATGAAAGATTTACCTAACATACGCTATAAAATCGGAGATAGGGAAAATAAAAAAGTCGAAAAGATGGTCGAAGCTGTTTTAACAAAACAACAAGTGGGATCACAAACAAAAAAAAATTTTGAGAATAAAAAAGAGAATTTAGGAAAATTCGAGAAAAAATTCGAATTACGAAAATCAAAAAGTATCGATACAGAAAATAGTAGGAAAATTACGAAAAATTTTCCAAGGGTCGACCCGAGAAATGAAAGAAAAATTCCAAATATTATACCAAGACAATCCTTACAACAGTCGAAAACACCTACCCAAATTCCAACTCCAAAACCCCGGAAAATTCCTCCAAAATTAAAGGAAATCCCATTATCAAACAGATTTGATAATTTAGAAATGGACTCAGGTCTTGACGAGACTGACAAACCATTTTTGTTCCCAATCGACAATCCCCGTAAGAAAAATTGGTATAAAAAAGCGGAATTGAATAAGAAAATTAGAGAACGCAAAATAAGTTCTAAAATTTGGCGAAAACGAGAAAATTCGCAAAAAACGGAAAATGAAAAATCGAAAAAATTAAAATCGGAAAGTGTAAAATCGGAAAAATTAGAATCGAAAAATTCTATGGCGATTAGAAATAAATTTCGTATACCGTTAAATACGAAATAGATTAATTTCAAAAACAACGCGATAATGAACAACAATATTCAGGAAAAAATATTGCGAGAATCGAGTTGTTTAGATGAAACCGAATTTTGTTCAGGACTAGTCGAATTGTCCGAGGAAGAACAAGAATTTTTAAATAAATTTTTAAAAGTTAGATTACCGCCCCCCGAGGAAATTTTGAAAGCTACTCATTTGACAGAACACGTAATTGACACGCAGGGTACAGCGCCGATAAAACAAAGATATTATTATGTTTCGCCGAAAATTAAGGTGGAAAGAATTAAGGAAATTAAGAGAATGTTACGCGAAGGTATTATCGAGCCAAAAAATAGCAATTGGTCGAATCCAATTGTTATGATAAAGAAAGCGAACGGAACATACAGATTGTGCCTAGACTTTCGGAAAGTCAACGCAGTCACGAAAAAAGATCTGTATCCGGTCCCGTTAATGGCCAAAATTTTAGATATGCTCAGAGCCGCGAAATACATTTCTAAAGTCGATTTGAAGTGGGCGTATAATCAAATCCCGTTGAGCAAAGAGTCCAAGGAAAAAAACGGCTTTCGTTGTTCCTGGTTTTGGAATGTTCCAGTACAAACGAATGCCGTTTGGACTTTGCAATGCTCTTGCAACGTTCCAGCGGTTAATGGACAAAATTATTACGCCTGACCTCAAACCGAAAGTTTTCTGTTATCTAGACGACATAATTATAGTTTCTCAAACGTTTGACGAACACATGAAATATCTGGAAATAGTATTAGGAAAATTAAAAGAAGCAGGGTTGACGGTTAATTTTGAAAAAAGCGAATTCGGTTGTGCGGAGGTAAAATACCTAGGTTTCGTAGTTAACGAAAGAGGACTACAAATCGATGACGACAAAGTCAAACCTATTCGAGAATTTCCGACTCCTAAAACTATCAAACAGTTACAACGTTTTATAGGAATGGTTAGCTGGTACCGACGATTCATTCCACATTTCGCTGAAATAATCGAACCGTTACAAAAATTACTACGAAAAAATGTAAAATGGACTTGGAACGAAAATCAGGAAATAGCAAAATTAAAACTGATCGAGTTGTTGACGACAGCTCCGATCTTAAACCCCCCTGATTTTTAACACACTTTCATACTAGAAACTGACGCAAGTGACACGGGTCTAGACGCAGTTTTGACACAAGACATTGACGGGAAAAACGTAGTAGTTGCGTATGGAAGTAAAAATTTAAGCGAAACGGAGAGGAAATATTCGACAACAGAAAAGGAGTGTCTCGCGGTAAAAACGTTCATAGGAAAATTTCGGCAATATTTAGAAGGTAGTCATTTTAAATTAATAACTGATCACATTGCTTTAAAATGGCTACACAATTTGAAAAATCCTACAGGACGCTTGGCGAGATGGGCGTTGGAACTGTCGGAACATGATTTCGAAATAATATATCGAAAAGGTTCAGCGAACGTAGTTCCAGATGCGTTGTCGAGAATTTTCGAAGAAAAACAAGAAATTTACGAGGAAATAAAAATCGAAAGTAGCGAAAATAAAACAGAAAATAATTGGTAAGAAACGAAAATGAGATTAGTAAAATCAAAACCTCACGAACACGAAAATTGGCGAATTCAAGACAAACAACTATATTTTCATAGACCTGATCCATTAAAATCTCCCCTCCTTAAAGAGGAAAATCCATGGAAATTAGTAATTCCGGAAAATTTGCGAAAACAAGTCTTAACCGAAAGTCACGATAATATACAGGCAGGACACTTAGGTGTAGAAAAAACTTTCCATTGAATTTCCGAAAATTTTTTCTGGCCAGGAATGTACACTGACATCGTGAAATATATACGAAAATGCAAAATTTGCCAGCAAACGAAAGCGAATAATAAACCAAAAATAGGACCAATGGGAAAAAGAATAGTGGATGAACCATGGACGATGGTTGCCTCAGACATTATAGGCCCTTTACCCCTTTCGAAAAATAGAAACAAATATATTTTAGTTTTCACCGATCTATTCACGAAATGGGTAGAAATTATTCCAATCAAGGAAGCGGATGGAAAAACAATTGAGACCGAATTTCACAAGAAAATTATCTCACGATGGGGAACTCCCAGAATTTTAATCTCGGATAATGGCACGGAATATGCCAACAAAGTCATCAGGGAAATGTCAGAAAAATTCGGAATCAGGCATTCGTTTACCCCTAAATATTACCCGCAAGCAAACCCCACCGAAAGGACAAACAGATCAATTGAAACCGCGATCAAAGCTTATTTGGACAAAGAGCAAAATCTTTGGGATAAAGATATCGAAGACTTGCAATTTGCCCTAAATACAGCAAAACATTCGTCGACAAAATTTTCACCAGCTTTCCTTAATTTAGGTCGTGAGCTCCAACCCTTTCAAACACTGAAAAAAGATTTCGAAAATCCGGACGAAATTAAATTTCAGGAAGTTGACAAGTGGACAGAAAGACTGAGACGCTTACAAATCATTAAGGACGAAGTTCAGCGAAATTTAGACAAAGCGAATGAAAATCAAGCGAAATATTACAATTTGCGTATACGAAAAGTAGAATTTGAAGTAGGAGATCTAGTCTGGAAAAAAGACAAATCTCTTTCCAGCAAAGATCTAGGAATTGCGCGAAAATTGAAAGAAGATTTCGAAGGCCCATATAAAATAATTCGAAAAATTTCCCCCACTATGTACGAATTAGGGAAAATTCGAGGAAAATCGATAGGATCATGGAATATAAACGATTTGCGAAAATTCGTAGAAAATGAAAATTAGAGAAAATTTTTAAGAAAATATAGAAACTTACTAAAAATCAGTAAAAAAAGCATAGGAAAATTAAATAAAAACATAAGAAAATTATGTTAACATTACAAGAAAATTACACGAAAATTGAAGGAAAATTGCAGGAAAATAAGACAAAACAAACAATTATTTTTATTTTTTTTTACATTAACGAATGTAAGCTCAAAATGATAATTTACTTTTACAGAAAATGGCAGCATATGTCAAAACGTGAAAAGAAAATGCAAAAGGAGAACTACAAACTGCAAGAGAAGTAAGGAAAATGAAAATCGAAGAAAGCATCGAAACCATGACAAAAGAAATCGAAAGAGAAGAAAAATTGATAAAAATGAAAAAGCAAAGATTACAATCACTAAAACTCTCCCTTACGGAAGTAATAAGGAAAATCGAGATTAATACCATAGAAGACGATACTGACAGCGACAACTTAAGCAATGAGGAAAACTCAAATTCAGAAACGAACACGGTTATCGAAAATTCGCAAAATAACGCTCTGGAAATAATTGAAGAAAATGCACGAGAAAAGGTTGACAACGTTATCGAGGAAAATAATGAGGAAAATATCGTCAAAAATTATAGAGAAAATCCAGCAGCAATCATCGAGGAAAATAATGAGGAAAACATCGTCGAAAATTATAGAGAAAATGTAGCCGCAATCATCGAGGAAAATAATAAGAAAAATATCGTCGAAAATTATAAAGAAAATCTAGCAGCAATCATCGAGGAAAGTAATGAGGAAAATATCGTCGAAAACTATAGAGAAAATTTAGCAGCAGTCATCGAGGAATGATGATATGTTCTTATTCCTTTTTACCTTTGTGTATAATAAACATTATTCAATCAAAATCACAAACTAAAAACATATTGTACTCAAAACACAAATAAAATTAAAAAAGTTATAATAATAAAATTGTTTTCTCTATCCTCATATGCAAAACAAAGTCGAAAAATAGAAGATGAATTAAAATAGTCCTTTTAATTTTTTTAATTTTTTTTATAGAATGTTACAGAAAACAATGGAAAATAAGGAGACTTGGCCATGCCGATTTTGCAAGAAAAATATATGGAAAACGCATTATCTTCTACATGACAAATTCTGCGAGAAAAGAAATCTGAAGGCGAGAGCAGGTTATTGTGAACCATCGGAAAACGGGAGAAAATATGTACGAGCCTACTGGGACAAACGTCGAGAGGAATTGAAGGAATTTTTGGAAAACAGCCTAGCAGAAAATTCAAGAAAATTAACGGAAAATAACAATAAAGAAATAATTAAATTTATAAACTTCGATACAAATTACGACGAATTGTCGGAAAACTAATTGAATTTTTGTAAGGGGTTACACTTCGTCCCGTTTAGGGGAAGGGGGGTGTAACGTGGTGTTACAAATTCTCCCGCGCCTGTCGCGAAGGAGACGATTGATTCCCGGAAACGGCCGAAGGGCCTCGAGGGCATCAATCGCCAAATTCGCGAGCAGACGCGACACTACTTGTTGACTAGCGATACTCGAAGGTTGTGATATTGTTTCTCGTCTCCACTGTTCGTCGCTTAGACTTGGGATATCAGTGATTTGTGATTACCACCCGTTGTTCATCGCAGGATTGTATCCGTAATCTACGAAGTAAGTCTAATAAACAATTCATTAGTAATTATTTGCCTCTTTACTCTCCTTTCCTCCCTTCTTCCCTCCATAATTAATTAGTCATTTCAGGCAACTAATTATAGAATATATTTTAGTTATAACATTCTAGAAAATCAATAAAATTTTTTTAACTTTGTTGAGCTAGCCTGACCCAAAAACTTAAAAAAAAAGTTTCTATCAAAAAATGTTGTAGAGAAAAGTTGTTTGTATTTGTCTAATCTAAAGTAATATAAAGTTAAAAATAATGAAATTTGAAAAAATTGAGTTTTTAAAATTTTAAAACTACTGTAGTTTTTGTATTTTTCAACGAAAATGGCTGGTTTACGAACTTAGTCTTCATTTTTACACTAACTTTAAGAGAGTTAAATTTAAAAACAATCCGATAAGTTTTTCAAAAGTTATCATAGGAACAACATTTTGTGTCTACAGACAGACAGACATACAGACAGACACCATCGCCAAACCATGTTTTTTGGGTTCAGGTGACCCCAAACGTGAAAATTTTATAAAATTAGCAAAAGTCAAAATTTGCAAATGGAAATTTTTTGACAAAAAAATTTTTGTACCTGGTTGTGGGCACCCTTGAAAAATCCGCTAAATATGAAAAAATATTAAAGGAAACCAATACAAATAAAGAAGAAATGAAGGTTTCTTTATTTCAAGAGACTTTGCCGGGATAAAGGACAAAAATGATGACACGTTTTCACACTATGCTCATCGCTAACAAAAGCATAATGCTTGCATGTGAAGTAGCTAGTACGCATACCATAACGTACTTCTAATGCACTGAACGGCTATATTCATTGCATTTAATAGAGTTTGCGGCTGTCACTTTCCTTGGCAGAAAGTTTAGATAGATGAGACAGTAGTCCACATCATTGTCAGATGGTAGAGCCTCCTTAACATAAAGGTGCCCACAACCGGGAATGACAGTCATTTTTTAAAAAGACCAACACATTTTGTGATGCAGAATTTTGGTTAAACACGAAGGTATATCACACGACTTGCAATACTTAGATCAGTAAAATCTGCTTGCTGTCAAAGTTTACGTAGGGGTACCCACATCCGGCGCACTTCCCCTACTTAAATAGGCTAATTTCTTAAATACTAAATGTGAAATTACCCCAGTAGCACAAAATATTACAGCGATATTGCAAACATTGCCTTGACATTACCAATATTGCCTCAATATCGTGGCATATTGCTGGAATGTTCCTAATAATACGTGCTACTGAGGTGTTCAACAATAAAATTTCTATTTTAAAATTAAGAATGTTGTAATTTTCAAAATTAATTATTAATTTTTTGTTTCAGCTACTCGTAGTAGTGATGACTCAAATGTGCAATTTTTCTTTTTCAAAATTTTAATGGTTATACATGCAATCTTTTTAAAAAGACATTGTATTTTTCAATAAAATTAAAACGAAATAAATAATAATGAAAAATATTAAATGGTGTCAATTTCCTTCCTTACCATATGAAAAATATTCCTTATAGTTACAGCATTTCAATTATTTAAAATTTTCCAAGATGAAATAATAATATTTTAATTTTAATAGCAATTTTTATACGCAACAAGTATAAAAAAATTTCAAAACCAAAAAAAAGAAAATTCAAAATTTTTAAAGACAGGAAATTTTTTTCTGGATCAACTAAACATTTTCTAGTTTTGTATCAAGCGTATAAAAATTTTTAAAAAGGTTTCAGTAAGGAGCAAAGAAATCCGAAGATTTTTTGAAAAAATTTTGACATTCGATGAACTTAGCCAAAAAAAAGAAAATTCAAAATTTTTAAAGACAGTAATTTTTTTTTTGGATCAACTAAAGGTTTTCTAGTTTTGTATCAAGTATAAAAACATTGTTAAAAAGGTTTAAGGAGGGAGCAAAGAAATCCGAGAATTTTCTGAAAAAATTTTGACATTCGATGAACTTAGCCCACAAAAAAAGAAAATTCAAAATTTTCAAAGACAGGAAATTTTTTTTGGATCAAGCGGCTTATCCCAATATTTTGATTTTTTTGTTAATTCTATTTGAAATAGTTTTCATTTAGCTAGAAAATGAAAAATTTCTTTTAGAGGACGAATAGTTCATTACCAAAAGTCAGGGATAGGAGACAAAATTAAAATTGCCACATATTGTTTCCTTTTTCTTTTTTAGTGCGAAAAGCAAATCAAATTGACTTTCTAGTTGGTACTACAAGGTACATAGAACACAGAACCAATACCCCGTACAACAAAAAAAGAAAATAATATTTTTTTTCCAGATGCCCCTTAAGGCTGCGTCTACAACAGAAAAAATAATGTGTAGAAAAATGTGTAATGTATAGTGTAATTGACCCTGACAGTTGGCAGTGCTAAAAACAATTCACATTTCACTACAAATTACACATTTTTCTACACATTATTTTTTTCTATTGTAGACGCAGCCTAACGAGACAACTCGGAGGCGGACAATCTACAGTTTAATATAGAAAATGCAAAAAGGTATTTCTTCTTTTTGTTTTAAGGGGTATTGGTTCTGTGTTCAAAGTATACCTTCTAGTACAAACTAGAAAATTGATTTTGACTTTATTTTCTATATTAAACTGAAGACTGCACTTGGGTTCGGTGGGCTTCGCCCGCCTCCGAGTTGTCTCCTTGAAGGGCATCTGAAAAAAGGGTATTTCTTTTTCCTGTTGTAAGGGGTATTGGTTCTGTGTTTAAAGTACCTTCCTCTAGTACATACTAGAAAGTCAATTTCACTCCCTTTTCGCAATAAAAAAGGAATGGAATCAAGTTGTCACAATTTTAATTTTGTTTCCCATCTTTGATTTCAGGTAATGAACTTTTCGTACTCCTTAACGAATTTTTCATTTTCTAGCTAAATGAAAGTTATTCCAAAAAGGATCAACAAAAAAATTACAATTTTAAGGTTTTTAAAAATTCGTCGGCCATATTGGATCGGCCATTTTGAATTTTGAAAATCTATAGCCAAATTTATAATCAGTGATTACGTGATCCTAAAAATCTCTGGATACCAAGTTACGTTAAAATTTAGGAATATTGAATGTATTATGTGCTTTTGCCACGCACACCCCCATTAAGGCGTTGAGTTTTTGAGTCAAGTGTTTAATTTGTAAAAATGAAAATTATGTATCCCATAATAGCATTAAATTAGCACTAAATTATGCCGCAAGGTAGAGGTTTCTAGAGTTATTATTAGTTTTAGAGATATCTATACCGGAGTGCAGAATTCAGCTGAAGCTAGCACTACAACACGTTTTCTGCAAAATTTACGCAGCACAAATTTTTTTGCGGCATTAATTAGCAATACATTAACACTAAATTATGCCATAAGAGCCATGTCAATTCATTAAAGTTGTAGTGCCAGCTTCATATTCCCTGATGTTTAAGTTTTTATTACATCTTAAACATTCAATAAACTCTTCTTTTAAATTGAAAAAAATTAAAAGAAACTTTTAATCAAGGTCCATGTGCCATAAACACAACCCATAATTCGTTTCCATCTTAGGTCCCTTTCTTCATATTGCATAACATTTATTTAAAGTTATATACTTACATGTTCTGATGTTATTTACTTTTAAATTACGTGTTTGAAGTTAAAGAAAGTATTATAATTGTGATAACTTAAGAATAGAAATTTTCAAATTGAAGTGAATGCCTCAAAACCTCTTCGAAGGTTTATGAAAAGTAATCAAAGGACATGCTGTTACGAATAGGATTTAATTTAATAAAAGTAAAATAGATAAATTATTTTACTATCAATTTAAATCTGTCGTGATAACGAAAAATGCTCTTCAGCAAATTAAATAAATTTGAATAGGTAGGGGACTTTTCCACTCTCACAATTATTGATATCAATTGTGTAGTTACAATTAATAAGAATAGAAATTATTGGTTAAATTAATATTTATTTAATTATCAGATTTACATATATTTTATAAACCTTTAATTTTCCAATTTATAAATGTTCTGGGATTAAAATATAAATTATAATAAAAAAAAGAATGTGAATATTCTTTTTAGTAAAATCTCATGAAATCAACTTATGAAAATTTACGTATTTCTTTGAAAATTGATTTGTGTATATGAGTGTAATGTGAAATTATTTACTCACTTTTAATCGTTATGTTTGCTTCTTTTATTTGTATTTATATCGCAGCAATCTTCCTTTTCTCTTACTTGTATTTAGTCTCAAACTTGATATTCTTTAAAGTGGACTTAACCTCAATTCAATATTTCTGTTTTACAATAAATGGGGACTACGCCCTTTAATTCACAAAAGGATAAAAATTCTTTAGTCTTTATGACTCACAATATATATAACGTTCAGGTACTTTGCCTGAATTAAACTGCCAAGATTTCCCCTTGTCAAGTCTTTTTATTGATTGACAATTTTGGTGGGGAAAATCCTCAATGCAGTTTATTGCACTTAGTTACTACTAAGCGAAATTCTGACGACTTGCAGAATTTGGTACTTGCGAAATTTAGATTTTGACCACTTCGTTGTTGTGCAATAATTTACAAATAATTGAAAGAAATCTTGCCTTGCGATATTAACATAAAAAAGAAAAATGTGCTTTGCTAAATTTAATTGTGCTAATTACCCGATTGAAAGTGGGTTGTTCAGAATTTTGCTTAATGTTGGAATTTATTGGTGTTACTAATAAATATGTATTTTTGTGTAAGAATGATAATTGTGTTTAGGTTACAAGGCAAAATTATGAAATGGATTCTATATAATTCAATTAAAATTCGTTGTTTCTATGTAAATATAAAGGTTACGAAGTCATACGTAACACATGCAAATAATTTTTTTTGTTCTAATGAATTTGTTGGTAATTCTCATGTTTTATTTACTTTCAATTTACGGGTTTGAAGATAAAAGAAGTAGGAGAATTGTGAGAACTAAAGAATTCAAATTTTCCAGTTGAATCGAATGCTTCGAAACCTTTTCGAAGTTTGATCAAAATTAGTCGAAGAACATGACAATTATTTTATTTTTTTAAATGAATTTGTTGCTATTTTTCTTGTTACTTAAATTCAATTAACGTGTTTGAAGCTAAAGAAAGTATTAGAATTGTGAGAATTTAAGAATTGAAATTTTCAACTTGCACTGAGAAAAATGGATATTAAGGCTTACTATCTAGATATTACCATTAAATATCTATGAAAGTGAACTATAAGACAAGTATCTTGGATATTTAATTTTACTATCTAAGATATACGCAAACGTCATTTCAAATTTATAGGTTAAATATAACTTATTTTTAAATTTTGCGGTAAAATAACAACATTTGGTTTCTGAAAACCCTGAAAACCACGAAGTAGAGCTCAAAAACTTGACAGAAATTCTTAAACATATAATCAAATTCCTAAAATTTCCAAATTCGACAAACAGCGCATATAATTTACTATTCATTATTACCAAATAATTACATTATTAGTGCATTAATAATTATTAATTAATTGTATAATATATTTACAGATATAATACATAATTTATTACTTTATATTTATTAATGATAATAATAATAGAATTATAGCATTTTTTAATTTTTATAAATAATAATCAGGGTTCTAATTTAAAACAAAAATCCTGATCTTTTTCCGGTTATTTTTCTTGATGAGACTGCGGGAAAAATTATTATTTTTCCCAGTCATTGCAAGAAAAATTTTAAAAAAACACATGAAATTGTAGCCAATATTTATTAATTCGTATGTCATATAAATTTGAATTATATACTCGCGACATTACTACTAAAGAATATTATAACATGTTTTTTTAGATTTATTATGGGCATGTGGGAAAAACCACATACAAGTTGGGTCTATGTGTCAGTGGTCAAGGAGGTGGCGCCAATTCTAGTGGCTGCGGTGAACTAATGAAACTCAAATTACTTTACTTTAAAACTTTAATAAAATAATTTCCTTGCAAAATTATTGTAATTTTGTTTAATTTTTTGCTCAATTTTGTTAATGAACTTAAAAAATATTAATTTTCGCTGGCAGTTACAACGTAAGTTTTTCCATTTTGATGCTCGCACATCAAAACAGAGTGCACATCAAAAACGCACATCAAAACAAAAACCTCACTTTTTCTTTATTGTAGGCTGCTGTAGGCGCCTTAGACATTGGGCTTGCGCAACGCATAGATATTAAATTTCAATATATTAGATTGTCAAGTTTAATATCTAAACGTTATATTCTGCAATACACTACATATTAAATCTTAACATCTTATATACTAAGCGTTAAAATCTAGATAATATATTTAAGTATCTCAATTTTTAATATCTAATATATTAAGAGTTTTAATATCCATTTTTCTTAGTGTGAATCAAATGTCTCGAAACCTCTTCAAAGGTTGATCGAAAGTAGTTGAAGGACATGAAAATTATTTTATATTTGTTTTAATGAATTTTTTGGTATTTCTCATGTTATTTACTTTCAACTTACGTGTTTGAAGCTAAAGAAAGTATTATAATTGCGAGAAATCAAAAATTTTTAATTTCAGGTTAAAAGGAGAAAAGGTACCTAGATCCTTTTCACCTTCATCAGAAAAATTGGCATTATAATTATTATCATCGCCATAATATTCATCATCGCTATAATTTTCATCAGCGACATAATTGGAATCATCCACATAATTATTGCCATCATTATCATTAATATTATCATCGTTATCTTGAATATGATCTTCAATATTCGTTGAAGTTGTTGGTAATGGCCCAATGTCTCCTGAATGTGATGGTATTAACGATTCCACCTCACTAGGTGACAAGAATCTGTTATCTTCTTTTCCTAAAAAGAAAAAAAATATTTGTCTATCATAAGTATCGCCTATTAATTACAGAGTCTCAAAATTATTATTATTAAATAATTAAATATCTTAAAGAATTTGATTGCACATTTTAAAAAAAATAAGATTTTCAAGTAATTTTAATTTAAAAATTGTGGTACTTAATTTTTAGGGGAGACTGGGGCGAAAAATTAAGTTTTGCATAAATGATTTTTTTAGACAATATAATCAGATAACAATATAATTAGATGCAAATATTTACATATCAATATTGTAGGGCAACTTGTCCTCTACAACTTTCAATAAAAAAGTTCCTGATATTTTCGCAAAAAATACATGTTTTGTCCTTTTTTGAAAATTTTGTTTTTTTTTACTTTTCGCCCCATGCTGAGGCGAAAAGTTTTATTTTTAGTCTACTAAAACCTTTTTCTGATAGGTGTTAAGTAGTAGATAAGTTAAAGTATACGTAAACAAATAATTTAGTTAATGAAAGATCTGTGTTTATTTAACAAAATCTTAAAAACAGTTTTAAAGTTAATAAATTAAAATTTCAAAAAAAAAATTTGGTTTATTTGACGTAAACTGTCTTGTTTTTTGACAAAGTACTTGCCTAATGTCAAATAAATAATTTTAAAACAAATAAACCCAAAAAAACGAAAAATAAAAAAAAAATTTATTAACATGTAAAAATACATTTAACTTTTCGCCCCATCCATTATTTAACTTTTCGCCCCAGGGTGCGTTTTTTAGTTTAACAACAAATATAAAAAATCTGACTAAAGATAATTAGCAAATACCTTTAGGTATCTCTTCAGGGGACCCAAATAAGGACCTAAAAAAATCTCGATAAGAATAAATTAAAAAAATATACTTAAAAGTTGATATTTTCTTTTAAGAAAAAATGTTCAAAAGTAGGGTGAAAACAAACTTCAAATATGAACATTACAAAAATGAAGAGAATGTCACATAACTCCGGACATTTACTTAGGGTGATAACACCCTTCTGTAATTAAAATTGCAAAACTCTAACTATTTCTGTTCGAAAGATAATTAATTTTAACTGTTTTGACAGTTCAACTTTTCGCCCCAGTCTTCCCTAAATTAGAACATTAAAACAAAAATTAAAGAAATTCATTTCAGGAAAATAAACACTACTTATCACTGGCATTAATCGCAATGTCAGTAAGTCAAAAAGAAAATTTTAACACAACTGCTGTCCCCGAATATTTACATATTTTTACTAAAAAATATAAAAAAGTAAAGGTATGAAAAAAGCCAGAAATCGGAAACCTGATCAGATAATTTCGGGCTTTTCACTTTTCGGGTCGGGTCAAGCATGTTTACATACCTGAAATCAATCGGGTACAACAATTTAAAAAAAGATTTTTTTGTTAATTTTACCCATAAAAAATTTTGGTCTCACTTTTGCTTTTGAGTTAGCGAATTTTTGTTTAGTTAAATTTTATTTTTTGGATTTTAACTAAAAATATTAATAATTCTGAAACATGATGATATTTTTCTATTTCTAACAATCTTGTTGCAAATTTATTTATAATTATTTAGAAAAAAAATTACAAACATTTATAACACAATATTTACTTAGTCAAAATTCTTAATTGAAAATTTTAAAATTAATAAAAAATCTCAATTAAAAAATTTTTAATTATTTTTAAAAATAAAAGAAAATTTAATATGCATAATTACCGTTTGTGTTCAACAAACAACATAACCTACGCTGGTCTTTAGGATTGACGACAAGTTTACCTGTTGATAAGTCGATTACTGCTGTTACGCTAATAATTCGCGAATATGTAAGATTTTTACTCATTTTATTTAAAATCAAACACAATTTAAAATAAACTAATAAATAAATAATAAATAAATAATAAATAATAAATAAATAAATTTTTTTAAGATGTTGAAATTTTGTAAAATTTAATTGAAAAATAATTAATTTATTTTAAGTATTTTGTTACAATTTTTGAAAATTGTTTAAATTAAATTTAAAAATAAAAGTTAATGATAATTGGCTTCTAATTTTTTAAAATTCAATATTTTTAGTGTTTTCAATTACATATATTTCCAAAAATTAATATACATAAGGCATTATTCCTGAACTGCCCCAAAAATAAAAAAAGTTTTTGTTTTTTTTATACTTTGGAAATATGTTTCCCTAGAAGGTAAAAGTTACTACACCAATTTACAGGTCCAACCTCCCACCCCTATCAAAAGGGTGGGGGGTTGAAATTTCAGCTTAAACTCGAACATGCGTTTTTTTAAACATTTGTAGTTTCTACTTAAATTATTCGATTAAAAAAAGTAAGTAGTGTTTTAGAAAGGTTTTTTTGTGTACTTTTAAAATATTTTATTTATTTTATAAAAAAAAATTTTTTATGCAAAATTATTTTAAAATAAATAATTTTTTGCAATTTTGTTCAAGGTCGACAGTTTTTATTTTATTTTTAATAATCTCAACCCTGTAAAAAAAAGGATTGGGAGGTACAAGATTCCGTATTGCAAGTGCCAACCTGCCAATGCGGTATTCGCGAAATACCGCATTGGGTGTCGTGGTGAATACGGAAATCAAGGGGTCCTAATGCGGTGCAAGTTTTGCGCTTTAAAAAAACGAAAATACGTGACAGGAGGAAGTAATTAGTGTCAGTGGAGAAATATGCGAGTTAAAGGAATGAGAAAATAATAATAGTGAGTGTAAAAATGAAATTTTAAGAAAAAAAAGTAAGTTGAACTGTCAAATATGGGCCCAATGCGGCATAGGCTAATTTAAATGCGCCACAGAAAAAGCAACTTTGACTGGTTTGAATGGTGTGAAATAGGTAAACAAACATTTTCTAACACATTTGTCTCCGTACACAGACACTTTTCACTAAATCTGCCAACGTACAATTGGTAAGCATCTTCTAAATTACAATAATCGAAAATATTGTTTAGATTCATGCAGAAACGTGGTTTATAAAATAAAAAATTGGAAAGTAATGTAATGCAAATCATATGTCAGCTGGGCCACTGTGTTCGCTCGATTCGCTCTGCTTGCTTCTGCCCTCTACTGGCGACTTGCACTATGTACCGATTGTGTACCGCATTGAAAGCAGCCTACGCCGCATTGGACTCATATTTGACAGTTCAACTTACCTTTTTTTCTTAAAGTTTCATTTTTACACTCACTATTATTATTTTATCATTCCTTTAACTCGCATATTTCTGCACTGACACTAATTATATCCTCCTGTCACGTATTTTCGTTTTTTTTAAAGCTTAAAACTTGCACCGCATTGGGACCCCTTGATTTCCGTATTCACCACGACACCCAATGCGGTATTTCGCGAATACCGCATTGGCAGGTTGGCACTTGCAATACGGAATCCCGTACCTCCCAAGACTTTTTTTTTACAGGGAAATGAAAGCTTAGGATTTTCTCTAAAAGAAAAAATCCGCGCGATCCATCAAAGTCGATTTTTGAATTTTTAATTGTAAATATATTTTATTTTTTATAAAAAAATATTTTTTGTCTGTGAAAAAAGAACAAAGTTAAATATTTGTTAACTTATAATGTTTATTAAAATTAAATGAATAATTTAATGTATTCCCATTTCATTAAGGAGTTCTTTTTTATGATAGTAAATATAAAAAAAGGAAAAAATTTTGTTTGATGAAGAAAGCTACTTATTTGTTTAAAAATAAAAAATTTGTTTATAACAAATGTCATTGTTCAAACTAATAATTTTTTTAAGTTTTTGAAATAATGTACTTATGATATAAAAATTTAAAGTTTAAAAAATGACAAAAATGTATACAAATACAAAAGGAAGTTAATTATTGTTTAAATAATTGTTAATAACAACGATAATTTTTAATTTAAAAATAATTTTTTACTATATTAGACTTAAATTTTTCACAAAATATTTTTTCAAAAAATGTATTTTTGTAAGAGTTATGGAGGGGAAGAAAAATCAAAAATTGGTTTTTTCTCGAAAACCACTGGATCGATTTTAATAAAATTTATACGTGTTTTATAAATTAATATAAGGAATTTAAAAAAAAAAATTTGCCCAAAAAAACCCAAAAAAAATTTTTTTTAATTTTCAAAAAAAAATTTTTTAGTCTTATTTTAGAGATACTACTTTGGAATTTTTACAGAAAATTCTCCTAAATGTGTACTTTTAAGAAATATTTTTGTCGATTTTTTTTATTTGGATACCACATAGTTAAAAAAAAATTAAAATCCTAGTAGGCGCATCATTCCGGCTGAAGCACAATGTACCAAGTCATTTTGAATTTTTAAAATTTAATATTACATTCGTACTGAGTGACCACAGAAACGCATAATTACTAAATTTCAAGGAAATTTAAAAATAATCAGTTACTGGATACATTGTGCTTCAGCCGGAATGATGCGCCACCTAGGATTTTAATTTTTTTTTAACTATGTGGTACCTAATTAAAAAAATCGACAAAAATATTTCATAAAAGTACACATTTAGGAAAATTTTCTGTCAAAATGGCAAAGTAGTATCTCCAAAATAAGACCAAAAAATTTTTTTTTTTAAATTAAAAAATTTTTTTTTGGGTTTTTTTTGACAAAATAAATTTTTTTTTTTAAATTTCTCTTATTAATTTATAAAACACATATAAATTCCATTAAAATCAATTAAATGGTTTTCGAGAAAAAACAAATTTTTTATTTTTCCCTCCCCTCCATAACTCTTACAAAAATACATTTTTTTAGAAAATATTTGGTGAAAAATTTTATCTTAATGCTGCCACACAGCCACACAAAATAGAATTTTGTTTCTGACCTGGAGGTCTTAATATGTGTACCTTATGTTTATGGGGTCGCTGAATCCGAATCCGAGGTCCATATAACCCCATCAGATCAGGGTTTTGACATAACCCCAAAAAACCAATATGGCGAACACTTTCTTAAAAAATTCATCGGATTCGCTTAAAACTCGTTACTCGGGGGTTTTTAGTGTCGCTGATCACGAATTTGAAGTCAGTTTTTGAAAATTCAAAATGGCGGATCCAATATAGCGGACGACTTTTTAAAAAATTCATCGAATTCGCTTAAAACTCGTTAATCAGGGGTTTTAGGGGTCGCTGATTACGAAATTAAAGTCGGTTTTTAAAAATTTTAAAAGGGGTATCCAATATGGCGGAAGCTTTTTTGAAAAATTCGTCATATTCGCTTGAAATTTGTTAGTCGAGGATTTTTAGGTCCGCTGGTTCCTTATAAGAGGACTATTTAACTCCATCAGTTTAGGATTTTTTTTCCAACCACGATAAATTTTAAATCATTGTACCGTTTGGCATTAGCATTACCCGATGTACACCGCGGAGAGGTTGCTTGATCGGATTTTGTACATCATGTATAGTCCTTAAAAGGGCTGATTGATAAAAATAATGCTGCTCATAAGGCGCATAATATTTTAATGGTTCTCTTTTTTCGAGCTATAACGAGTTCTTTTTCCTTCAAAAGATCTATGTAATGGATTTCTTTTGTGCTTGTTGTTTTGTCCAAGTGATTCTCTTTTCAGCATCCAGCAAAAATCTGCCAACATATTGACATCCCACACTCCCTGATAGCGAGTTTCAACAACTTTAATGTCTTGGTGGAAACGTTCACCTTGTTCTTCACTGAAATGTCCCACGTTTTCAGGAAATTTGTCCAAATGAGAGTGCAAGAAATGCAGCTTCAAACTCATCAAGCATCCTAGTTTCTCATAGTCATGTAACATCTTAGCCACAATATCTTTATATTGTGGACTTTTTCGATTTCCCAAGAAGTTTTCTGCAACCTCTCGAAAACTCAACCAAGCTGATTTCTCCTGATCATTCATTTGACTAATAAAGACATTATCCTTAAACATTTTTTGAATTTGAGGACCGTCAAATGTACCTCCCTTAATTTTGGCCTCAGAAATTTTAGGAAAAATCGTCTGCAAGTATTCGAAACATTTTCCAGTCTTATCTAGAGCCTTGACAAATTGTTTCATAAGACCTAGCTTGATATGCAAAGGAGGAGGCAGGATCTTTGATGAATCTACGAGAGATTCATTCATTAATGAAGTGTGACCCAAGTGTAAGAAACTTTCTCGTTGGCCAATCCCTTACCTTGTAATGCTGCTTTCTAGCTCTACTATCCCATAAACATAAATAGCAAGGGTATTTTGTAAATCCAGACTGTTGCCCGAGTAACATTGTTATGATTTTGAAATCTCCACAAATCTGCCACCTGTGTTGCTCGTAACCAATTTTATTTAACAGTAATAATAAGATGTAAAAGTTGTTGATCAGTGTTAATTATTTAAATAGTCAAAGATGTATTTTGTGTCAATTTTATTCGTCTGATCGTAAATAATAATAATAATATAAAAATGATCTTTCGCTCCGCGACGCAGAGCCTCCTCAGATAATAAATCTGCGAAAAAAGGAAAAAGATTGTAAAATCCTCCCTTCACAAAAATATGCGAATCTTATAAGAGTTAACCTCAAAAACTTACCAAAACACGAGTAAAAAACAGATATTGTACATAATCATAAAAAAACTCTCCTCCAACGAAAAACATGAGTGACCGCCAACGACAAAAACTATTACAAATTAAACAAACGAAACATAACAATAAATAGAGGAAGAAAAACTCCCTCATTTTTTTAAGTCACATGTTGGCAGATGATTTTCTTTACAAACTTTTTTTAAAACCGCGAATATAGTGCATGTGTTTGGTTGGTAAAACAGATTTCATTCATGCAACCTTTACGCACGGAATATAGGGTGCGTTACACTCTCACGAGAAGATTCAAAAAAATATTTTTTAAAAAAATTACATTTGGTTGGAAAATTTTATAATTTGTTTGTATTTAAAATTACATTTCTATAAATGTCATTGAGTGACTTGGTATCAGTTCTCAAATTTACTGAATTGGTATTTTTTACTATTTGGAACATTTCTTTGAAAGTTCTACGGGTGTAGCTCCTCTCTGTTTTTAAAATTTTAACGTTTTTAAATTGAAAAAGATGGTCATTCTCATGGGAGTGTTAAACACGCTCTTGTTAAACACTCCCATGAGAATGACCATCTTTTTCAATTTAAAAACGTTAAAATTTTAAAAACAGAGAGGAGCTACACCCGTAGAACTTTCAAAGAAATGTTCCAAATAGTAAAAAATACCAATTCAGTAAATTTGAGAACTGATACCAAGTCACTCAATGACATTTATAGAAATGTAATTTTAAATACAAACAAATTATAAAATTTTCCAACCAAATGTAATTTTTTTAAAAAATATTTTTTTGAATCTTCTCGTGAGAGTGTAACGCACCCTATATTCCGTGCGTAAAGGTTGCATGAATGAAATCTGTTTTACCAACCAAACACATGCACTATATTCGCGGTTTTAAAAAAAGTTTGTAAAGAAAATCATCTGCCAACATGTGACTTAAAAAAATGAGGGAGTTTTTCTTCCTCTATTTATTGTTATGTTTCGTTTGTTTAATTTGTAATAGTTTTTGTCGTTGGCGGTCACTCATGTTTTTCGTTGGAGGAGAGTTTTTTTATGATTATGTACAATATCTGTTTTTTACTCGTGTTTTGGTAAGTTTTTGAGGTTAACTCTTATAAGATTCGCATATTTTTGTGAAGGGAGGATTTTACAATCTTTTTCCTTTTTTCGCAGATTTATTATCTGAGGAGGCTCTGCGTCGCGGAGCGAAAGATCATTTTTATATTATTATTATTATTTACGATCAGACGAATAAAATTGACACAAAATACATCTTTGACTATTTTATTTAACAGTATTTGCATATTTCCATATTATTCCTTCATTACAGTCGAGTGTGTTATGAGAATAGGAGCATAAACGTTGGTATTATGGAGTAATAGATCCAATTACTCTGCATAGGACTTAAGCAAAATATACTCTTCTCGAACAGAGAACCAAAATAAGATTTATTATCCATATTTTTCTTTAGTGTACACTGAACACTTCATTAAGCAGAATGCTATCGAGTACAGTATACCTATATCAGAAGTGAGTTTAAGACAAATCGCAAAAATAATTTTGAGTGATATTTAAAATTCTTTTCACAACCATTTTGAATTTTTAAAAACTTACTTCAAATTTGTAATCAGCGACACCAAAAACCACCGAGTAGCAAATATTAATCGACTTCGATGAATTTTTTAAACAGTCGTCCGCCATATTGGATCCGCTATTTTGAATTTTCAAAAATTGACTTCAAATGCGTGATCAGCGACACCGAAAACCCCCGAGTAACGAGTTTTAATGGACTCCGATGAATTTTTTAAAAAGTCGTCCGCCATATTGGATCCGCCATTTTGAATTTTTAAAAAATGACTTCAAATGCGTGATCAGCGACACCAAAAACCCCTAAGTAACGAGTTTTAAGCGAATCCGATGAATTTTTTAAAAAAGTGTCCGTCATATTGGTTTTTTGTGGTTATGTCAAAACCCTGATCTGATGGGGTTAAATGGACCTTGGATTCGGATTCAGCGACCCCAAAAACATAAGGTACACATAGTGAGACCTCCAGGTCAGAACCAAAATTTTTTTTTGTGTGGCTGTGAAAACAAATAAACATGATTTTTTCTAAAAATATTGTAATTTGTCAACTTTTTAAGTAACAGGAAAAAATAAACAATTAAAAATTCAAAAATCGATTTTGATGGATCTCTTAGTAATTTTAGACCAAGAACATCAATATCCGATAAAATTTGTAGTTTTTAGACAATTTTCAATAGTAAATTGTAAAAAAAATCCCACTGTTCATCGCGCTAGAGTTTTCCTGACTATGGTGTTAATATAGCAATATAATAATTAAAAAAACTTAAGCGTTTAATTAAATTATAGTGTTTATTTATTACTTTATTCGTTAATCATTTTTGAAATTTCGTGCTTTGAAATATGTTTAAAAATGAGCTTTATTTCTTTTTAAAATGCAGGAGTAACATTAAAAATATACTTACATAGTTTTCAAATGTGCATTGTCCACGTGGAAAACTGTAAAGGGAAGAGGGTTTGCCAAATGTTCACGATTGTCCACAACCGGAGGCGGTTACCTTGTTCTCGATCTCTCTCTCTTAACTCCTTAATCTTTTTGTAAGTGAGAAAAGAAAAACAATTAGCCAATAAGGAAATAAGACGCCCTTTTCGTATTTTGGCTTGAAAGTGAAATTCCCCACTTTTCCTTCCCCTACCAATTTCTGTTCCTTTCTTTCTACCTAACACGGAAAATGGAGAAAACATTATGCTCTTCTGTAAACCAAAGAAATAGGCGTTACTATCTTACCTATTTGTCTCTCTTTCCTTCCTACGCTAAACTAAAAGGAGAGACAATGGCCGTTTTCGGCATGGTCATGGATCGCGATGGATCGTGATTTAGATCACTTTTTCTATGCTGTTATTGGTTACTTTGTGATCCGGATCGCGATCCATGATCATACCGAAAACAGCCAATACCTTCCTCTCTTTCTCTTTATCATGCTTTCTCTCTCATACTGTGACAGACAGAATGAGTATGAAGATTAATATAGTTAATAATATAAAGTGAAACGTAAGTCGTTCGTTATCTCAGAAATTGGCCATTATAAATTAAAAAATTTTGCATTTATTCCTGTCCCAAGAACTATGTCTTATAATAAGTTGTTAAAAGTAAACTGCTTTCTCGTAAGTGCTGTACATTTTCATCATTCAATATATAAGGAGACAAAGATGTATGCTTTTAGTAAAATTCGTTGTCGTGCGTGCAGTTGTGTATTAGTGTATTAATTAACCGCGTCTATACATATAAGTGAAATAAACATGTGTGTGTCTTCAAATATTTATCCAACAAATATATAAGTGTGTGTGTGTGTCTGTGTATGTAAAAATCCTTCCAGTTTATCTCCATTAGTCAAGAATTTACAGGAAACCGGCAATAAAAATCCCTATTTTTTCTTTCACTCTTTCTTTCTGCATTTACAAACGACTATAGTAATTTTACGTACACAATACTTATGAGTTTACTACAGTTGTTTGGAACTATTGGACGAAATAGTAAGAAACTTTGCTAATTTAGTGAATATTTGTCCGATTAGTGACTTAGTGTAGAAAATAGTAAAAAATACAAAAATTCCCCTTATTTCCGGTGGTTGCAATGTGAAAATAGTAAATTCTAGTGTGATTTTATACAAAAATTAGTAATCTCGGTCTCTCCGTGTAAATTTTTTTTGAATTTGATAAAATATTTTTTGAGTTATGGAGTTTCAAAATTTTGATTTTTTTGAAAATATCTTTTTTTCAATTTAATATATTAATAAGTAAAATTAATCAAATTTAAAGTATGAATAGTGATTTTTAAAGAGGTTTTCACGGGCTATAAGCTGGTGTTGAAAGAAAATTGTTTTCTTTTAATTTGGCCTTGAAATTTAAGGTCAAATTCTTAATTTCAATATATCTCAAAATCGATGTTTTTTTATTTTTTTCTAACCTATCCCAATCGAAAGCTCACCTTTTTCCTATGAGCCATGTAAAAATCAGAGTGGGACCATGGAAATTTTTAAGGAAAATAATAATTTATCATTATTTTACATGTAAAATAATGATATAAAATAATGATAATTTATTGAGAGATAAATTATTGAGATAATTATTGGACAGTTGAGGAATTTTGCCCCATACAATAAAAATCTTTTTGAATAGTTGAAATTTTGTAAAATTTTATTGAAAATTAAAATTTAGTAAAATCTTTTAAAAATAATAGAATTAGTAAAAAGTATTAATAAAAATGATTAAATTTTTTAAGAATTTTTATTATTAACAGGACCATAATTGAGGATCCGGATCTTAAAAGGGCACTTTCCGCATAGACTCTACATGTTGAAAGTGCCCTTTTATGATCCGGAGCCTTAATTTGTCAAAACAAAAATTTCAATAAGTCCAAAAAGTAAATATTGATAAAATTCTATTTACATTGTTCGAAGATAATTAAATCTTAAATAATTATTATAAAACAATAATACGAATAAGTTTTGAAAAAAATTTAATGCAATTTTTTGAATATAGTAGGGGAATGTAAGGTATCGTGGCGTGTAAGGTATGGTGGCGGACTTGTCAAATCTGGCATGTAACGTCACATCTGAAGCGCTTTATCACTATGGTCGATGTCTTTTATCGTGATGACATTTTATATGCCGTAGTATTAATAATCAAACGCGTGTTTTGTACTTTAAGTGATTTTGAATAAAAAAGTAGTGAAAAAAAGAAAAAAAGTTTTATTGGATATGTGTGTTAACAGTGCCAGAGTGAGAATTTTTTGAAAATTGAGTCTGGTAAATGTATGGAACGTATTGTTTAGACCTTGGACAACAGTTTTTTGTGTTTTACATTTTTCTCAATTCGCACTGTATAAAAGTAACACCATCATATTTTCATCAATAGCTTGTAAGGTATGATGGCGCAATTTTTGTAACGTACAGTGGCGGATCATTTTTGCATGAGTTTCAATTGTCTTTGCATTTTTTGTGTACTAATGCCTCTTGTGCTCCAACGCAACAATTCTCGAATATGTGATACTTGCGGTCTTTTCTTATTCTAGTTGCGTTAAAACAGTCACCAGCTACTTTACATGTCCAAATTGTAACCATAACTGAAGTGAAACTTTTTTTTTTATATTGTAAAATCATCAATTTTTTCTCTTTTTGTTATTTTTCATCATTTCTAGTAGTTTTAATAAATAATTTTAACATCTACATAATAATTTAGTTAAATACACCAAATGCGCCACCATACCTTACAACTTTCAAAAATAAAAAAAATCAGTTTTTTGCGCCAAGAGCTGTAAAATTTCACTGAATTTAAATTTTAACAGCCGCTTCTGACAGAAATATGCTTAATAGATGTCAGCAACTGCCTGCTTTTGAAATTTTGAAAAATATTGTTTTTTGAGAGAGAGAGAGAGACGCAAAAAAGAAAGTGTCCGCCACCATACCTTACACTCCCCTATTGAATTTCTTAATAGATTTTTTGTATAATTTAAATAAACTGATTAATTATTTGATAAATTTTAATTAAAAATTTTGAATATAAATGTTTTCTCTAAAATGTTAAAAATAATTCTAAAATATTATTTTCGTATGTATTTAGATTTTTGGAAATATCTAATTATAAATACTGAAAATATTGCATTTTAAAAAATTAGATGCTAATTTTTATTAATTTGAAAGATTTGTTTATAAGTCGAAAAAAAGTCTAAATTTTCTCACTTTCCCTGAAAAAAATTTTTTATTGACATTTCCCTGACTTTCCTGAAAAAGTTTTGTTTTCCTGACTATGATGTTAATATAACAATATTAACAGTATTAAATTTGAAAAAAATGACATTACAATTTTTTTGAAACTGAGCAATTAACTAAGTAAGTAAATGACTGACTGACGAATGTGTGTGTGGAAGGTATAAAACAAATACTTTTCTTATAATTTTAGATATTATGTTTATTCTGCAACTTTTTGCATAATTCTTTATTTTCAAATATCAAATTGTAAATAATAATTGAATACATTTTTAAATGTAATAAAACTATAAAAAATAACATAATAAAAATAATATTTCCGTAAACTTAACATATTTTTATGCAATATAATATGTTTCATGAATATATTTCCTTTAAATAAAATTATCACATAATTCCAGTCTCCAAGTGAAGGGTGAGGATCTTAAAATGGCACATGTTTATTGAAAATGTGTAATTTTGTCTCAAAGTGTAATTTTATAAAGATTATGTAAAAAGGTGGTAAAAAATTTTATACATATATTTTATAAATATAATAAGAAAATAATAAACATCATTTATTTTATGAAAAAACATTTTTATTTATTAATTTTATCAAAAGAAAATTATTTATTCTATTTTATCAGAAAACTATACATTTTGAATTAAACTATTTAATGTTGATTTAAATAATAATAAAATATAAAAATAATTTGTTAAAATATGAACCTATGATGAAAACTCATTGAGTGACAATATCACCAACTATCCTACTACTGGCACAGTGTGCCCGATTTCCTCTTTCAACGAAGGGACGTACCAGAGGGCTTGGCTGTTCCAGCAACAATAGTTATTAGACAGGAAAATTGTTCGAGCACTCAATGAGTTTTTATCGTAAATTCATATTTTCAAATATAATATTTGAAATGTTTCAAATGTTTTATTCAAAAACTTCTTTCCATACAATATTTTTTATTTCTTTAAGATCTTCAGAATCAATTTCAATAAACAATTTGTTTTCATTTTTACATCTTGAAAGTGCTACGTACAATTGACCATGTGAAAATAAAGGTTTCCGAAAATAAATTCCTACCTCTTCAAAACTTTGTCCTTGCGATTTATTTATAGTTATAGCAAAAGCTAAAACTATAGGAAATTGTCTTCGATATAAAATAAAAGGTAGGGGAGAGGGCCCCAAGGTGGTCAGGGCCCTAAGGTGGTCACCCTAAGAAAATTTTTGTATATTAGTTAGTATCTTCAAATGTTTTTTGTTATTGTTATTATTTGAGAAGACAAAGATTTTAGTAAAGTTTTGAGGTAAATAGTCGTATGAGTCTCTTTGTAACGTGAACATCGTAAAATTTCTGTTTATAAATGATCGAGAAATTTTTTTCTCAGGGTGTTAAAATTATCGAAATTAACCATTTTAAATTAGTAAAAATCGTTATAATTATCTTTATATATCGTACAATAATATTCCAAATGAATATAATTAATATTGTGCTTTAAAAAATTTTTTCATCAACGTTTAAAAAATTGTGTCTTGGCCCTAAAGTGGACACTTTTTTGGCCACAAGATGGTCACTTTTGATTTTTTATGAAAATGTGTTTATACGCCATATTTATCAACATTTATCACTGTGAATGTGAATTTTATCAATTTTTAAGTTTTATAATGAATAATAATGAAATAGAAGTATTTTCAAAATTTTACCTATCTAATACATACACAAAAAGTATCATTTTTGACGAAAGGACAAAGTGCAAAAAAAAATATGTACAGTAGAACCTTGATTATCCGAGGTAATGTGGGAAAGAGGTACCTCGGATAATCGAAAACTCGGATAACACGGAACCAATGAAAATTTCAAAATTTTAAATTATTTTTCATGTGTTTAAAGTGTTAGAATAATATTAAATGACAAAAATGGACGAAATTTTAAATGCAATGATCACAAATAGTGGTTTTGTAAAATTTATTTTCCAAATTTAGTCGCTCGATCCGTTTTATCCGAGTTATTCCGCATTATCCGAGCATGTTTAGTGCCTCGGATAATCCGGAATCTCGGATAATCGAGGCTCGGATAACCGAGGTTCTACTGTAATATGTTTCTGTGATCCTGAAAAACAATTAATATTAAATAAACAACTAAGTAATACGTTTATTACATTTTTTAAAACTTTTTTAGTGAATTTTTGTATGGTGACCACCTTGGGGCCACTTTTTTAAAAGTCGAATTTTCAACTTTTTTTAAAAAGTGCCATAACTTTTTTTTTATTAATAAAATGAAAAAAACTTTATGATAGGAAGTTAGGTAATAAGATAAAGTTTCAAACGCCGTATTATTGACCTTTATATATAATTCCATTTGAAATCTACAGTCGTTCAAAAGATGGGTGACCACCTTAGGGCCCTCTCCCCTAAAGAAGAAAATTCACCGGAGTCTAAAGTAATTCTAGGAATAAAAGCAGTACATCCTGCTTTTATTCCTGTAATTATCATAACTTTGATATTGAATTTAAACAATTTGAGAATTTTTAGTCTGGTACCATTACAAAGACCATCGTTAATACTTAAATTTCTTATGAGCATTACTATTGCTCCAACTTTTAATTTTAATTTATGAACTGGTAATCCTGGAAATTTTAAAGAATTTAAATATTCTATTGGAAAGTTTAATTGTACATCATCGTCCGTCAGGTCCATTCCTTTATTTTTCGCATAATCTATACTGCAATATGTTTTTTCTTTACTTTTAATTTTTTTTAATATTTTATTATTTAAATTATAAATATCTTCATTGTGACTTGAAAGAATTACTTTATTAGAAAGATCAACATCTTCTGAAATCACAGAGCCATATATTTTATTACAAATGTCTGTCGTTTTCCATTTTTCAGGAATGTGCAATGTATCAATTTCACCTTCACCAATTGTTAACAAAAATTTTGAAAATTCTAAATTACAAGATCTCATATTATTTGTTAATTTCATAATTTTAAATTTACCCCATAAATTTGAATATTTAATACATTCTTGTGTTATATTTATTCTACCACCATATTTTACAACAGGTAAAATTTGTCGAAAGTCACCTCCCAAAATAATTAATTTTCCACCGAAAGGCAAATCGTCTACTTTGCAACAATCCCTTAAAGTTCGATCAACAACTTCTAAAGCTTTTTTTGGTATCATTGAAGCTTCATCCCAAATTATAACATCACATTTTCGTAATTTTTCTTTATCTGACTTTAATTTTAAAAATGTAGTTTCTATATTTGAAAAATCTAATGGCAATCTAAATGTTCGGTGACTTGTCATGCCACCAGGAAGCAGAATTGATGCTATTCCTGTCCATGCCATTGATACTACTCTCTTACCTTCTCCCAAATAGTAATGTATTAAGGTTTTATATAAAAATGTTTTACCACTTCCCCCAGGACCATCTATAAAAATCATTGAATTTTTATTTTGAATAATGTTGTTAAAAATATTTTTTTGATCGTTATTTAATTGATTTATTAAATTTATTCCAATTTCTTTATTTTTACTTAACAAAATTTTTTTTTCTTCTATTGTTTGAATCTGTTCAATATATTTAGGATCAGGTAAGCCAAAATCAGAACATGATAGATTTTCCAAATTAAAAACCACATTAATTTCTTGTAAAGCTCTTTGCTCATGATTATCATTAAACCCTTCACAAAAATATTTCTTAAATTTATCCCAAATTGTACTTGATAAAATCGAGGAAGTATCTGAAATAAGATACCATGCAAAAAATTTTCTTAATTCAGAAGGCATCATAATATTGCAAACTTCTTAAAAAATTTTGAATACTTGAACATCTGATTCAACTAAACCCATAGCTATTGCCGCACTTTTAAATGAATCATGAACATTACCTTCAAAATTTTTTAAATCATTAAATGATTTTGCTCCAACAAATTTGTTTAAAATTAATTTTAAATGAAATCTTTCACTGTCCTTTGGGCTGACGCTATTCATTCTACCCAAAGCTTTAGTAAATTGTTGTCGTTTTTTCCAAATTTTGTTCAGTGAGTCAAAAAAGTAAAATTTTGGAATATTAGAATACTTTATGTGATTAGCAGTTTTATCAGTTTGATTTAATTTAAACCAAGCAGTTAAAGTAGTGTCATTGTTCTTTTTTAATGCTTCGCTTTCTTTATTCTCTTTAAAAACAATATTTTGTTGATTTTCGGTATGTATGGCTAACCGGACAACAGGATGTGATCTTCCTGATAAAGGTAATTCTTCTATTCACCATGCTGCTTCCATAGGACTTACATACCGACTGTTAATATATTCTTTAATTTCATCATGTATTTCATTCTCATTATTTTTACTCTTGTTACATTTGTTTAATGCTATGTATGCTCTATCATGACCTTTGTGAATATATTTATAAATATATTTAATGCTCATAATTGAAGCACAATATTCAACATTAATATGACATTTATACTTTTTTAATAAAAAAGGATTATATGCAACAATCATTGAATTATTCAGATTAACAAATTTACCATTTACTTTTTTATTATAAAAATGTTTTTTATGTGTATTATTTCGACGCCTGTATATCGGAAAACCATTTTTTTCAAATTGAGTATCATTTATAAAAGATTTAGGAAATTTTTTACAACATTAATCAGTTAATATCAATATTATCAATAGTGAATTATGTTTTTTAATTAAGGTTATAAATTAAAATACAAAAAAATTAATTCACAAAACAGGTTATTTATTCTTTCCTCAATTTAAAAAAAAATAAATAAATTTTTTAAATACAATATTATCACTGACAACTTATTTAATTTGGAATCTTTCCTTTCGATTGGTTTATTTCATTATTCTTTATCATTATTTCATTTTATTGATTTAAATTAAAAATTATTTGATTTTTAATTTAAAAATTTCTTGAAAACATAAAAAAATAAAAAACCCAAAATAATAGTTAATAATATCAACAGTGAATTATGTTTTTTAATTAAGGTTATTTATTCTTTTCACAATTCCTACAAAAAAAATAAAATAAACAATGTTATGACTAACAACTTACTTAAATTTTGAATCTTTTCTTTTGATTGGTTTACAATGAGTATATAAGAAATTGTCCATCCATATTAATAATAAGAAATGAATTCGAATTCCTTCAATTGATTGAAACATTTTAAATTTGAAATTTAATATCAAATAATTATTTTTTCATCGCCATTTGCTGTAATTTTGAAAATATGACAGATTAAAAACAATTCAATAACAAAAGTGAAGTTGTCTGAAATTGTTTTGTTTATATTCAGTTTATTATTTAAATTTTACAAATCAGCTGTGCCAAAATTTAAAGTTTAAATTTTTTAAATAAAAATGTCTAAAAAAAGAAATAACAATTCCGATAACTTTTCGAACGATAAACAAAAAAAAATTAAAATTGATGACAAAATAGAATTCACATCTTCAAATTTTTTAAAACAAAAAGTCAAGGTTGGAGATAAATTTGTGTGAGTTCTGAAATATTTTTATTTCCTTGATAAATTATATTGTGTTATTTATTGTATAAATCTATAAATAAATAAATTTTTTTAATAATAATTATATATTTTACATTCACTTTAATAAAAAATAGGTCTGTTGTGGGTTAGGTAGAAACTACACAGAAACTAAGAAATTTTAAATCAAAAAAAGATGATGAAAACGAATATCAGCTATTTAAATTCCTTTTGAACAACAATGACAACTATCGAATATCGTGTTTATCATGGAGTAATAATGCATTGAAATTTTCTAATCTTGTAAAAGAAAATCAAGTAATTATTATTTTTTAATTAATTAATTAAAATTAAATTTATTTTTTTAAATTACCTAATTCATTTATTTTTACAAAGAAACTTCTTCTCCAAAATTTGACGGCAAAAGAATCATCAAATTTCAATGATGGAAACATGGCATATGAATTATTAGTGACCACTTTTTGTTAATTAACACTTTTAGGAAATTTTGATATTTTAAAAGAGCAAAATGAAGTAATAGAAATAGAATTTAACAAAGAAAATGTACTAAAAAATACTGGATTTATTAGTAAGTATTATTTTGATATTTGATCATTCAAATTATCTTTCCGATCATTATTAACTTTATTCAATTTACTTCCTATAGAAATTGAAGGTTATTTGAGGGATGAATTCATTCCCATTAAAATGAATACAAATAACTATTTTGGAAGTATTACAAATGGCGAGAATAAAATTATTATTAGAATTCAAAATTTTTCCGAGGAATGTAATTTTCAGCAGGGTCAAAAACTTCGAGTTACTGGGCAATTATATGACAATGGTAAAATATAAAAAAAAAATAAATAAATTTTTGTACATTATAAAATAATAATTTTTAAAATTATAAAATAATTCAATACATACAATTAATTAAAAAATTTATACAGATGATTTTAGTATTGGAATTCAAGTACAAAATGAAAAACAAATTACAATTCTTTCAAATGAACCTGCCATGTCTTTGAATCTTTTGCTATAAGGAGGAGAATTAATTTCTAGAATGAACTGATTTATTTATTTATTCCTTACTTTTTTGATAAAATGTAATTAACTCTTTATTTTATAATAGTCACTTTACTTATTTTATTACCCAATAAAATTAAAATCAAATGAATTAAAATTAAATGAATAATTTAAAAATTATGTAGGAGGAAAAAATAAAGAAAATATTCAAATTGATTTCAATTTATAAATATGGACATTTGACCAAAATTTTAATAAAGACCCCTGCGTGCTCCGAGCTCCGCAACCAGATGTTAATTTGATGTTAATCAATGTTTTATGTGTAGGTCAAAACTGCTCTTTCAATTGAACTATATTTTGAAGGCAGGGTGATTAGTTTGTCAATTTTTGACCTGTGGGTTAAAACTGACCTAAATTTTGAGGGCAGAAGGAATTAAAATTGACCTAAAATTTGAGGGCAATTTTTGACATGTAAGTTAAAACTGCCCTTAAATTTGACCTACATTTTAAGGGAAGAGAGAATTGTTTGCAATATTTTAATGCTTAGGTCAAAACTTCCCTTAAAATTGACCTATAATTTGAGGGCAGAGGGTTAGTTTGTCAATTTTTACCTATAAATTAAAACTGCCCTTAAAATTGTGAATTTTTGACGTTTAGGTCAAAACTGCCCTTAAAATTAACCTAAAATTTGAGAACAGAGGGGTTAGTTTGTCAATTTTTTAGGTTAATACTGCCCTTAAAATTGACCTAAATTTTGAGGGCAGCGGGAATTGTTTGTCAATTTTTGACGTGTAGGTCAAAACTTCCCTTAAAATTGACCTAATTTGTGAGGGGAGAAACTACAGGCAACTCTTGACCTGTAGGTCAAAAAATCTTGAAACAGCGGCGGCGTCGGCGGCGATATCTTTTTGTAATATATATATATATATAATATATTTAATACATTTTATTAGATTTATAGCTATAGCCCATATCAAGAAATTTTAAAAATTTTGATTTTAAATATATTTTTGGGACCCAAAACAATGTAAAAAATAAAAAAAATTATATGATTTTCGATAAATTTCCACTATTTTTTAATTTTGCAAAAAACAAAAATCGTATGATATACGCTAAAGCTATTAACATACTGAATCTAATATCGTTTGGATATTTTGTTTCAGACCATCCACGTCAAAAATTTCATCAACGGCGCACACCCACTTCTTTTTTAAAAATATTTTTTATGAATTATTTTTAAATAAAAAACAATATTTAAAAAATTAAAACAATTTTTTCTTGCACTTTGAGAGTGTATTTATTTATGTGTAAAACTTCACATGCCAATATTTACAATTTAAACCTGAAAAAAGTTTACAAAAATAGCCTTTTTTAGCGCGTCTAGAGTGGGTAGACCCCTTAATACACAGACATTTAGAATTTTAGTCGAAATTTATCATTTTATATGTTTGCCATTTTAAAATGTGTATCCTCAATTAAATTAATAATAATATTATCTTTTAATAATACTGTTATTAAGTAAAAATGTTTATAATAATAATAAGATTACAATATTTTTCTAAAAAAAATATATTTTTGAAGTAATCAAGTGTTGAAGTTTTGGGTCATTATATTTTCGTTTTCTTAAAAGTCTAAAACAAATAAAGATAATCAAGTGAATTTTTTTTAAACTAAAGCTTAAAAATCTATACTTTAAAGATAAAATAAAGCGATTGCATACAAATAAAATGTTTTAACTGTTATTAACAATTCTTTTAAACAATTGCAAATTGAAGAACGTTCTCAATGTTTTTGAAAATTAAATTACCATGTATTGATGCGCAAAACTCTAAGGATTAATTTAAAAAAAAAATCTGAGTAACCTCCAATATTATAGAATTTGTGTAGATTTTTCTGCCAAAATGTTTCTGTAAACAGATAAAATTGCAAATGAATAAAAGAGATCTTCTTTTGTTTTGTTAGAAACTTCTCGCTTTTAAGCGGATTTTCAAGATCAGGAGTCTATTTTCGCTTGCATTTTGGCGTAAAAATCTTCACAATTTCTATAATATTTGAGGTTACTTATGTTTCTTTTTTTAAACTAATCCTTAGAGTTTTGCGCATCAATACATGGTAATTTAATCTATCAAAAAAATTGAGAACATTCTTCAATTTGCAATTGTTTAAAAGAATTGTTAATAGCAAATAAAAAATTTTATTTTTATGCAATTGCTTTATGTCATCTTCAAAGTATTGACTCTAAGCTTTAATTTAAAAAAATTTACTTGATTATCTTTATTCGTTTTAGAGTAATAAGAAAACGAAAATAAAATGACTTAAAACTTCAACACCTGATTACTTCAAAAATAAATTTTTTTTTTGAAAAATATTGTTGAGGGAAAAAATGAACTTATATATCTACTAAAAATCATAGATTACTTGAAAATTGGAAATCAAAGTTTTTCAAATGTCGGGTTTCACTTATTTTGGCTCATATCGAATTAAACAAAAATTATAAATTTTTTTAATTTTTTGAATTTTCTTTTGTGATTTGCCCTGAGTTGACTCTCTTCATTTCTCTAAATCCGCCGATAACTTGTGTGGTGGATTATTAAGTAAAAACCCACGTGAAACGATTCTATGGAAACCGCATCATGGAAATTCCACATAAAAGTTCCACATAGAATTCCATGTGGAATCGCATAAGAAATTGTGTTTCTGATTCAACATGAGATTCCTAAAAAAGTTTCTGAAAATGTTTACTCCTTCAAGAAAATTAGGTTTTATAAAATTTAATTTTTTGGAAGAAATTATTAGAAATTATAACAATTATAATTGTTATAATTATAATAATTATTATCATAATTAAATTTTTATAATTAAAAAAAATAATTTTATAAAACTTAATTATTGTTTTATACTCCTGCCCTATCGGCCTTACGCACTTCGACAAGAGTCCCCGAGAAATACTTTTTTGGATTAAGCATAACCATTCTACTTTAGAAATTTTTCTATATATTAACCTAATTTTGCGTCTACAGCCGACTTTATTAGAAGTACTCGCATTACGCCTGGACCACCCGTCAATGGGTTTTCTCGACAGAATAGCGGGAAACTGTAGAAAACCTCTCTGAGTACAACCGGTTTATCGACAGTCGAGTTCTAATGGTGTGTACCGGACAATAATCGACGGTGCACATCATTTATACCTCGACGTCAAACCTCCCGCTCAGATTGTCTCACGTGCCGGAAAAATACCAAGCCAAGTGGGCGCGAACCAAGGTTACTTATACCCTTGGTCCTTAAACGACCACCAACGCCAGGCATCTATCCGACTGAGCAATCTGTTACTGAATTGATGTCGAAATAAACAAACATTATAACTTTTCTTCATTTCCTGGATTCTATTTTGTGATTTGCCCTAAGTTGACTCTCTTCATTTCTCTAAATCCGCCGATAACTTGAGAAAGGGATAATCCTCTTTCTTCTAAAATATCAATGTCTTCTTCTATTTGTAGTTGTAGAAAAATTCTTGCCCCTTAAAAAAATTATTTCTATTTTAAAATATACACTTTATTAATATTCATACACTGAGAAAACATTATACTTAAATGAAACACAAAAATAATGTTAGACGATTTTATTTAATTAAAATAAGTTTGTAAGTTTAATCTCGAATATATAGAAAATATCTACTGCATTGATTCAAAAGTATTATTTGTTTGAATAATTATATTTAATTCAAACATATTTTCTGTTACGGTTTAAACAAAAATGATGTATACAAATTTTATGTTTGAATCAAACCTAAAAGTTGACTTTAGATAATTTAAAATCAATCACAATTTATGTTTGATTTCAATATATAATCTCTTAAACTGAACCAGAAAATATGTTTGAATTAAACTTAAATATGTTTGACTGTATAGCAAAGATATTTTAAGTTTGATTTAAACAAAATTTGTTTGAATCAAATAATTCCTTTTCTCAGTGTATTTTTAATATAATGTATTATTATTATTATTATCCTGATTACCTTGTGTGTTAATTTGCCCAATTAAATGCAAAGGATCTCCTTTACTACAATGTAATGTGTTTTTAAAGGATGCAATACGCACTTCCAGTTTGAACACACCATCCGTTATGGATCCACAGCCGTATGTTCCATTGTTTCTAAGAGTGCCTACTTTTTCTTCCACAAATTTGCTTTTTAGATATCCAAAAACTTCTGAAAAAATAATAAACATATTAATTATCATAAAAAACTAAAATAATATTTAAACAAATAATTCATTAATTGCTTGTAAATTATTATGCAATATATTAAAAATTAAAAAAATTAAATCTGTTTACTTTCTGAAACCAATTAATTTAAAAATTGTTTTTAAAAATGTTTCGTAAATAAAGTGCTCCTCAATAGGATTTCTTAACCTACAGCAAAATAAGACATTGCAAAAAGTATTTTATTTCAATTAGTTATTAATTAATTATAATAATCTGATAATTCTTTTTTTCATTGTGTTTACACCTGAAATTAGCTTCTTGTGTAAGATTTTGTTTTTAGATAGGTTTTGACAATTTTTAATTTACAATTGCGGTAAACATAACTTGTGTTTTCGTTTACATTATGATGTTGAAATAAATAAGGTTAGTTATAAATATTTTTTAAAAAATTTAAGACAAATTTCCCTACTTTCTTAATACATAAATAATAAATTTTTTAAAAATTTTGTTTATTATTTAATTGCTAAACAAAAATTAAAATTTTTACATGAATTTCAAAATAATAATAGTTTAAAACAAATTATTGCAAGTTCATGTGTAGTAATGTTGATTTTACTTAAAAAAAATTAAGCGGCACTGTATGCAAATATAATAATCATAAAATATAAGGGATACAACAGTTAAATATTTCAGATATTTTATATATAAGTAACTTACTAAATCTTTCTCCTTCGTAATGAATAACATCTGCGAGTAATGTTACATTGAGGTCGAACGATTCAACGTCATCAATTACATGCATTCCTACTTGACTTATAACTGTTTTAGCAAATAATTGTAATTCAAATCTGACATTTCCATAGTTGTACTTTGGTTTTGTTGGAACTCTAGCACAAGCTCCATCAATATGGAGAATCTGAAATATTTAGAAATTAATATTAACAAAAATGTCTAAATTACCTGAGAAATTCGTAAGTAAATTTTAATAATAGCCTGTGAAGGCTTAATTTTCATAAAACTCTATATCAGGGGTTTTCGGAGCCAGAGGATTTAATAAAAATAGACTTTATCAGGAATAAAGTGACACTATAACCAAACCCTTTAGGGTGAAGGGCTCAAGTGGGCTGGCACAATGAAAAATATATATTCCGTATTAAATAATCTAAATCCAAGTTTTAAATCGTGTCCAGGAAAAAAATAAACTCATTTTTGTTTTTTGCACATTTTTTAGTCGCCAATAATGTTTATTACAAAATTATTAAGTAAAGGTTTTTACGTCCTACAATTATTTTAAAATATTCAATAAACTATTTTTATTTGTAAATATCTCACTTTAAGCTATATTACACATTTAGGGATCCAAAAACCTAAAACTTCTCTTTAATTGTTTCTAAAAATTATTCCCAACATACTTGCATATGTTTAAAGTAAGAAAAAAATCATTTAAGTAAAATAAAGAAATTGACTTTTGGCCACTTTTAGTAGATTCTGGGCCACTGTGCAGTGGTTCCAAAGTAAGTGACTTTTGCTTTGCTAAGGCAAGTAAGCTATCAAGGCCCATTCGATATAATCGAGGGAATTACCGCGTAAAGTTCTTTGATTGGTTCGCATCTGAAAAGGAATTTCTATACTTAAATGGGCAAAAAGGAGCATATGTGAGTTAAAGTATACTATCTAAGAAGTAATTTGTCATATTTATCATTTAATTTAGTGGTGGAAATCGAGGGAAACATTAATTTAAATATAGTCACATACGAAATTATATCTATAAATATTTATTTAATAAGGTGTAACTTCATTTCAAATTAATTAAGAAGCTGCAATTCAAACGCGTGCTTTGTACTCCAAGTGATTTTGAATAGAAAAGTATTGAAAATAAAATAAAAAGTTTTATTGGATATGTGTATTAACAGTGCCAGAGTGAAGATTTTTTGATAATTGAGTCTGGTAAATGTATGGAACGTATTGTTTAGACCTTGGACAACAGTTTTTAGTATTTTTCATTTTTCTCAATTCGCGCTGTATAAAAGTAACACCATCATATTTTCATCAATAGCTTGTAAGGTATCATGGCGCAATTTTTGTAACGTACAATGGCGGATCATTTTTTGCACGAGTTTCAATTGTTTTTGCATTTTTTGTGTACTAATGCCTCATGTGCTCCAACGCAACAATTCTCGAATATGTGACACTTGCGGTCTTCTCTTATTCTAGTTGCGTTAAAACAGTCACCAGCTACTTCACATGTCCAAATTGTAACCATAACTGAAGTGAAACTTTTTTTTCTATAATGTAAAATCATCAGTTTTTTCTCTTTTTGTTATATTTCATCATTTCTAGTAGTTTTAATAAATAATTTTAACATCTACATAACATTTTAGTTGAATACACCAAATCCGCCACCATACCTTACAACTTTCAAAAATAAAAAAATCAGTTTTTTGCGCCAAGAGCTGTAAAATTTCACTGCATTTAAATTTTAACAGCCGTTTTTGACAGAAATATGCATAATAGATGTCAGCAACTGTCTGCCTTAGAAATTTTGAAAAATATTAAGTAATATTTGAAAGTGTCCGCCACCACACCTTACACTCCCCTATAGAAATAAGTAATAAATATCTAATCTAATTTAAATCAAGTTAAAAAATTGCCTTTTTGACCAAAAATTTGAGTTCCTGGCCCACTGTGCACCCAAGACAATACATTTTTTGTAAGATCCATATATAGTGCAAAGAAGGTTACAGCACATCTAGCTATCAATCTGAATATATAATAATTACTTACAAATTTAGAAGAAATTTAAATTTGAGGAAGAGTTATTGATGTCAATAAATGGACACAAATCCACTGATTTTGTAAATGATCTTCCTCTCCTTGTCTGCTACGCCATTGAGGCATTCTTTAAATTGTATTCTTTATATGCCGCAATTCAACTGATTCTATTCTTTCTGATAGATTTGTACATTAGAAAACACGGATCGCATCCGATTCCAAAATCTAACGTTATAAACTATTATTTCGATTTAAATTCCCTGACAATAAGAAGAAAAGTATTTTGAATTTGCAAATGTTTTTAAGTAGGACAATTCTCTCATCGTCTAGGGCACAACAATTGTCTCGCAAGTTGGTGAAAATTGTAAATTTACCCATTTCCAATTTATGAAACTGAAGGTAAATCTGACCAACAGCAATATCGTCTGTTAGAGGCCCATCTGTATGATTTAACGAAGCACGAATATTAATTGCGTTAATTTCAGGTGCATAAAAAGTTTTGTTTCTTTCACACAATCGTTTGTAAACTTGTTGAAGAGTTAGGTGAGGTTTTCTAATTAATTTTTTCAATGTTGTCCTCATAAGGGAACGCACTAAGTTTTTCATATGGACCTATCTCTTCAACATCTTCAACCAAATGAATCATTGAGTGCAAATTGTAGGAAATGAATTTTTCTCCGTATAACTTTACAGATAATGTCACGAAACTTCGAAGAAGTTCTTTGCAGAAATGATACATTTCTCTATACGTTTGATTTGAAATAAGAAGACGCAAGGCTCACTGAAGCATGAGCAATATAAAGCAACATTTTTTTGAATTCAGTTCCATTGAAATTCGAATATAAACTTATTTTTCTAGGCCTTTGATTAAATTCTGTAGGACAATGTAAAGCTAGTTGTTCCATCGTAGAATCAAGAATATTATAATTTTTCTGATTTGCAATTTTTGCTGTCCAAATTTCCCATCTATTTTTGAGGTGAAAACCTTCTTTACAGTGCCTAAACAAACGGAGTACATAATTTCGAATGGGACTTATTTTACAAAATCTAAAACACCGACTAAAGAACTTCTACCTTTATGGTGATCGTCATCAACAGCAAGTTCATAATCACGATGTTTTCGCGCTACATTATCCAGGTCTAAAAATATCCTTGTTTTACCACTTCGTTCACCCTATACTTTACATTTTAAACAAGGATACATAGAGTTGTGTCCATAATGACTTAAAATGAAAGCCCTAGCTGGAGCATCTGCAATAAGCGATCAGACAACTAAGGGAAGCAGCTGATTGATAATTTAAATACCACCATCTTGACGGATTTCATCAAACTCTGCAACTAGTTTTTTATTAAAATCATAAACATTTAACGGTTTAGTTCTTTCCCTATAAATTCCCGCGATTATTGGGACCTTATCCTCTATGTTTACAATGTAATATGGGTGGGGCCAAAATTGACTAAATCCTTTGTCTACTTTTGCACCATCAGTAGACAAATCAATTTCAACATAATAGTGTCAATTTATCAGGAGGTAGTTTTTCTAATCTTTTTTTATAGTTGCCTTTAAACCGATGTGTAAGTACTTCCCACCTACTATCTAATCCACACGTTTACACAGAGAAAAGTGGGTGTTGTTTTTGCTGCAGGCAATTTTTTGGTGGGGTAATATTAATTACGGTAAATATTGAACTTTATTTCTGTGGGGTGTAATTTTTTGGTGGGGTAATATTAATGATGGTAAATATTAAACTTTACCTCTGTGGGGTGTAACTAACCTCAGTAACACATAATATTACAGCAATATTGAGAAAAGTGCCTTAACATTTCCAATATTGCCTCAATGTTGTTGATGTTATTACTGGAATATTGCTGGAATGTTTTCAACATTACGTGCTACTGGGGAATGTATTTTTCTAAATATTACTAGTTCACAAGGATGAAACGTTAAATTATGGAATAATTATGTTATTGTAATCTCTATAAAAAGCTACGATAAAAAAATAAGCATTTAAAATATAAGCTCTTTATTGACAGCTGCAGCAGTTGCGGCGAAAAGAGCTGTGTGTGTGTGACCTTTATTAGAAATTTTTAATAACTTATATCTTTAAAAAACTTTAATTATTCAAATTCTTCTGAAATTAATTAAATTTTTTAATAAATAATTAATTAATTAATTATTAAAATTAATAAATTTATAGAAGAATTTTAGTTAAAAACACTAAAAAAAATACAATTTTGAAGAAGTTACAATATATAAATTCAAATACAAAATACTATTTTAACAAAATTTATTATCCAAAAGAATTCAATTATTTAAGAAAAAATTTAATAAGATTCTACGTAAACATTTAATTATTTCCACGCAAATAATTGAAATGATGAAAATAATTTTGAAGAAGTTACAGATCGAATCTTCGTGTTTTAAGGTTATGAAAAAATTTATTTTATATTTTTAAGTATAAAATGTTCTATCTTATTTGACTCGGACCAGTTAATTATATTTTTGTCAGCAATTGGTTTTTAATTATTATTGTAAATATTAATGAATAAATGTATTTATTTTTTACAAACGGTATAATTTTTATTTATAACCATTATAACTATTATTGTCAGATGAGTAATTATTTTAGCGTGTATAAATTTGACTATTACAACTAGAAAGGCTGATATTTATTTATTGAAAGATTGTAACGAAAATAAATTAATATGACAAATATTTTTTTTATAAATAATGTGTAACAAAAATAAACATATTCTTATATTATTGACGAAAAATCAAATTTTTAGAGGATTCAGCCATATTTCAAAATAGTGAACAGAATTGTCAATTGAGACATTGAAAAAAAATTCATTCGACGCCTCCCGACGAGATAATGTTATTTCAAACGTCAGTTCAGTATATCTATATATCCCAAAAACAAGTGCAAGATGAAGTTAACTCGCACAAAGTATAATGCAAGACAAATTCTATTTTATTCTTCAATTCAAGATAATGCTATCTCAAAATTCAATGCAACAAAATGACAACTAATTGTAGCGTTCAATATAATTTTCTTCAGAAATATGTGTTATTAATTATAACTAATTAATATATTCAAATATTTTTTATTAATCAATATCAATATATTAAATAAATTTTAATCGAATTTTCACTCATTTAACATAGTCACAAAATAATTATGTTTTACAATTTTATAAAAAATTTTAGTACAAATAAATATATACTTACAAAATACTTTTCATTGTCAAATCATTTTGAAGAAAAGCACTTTCTGTATAAAGAAACTAAAAGTAGCTTTTAATTCGAATTTAATCATATTAAAATAATTGTAAATGTAAACAAGAAAATTCTTTTTTATTTTGGAAGTCTAGTTTATTGTTCATATTTTTTTCTGTTTGCTAATTTATTATTTAAATAGTTTAATTTTTTTGTTATCTATTTTTAAGTAAAGTCAAGAACACAGTCCGAAATATACTAAAACATTTTATGAAATTGTAAAACATGATTATTTTGAGACAAGGTTAAATGAGTGAAAATTCGATTTAAATTAAAATTTACCTATTATTTGGAAATGATAATTATAGTTATAATTAAAAACACATATTTCGAGAGGAAATCATTGAACGCTACCTTCATAGTTGTAATTTTGTTGCATTGAATTTTGGAATAGCATTATCTTGAATTGAAGAATAAAAAAGAATTGTTTGCATCTTGCATACCTGTTTTTGAAATAGATTCATACTGAATTTATGTAAATATTTGAATAACATTATGTCGTCAGGAAGTGTCGAATAAATTTGTGTTCAGTGAAAAGGATTTAATCCATTAATCCAACTTTAGCTAAAATTCTTGTAAATGAAGACTGTTTCAATACATCCAACAAGCCTTTTTTAGCTCCAGCTTTCCGGAGAATGGCCATTGCGATGAATGACATATGCAGTCTTAATGTTGAGGTAAATGATAATTTAAGAAAAGTTATGAAAAAACTATTCTAAGAATTACATTTTAAAAATATTTAATTTAATTTTTCGAAAATAATTAAATTTTAATTAAAAATTGTTGTCGTTGTTTTTTGTGCGTAGTTGAATTTTAGGAAATTTGTAATTAAAAATACTGAAAACATTAAACTTTAAGAAATTAAAAGCTAATTTTAATTTTTAAATTTTCATTTAATTTCATTAAAATTTATAATCAAATAATTTTAAAAATTTGTAGGGGAGAGGGCCCCAAGGTGGTCAGGGCCCTAAGGTGGTCACCCTAAGAAAATTTTTGTATATTAGTTAGTATCTTCAAATGTTTTTTGTTATTGTTATTATTTGAGAAGACAAAGATTTTAGTAAAGTTTTGAGGTAAATAGTCGTATGAGTCTCTTTGTAACGTGAACATCGTAAAATTTCTGTTTATAAATGATCGAGAAATTTTTTTCTCAGGGTGTTAAAATTATCGAAATTAACCATTTTAAATTAGTAAAAATCGTTATAATTATCTTTATATATCGTACAATAATATTCCAAATGAATATAATTAATATTGTGCTTTAAAAAATTTTTTCATCAACGTTTAAAAAATTGTGTCTTGGCCCTAAAGTGGACACTTTTTTGGCCACAAGATGGTCACTTTTGATTTTTTATGAAAATGTGTTTATACGCCATATTTATCAACATTTATCACTGTGAATGTGAATTTTATCAATTTTTAAGTTTTATAATGAATAATAATGAAATAGAAGTATTTTCAAAATTTTACCTATCTAATACATACACAAAAAGTATCATTTTTGACGAAAGGACAAAGTGCAAAAAAAAATATGTAATATGTTTCTGTGATCCTGAAAAACAATTAATATTAAATAAACAACTAAGTAATACGTTTATTACATTTTTTTAAAACTTTTTTAGTGAATTTTTGTATGGTGACCACCTTGGGGCCACTTTTTTAAAAGTCGAATTTTTAACTTTTTTTAAAAAGTGCCATAACTTTTTTTTTATTAATAAAATGAAAAAAACTTTATGATAGGAAGTTAGGTAATAAGATAAAGTTTCAAACGCCGTATTATTGACCTTTATATATAATTCCATTTGAAATCTACAGTCGTTCAAAAGATGGGTGACCACCTTAGGGCCCTCTCCCCTAATTAAAATGATTTAAAAGTCGATTTTCAAACATTGTAACAAAAAAATTGAAAAAAGTAATTATTTTCAATTAAATTTTACAAAATTTCAATTAATGAAAGAGATATTCATTATAGATATGTTTGAAAAATTTAATTATCTTAAAAATGACTCAAAAATAATTTTCAGAAAATTTTTTTAGTTATTTTTCGCACTAGAGACAACGAAATAAGTTACATTTTAATGTCTTTTTGTTGTAATATTTAGAAGAAAATTGCAATTTTTGAAAATAAGTGAAAAACATTTTTTATTTTTTAAATTTCCCTAACAATTTTTTTTCCTGTCATTTCTCTTATTTAACTGACAAAAATTTTGTTTGACTGGCATGTTTCTGACGCATGTGACCACCCTGTTTTCATATTTTTTAGCTATTTCATTATCAGAACAATATTTTGAAATATTAGTTTTTAAGAAATTTAAAGTATAATACAAAAATTGAAGATTATGAACATACAAATATTATAAATTTAAAATTATTTTAAAAATAATATTAAAAAATGCTAGATTTAAAATATTAGTAAAATATTCAGTATTAGGGAGATCGATGTAATATAATATTAACTTACAGGGTGTATTTTCAAAAGAAGATCCTTCTCGAGTTTCATTTTTGTGCCATTGAAAATCGTTGGTAAATGTAATAAAACATTAATGCACATCTCGTTAGTGTTAGTATCAACAATTACTTCCTTTTCCATACTAATAGAATTTTTTTAATTGCGTCCATCCAGTTAGCGCGCAATATCGGTACTGGCACTTCTACTATTTTGGCGAATTTCCAGAAAAGCTGTAAAAAATATACAAATTACATGATCAAGGACCATAAAAATAATATAATATAACAATAATTAAATAAATACATATATACCCAGATAACCAGCGTACTAGTACGATGCATGTACAATACAAGTACGGCGTATAAGTCGTACCGGTACTGTACTCGCCATCTACCTTCGCACGGTAACAGGTACTGTACTAGTATGTCATACCAGTATGCTATACTCGTATAATACGAGTACGATAATAGTATGGTGTACTAAAGGTTTTTGTAATTTAGTTTATCGTACGGTTACTGTATTCGTACTATACTAGAACCGCGTGTAAAGCCTTTTATATCCCTCTCCCTCTTGTGCCTTAGTTTGTATTAAGTATTAACTATTTTAATTTAATATTTGATGATAAATTTTCTGAAAGAATCATTACTAAGATCAATTTAATTTTGAAGTAATTAATTTTGCTTCCTCGTGAGGAAGGTTTGTAGTCGTTTAATTTACAAAATTTTTAAAAATCCTTTTAACAAATTTTCTTCTATATGGGACTATGTTATATAAGACCCTGAACAATTGTCCGGATGTATGTATGTGTGTATGTGTGTGTGTGTGTGGATCCCGATTTTTGTGAACACGATAACTCGAAGAGGTTTTAACGAATTTGGCTAAAATTTACCAGGTATATTTATCATAAAAATATCTCGAAATAGATTGATAGACTTTAAAAAATTCTCAAAAAAAATTTTTTTTTGACTTTTTTCTAAAAAAATTTTTTTTAAAAAAAAAATTTTTTAAGTTGTTTATTGAAGTTAATATATAATACAATCTTATTCTTTGCATCAAGACGAAACGATTGGTATATATAAGAAGTATAAATTGTATGAGAATTTATAGAGTTAATCACAATTAAAGCTGAAAAAATCGCACTTTTATCAAAAAAATGAGTTCTTTCCGCAAAATTATGTTGCTGTGTAAGAAAGTCTTACTCATTTATTTCTAAAATCTTATTCATTAGACCAAGACGGATCGATTGGTATATATAAAGTATATGTTTTACTTAAATTTATAGAATTAAAACCAATTATAGACAAAAAATTTGAATGTTATTATTTATTAAAAAATAAATCAAAAATCTTATTCTTTGCATCAAGACGAATCGATTGATGTATATACAGTATATATTCTATTGAAAATTATAGAATTAATTACAATTAAAGTTGAAAAATTCACTTTTCAACTAAAAATTTTTTTGTTTATTTAGATTCATATTACTGTATAAGAAAATTTTATTCTTTCTATTAAGACGAATGAACTTTATTTTATAAATGTTAAATTGTATTAAAAATGATTTAAAAATGAAATATATTTATCGTTAATGCTTCCTTCACGAGAAAGCAAATTTTTTTTGCTGATCGTAAAGAGGAAGCAAAATGTTCATGTAATGAACATCTGGATTTACAACTTGTTTATTAAAAGAGTTCTTTTTTGTACCTAAAAGATATTTATTACATGTAAATCATGTAACTTGTAATCACATTGACTTATATTAGAACAATCAGTGTTTGAAGTTTTTTAATTAAATAATTCTGCAGTGGTTTTGCTTTGTTAATTTTTAAACATTCTTTAAAATAATTATGAATAATTACCATTTATAATTTAAAAGTACTTTAATGTAAGGAAAATATTTTGGACGTTCTAACCTATATAAACGATGACACATGTTTATGTAATATATAAGAAAAATTATAAAAAATAGTGCGATTGCTATATATTTTATTGTAACTCTTGAATTAAAAAGTTTTTCTCAAATGAAAAGTACAAAACAGTTGAAAATTAAGAAGATGTTCATTGTTGTAGTAGTATACACTTAATACATATAAATTAATAGAAACTAAACCACTGATTTCTAATTTAAATATAAAGACACATGTTACAAAGATTAAAACTTTTGGATTGCATCCTAAAAGTCAGCTTTTCGACAAAAAATCATTGCACCATGTGCACTGGATGCATATGTCATTGACAGCTGTGAAGTAAATTAGGTTATGTTTGCATCACCACGCAGAGTATGGTGTACCGATATTGTACTTGTATCGTACGAATATGCTGTATTTTGATAAATGACAGTACAATGTAATGGTACTATACTAACCTCATACTTTTATGGAGTACTTATAATTTATAATTTTAGTCGTACGACAGACCGTCGTTATACTGGTACCGTACTAATACGTACATACTTAATTATTTCGTACTGGTACAATACGAGCATAATCTTAGTAGGCCGTACTGAAGAAGGACGATCAGTACGCTTGGCTATCTGGGTACATAAAAAAAGCTATAATTAAATTGTGTTAAAAATTGTACGAAATTAGAAGTAATATATGTTTTCAGGACTCGAACTAAATGAAAGTATTTCAAAATAATGACTTTACAGACCATAAATTAAAAATCATTGACCATTTACGAACCAATTACTGACAAAAATATAACTAATCTGAGTCAAATAAGAAAACATTTTATACTAAAAACTATAAATTAAACTTTTTCATAACTATAAAACATGAAGATATCGATCACTTTTCAAATCCATTTGCGGATCCAATATGGCGGACATATTTTTTAAAAAGTGATTGGATATGCTTGAAAATAGTTACTCGGGGGTTTTTGGGGATGCTGATTACGAATCTGATGTCACTTTTGCAAAACTAAAAATGGTGGATCCAATATGGCGGACAATTTTTTAAAAAGTAATTGTATTTGCTTCAAAATGGTCATTCGGCGGTTTTTGAGTGTAACAATAGGCTATAATATAGCAAATAGCATGCATTGTACAGTACAGCCATTGTCGTCGTATTCTGCGTGAATGCAAGGAGAGAGTAGCGAACGCGCACGTAATTCGCGCCGCCTGCAGTCGCTCACCCCACCACTTGCTCTCTTCGTACCGCGACAGAGCGAAACTCTTATATCTCGCGACATGATTCAAACTCCTCAGTTCGTAGCCTGACATGCTTCAAGGAGCTCCTTGGGAAGGATGGTTACGAACTCACTCCCTAGCCCTTTTACCACTTAGACCTCCCTGCGGGAGCTTTCACGAGAGGACCTCGTGGTAAAGATTTCCTGTTCCTATACTCTGCCCCTCAGGTGTATATAGGATCTCTTATTACACCTGAGTTTAAGCGACGGAGATGATTTTTTTCCTCAGCGAGCACTCTGGATAAGGAATCGACCGTTGAGTTCTTAATTCACAAATCTTTTGCGTCGGGCAAGAATATCGGCAGCGTTTCCGGTATTAGAATCTTGTTCCTGCCTTAACGAAGAGCAGATTCAGTTTCCTCAGAGTGCACGTCTTGGCCTCGTCGGTCACGATAGATTATGGAATAAATTCTAGACTAGTTTCGTGAATTATTAACTTGATGGAATGCGATAGTTTCAGACAAAAGGAAAACCTATGTAAACTAGTTAGTTCGAATATTTTATTACTCGCATTCTTAGTTATTTCTATTGTTAATAATTATTTGATTAGTAAATGTTAATTTACTCGCGTCTCAAAATTATATTGTTATTAATATTTCTCGATAAGATTTCTGATCATTATTATATTTTCGTCGTACTTGCATTATTATTATTTTCTATTTTATTATTGTTAATTCTAATTTCTAATTATTTATTATTTTTTGTATAATATTATTTTATTAATATACTTTCTTTCGAAGGTTTAATTCTCGCCTCGTTATTGACTATACCTTTACTCAAAATCACAGAAATCAAGTTAAGCTCAATAGATGGCGCTTTACGCCATTAACTATGGATAATTATTTATTTTAATTATTATTTAAGGGAACCCGGACTTCATCAGTCGAGCGAATTCCCAGCAAATAAAAACCCGATCATTACATGAGGATGTTTATTACGAATCTGACTTTAGAACAATAATTATTATGTTTATCCTCCACGTCCGTTAGCCGTCAACAAAATTTTAATGACGTTGCCCAGCTCTTACCACAAGAAGGTCGACGTGCAAAAAAGCAACTTTTTTATTTTATTTTAAAATTTTTTTTGTTTTTAGGGTTCCGTACCCCGGTAGGAACCCTATTGGAACGGTTACAAAAATGACTATGTACCCCCCCCCCCTAGCACTTACAGTTTTACACCTAGAGAGCTAAAATTTCGTACACGTATGTATTTTCACGCGTAGATTACAGGAAAAATATAGCGAACGTGATTGGGATTGATCGTCATAGAGTTTTCGACGAAAAACATCAAATTTTGGCCATTTTTCGCAAAAAGGCATGTACCCCCCCCCCCTAGCGCTCACAGTTTTGTACCTAGAAAGTTGAAAATTGGTATGCATATGTATTTTCAAAAATGGATTAAAGGAAAAATATATCGAACACATTTGGTATTGATCTTCATTCTGTTTTTATCGAAAAAGTCAAAAATTTTGAAAATTTCGAAAAAAATCCATGTACCCCCCCTGGCGTCTACATTTTTTTACCTGGAGAGCTGAAAATTGGCATACTTATTCGTTTTTACGCATAGATTGCAGGAAAAATATAGCGGAAGTGATTAGAATTGATCTTCATGGTGTTTTCATCGAAAAACTAAAATCTCTTTTTGCAAGCTCGAAAATACTTTAACCCTTGCTGGTTCTCTCAATTCTTAATCTAGTGGACTGGCGTTATACATTTTCATTTGTTTTTTCGTGCAGATTTCAACAAACATACAGAAAAAATTATTGGAATTCATCTTCATATTTTTTTTTTGCGAAAAACTAAAAAAATTTTTCGTTTTTTAAAAAAAAGTGTGTACCCCCCCCCTTGGTTTTTACAATTCTTGGCCTATTAGACTGCAGTTTTGCTTATTTTATGTATTTTCGTGTGTAGATTTCAGGAAAAATATAGCGAACATGATTGGATTTGATCTTCATATTTTTTTCATCGAAAAACTAAAAGTTTTTAAAAATTTAGTCAAAAAAGCGTTTATTTCACCCTAGCACTCACAGTTTTTTACCTAAAGAGCTGAAAATTGGTACACTTTTGTATTTTCACGTGTAGATTACAGGTAAAATATAGTGAAAATGATTAGAATTAATCTTCATTGCGTTTTGAGCGAAAACCTAAATTTTGTTTTTCAATTTTTGATAATAATTATACTGCCATTCGACTAAATCGACCAAACGACAAATTCACAGACCAAAACTGATTGAAAATCGTGCAATTCTATAAAAAAAACTGTTTCTCTACTGCTTTGCTAACTTTTAATTGAAATAATTGTTTAAAAAATTCAATAACTAAACAAAAAATTTAAAGCACGAAAAAAAAATTTGACTGCCGAAATTTCAGGCTTTTTTCAGAAATTTTTTTTACAGAAAATAAAATATAATTCTATAACTTATTTTACATGTTATAATTGGTGTCTACAAATATACAAAAAAATTTTTTTAATAATTTTTCAAATCATTTAATAATTATTTTTATGAGTCAAAGGTGACTCCTTTGAAAATGCTCGGGTGAACGGTCGCAACGATAACTTTGTTCAGTGTTGTCTGAAATAAAAAAATGAAACCTAGTTTTACTTAGTAGGCATAGGCTTACTGTTATCGTGTGAACCTCAATAAACAAATTATCTTAATAAATAACAAAATGGCGGACTGTTAAAAAAAATTTCAAAAATCGCTTGTTTTTTCGTAAGCAAATTGTTTAAAAAAAAGGAAAATGTTTATGTAAAATCATGATCGAGGTTCACACGATAGCCACTCATGTGTAGAATAATGCCTCTAAATTGCAGACCGATCGGTTAAATAGATTTTGAGTTATCCTTGCCACCAGTTAGAAAAAAGTTGTTTTGAGAAAAACGCGTTTAAAGTTTTGGTAGCTGCAGCTCGCGCCCGTGCACTGTTTAATTCTACGCGCTGTAACTTTGTTAGTTTTTCAAATATCTGTCTAAAACTAAATTGACTAAACGACAAATTCACAGACCAAAACTGATTGAAAATTAACCAATCCTACTAAAGGTAATAATTTTTCTCGACTGCTTCGCTAACTTTTAATCGAAATAATTGTTTTAAAAAATTCACTAATTAAAAGAAGAAAAACATACCCGTGAGTAAAAGCAATTTATGCTTCTACTTCGGAGCGGTTTTTCCAGTAGATTTGTTGAATATTTGAAATAAAAGACTTAGATAATTTGTTTTTAATTTTATTACAGTTTGCCTTTTTTATATCAATTTTATATAATATATTTATCAATGATTTTTTGGTCAACTTTAAGATTCATTCTTTTGTTTTATAATAGCTATAGTTGTTCAATACTATTTATAAAATACGTACAATGAATAGCAACTGAAACTTATAACCTAAATTTTTTAACGTTTTAACGTTATAAAATATTCTTTCTTATTAAATCCTTTAACATTATTATATTTGAAAAATTCTGATTTCTATACAGATATAATAAATCATTTTTTTGTCAATGTTTTTTTAACCAGCCTAACCCCTTCGCTGTGAGGAGAAAAATTTATAAAGTGGGCCCAAAATGTTAAGAAATTTTTTGGCGACTAAAATTTTTGAGATTGGGTACAGTTAGGTTTTAGGGGTCGCTGATGACGAATCTGATGTCATATTTTCAAAATTCAAAATGGTGGATCCAAAATGGCGTACGTATTTTTTTGAATTTATCGGATTTGCTTGAAACTTGTTACTCGGGGGTTTTCGAGGTCGCTGATACTGAATATGAAGTCAGATTTTCAAAATTCAAAATGGCGGATCCAATATGTCGGACAACATTTTTAAAAATTTATCGGATTTACTTGAAACTTGTTACTCAGGGATTTTTGGGGTCGCTGATGACGAATCTGAAGACAGGTTTTTAAAATTCAAAATGGCGGATCCAAAATGACGGACATATTTTTTTTAATTCATCGGATTCGCTTAAAACTTGTTACTCGGGGGTTTTAGAGATCGCTGATTTGGATCCGCCATTTTGAATGTTTAAAAATGCACTTCAGATTCGTTATCAGCGACCCTGAAAACCCCCGAGTAACAAGTTTCAAGCGAATACGATGAATTCAAAAAAATACGTCCGCCATTTTAGACCCGCCATTTTGAATTTCGAAAATCTAACTTCATATTCCCAATCAGCGACCTCAAAAACCCCCGTGTAACAAGTTTTAAGCAAATCCAATGAATTCAAAAAAATATATCCGCCATTTTGGATCCGCCATTTTGAATTTAGAAAATCTAACTTCATATTCGGAATCAGCGACCTCGAAAACCTCCGAGTAACAAGTTTAAAGCGAATTCAATGAATTAAAAAAAATTAGTGCGTCATCGAAATTCATATTCGTAACCAGCGACGTCGACAACATTTTGATATAATTGTGTGAGATATTATTTTGATATGATAATGTATGCTGCCTGAGATTTAATATAATAAAAGTATCATTCAAAACAGTCTACTTTTAAGCAGCCATATTTTTTTTTTATTGTTTATACTCCTGCCCTATTGGCCTTACGCACTTCGACAAGAGTCCTCGAGAAATACTTTTTGGATTAAGCATAACCATTCTACTCAGAGATTTTCTATATATTAACCTAATTTGCGTCTACAGCCGACTTTATTAGGAGTACTCGCATTCCGCCTGGACCACCCGTCAATGGGTTTTCTCGCTAGAGAAGAGGGAAACTGTAGGAAACCTCTCTGAGTACAATCGGTTTATCGACAGTCGAGTTCTAATGGTGTGTACCGGACAATAATCGACGGTGCACATCATTATACCTCGACGTCAAACCTCCCGCTCAGATTGTTTCACGTGCCGGAAAAATACCAAGCCAAGTAGGCGCGAACCAAGGATACTTATACCCTTGGTCCTTAAACGACCGCCAATGCGTGGCATCTATCCGACTGAGCCAATCTGTCGGTTTTGAGCAGCCATATTGGATTTTGGTTTTCGAATTTTCAAAATTTGACTTCAGATTCATATTTAGCGTCGAAAATACCATAAGTAACGTATGTGTGACGTAAATTCACTTGTTTTTTCTGCCTTTTATCAATTTTTTTGTATGTACACTTGAATCCATCGATGCCTTCTTTCAGGGAAGGCACTAATTTTACGTAGTTTGCTTCCGCTCTGTGTTGTTTCTATGGCGCATAGATTAACTTACCGGAATGTGGAACGCTGTCACATTTAAACAGAGGATTTTATTATTGTTTTGAATAATTAAAAAATTTCATGTTTAAAGTTTGAAAATAATAAAGTTTTGCAGCGAAAATAATTTTTTTAGTAATTAAAAGGTATAAAATAAAGGAAGAAGAATGAAGAAATTGTAAAAGGTTGTGTTTGATGAAATGGTAAGTTGATTAATATATATATTAAATGAAGAATCTTTATTTATATTTATTAATATTTAATTTTAAAATAATATAAAAGTTGATAAATGGAAAAAATTTGGTTAATTAAAATAGTTTATTTATGCATATCATTTAATTATTTCAAAATAAAAAGTAATATATGAATGTGTATTTTGTCATATGAAAAATTGTGAGGTTATCTTTTCTATACATTTTTACATTTTAAGTCTTATTTAAAAGTAATTAAGTACTATGCAGTAATAAACAATGGTATTTTTCAAATTTAAAATGGTTAAAACTATTTTTCATTTAAAAAGAATTACTAGTGATATATTTTTATAAATTTAAAAAAACTATAAAGTTTTTTAAATTGAAAAGAACTTTAAAATTATTATAACTGGAAAAGATTTTCTAATTTGTTAAAGAAATAAATTGTTATTTTTTGTATAACTTTTCAATAATTTTTAAATTTCTAAAACATTAAAAAGTTTTACTTAAAATTTTTTTAATAGTAATTAATTATTATGGATATATAGTTATTAATTTATTACATATTAAGTTAATACAATTTGAAATTGATGCTGTAGAGAAGATTCTCAATAATTATATAGAACAAGGCAGAAATCGATAATTCGTGGTAGTTTATTAATTTATTCAAGTCGGTGAATTATTTAATAAAATTGAAATAATGTTTTCCTTATGCATTATTTTTAGGCATAATGAGATGACAACTGGACCGAATCAAAATTTTATTATCACTGTCAAGTCAAACGAGGGTATAATGCCACGTGGAAATGTTAGCTTCAGTTTACCACAACGAAAATAGTCTACATTGTCTTTAAATCTAGAAATCAAAGTACGACCTCATTATTTTGATCCGACTGTAAGCTCAGAATATGGCCAAGGAATTTCTCCTTCAATTTTCCAGACAGGCATTCACCGTTGAACAAAAATTGGCTTTTCAATTTTTAGATTAAAAAATGTTGGGTCTTGTTGTTAGGAATTTAGAGGCAGCTGATTTACAGGCAATAAGTTCGAGACAGGAGATAAAACCGAAGATAATTTAGGAGAATTTTAATTTATTAACCACCTGTAACCAGGTAAATAAAATAAACAAAATAATCATAATTAAAAAATTTCTATTATTGAAATTTAATTTTCAGCTAGGTCCAGATAGTGGATTAAACATTATTATATTTTATTAAATTGACGGTATTTGGAATGACAAATCGACGGGACATGATTAACGAGGCTCTATTTTGACAAAATATTTGTCGCACTCTGGAAAATGATGCTAAACCTGTAAGACTTTTTTTTCTCAATTTTTTCTTTCTTTACTTAAAATTTACTTTTGTTCACTTCACTATTTCACTTTATTTGAATAAATTTAAAAAATCTTAAATTAAAATTAAAATAATTTAATTTACTCTTAATTTTATTATTATTTTAGGGCTTTCAGTACAATTGCATAAATGATGGAATCACTTTTATTGGGGGGAATTATAAATTGGGGAAGACCTGTTTCCGGTCTTTTTACTAATCTCTTGGAAGGACCGACAAACAGTGCTCTCGACTCTCAAATTGCAAAGAATTTCAAATTGCCTTAAATAGAAATATTTTATTAAGACAAATTATTAGAATTTAAAACTTTTTGCGTCATCTCAAGTTTTCAATAAATGCATATTCCAGAATATTTTATAAATCCGTTAAGTAGTTTAGTCTCTACGTTTGTCTAAATCTTGAAAAGTCGCTCTTTTTGCAGTTTTATTTGCTTAAATTCTATAAAATTTATCCAAAATATTGAATAAACTCATCAGAATTCTTTCTTTTATCCTTCTTTATCCAACAAAAAAAATTGAGCAAAATGGGTTAAGATTATTCAACAAGCTTTATTAGTTTTGTTAAAGACAAATCCTCCTCTAAGTTGGAAGCTACTGATTCTTTTCACCACTAGTCAAAAGTAATTTCTTTTCCTTTGACGCAAGTTACGATTAATTAACTTATTTTTACACTAGAAAATTGAGCAACTTGTCTAGAAAATAAAATAGACATTCATATTAAAATTTTGATATTTTATTATTGAGAGTTATAAAAAATGATTATTTTCAGACAAGTCTTGGACGATATGAAAATGCTGTCAGCTTTCAAGAAAGTTCTTTACGTTCCGAATTTGTCATCTCCAAACAATCATTTTGCAGTTCTCGAACAAGTGGATTTATTTTTCAAACAGGAGAATAAGTTGACATCGCTTCAAAAGAAATTACAAGTCAAACGGTAAACTATATAATAAATCTTAAACATATTAGAATTTATAGATTCATCGCTATGACTAAAATAAAGCATTAATATATCTATAAATTATATTAGAGGAACACCACATTGAGTGAAAAAAAATTTTCTTTCTTATTTTCGCTGCAATTAATTTATAGTCAATATTCTAATTAAGTTACTATAAAAAATCATTATAAACTTAATAATAAGTAAGGAAAGTATAATTCCTTCTTATGATTACAAGTATGAAATTAGAATTACACAATTTGGAAAGAATCATATTTACAAAAATATAATATTAATTTGAAAAAAAATTAAAATCTTTTTTTAAATAAAATTTTTAAAGGATAAATAATCCCACTTACTATTGTAAATGAACATTGATCTCTATAAAAGGTGCATAGACATAATTTTAAAGAAAAGTACAAATTAAGTGTGGTAGAGGATTGGTTTTTCTGAAAAAAAGTGATTATACTTATTTTTTATAATTTAATTTTTCCTTTAATTATTTACAATTCTTTAAATTCTATTAAGAAGAAAATTATTTTTTTTCATTTTTTTTATAAAAATTTTTTAAAAATATTTTTGTATCAACTTTTTTGTTGACAAAGGCAAATAAAAAATACCTCTGTTCATTAACTAAAGTACTGAAAAGTTTTTATCAGTGCCCTTGCCAAGCACGTAAGTACTGCTCTTTGAGATATAGAAATTAAACGACAAAATAATTGTCAATTTTCAAGGAAAAAATACCAATAGTGTATTTGACGAAATTTGTGAGTGTCATCGAACATTTCGTTTCTTTAAACAAATTAAAGGGTGTCTACTAACCGGAAAAACCGGCAAATAGCCGGGAATTTAATTTGATTGGGAATAAGCCAGGAATTTTATTATTTTAATTTGTTTTTAAAAAATCGCTTTTTATTTCAATTTTTATAGATATTTATGCTATTCTCTAAATTTGAATTAGTTAAAAAGTAATTAATTTGATAGTAAAAAATCAGTCACTGATTCAAATATAGTATGTTAATAAATTTTTAAAAAATTATCGAATTAATAGGAATTTTGAGAAATTCAACCGAAAATAATTAAATTTTTTAAAGAATTTCATTAAAAACTTTTTAACAAATCGAATTTTCAAAGTATTTTAATTTAAAAAAAGATACACACTTACATTTTTTTAAATAAAATTAAATTTTTGCAAAGTTTTTTTTTGAAAATTCTGAAAAATAAGATTTTTGAAATTTTTTAATTCTATTTTTTCAAGGTAATTGAAAATTTTTGAAATAATTAAAATTTCTTAACATTCATTTAAAGATAATTAACTTCTTTTTAAGAATTACATTAAAAATTTTTAAACATAATAATCAGGGGAAGTTAGTCACCGTAATTATAATTTTATTTTTAAAAATTTCTTTAAAAATAAAGAACATTTGTCGAAAGAATTCAATTATTTATAGTAACTGAAAAAAAATTTTTTTTTTAATTCAATTATTTCCATAAACATCAAAATTCTTTAGATTTACTAAATTCCTTTGAATATTATTTTTAACAAATATTTTTCACACAAATTCAATTATTTTTATAAATTTCCATAAAATTCTAAAAAACCATTTAATTTTTTTCAAAGGTAATAATATTATTCGCTAAAATTCTATTATGTTTAAATTTTTTTTTAATTCTCCTTAAAATTTCAATTATCTTTATAAATAATTAAATTGTTCTCCACAATTCAATTATTAAAAAAGCATTAATTTCAAAAAATTGAAAGAAACTCGTCAAAGGAATTTAATTATTCATAAAAACTCTAATACAAATTTTTGAAGCCACTTGTTGATTTATTTATGTTCGAAATCAAATTTACTGGGGATTCAAAATGTACAGATTTAAGCTGCTTGTAGTTTTAAATCATTTTTTAATAATGAAATCCCAAATTTTAATTAGTTATAAAATTAATGATTAATAACCTATTTTATTAACAATTTACTTAAAGGATTTTAAAATTCATGTTTTGTGGCAACCCTGTTTTAAGTTTAAAAAATTATTTTTTTATTTGTTTTGTTGTTTGGAGAACAAACAGATTATATCTCTTAATTGAATTCAAGATTAAAAATTTTAATCAAATAAAGAAACTCTTGGCCATTTATAAATGTAATAAATAATATATTTAATATATATATTAACAATAAAATATATATTCATAAATTATAAAATTTTTGAAACACAAAACATAATTCTAATAAATTAAATTTAATAACGCAATTAAATAAAAAAAATTAATAATAATTAAATAAGCTGTCTTGGTCATTTATAAATATAATAAATATTTTTAATATATATTCATAAATTATAAAATTTTTGTAACTCAAAACTTAATTCTAATAAATCAAATTTTATAACGCAATTAAATAAAAAAAATTAATAATAATTAAATAAGCTGTCTTGGCCATTTGCTACTTGAATTTCCTGATTATACAAAAAAAAATTTTTGTCCTTAGAATATGGCGAGTCCTGCGGTCGTGACGGATATTGAGATCATTGATTCCTGGTCGGTGTGTTTAACAAGGAGTCTAAATTTGAAAATTATAGAAAAACATTTTTCACTAAATATTATGACGCTCCAATTCTGTAAAAGAAGAAACATATGTATTTCTTTATGTCTTGAGTAGAATCCACATTATATATCATAATTTACTTACTTTAAAACATTTAATTTATGCCAGAGCAGAATTTAAATTTTCTAAATCCTGGATCGACAAATAATTTACAATCTCCTCAGCACAATAGATGTGTAAAACCGTGCAACATTGAAGAATTTCAATACCGTCCTTCATGAGTTCCAACATTTTTTCAGCATTTTTAAAATGATCCATTATGAGAGATTTGAAGAATTCAAGTTTCTCTAGTATAAAATTTAAAGATTCTTTAAACTCATTATTCTTTATAAGATGTGCAACTTGTGACACGTCAAGTTTTAAAAGTGATCTTGTACTATATTTTTTTCCTGAAAGTATAATTTTGTTTCCAAAATATTCTAATTCTATAGACTTGTGTTGAAAGAATAGGAATTTGTCTTTTAATATGTCGAGTTTTGTTTTTAAATTATGTTTCGAAATGATTTTTCTATATTTGAAAAAGCAAAATGCTAAATAGTACATGCACATTATGCTTGGCTCCGTTATAATTGTCAACAAGTAATCCAACGTATCAAGGCAGTTTTCGAAGAAGATGGAATTCTCAAGTTTCATTAATTGTGAGCATGCTATCGATAAATCTTTACTTTCATCCAAATCTGAGTATCCGTCTACGAAAACCCCACTTTCTATAGCGATTTGAATATAATTTTGCGATTTGTTCGATAAAATCATTTGCTGAAGTGCTGTGTATCCATTTACATTTATTCCCAAGTCCCCACTATGGGATTGTAGTAGCACTCCAATCAAGTCAACTGGATAATCCCATTTTATCACGTAATATAATGCAGCCGCAATTATACCGTAGTCATCGAAAAATTCGCCGTCATTATCCTGCAGAACATCATTTATAGCATCTGTATCTCCTCGTTGAGCTAATTCCAGCACCTTTGCAACCACTGGATGAACCAAGTCGTTGGAGCAAGTAATATTCATACTTTTTAATTCTAAAATACAAATTTAAAAATGTTTTACTTTACTCGTTGAGCTAATTCCAGCACCTTTGCAACCACTGGATGAACCAAGTCGTTGGAGCAAGTAATATTCATACTTTTTAATTCTAAAATACAAATTTAAAAATGTTTTACTTTACAATCTACTTTTTTAGGAAATGTCATGGGATTTTGATTTGATTGAAATTCATGCTCCTTTATTACTTAGGATGGTCACAAGTTTCAGTTTATCAATTTCCCTGACAATTTACTGATATTACTTTTCCTGACAAAATTATTTTTACAGCTGTCCGGAGTTATGTGACATCCTTGTAGGAATCTATGTAAGATTTTGCAGTAGGGGGATATTTTAATTATTCGACAGAAATAGTTTTTACATTATTAGTCATGTAATTTTTTTATGATTAGATTTTAATAAATTATCAAATTATAAAATACAAAATATTAGTAAATATTTATTCTATTATAACTTCAGGTAATATTCATATCTTCTCTTCTTCTTACAGAGATTATATATTTTTAGTATCAATGTATATTTTTATTTTTTCTTGCAGTTTTATTCAAAATAAAAACTTTTAACTTTAAGAAAAATAACCCTGTTTTACGGTACCTAAATACCCTACACAAATTAAATTTACTGTAATACTTTATTTTTTTAGTGGTTGCTCGGAGCAGGATTGTGACGCTTCACCAGACTGGACATCAATTACACGAAATTGCCGCTCAGGTAAATTGTTCTATAAAAACAGTGCGGCATTGGATTCGCACTCATCAAGCTGGTGGTGATGCTGCGTTGAGGGATTTTTACAGCTCTCTAACACTGAATCAGTAAAATTTGACTTATTTTCAGTTACTCTATTTTTACGATTAGAATCACTGAAATTTCATTGAAGATCAGTTAAAAATGTTTGAAATTTCAGATTATTTTTAAAAAAATTTGTAATTTAATTGCAATTAAAATTCATTAAAAGTTGATTTTTAAAAATTGTAACAAAACACTTAAAATAAATTAATTTTTTTATTAACATTTTACAAAATTTTGACTATTCAAAACCAATTTTTCGAAAGATTCGAAAGAAATTCTTACAATTAATTTTTAAACAATATTTTAAAATTACTTTTGAACGATAATAGTTTTTCAGTTTTGAAAAATTTCTAAACAGATAAAATTTAGTAAAATTTTTAGAATAGTATTTCTTAAAAGAATTTTTGTATAATTTCTTTTTCACATTACCTCGGATAATAGAAGTTCTACTGTATATAATTGAAAATATTGAATTTTAAAATTGAAAATATTGAATTTTAAAAAATTAGTAACTAATTTTCATTTTTAAATTTAGCTTTAAAGATTTTTCTTTCAAATTTTTTATAATTTAATTATTTTCAAAATATGCAATTAAAATGTAATAAATAAATAAACTATTCAAAAACAATTTTTGAAAGATTATAAAAAAATTCTAAAATAATTAATTTTTAAACAATATTTTAAAATAATTTTTGCACGATAATAGTTTTTCAATTCTGAAAAATTTCCAAACATTTAAAATTTGGTAAAACTTTAATAATTGTATTTCTTAATAGAATTTTTGTGTAATTTAAGAAAAAACTAAAAACTTTTGTGATGAATTTTAATAAAAAGTTTTGAATATTATTGTTCTTTCCAAAATGTTAAAAATAATTCTAAAATGTTATTATTTTTGGAAACATGTAATTGAAAATACTGAAAATCTAAAATTTTAAAATGTTAGAAACTAATTTTTATTTTCAAATTTTACTTTAAAGATTTTTCATTAAAATTTCTGATAATTTTAAATTAAATTATTTTTTTAAAATTTGCAATTAAAATCCTTCAAAAATTGTAACAAAATACTTGAAATAAATTAATTCTTTTCAATAGAATTTTACAAAATTGTAACTATTCAAACCAAAACCATTTAAACAAAAGAAAGAAATATTTGTTTTTAGTTATTCTTCGCATTATAAAAATCAAAATAAGTTGTACTTTTTTTGTGGTATTTTAGTGCAATGTTTGGAAGGAAAGTCGAAAAAGTCTAAATTTTCTTAATTTCCCTTTATTGGTCAGGCAAATCTGGGAAAAGTCAGGGATTTTTATAAAAGTACCAAAAAATTAAATTTTGGAATAGTTTCAAATCGTAGCAGAAATTAAATTTTTTTGAACAAATAAATTTCTAAGTAAACATTAAATTATTTTCATTAATAATAAAATGAATTGCAGATATTCAATTATATACATGGATTATAAAACTCATCATAGAATTTCAATTATTTTTAATACAATTTCAATTAAATTCCTCCACAAATGTAATTATTTTTGAATTTTGAATTTTTTAATTAAAAATCGTCGAAAAAATTAAAATATTTAAAAATTTGTTGATAAAATTCTTTATGAGAATTCAATTTTGAGAAACATTTATTTATTTAATGAATTATTTATTTTTTAATTTAAATAATTGTATTTTCATAGAATTTTGTTACAAAATATTATCTCAGATTTAATTATTATAGTTAAAATTTTAGATAATAATTAAATATTAAAAGCATTATGTATATGGTCTGAATTTTTAGAAATAGAATTTTTAAAATGTTTCAAAGTAAAATCTTAAAATTTGAATTATTTTTATTTTATACTTTAAAATTTCAAGCAACTAAGAAAATAAATGGAAATTTTTATATTTACTCATAATGGGAAAACAACTGCTAATTTTTTCCAGGCTTCTCTGTGGACAACACAAAATATTTTATTTTATTTCACAGTTCCTTTCAACCACAAAAACTGCATTGCATTTAGAAAGATTGATAAAAAATGAAAATCTCATAATTGACTTGCATTTGTTTATAATCAGCTGGGAGAATACTTTTAGTTTTTTAACCGAAATCTCTACAAAAATGGCTGAACGTCATCGTTTTGCAAATCTATCCGGTAAATATTCAATTTTTTATATTATAATTGCATGTAATAATCTTTTTTTCGGAGGGTCCTTTCAAAAACAAATTCCAATCAAAATTAAATTCACTTACAATTTTATTCTTAATATTATATATATTTTTTATGGAAATGTATAAATGAAACAATTTTTTTATGCAACTGTTATTTAATATATAGAATTTATAATAATTAACAATTATATAGTTTATAGTTATAGTAGTTATAATAGTTGTAATAGCTATAATAATTTAAATCTTCCGCTGCTCCTATGATAAAGTAAAATTTATATTCCCAAACTCGACTTTACCGACATTTACAACTGCCCGATAGGTTATGTTGATATCGACAAAATAAATTCAGGGGAAGACGCCGGAGAGTGTTTACATATCAAATACACGTGTTTTTTTTAAATGCGAAGTGAAAAAAATGTGTCAGCATTGTATTGTATACAATGGTATTTTTATAAAAAAATTGTCACTTTAATGATGCAGAATGGAAAAATTCCAATCTTTAAGTTATTACTGAATATATAAATATATAAATGTAATTAATAAATATTTAATGTTGAGACAACTTTTTCACATGTTTTAACATAAAAAAATACCAAAAAGTGTTACGATTTAATTAATTAATTTTGAATATCAGACTAAATAAGATAGACAAAAATAATAGACAAATAAGTGCCAGTTTTCAGTATTTTAAAAAATCTTTTTTTATTCCTCAGAATTTCTCGGTATGATTCCCTGAAACTTTTTCACATGGATAATATTACTAGCAAGAACTTGCGAGAATGACTTCTTACATTAAAAAAATATGTTAGCAAACCATTGGAACTTTCATCGGAATTCAATCTAAACTCCTATTAGATTCCGATGGAATTCCAGCGAAAATTTCAAGGAGCACTTTCCTAGGAATCTTTCCACATGGGGCTGTAAGTCATATAACTTCGAAACGCAAGTTTTATTTAGATACAAAAAGTTTTAGTTTAGGTGTAAATTTTCCAAGTGTAAAATCATAAAAACAGAGTTTGATTGTGAAAATAATTAAACTCTTCGCGAAATTTAATTGAAATTGTATTGAGAATAATTGAATTCATATAAAGAATTTTATAAGAATGTTTTAATAATAATCGAACTCTTTCGAGAAATTTTATTCAATTTATATATAATATAATATAATTCCTGCAAAGAATTTTATTATCTGTATAAAAATAAATGAATTCTTGACATTTTTTTGAAGAACTTTTAATAAAGTTTCCTAACTTTTCCCTAACTTAAGATATCTTCCATAAGCTCGCAACGCGAATTTTAAAATATTTAAAAATAGAGGTATTGTTAAATATTTCTTTTTTCTTGTAAATATTTTTTTGCAATATTATATTATTCCGTGCTGTTTAGGCTGTGTAAATAATTTAGAGCCAAATTTAAGCTCTTTATAATTAAAGAATTGCCATCACTGCTTGAAACGACCATAAAATTTGTCTCTCATCCTAACTGAAAAGTTCTGTAAGAAATATTAAAAAATGTTATTATTATTTTACTTTTTAATATTATTATTTTCATTTTTACAACTTTTATATTTGAATAATGAATATTAATTAAAAAAATTAAATTGAATTAATAATAAATAATAATTTCATATTGTTGTGTAATTAACTATTAATTAAAAAAATAATTAGAAAAAAAATTTTTTAAGATTGTTTTTATAATTTTTATAATTATTCAAGAATTAATTTTTATCTTTATTAATAATCGTTGTATTCCGGTGACTTGTACGCAGTTTAAAGTTAGTTAGAAAAATTTTATAAAAAAAATTTGAAAATAATAGAATTCATTCGAATAATTATAATAAAAGTTTTGAAAATACATAATAGAATTCCATCATTAAATTTTATTAAAACTGTATATTAAAAAACTAAATACTCTAAAAGAATTCTATTATTTATATATAAAAATAATCAAACTGTTTTAAAGAATTTCTTTGAATTTTTTTGAAAATAACACTGTTTATATTCAAGTTTGGCTGCTAGATCAGAAAAGCTCTTACCCAACTATCCTTGCTTCATCCTCCCCTACATTCAAAACAGTTAAAATATATTATCTTTTGAACGGCAATAGTTAGAGCAATGCAATTTTAATTATAGAAGGGTGTTATCACTCTAAATGTAAGATTTTGCAGTAGGGGGATATTTTAATTATTCGACAGAAATAGTTTTTACATTATTAGTCATGTAATTTTTTTATGATTAGATTTTAATAAATTATCAAATTATAAAATACAAAATATTAGTAAATATTTATTCTATTATAACTTCAGGTAATATTCATATCTTCTCTTCTTCTTACAGAGATTATATATTTTTAGTATCAATGTATATTTTTATTTTTTCTTGCAGTTTTATTCAAAATAAAAACTTTTAACTTTAAGAAAAATAACCCTGTTTTACGGTACCTAAATACCCTACACAAATTAAATTTACTGTAATACTTTATTTTTTTAGTGGTTGCTCGGAGCAGGATTGTGACGCTTCACCAGACTGGACATCAATTACACGAAATTGCCGCTCAGGTAAATTGTTCTATAAAAACAGTGCGGCATTGGATTCGCACTCATCAAGCTGGTGGTGATGCTGCGTTGAGGGATCACCGTCAATTTAACCGAGGTTTGCGAAAAACTACTGCTGATCAAGATGATGAAATAAGGGATTACATTCTAAATATCAATCCATTTGTTGCATCTGCTACAATAAGAAATGACATTGAACTAGAAGTTGCGCCTGCTACTTTAAGGAGACGATTACATGAGATAAATTATATTAATGGAAAACCAGCGAAGAAAACCGCTTTAACCCAACAGCATCGAGATGAAAGAATTGGATACGCTTTACAGTATTATCAAGAAGATGAGGATTTCTGGAGAAATACTGTTTGCTTAGATGAAAAAACATTTTCTTCTTCAAAAGACGGACGTTCCTTGGTATGGCGACCCAGAGGGGAGCGGTTTAATTCAGATTTCGTTGTTCATCATTACCACAGTGGACGTATTAGCTGCGGTATTTGGGGATTTATTACAACAAGAAGAGTTGGAGAAATAATTGAAGTGAACGCTCGCATGAATGCTGAGCAGTACGTTTACATTTTAGAAAATAACTTTCTCCCAAACGTAAGAAGAATTTTGCCTCGAAATGAATTTGAAGAAATAAAAGTAATCGAGGACAGAAGCGGAGTTCATCGTGCTCGCGCAACGCTGAGATGGTACGACAACCACCCGCAAATAACACTGTTGCCTCATCCTCCCAAGTCACCGGACCTAAATGGAATTGAAAATGTGTGGAGTTACATGGTCAAAACTTTTCGGTCAGGGGAAAATAGAACTCGACAGGCTCTTATTGATCACGTGCACCGTGCATGGGAGGAATTAAGACAAAGACCAATTATAGTGGCCAATTGTATATATTCGATGCCCAGACGTCTCAATAGTGTTTTAGACTACAACGGTTTTTGGACGCCTTATTGAAATGTCTGCCAACCGAAATTTTCTTTCTGATAATTTGTCTCGTGTAGACAAATTATTATAAAATTTAAAAATCCGCATCAAACAGTTAAACAAATTCTATACGAATATGAAGTTATTTCATTGAGTAAAATAACTCTCCAAGTATAATTCATTTTTCTGAAATATTTTACTGGTAATTTAAAAAAATTATTTCTGACATTAAAATTATATTTATCATAAGTCATATTTGTGCCGTTACTGTTAAAAGAATAATAATTTAAAATATATTTTACAATTACTTATTAATTTAAATTATTAAATTCTTATCATTTCTTCTCTCTAACTTTAATGCATTTTTCTGTACTTTACCTGTACTCCAAAAATTCAAAAAGTGAATGTTTTTATTTTTGACAAAATGACAACCGCTCAAAACCAACTTTTCAATTTTCACTAAAAAAACGATGTTTTGCAGTTGCAAAAAAAGATTTTTACGTGAAAAAAAATCCTTCGATTAAGGACTAGATTTTTATGTCTTATGAAATTCCACAAAATTTTATTAAAATCGGTTTAGTAATTTAAGAAAACGTGACCACCGATTTGCAACATGCTGTTTCGGGAAAAACGAGTTTAAAGTTTTAAATACACCATTTATTTACTTACTAATGGACCTAATGCGCGCCACTTTTTATCTTATTTAATTTTAAAAATATCAACTCACAACTTTACAGACATATTTCTGACATTTCAAAATTTTTAAAAATGCAAAAAGGTAACTTTTTTGAAAATTATTAATATTATTTCTTAATATTTTCTAAAACCCTATAAAATTGGAAAAATGCAAAAAAAATTTTTTTGAAAAATATAAATAGGGTTTTCCTTTTAAAGGTCAAGGCAATTTTCCTTGAAAGAACCATAAGCATTAATTATTCAGATTGTACCATTTTAAATTATTTCGAAAAACTTTCAGAATTCAGAACTTTCAGAATTTTGTTAATCAAGACAAATTTAGGGAAATGTCAGACAATTTTGAAAATGTAATTTTTCGGGCATTGTGTTCCAATGTAAAACATTTAGTCTCTTCTATTTCTGATAACAATTTGTTTCTAAATAACATAATTCTTGAAGAATTATCATAAAAATAAAACTTAGAAATCATATAATGAATAATTTTACTTAGTTAATTAATTTTTAAAAGAGTTGTGTTTACAATTTTAATATGTAAATTAACCTCTAAAGGTTTCAATTTGAAATTTCATAAAATTTTAATTTTTCATGAATAAAATTAAAAATTTTAAAAAACAGAGATTTTTTAATAATTCTGGAATTTAAATTCTTCTAAATTTAGTTAAATTTATCAAAATCTCCATTTCCTTTATAAATTATAAAATTCTTCTCAGAAATGCAATTATTTTCAAAAATTTTAATAAAACTGTTGTGTAAAAATTTGAATTATTTTTAAAATTTTGGGGCGGTATCAATTGCCCTCAATTCAACTGTATACAGGAAAACTGCCCACAATAAACTGCATACTGGAAAACTGCATACAAGCAAATTTTAATAATAAAATTATTAAATTTAATTTGAAAACTGTATAAATCTAAACTGCATACCGTTAAACTGCACATAGGTAAACTGCACACAAGTCTAATTTTCTATTAAATTTATAAATAATTAATATTAAAAACCTGTATACAGTTAAAGTGTACATTGGTAAACTGCATACAAACTAAATTTAAAAAATTAAATTAAAAATTTATTTATTGTTTAATTGCACACCGTTAAACTGAACATTGCTCAACTGCATACAAAATAAATAAATAAATTTAAAAAATTTAATGTATCGTCAAATTGCACATCGGTAAACTGCATACATATCAACTGTATACAGCTAAGTTCTCTTCTATGAAGTTGACAGTTGCGAATATATTCATAGAAGAGAACTTAGCTGTATACAGTTGATATGTATGCAGTTTACCGATGTGCAATTTGACGATACATTAAATTTTTTTAATTTATTCATTTATTTTGTATGCAGTTGAGCAATGTTCAGTTTAACAGTGTGCAATTAAACAATAAATAAATTTTTAATTTAATTTTTTAAATTTAGTTTGTATGCAGTTTACCAATGTACACTTTAACTGTATACAGGTTTTTAATATTAATTATTTATAAATTTAATAGAAAATTAGACTTGTGTGCAGTTTACCTATGTGCAGTTTAACGGTATGCAGTTTAGATTTATACAGTTTTCAAATTAAATTTAATAATTTTATTATTAGAATTTGCTTGTATGCAGTTTTCCAGTATGCAGTTTATTGTGGGCAGTTTTCCTGTATACAGTTGAATTGAGGGCAATTGATACCGCCCCAAAATTTTTTCTTATTTAAATGTTTTTCAAAATCTACTATTTTTAATTTTAATAAAATTTTCTAAAAGAATCCAATTATTTAAAGAAAATTTAATAAAATTCTACGCAAAATTTAATTATTTTCATAAATAACAAAAATGTCACAGAAATTCAATTATTTATGATTTTTTTATTGTAGAATTAACTATATTAATTTGAATGTTCTTTCATTCTTTCATTCACTTTTCCTGTCCCGCACACTCTGAAGTGTTTTTTATTTATACTTTTGTTTTTTGTTAACTTTAGATAGATTGTATATTTTATTATTATGTTATAATTATTTTTATTTTATAATAATTAATTCAAAATTGTAATGACAAATAGAAATCATCAGAATTTTTTTCACTTCTTTTCATTAAAAGACTAAAATTTTCTTAAATATTATATTTTGTCAAATTGAAATTATTTTTGTTCTTTACTTCTAAAGAAAATTAAAAAATTGTCAAACAACTGTGTTTAAGAAATAGAAAATTTATTTATTTTGCATTATTTTTGTTTATGAATCACAATTTTTTTAAACAAAATTATTATTTTGTTTTAGAAAAAGAAGAAAAAAAATTACACAATTAAATTTCTAATGAAACTTTTTTATTTAAAGGAATCAATTTAATTCCTTCACTGACAGTCACCTTAGACCTCCAGCTTTAAATTCGTACACATACATGCATTTATATAATATGCACATGGACAAATGTTATGAGGCAAAAACAAAAGGGTGCCCACAACCGGAACACTTCCCATACATAATTAATTATTATTGTTTATTTTATTGTTAATTATTTATTCTTCTTCCGAAGAATTAAAATATTTTTATAACTAATAAAAATGTTTGGAAGAATTCAATTATTTTCACAATATAATGCTAAGCAAATTATTTTTTTATGTTAATTCAATTACTTAATAATATTTATAAAATTCATTTAAAGCATTTAATTGCTATGAAAAATGTTGATAAATTCTTTACAAAAATTAAATAAGTTCCAATACATTATTTTTAAAATTGAAAATATTGAAAGAGAAAAATCATTAAAATAAATAGCGATTATTTACGTTAATTTTTAAATAAGAAAATTAAAACTAACCTCAAAATTAATAATATTACATTTCTCATTCTTCTATTTTAAAGTTCATGAAAAATAATATCTAATTTTTCTGAATGTTATTGTTGTTAAAAGTATTTTAAAAAATTACTTATACCTAATTGATAAATTATTTTAAACTATAAATCAAAACAAATAAAAATTAACAAACTGAAAAAACAACTTTACAGGATAACTTTAATAAATAATTTAAATAAACCTATATATTAGTTATTAAATATATATTAAATAAAAAAAGAATGTCACCTTTCAAATGTTCTCGGTAATTAATAATCAATAATTCATTGATTGATTGATTAATTAATTCATTTATTAATTAACTAATTATTTAATTAATTTATTAATTCATTAACTAATTAATTAATTAATTAATAATAGTAATAAATTAACTAATTAATTCATTTTTCAGTTTAATTAACACTGCACATTAAAGAAAGCGAATTTTTGTATTTCACTTGACACTCGACAATTCCTTCAAAAATATACCCACTAAAAAAACGCCTAGCGCCATCTCTCAGAAGTTTTATTATTATTAAGAAGAGGGTTGTAGACTTAGGACCTTGCAGGTCAACGCCACTAACGCTTGGGTAATTCCTTTACGTTCCCCATAACCATCCCTATATCCGAAGTCCTTTCCACAACAGGAGGACTTCGGCCAGGTTTCTGGTAGCAATAACGGTCTTCCCCAGAAAGAAGTAGCCCGTAATGTGTTCCCGCTCCTTCACAAGTGCAGGGCAGTGACACAAGATGTGTATCAGGGTTTCATATTCCTCTCCACACCTACGGCACTTCGGGGCGTCTAGGATCCCCATTTTGTGCCTATGATAGCGCAGATCACCATGGCCAGTTAATAGCCCTGTTATGATCTTTGCCTCTTTTCTATTTAATTTGCGGAATTCCGCTTTCCTCATAGGGTTAATACTACATCCCATGAGTACCTTGGCTTGTCTACAGCCCTTAGTTACCTGCCATTCCCTTTGGTGTTCCGCAGCTATCCACTGTTTAATTTCCAGTGTCAGGCATTTGTTGGAAACACCAATGGGAGGTTCAGGTCCAATAAGTTGTTTTCTAGCCCCTTCTTTGGCTAGCTCATCCGCCCTATCGTTTCCCGCGAATCCACTGTGACCAGGGATCCACAGGAGGGTAACGCGGTTCGTTTCAGCTAGTTTGTTAAGTGCTTCATGACAATCACCGACCAGTCGTGATGTTGATACGTATCGTTTTAAGGAGAAAATGGCCGCCTTGCTATCCGAAAGGATAAAAATATCTTTGTTTTGACAATTTTTCAAGGCTTCAACAGCACCATAAAATATTGCCACAATTTCAGCTTGTAACACAGTAACAGTGGTTCCCAACTTAAAGGAGTGTCCCACTTGGGAGGTTACATGATAGATTCCTGCACCAACTCCATTCTTGCCTTTTGATCCATCTGTGTACCAGACTTCACAGTCAGCTGGAATACTTTTTAGTCCATTTATCCAATCTTCTCTACTAGGTATATTAATCCTATACTTTTTGTCAAAGAGGTACAAAGGGACAGTTCTGTCCCTAATCGTACTTAGAAGGGGGATTCTCACCAATTTCTTTGGGAGACGCCATCTGCCCACCTCCCTGCGGCCCACAGGACCACTCAACCGCAGGGCAGCCTTAACCGCCGCTGCTTTAATTGTAAGGTGTAAGGGTTCTAGCCCCAAGAGGGCACCAAGGGCAGCAGTAGGAGTTGTACGCACCGCCCCTGTTATGCCTCTAAGTACCATCCCCCTTACCCTTTCCAATTCTGTTTGTGCTGTTTTTAGCTCAACTCTACTCCACCAGACCACACAAGCATAGGTCAGCCTAGGGAGCAGAATTGCTTCATAGATCCACAATAGTGTATCCGGTTTGAGACACCAGCTACCACCAATGGCCCTTCTACATTGCCAAAGAGCAGCTGTAAGTTTCTTACATTTCTCCTCTAAATGCTTTTTCCAAAGCAGTTTGCTATCCAGGATTACTCCTAGATATTTTGCCTGCTCTGTGTATTTGATCTCTTTTCCGGACAGCGTAAGTGAGCACGAGGCTTTCCACTTGTACCGTCTGGTAAAGATAACCGCTTCCGTTTGCTCCGGATTTACAGATAAACCCACCTTCTCACACCATTTATCTACCTGGTTTAACGCCTTTTGGGCCACTTCGACTATAACTTCAAGGTGGGGACCGCGAACGATTAACAAAATGTCATCCGCATAACCAATTACATGGTATCCTGCTTCCGTCAGAATTCTCAGTAGTTCATCCACCACCAAGGACCAGAGCAAGGGTGAAAGAACACCTCCATGGGGGCATCCAGAGTTGACTGTCCCTTTCAGGACTGAGTCTCCTTTAGCCTCCGCGACCAGTAATTAGCCTGCGGAAGGTTTGTTGGCGGCTCAGGATCAGATCCGCCCTCCCCAGACCTCGAAAAGCCCGGGAAGTGTTCCTGGACCAGACAAGCCAAGGTTCCATCGTCCGACTCAGAGAAAGTCCCGTCCGACAACATTAAAGTGCCCAGAATTGCATCAGGGTTCTTAGCGAGCAGCTTATCCAATCTGGCCGCCTCTTTCCCTTTTTCGATGCTAGAGCAGAAAGCATTCCAACTGTCTTGTTTTGCTTTCCTTACTTCATACCTATAGTCGTCTCTCATTTTCGTAAAATCAGACCAACCATTAGTCGTGCGCCTTTTCTTGGCACGCTTAAAGAGTCTCCTGGTTTCTCTCCTGAGATGTTCTAATCTCTCGTTCCACCAGCACACCTCTTTTTCCGAGAATACTTTTGTCGGTTTGCAGCTACTTTCATAAGCTGCCTTAATAGCCTTTGTAAAATCATTGGCCGCCTCATCCAGGGTCTGATAATCTCTTATCTTACCCAGTAAACCAGAAAGTGTCCTTCGAAGTTCTGAGATATAACTAGCCCAATCCGTCCTTCTGGGATTACGAATCCACTTAGTTTCGGATCGGACCGCAGACTCCACCTCAAAGACTATCTGTAAATGATCAGAAAGAGAAGATTCATTAGAAACTTTCCATCTTCTTACCTTATTTCCAATGCTTTTGGAGCAGAAAGTGATATCAATCACTTCCTGCCTAATCGCATTGCTAAAAGTCGGGGTCGAACCCGTGTTGAGAATATCTAGATTCGTTCCGATTAGATATTCCAGTAGCTCTTGTCCTCTCTGGTTGTCCTTTGAGCTCCCCACACCGTATGTTGTGAGTTTTCATCGCAGCCCAGCAGCAAAGGAAGTCCCTTTTCCATACAGTAGTCCACTAACCTACGAACTTCAATTGGCAAATTATTTTTATTATCATATGGAAAATATGCCGATCCTACGACCGTCTTACCTATACACTCTAGGTTAGTTACCACCACCATTAGGTCCCCTGAACACAGATCAAATAGTGGAGTTGCGTTGACACCCTTAGTATGAATGCACGCTCTGGGTTTGGCAGCTCTGCAGTCCCTGTAACAAACTAGACCAGCCCCACCAAGCCCCCTAATGACACCTCTTACTAACCATGGTTCTTGGATTAGTGAGATGCCTGTTTGCAACTTAGCCATGCTCCTTGTCAGTACTGATGAGGCGCCTTTGCTATGATGCAAGTTAATCTGAATAGCGGAGAGCTTGCAAACAGTGAATTATGTTTGCTCTTCTCCCTCCTCTACATTGCTTGTGCCATCACGATCAGGGACAGTTACCTTAAAGGTTATCCGCCCGAAGTGATAGTGAGGCTCAAATTCGAGGGCCTCTATAGCCCTCGCCTGACTTTCAGGGACTTGAGCGACAAGAAGAAAACTCTTGTCACCCCTGTTCGCCACCTGAGACCCATCAACATTCAGCAAACGCCAAGTCGATGTCTTCAACGTGGGGTTGAAAGCCTCCAAATGTCGCAAGACCGTCCGCGCGTCCGCCGTTTCTCCCGGGAACCAGGCAGTAGCCTTTACCATTCTTTGGAGCATCTCAACCCCACCAATTTTCAACCTCGCTCCCTCCCAGGGCTCATGGTCGGCCACACATTTTGTCAGCCATTCCACAGCCTCCGGGTTGGAAGCGATGAAGATAAAGACTCCTCCTCTGCAGAAGGAAGTCTCAAAACGCGGCCACCTTTCGACCGGCTCCTCACAGGTGAGCGTCACAACGGTCTTCCTAAGAAGTCCAAACTGCTCATCTGTAAGCGCCACATCTGGGTAGCCCTCGCCATAGACCACCATCGTTAGAGGATTTGTCCTTTGGGCCATTGTTAGCCCAACATTGTACCCCTCTCTCCTGGTACTCTGTTGGACCGACTTTGGCCTTTTTACACCCTCTTTTTTTCCAGTGGTGATGCATCCTGGCCACTCTTTCTCTTCGACCATCCACATCCACAACTTCCGAGGAGGTTGTAGACGCAGCCAACGAGACTATTTTGTCACCTAAATTTAAATTGTTAAATTGATTCTCCATTTGAAGACCCACGAGTAGCAAGGGAAAAGAAAGTCCACTCCTGCAGAGCCCCGCTTGCAGGAGTAAGGCTAATACTACCGGAAGGTCGCCCGGTGTTCCGGAGCCGCCGTTTAAGACACCTCCGTTCACATCACGCCAAGACAAGCCGCCCGCCCGCCTGCCGGAACCCCAGCCGGATCGCTCCCCCGAGCTTTACGGGATTACTCACCAACCAGTACAATCCCGAGAGACAGTCAGGCGGCCGGCCCGTCGTGAGCGACAGATTTGGTAACCCTAGTGCCATTCATCCATCGACACGGCAGAAACATCTCGGATTAGGGGACCGTTTCTTAGTTGGGGCCCCGCAGGCAGTACACCCCTCCGCTTCCAGTGGTGATCATTTCTGATCGCCCAAAGGTTGCTTCCTCACCATTCTTACCCTTTACTCCATGGAGCTGGTCTATTGGGCGGTCCCTCCCTTGTGAGGAGCAGGCCGCCGCAAACGACCAACGAGGGAAAGAGCGGGGTCCAGAGGTACTCCCCGATTAGGCCTTTAAGCCACCCCACCAGCTGCAAGGTCCTACGATCCCTAGGGGCAGTCAGAAGTTTTAACAACAGACACTTTTTTGTCTAGAAACATGACGTCACTTCCGGTGGTGCATTTGGAAAGTTACCTTATTAAACGGGATTGTATTAAGCGGGTTCTACTGTATCTTTAAAACAGGGTTGCCACAGAGCCTGGGAAACCTGAAAAACCTGGAAATGGCATGAAATTTAAAAAAGGCCTGCAAAATCTTGAAAAGGTATGAAATTTCAGAAATTTCTCTGAAAATTCCTACATGTTTTCTAAAAAAATAATTTTTTTTAGAAATTTTCGAAACGAAGAATACGTTTCCCTTATTTATTGATCGATTTGAATTTGAATCTATCATTAGCACAGTTGGTAATAGTTGCCTTCAAATTAGTTTTTCGAAATACAAAAGCTAAATTCTTTGTAAACCTTAGTTAACCTTACTCATTTAAATTTTATGAAATGAATATTTTGCAAATAAGTGTTTACTGTTTTCTTTTAAAAGTTACATCAAAGTCTAACTAAAAAGACTCACTAAACTAAAAAAATTAGTAAAAATTGTGACTGGAATTTTAAAAAATCAAATTCTGGAAAACCTAGAAAAGGCCTGGAATTTTAATATCTTCACTCGGTGGAAACCCTGTAAAACCATTGGCCAAAGAAGTTCCTAAATTTTTTTTTTTAATTTTACCATTTTTTAAAAAATAAAATGAAAGGAATTTTAGTTCGCATAAGTTTTATACATATTTTAAAATGTTTTTCATTCCCCTGAAAATGGGTAGTCTCTAAATTTTTACCGGTAATATATTTTGTTTTAATGTCTTATTAGTTGTTTGTTAATTAAAGTTTTATTTTAATGTTTTTGTTTACTTTTAGAAACAACTCGTACAAAATGGAGTGAAAGTATGACAACAACGTTGATTGAGAATTATTCGATAATAAAAGAAGAAAATAAATTAAAAGGAGACAGTTTTTGGTTGAAGATATCAAAATTATTATGGAAAAAAATTTTTCAGCAGCTGGACATTTGTGCGAAACAAAATGGAATTCTCTTTGCAGAACATATAAAAATATTATCGACCGCAAAAAGTAAACCGGCACAAGTCCTCCAAAGAAATGGATTTATTTCGAAGAAATGAATAATGTTATGTTTAAGAAACCTAAAGTTAATCCGCCGGCTGTTGCTTCAAGTCTGCAAGGATATAAAAGAAAGATAATTAAAGAAACACTGGGTAACAAAAAATGACCATGTCGTGTTTATTTCAAAATTTTTGTGTTTATTGAAAGTTTGGGTGTCAGTGAACAAGAAAATACCAAAAAAAATTTCTTTAATTTATTCAGACCCCTAAAAAGGGGAGTTCAATTATTAAAAAACGGTGTTTTTTGCATTTTTTGAAGTCCTGTAAAAAGAAAATGGAAAAACATTAAAAGCTCTAATATAGCTTAAAAGAAAGCTCAAACCTTTATCTTTAAGAACCGAAACTGAAAAGTTATGTTAAAATTGCAGGGAACCTGTTTTTACCGACTACCCCCCCTAATGTATCATACATTCTGGTAAAAATGACTAGGAATTTAAGCATATCAATTTTTCATAATCGGATTGGCTTCAAATTTGTTACTCAGGGGTTTTTGGGATCACTGATTACGAATCCGAAGTCAGATTTCAAAAATTCGAAATGGTGGCTTCAACATAGCGAATAAAATGTTAAAAGTCGTTCGGATTCGCTCGAGACTTGGTTGAATCCGCCATGTTAAAGTCTCCATTTTGGATTTTTGAAGTCTGACTTCGGATTCGTAATCAGCGACCCCAAAAACCCCTGAGTAACAAATTTAAAGCCAATCCGATTGTGAAAAATTGATATGCTTAGATTCCCAGTCACTTTTACCAGAATGTATGATACATTAGGGGGGTACTCGGTAAATACAGGTTCCCTGAATTTTTTACATTACTTTTCAGTTTTGCTTCTTAAAGATAAAGGTTTGAGCTTTCTTTTAAGCCATATTAGAGCTTTTTATGTCTCCCCATTTTCTTTTTACAGGTCTTTAAAAAATGCAAAAAACACCGTTTTTTAATAATTCAACCCCCCTTTTTAGGGGTCTAAATAAATTAAAAAATTTTTTTTTGGTATTTTCTTGTTCATTGACACCCAAACTTTCAATAAACACAAAAATTTTAAAATAAACACGACATGGTCATTTTTTTGTTACCCAGTGAAATCAATGATCCGTGCGATAATAAAAATTATCAAAATAAAAAGAAAAAAAATAATACAAAAAATGAAAGTTCAATGACACTAAGAGAATTGAATGAGGACGCTAATAAGAGATTCAAAGAGAATTTGGCAAAAAAACGCGTTACTGGACATTATGAAGGAGTTTCTTAAAAATAAGAAAAAAGAAAAAGAAGATTCTGAATAAATTCAAGTAAACAATGAATTTATTTTCTGTCTGCTGTTATAGTTAAGTAATATCAGCGCGCGAGAATCACAATATATTGATTGGCAATTATTCTTCAGTTGGTTTGCTTTTGATTTTCATAAATAAAAAAATTTTCTTATGTGATAAAGTAAAAGAGAGTATAGTTAAATTTTATTTTAATTTCGTATTTTATTATTTTTTAAGTAAAAGGTAAATTTTAATTTTGAAAGACCTTATTTTCAAATTAATAAATTACAAAATTTCGTAAGAAATTCTCTAGTAAATTAAAGTTTGGGTTAATTTTGAATAAAAAAAAATATTTATAAAAATTCAAATTTATTTTTTATTAATTAAATATACTAATACTTGAAACTGTTAAATATAATAAATAAATTATTTTCATATTTGATAAATTAATTAAAGGGTATTGTAAAATTTTTTTATTTTAATTAAAAATCAAACAACAACTCAAGTATCATTGGCGTTAAGCTTTTGAAAAAAAGTTATATGTAACTTGTTTTGTGCTTAATTCACGAAACAGTTGCTTTCATGTATAACATTTCCTATTTATTATTATTTTTTTTTTGATTGTCCAATCTGTTGAAAGATGATTTTCTTTGAGTTAATCAATAATGGTTATACGACGCTATGATAACAAATAATTTATAATTTTATTGTAAACCGTGATCACAATTGCATCAGTATTATGTTTATACACAAAGTAATCTATTAAGTGCGTTTGTAAGTGTTTTTCTCTGTAGACCTCGAATAAGTTTATCAATATTTTCATCTTTATAGTTTAATTGACTCAAATTTATTATTTTTAAGGGGAAGGGATTACGTAAATCCCATTGTGGAAACCGATTTGTTTTTCGATAATAATTATAATTTGAGCCAAATTGCAGTATTCTAAAGTCGGTTGACTTTAAATAGTTTTTAATTTTAAGTTTAACTAGAGAAATCAAAAATGTCTAAGTTTAGTTGTAATGAAAAAAATTTTTAATGAAGAGTACGTCTGTGCACAGATTCAAAATTTATGTTAAGAAAAGAATTGAAACTCTTTGTTTTAGTTTAAAAAAACTATTCAACCAACATTCCTTAAAATTAAAGGCATTTTATATAAAGTTTTATAAAGTTTAATAAAAATGGTTTTTTAGTGTTTCAATTTCACTAAGAGGAAAATAAAAATATGCAACTGCCCTACATTTAAGTGTACAGATTATTGTACTCTAGACAAAAGTGTGATACAATTGTTCGACAATCTAATGCTGAACGTCGACTTTAAAATATGTATTGTTAAAAAATATAAAGATAAATTTTTTTTTATTTTCTAGACTGTGTTTTATATGTATTTTGTACATTTTTTGTTTAGTTATATTAAAAATCAATACTGTATATTTACCAAAGATAAAGTTTATTTTAAAGAAATAAAAATAAATATATGGCAATTAGTAGTTACATTAATTTTTAATGTTACTTTCCAGCAACACTAGCTCGACACATGAAATATAATAATCGTGGAAAAATTACAGAATGTTTACAAAAGATAATCGTGATTATTGCATTTGACGATTTGCATACAATTGTTCAGCAATAATATTGCGCTTCATAATTGCAGGAAATTGAAAGTTTTGATTTTCTATTTGAGGGTTTCTGGCATCATTTACTTCAGCATGATTATCATTTGCAGCGTCATCACCATCATCATTTCGAATGTTTAATTCTTCATCAAATTCATCATGTAATGAAATACATATGTTGTGGAGACAGCAACAAGTAAGAATGATTAAGGATGCATATTCCACATTCTGCAAATAAAAGTACTTCAAGCGCCGAAAGCGAGCTTTTAGTAAGGCAAAGACTCTTTCTATTATCTGCCGCGTTAGGGCATGAACTCGATTGAAGTTGCTCTCCGTTGGTGTTAAATTACCATAATTCTTGTATGGTGGCAATAAATTAAATTGCAAAGTATAAATTTTGTCCCCAAGAATATGAGTTTGGTCCGGGAAATAGTGCTCATAATCTCTGATACTTTCTTCATTAATTTTACTTAATGACCATACTCGAGCATCATTAACACTTCCCGGACAAGCTGCATAGACGTCAATAAAGCGCATTCTGGCGTCGCATATACCTTGCATATTAATGGAATAGTATCTTTTTCTGTTCATGTAGCTATCCGAATGTTCATACGGAGCACTAATTTCGATATTACAACCGTCAACGACACCAATAACCCCTGGAAAGTGAGCTATTTCCAGAAACTCCCTGATTGATTGTAATCGCCTGTCCCGTAGGCCACACAATAAATTCTCGTGCACGTACACTAAATACATTTGAAACCTCCATAACGCACTCCCACGCCGTGGATTGTGCAACGCCAAACCTATCAGCAACAGATCTACAAGAAAAATTAAAATTTTTGCAACACATCTTATAGATTATTAATAATAATTAATTTTATTTTCAAATATTAATTTTTTAATAATTTCAAATTCAAATTTTAAGACAATTCAATTATTAACTAATTTACTAATTAATTACTCTTGTTTATTAATTACAAAAATTGCAATAAAATTGTTCGCAAGAATTCAATTTTCATAAATAAATAACATTCTTCGTAAGAGAGTAATTATTTGTACATAAGTAGTAAATTTTTTTTTGCAAAAGTTTAATTATTTTAGAAAATTTTAGTAAATCCTTGGAAATAATTCCATTATTTATTTAAATAGAAAAATCTTTGCAAAAATTCAATCATTTTCGAAACAAAATTTCACGAAAAAATTTAATGTTTCACTTAATTCGTTATAAAATTTTTCAGAAGAATTTAATTATTTTCTAAAATTATAATAAATCCTTCGAAAAAAATAAATCTTATTTATCCGAAATAGTAACATTCTTTGCAAAAATTTAATTATTTTTAAAACTTTTAATTAAAATTATTAAAGAAACTCCATTAAAAAAATCAAAGGAATACTTAAAAAAGAATGTAATTAAAATTTTTTAAAAATTTAACAAAATTCTTCGTAAGAATTTAATTATTTTCATAAATAATAAAATTATTCGAAGGTATTCTATTCTAATCCAATTTTTTAATAAAATTCTTTGCAACAATTCGATGATTTTTAATACATTAATTTTAAAATTAAAAGCATTAAAAAAAATTTATTTAAAAAAGTTAGAAAACAAAAAAGCAACTAACGTCAAATTGCGAACAGATTACCGGAATGCAACGCACAGGTCTCCTCAGAGATGGGCAGGTTATTCTAAAATGTAACGCTACAAACTTGGTGGGGAGTTGTTACAAATGACTTCCAGATTCTAAATTTTCAAACCGATAAATCGTACCTGATCCTCTTTTCGAATTATCTCTTTTACAGATAGTCGGAAACTTGAAAATGTATTATCTTAATGTGGAAGCTTTGATTCAGAAGATTGCTGATTTTTCGTTATTAAAAAATTTTTAGACAAAGATTTTATAGATAATTATGTTCATGATTTTGAGAAAAGTGGGGGTAGGGGAGTCTGGGGTAAGACGGTGTACTTAAGGTTTAAAGCGCAAAAAAAACGAAAATTATCAAATATATATTTTATTATTTTATTTAATAACCATCTTTAGGAATCAGTCTTTAGTAATAAAGGCGTACAAAGGCCAACTGTTTCTTAAAAAATCATAAAATTAATAATATGGAAAAAATTTCAAATTTCCTCATCTTGCCCCACCGGCGCGGTACTAAAAAAGCAACCTATTTCTGTCGACAAATTTTACAAGTAAAGGTTGCATCTTCATCTTTGTCATAGACACCAGCACAACTGCACAAAGCCCATTGGCCGCAGACAGAACAATCAGCCCAGCCTTCATTTAAGTATAAATAATAACCATTACAATTTATGGCGACAAGGTGTATTTTCCACTTTACCATCGCTAATTATTGATTTAATCTAACAAGCTTTTTTCTTTTTGCTCACTCTTTTTTTATTCAGTCTTGATTTAAGTAGTTTTCTTAACTTTCCTTATTTCTCTTTTCTTTTGCTTTATTTGTGTACTCCGTCTTGACCCACTCTTCCCTACCCTATCTTGCCCGCACCTACGAAATTGAATAAAATGATTAATTACTACAATTTACGATTCAACAAAGAAAAAAACATATGCTTCCCTTCTTCTGTAACCCTTGCCAGTTATAAAAATTTTTATATAGTTCATTAACTGTTATTTTTAAATAATAAACACCTCCTAAAAAAAAGTAAAAAATTCACAAGAAAATCGTCGAAAACAGTTTTTTTAGTAAAACAGATAAAAGATTTGTTCTCATGGCTTTTAGGTTTTGTAAACAAGAAACTATCGTCTTGGTGCAGTATTATGTAAAATATAATCGCGATTGGTTAATTCGTTTGTTAAATATGGTCGTTACCCCGTCTTGCCCCACTCTCCCCTGTAAGTCCCAAAAATCACTCTTTAGTTTTTGTAAATACAACGGTTTTAAAAAATGATTGGATTGGTTTATTACTTAGGGGTTTCGGGGTCGCTGATTGCAAATATGATGTCAAAATAAAAAAATCTGTGGACAGATTCCTAATCAGCGACCCCGAAACCTCTCGAGTAACGAGTTTCAGGCAAATTGAATCGATTTTTAAAAGTCGATTGCCATAGTGGATCCAACATTTTGAGTTTTGAAAATCTGACGTCATATTCGTAATCAGCGATCCCGAGAACCCCTAAGTAACAAATTCTTAGCGAATGCAATCATTTTTTAAAATTGTTGTATTTAGGTCAATTTGTATGCACGACAACTGTTGAATAATCAATTTTGACAGTTCATTTAGTTTGTTGTTGGAAATATCGCTATATTTTCGTAAAGTAGAGGGTTCAAGCTTTATTTTAACTCATATAACAAGTCTCTACCACGTCGGATTTACCCAGTAGAAATTTTCAAAAACTACTAAGAAATGATTTTTGAGTATTTTACCCCAAATTTTCTCCAAATCCTGACGTGATGGGAGGCTTTTGTTAAATGTTAATTCGAATTTAGCGCAGCAAAAGCTACGGTAAATGACTTCTCGATCTCAGACAACGGAAATTATTATTTTTTTGCAGGCTTCTGAAATTATATATATATATATATATATATATATATATATATATATATATATATATATATATATATATATTCATATATGTAGCACTTTAACATGTGACAGACGTGTCCAAATTCAAAAAATCAAAAAGTTTCTTGAAGAAGAGACAATTCAGAACCATAATTATCTATAAAATCTTTGTCTTAAAAATTTTTAGTAACGAAAAATCAGCAGTCTTCTGAATCAAAGCTTTCACATTAAGATAATAAATTTTTTAAGTTTCCGACTATCTGTATAAGAGATAATTCGAAAAGAGGATCAGGTACGATTTATCGGTTTGAAAATTTGAAACCTGGATGTCATTTGGAACAACTCCCCACCAAGTTTGTAGCGTTACATTTTAGAATAACCTGCCCACCTCTGAGGAGACCTGTGAACGATTATTAATATGGAAGAAGATAGAAGATAATATAGATGTTTAATCAAATTAGATCAACTTCAACTTTGTCAAACTTACATTTTAAGTAAATAGTAATAACTTCTTTTTATACTTTAAAATCTAATATTATAAGTTTTTTTTTAAATATTTTATACGGGTTAAAAATTAATTTAGAATTTTCTGCACTTTTTCTACTTTCATAGAAATTTCCTTTTTATGAAAATATAATAAAGTAAAAACTTAACGGAGCGAAAATTTAGTTTAATATATTAGGGTTTATGAATATGAACAATGAATCCGATAATTGCGATGTGCTTCATAATGAACCGCAATAAAATTTTTAACACTAATTTCATAAGTTTAAAATATTAAAAAATTTATTATTATAAATGTTAATAACTTAAAATTTGTTAGTTGATTTTCCAATTACAATGTTAAAAAAATTTACTGACAGCTAATGCTTAGCTGTGGAAAGTTTACCATAAATATTAAGAAAAAAAAATAAAAATAATTGAATTTTATAATTGTTATAATTTTATGAAAATGTGACATATATTTGCCGTTTAAATTTTAATTACTTTTTTAATTCGTTGGTGCTGGGATTTCAAGTTTAGCTACAATACCCAACAAGCTGTCAAATTTTAATAAAATTTGTTCAACCAATTTTACATGTATATAATTACACATATTTTTTTAAACTAACAAATTTAGTAGTCTTACTAAACAGAAAATTAAAAGATAATTTTTAAATTTTATGTGTGATTTTATTAATATATACATACCGAAATACTTCTTGATTTCCAAATGTCCACATAGTTATTAGTAACTTTTTTGTTACAAGAATTTTTGAGTAAGGAGAAACTGATTTTATATCCTCACCAAGTATCTCACTTAGAAATGTGAATGTAGTTTTACTTATTCGAAAATGAGAACGAAAATCTGTAAATAATTAAAAATATATTTATAGTAGGGGAGACTGGGGCGAAAAGTTAAATTTTGCATAAATGATTTTTTTTGGCAATATAAGCAGCTTAGATGAAAATTATATATATTATTATATTATTATTATTATTTATTATATTATTATTATTATTTATTATATTATTATTATTATTATTATATCAATATTGTAGGGCAACTTGTCCTCTACAACTTTCAATAAAAAAGTTCCTAATATTTTCGCAAAAAATACATGTTTTGTCCTTTTTTGAAAATTTTGTTTTTTTTAACTTTTCGCCCCACCCTGGGGCGAAAAGTTAAATTCTATTTTTAGCCTACTAAAACTATTTTCTGATAGGTGATAAGTAGTAGATAAGTTAAAGTATACGTAAACAAGTAATTTAGTAAATAAAAGATCTTTGTTTATTTGACAAAAGCTTTAGAATAGTTGTAAAGTTAAAAAATTGAAATTTCAAAAAAAAAAATTTTTTTTGTTTATTTCACGTTAACCGGTTTATTTTTTGACAGAGTACTTGCCCAATGTCAAATAAATCATTTTTAAACAAATAAACCCAAAAAAACGAAAAATAAAAAAAAATTAACAACATGTAAAAATACATTTAACTTTTCGCCCCACCCAATATTTAACTTTTCGCCCCAGGGTGCGTTTTTGGCTTTAACAATAAATATAAAAAATCTGACTAAAGATATTTGGCAAATACCTTTAGGTATCTCTTCAGGGGACCAAAATAAGGATCTAAAAAAATCGCGATAAGAATAAACTCAAAAAATATACTTAAAAGTTGATATTTTCTTTTTCGAAAAAATTTTCAAAAGTAGGTTAAAAAAAAACTTTCAATATAGACACCACAAAAATGAACAGAATTGCACACAACTCCGGACATTTATTTAGGGTGATAACACCCTTCTATAATTAAAATTGCAATGCTCTAACTATTTTCGTTCGAAAGATAATGAATTTTAACGGTTTTGTCAGTTTAACTTTTCGCCCCAGTCTCCCCTACAAAATTATTTAATTAAAATGAATTAATATATTTTATAAAAAATAATTGAATTAGAATTATTATGCAAAAAATAAATAATTGTCAGAATGGAATATTTAATTTAACTAAGAAAACCGAAAACTAAAAATTGTTTTTCTTGACGGTAAAATCTAATATTAAAATGCAAAAAAAATAAAGAACGGTGCTGAAAAAGGCCAAAATTTGCCTATAACGGAATTGTAAAATCATAGTAGTTTCCGACAGTTTGAACTCTGCTAAAACCGAAAATGATAGTTAAAAAGTTGCAAAGTAGAGGGAAGAGGGTGAAAAACTACCCGTAAGTCATAAATTTTAATAATTCTTGAAAATTAATAACATCTAAAAAATAAATCAAAATCGCTTAAAAATTGTTACTCGGAAGTTTTTGAGGTCGCTGATTACACATCTGATGTTAGTTTTTCAAAATTAAAAATGGCGAATTCAATATGGCGGAAATTTTTTTTCAAAAATGATAAAATTCGCTTGAAAATTGTTACTCAAGATTTTTGGGTTCGCTGATAACGAATATTATATTGGTTTTTTAAAATTTTTAATGGCGGATCAGATGTGTAATAAAATTAAAGCGAATCCATTTGTTTTTAAAAATTGCCCGTCTTTTTGCATCAGCCATTTTGAATTTTCGAAAAATAACATCGGGTTATAAGAGACTAACAAATCTCCCAAGCAAAGCGTTTAAGCAAATCTATGAAAATAAGATTCAATGCATCCGACCTTTGAAGGTAAGATGTAAGTTACTTCTCAAATGAAGGTAAGACGCAAGGCATCTGAGTTAAGGTAAGATGTTAGTTGCATCCAATTAATGAAGATAAGATGCAAAGAATCTGACCAGTTATGGTAAGACGTAAGTTGCATCCGATTCATGAAGATAAGACGCAAGGCATCTGACCAGTTAAGGTAAGATGTAAGTTGCATCCAATAAATGAAGATAAGATGCAATGCATGTGAACAATACGTTAAATGTCGATAAAAAACAAATATTATTAGAAGTATAGTAGTTTTAAGTAAATTCGATAGCATATAAAACAAGTTGTAAATCCAGATGTTCATTACATGAACATTTTGCTTCCTCGTGGAGGAAGCATTACCGATAAATATATTTTATTTTTGAATCATTTTTAATACAATTTAACATTTATAAAATAAAGTTAATTTGTCTTAACATCGCATTTCCGTGTGTATATGTGTGAGGCGCGGGGATGCGCTCGAACGGCGAAACACTACTCACTCCAAATGCATCTCCTTGATTCGCTCGATCACCCCTTGCCCGCACGTCTGCCACCTCCTACCTCCCAAGACTACGGCCTTTTGACGTTTAATGATGGGGCCTCCGTCCGTGAGTCATGAGTCGTCATCAGTGTACGGCTACGCGGGCTCTTATTCATCCGCGGATCTGCATTTTCTACTCGTTGTGTTCTGCCGTTCGAGTGCATCTTTGTACGGCATAAAAACGCTTCCGTTGAAATTTATAACACTTTTCATAACACTTTTCATTCGCAATTGTTTGTTTGTTGTGTATATATGTATATTTATGTATGAGTTGTGTGTATCTTTACTTTGAATGAATGAAATGACATCATACCTATTATCCTTGTTTCTCAATTTAAAATCAATCAACTTTTCATTTAATCACAGTCATTGATGGGACTCCTAACCAAAAGTGTCTATGTCTCTATCAAAATCAAATAAAATGAAAAAAAAAATTTTTTAAATGAAAAAAGATCATTAAAAAGTCTATATTAAAAGAGTGTGTGTATGTGCCAAACAAAATTTCTTTACAAATGGATTTATCGCTCTTGATTCATATTATTGCTATCAGCTATTGCTATTGCTGCGGGAAGAGAAGAATGAGAAAGGTCAATTACCAAATATTGCTGCTTTCTACTGCTTCCTTCTTCTTATTATTACAAAGAATAATTTAAGGTAAAGTTTATCTCACTTTTGAAAAACCATAAAAATGATTTTCTCTTCTGCGAAAGTTAAAACAATTTATAATCTACGAAAGTCAAAAAGCTTTTAGTATTTTAATTTTTTAATTTTAATTATTTATTTATTTATTTACAACGTTTCAAATGTGTATTACTATTAATTTATTTATTGAAAGGAATAACAACGCTTTATATATCAATTATTTTATTACTTGTAGGTTTCTTAAATATTCTTTATAACATCAAAAAAGCCCTGATGATGGCTCTCGATTAGAGGCCAAAACGTTGGCTACTAAAATAATAAAGATGCTAGAAAGGAAAAACGTCATCATTATTTCTTTCTGATACCATCTGACATCTTCTACTATTAATAATATATATGGATCCTAGAGGCGAAATTTCTTAAATTTATATTTTCCGAAAAAAAGGAACGAAAATTTATCTACAAATTGGATAAACAACACACACACATCCATACATACATCCGGACAATTGTTCAGGGTCTTATATAACATAAAAGCAAAAATGTTTTAGTTAAACAACAAAGAGTAAAAAGTGCGCCAAGTAACCCCGGTCTCCCCTACCACTTTCCTTAGTGTATTTTAAAATTGGAAAATGAAAATCTGGAAATTTAACAATATAGCGGTCGAAAGTAATGCTAAAAAATAATCCTTTTATAAATAATTAAGGTTTAATGGTATGAGAATAAATATAATTGATACCTGACGGTTCAAATCTCGGGATAATTAATTCAAAATAATTTTCCGTCTTTGGGATTAGAGCCCTTTTCTTTGTAGCAGCTAATAACAAAAGTTTTTCCGCTTCCTGTTCCTCTTCGTCGTCGAAAATTATGTCGACAGCTGTTATAATTAGCATTAATTCTTCTTCCTCAGCATTAGCTTTATTTTGTAAAAAAATTTAATTTGTAGAATTTAAATTCAAAATTTTTAAAAACTATATGTAATTAATAATTGAAGTGTATAAAAAACATTCAGATTTTTTTTATGTGACAGGGGAAGTTAAAAGGGACCTACAAGTCGAAAATAGTACATTGTGCACCAAGTGCGGAAAGAATCTATTTTCCGATGAGTTTGAAGTATGCTGCTCGAGTGAAACAAGAGCAGTAATCAAACTCGTCGGAAAAGCTTCTTTCGCACTTGATAATATGGAAAATTAAAAAAATTACGATTTATTTAACTAACGCTTGAAGGTATAGAAGGAATAATAATAAACAATTGTTTCAAAATAAATGACAATACTTTTAAGAATTTAATAACATTTTATATTACTTGAAATTACATATTTAATAAATTTAATATATTTTTTTTACAATAATTTACAATGATACCGTTAAATATAATTAATCAGAATTTATGCAAAATTTATTTATTGATATCCATTATGAGTATATTTTTGACAATAAATGAAAAACTGTAATTAAAAATAGTTTATAGAGATATAATTAAAAATATTGGATATAAAAATATTTTTTAAAAACTAAAAATTATTTTAATAAACATTTGTAAGTATACTATTGAATAATTAGAAAATGTTAATTCATTAACTAATTATATATAATTAAAAATTTTTAATATTCCTAAATAATAAAAATCTTGTAATAAAAAATAAATAAGTTAGCCTAGCTCAAAAGACAAATATTAAAACAATACTTTCAACATTAATCAGTAATTGGTAGAATTAAAATAAACAATTATAAAAATATATGAAAATCATTTGATAAAAAAAATAACTAAAAAAAATTAAAGTATTGTATATCTAATATTGTAAACAATAATAAGCATCAGAGGAACTATAATAAATTTTGAAAATTTTGTTCCTCTGCTTATTATTGTTTACAATATTAGATATATACAGTACTTTAATTTTTTTTAGTTATTTTTTTTATAAAATGATTTTCATATATTTTTATAATTGTTTATTTTAATTCTACCAATTACCGATCAATGTTGCAAGTATTGTTTTAATATTTGTGTGCGGAACCCGTTATTACAGTGCGAGTACAACTCGCACTTGTCCAATTTTTTCTTATTTATTAAATAATATTATTTATAATTAATTATATAAATATTATTTATAATATTATTTATTATTCTTATTAAACTAAAAAAAATTAAAAATTTTTTTTTTTTGATTTTCAAATTAAAAAATTTTTTGTTTTATTTTTTTTTTTTAAAAGTTTCTTAAATAAATTTTTTGTCGTCAGACTGTAATAATACACTAGGATACTAATTTTCAGCTCATTAGGTTAAATAATGTAAAAGTTAGGAAAAAAATTTTTTTTTTCAATTTTTTAGTTTTTCCTTGACAACGCTATGGCCATCATTACATATCAAGTTCTCTATATTTTTCCTGTAATCTACGAGTGAAAATACATATCTGGACCAAATTTGAGCTCTTTAGGTCAAATAGTTTAGCCGCTAGGGGGGGGGACACGATTTGGCTACGGACAACAGAGTCTCACCAATAGGGTTCCGCCGATACACCGTAGGTGTACGGAACCCTAAAAACGATGCATAAATATTGGGTCAAAATATATTTTAATGTTTTTGGGGTCGCTAATTACGAATCTGAAGTCAGATTTTTAAAATTAAAAATGGCGGATCCAATATGGCGGACGAATTTTAAAAAATTTCTTAAATTCCATTGAAACTTTTTACTCGGGGGTTTTTGGGTTCGCTTATTACGAATCTGAAGTCAGATTTTTAAAATTAAAAATGGCGGATCCAATATGGCAGGCGAATTTAAAAAAATTTCTTGAATTCGCTTGACACTTTTTACTTGGGGGTTTTTGGTGTCGCTGATTACAAATCTGAAGTTTAATTTGCAAAATTCGAAATGGCAAGTATAATATGGCCTTGAAAAAGTCCGATAAAAATAATTTTGCAATGCGGGACGATTGGGTGGCCTTGCAAAAGACCGATCGAAATAATATTATTGCAATGCGCAATTATTAAGTGGTCTTTTAAAAAGCCGATTGATATAATATTGCAATGCGCAGATGTTAAGTGGCATTGAAAAAGGCCGATTGATATAATATTGCAATATGCAATTATTAACTGGCCTTGAAAAAGGCCGATTGATATATTATTGCAATGTGCAAAGATTAAGTGGTCTTGAAAAAGGGCGATTGATATAATATTGCAATGTGCAATGATTGGGTGGCCTTGAAAAAGGCCGATTGATATTATATTGCAATGGGCAATTTCAGTATGCATCTTGCTTCTGAACGAACCTACTGCAACTTCGACTTCGCCGCCTTTCGGATAAACAAAGAACTGTAATGTAAAACGCGCAAATTTTTAAAAATGATGTAGGCTTTGTAAATAATACAGAGCAAAATTAAGATCAATCAGCATAAAAAATTGAGTCTTTATAATTTAAATAATATTTCATGCAAAATAATTAATATTGTTTTATTATTTAATTAATAAAACTTAAAAAATAAATAGAATGCAAATTGAAATTTTCATTAAATGAACACGATTTATATAAAACTTTTTACTCAGGGGTTTTCGAGGTCGCCGATTGGGAATCTAAAGTCCAATTTGCAAAATTAAAAATGGCGGATCCAATATGGCGTACGTATGTTGTAAAAATTCGTTATTCTTGAGAAATTTCGTAAAAGATTAAAGGATTTTCATAAAACAATTTTCTCACGGGTTTTCGGTGTTGTTGAATTCGAATAATTTGTCAGATTTTTAAAATTTTAAGTGGCGGACTTATAATGGCAGACGACTTTTTGAAAATCATATGCAATTCACTTGAAAATTGTTATTTCCGGTTTCCAAAACCTCCGAGTAAAAAGTTTCAAGCGAATTCAATAAGTTTGTTCAAATTTGTCTGCCATATTGGGTCCAACATTTTAAATTTTGCAAATTAGACTTCAGATTCGTAATCCGTGACCTCGAAAACCCCCGAGTAAAAAGTGTCAAGCGAATTGAAGATATTTTTTTAAATTTTCCCGCCATATTGGATCCGCTATTTTAAATTTTGAGAATCTGACTTCAGATTCGTAATAAGCGACCCCAAAAATCCCCGAGTATTAAGTTTCAAGCGAATTCAATTTTTTTTTTAAATTCGTCCGCCATATTGGATCCGCCATTTTGAATTTTGAAAATCTGACTTCAGATTCGTAATCAGCGACCCCAAAAACATTAAAATCTATTTTGACCCAATATTTATGCATCGTTTTTTAAAAGTAATTTATAAATATATTTACTTATTTTCGAGTTTAGCCTCTTCCAATTGACGTAGTAAGGACGCCATTTTGAATTTTCAATTCTGCCACTTTGCTATTGAAAGGGGATGTCATGACAAGTATTTTTATGTGCATAACTTGTATTTTGATTGCATAGAATTTTGGGCACAGCTTTAGGCCGTTTGACGTGAAACGTCCCATATATATATATCTCAATTGATATTGAGAAAAAATGTTGATTTATTTAAAATATTTGAATTAATCTTACCTGCTGCCATTTTTTTGTAACTGTTTTTCTTTAACTACTCCTGCAAGAGAAACAGTTACTACCAGTAGATTCCACCAACAAATTTGTGCACAATTCAGGGTGTCTACTGTAAATGAGATTGAAAATTCCAGGACTTTTTCAGGACAAATTTCTTATTTTTCCAGGACATTAAAATGGATAAATGTATTTTGTACAATAGTTAGAATAATTGATAATATACAAAGGACGAGGTAGTGCAATTTTGTTCCCTTCTGTTCTTCAAAACAACTCTTCTTGGCACACTATGCACTATCAAAATTACTTTCTTCATAAATTATATTAACAATCTACTTTGTAGAAACCCATATTTCTTCAATCAAATGACGATTTGAAATTTACTTTTTAATAGATAAAAAATAGATTTTAACTGATAGTTTTTATGTAACATATTCAGATATGCAAGTATTTAGATTATTTAACTGAAATTCTAATTGTTAAATTATCCTCATATTTTATCAAAATAATAGAAGCGATTAGGTACTTCAAAATATTACTGGTTCATGTAATTTGTAAAGAAAGTGATTTTGTGTGAAGGAAGCATTAAGGGAAAATAAAATAATTTTGACTTTAAACATTGCTGTTATACATTGAATTAAGGAACCTTTATTATTAATAAATATTATTATTAATAAACTTTGAAGTAAAACATATAATTTTTCATTATAAACATAACATATTTCTTTCTACTTATTTTATTAATTTTTTAAACTTTTCAATTGTTTTTATTTTAAATAAATTAAATAATTTTAATCAACTGTACACAATGAAACATTAAACTTAAGTAATTTTTTTTTACTTATTTCATAAATTTTTTTAGCTTCATGACTTTATCATCAAAAAGGTCTGCTTCTTCTTTAGCAGCTTGTAAAAGTCTTCGTTTTTTCGCTTCTAATTCCTTTACCACTTCAGCAGCTTTTCTTTTTTCATTTCTTTTTGCATCCTTTTCCTTCTTTTTTTGTTCTAAGGCTTCCCTTCTCTTAGCTGATGCATTTTTGAATGACAAAATCATTTGCTTATTAATAATTATGTTTTTGATTCCTCCAGCACTAAAAATAGCATCTTAAGTTGAACGCTGAGCTATTAACGTTGCCTCTGTGAGATTTTCGATTAAAAATTGTTTGTTTATTGAAAAACTTCTTTCAACCGCAGCATTTCCATGAAAAAGAATAAAAATTTTTTTCAAAAAACCTTTAAGTAACTCTGAAGCACCAGCTTGCACAAAAATTGGCATTAAAAAACATCAAGCTTAGTTTTGCGATTAAATTTTTCAATTTTTACCTTTTTTTAAAAAAAATTATTTTATGACATTCTCTCTTGATACGATCACCATCAACTGCACTTAGTTGATTTTTTTCCACTAAAACTTCCAGCAATATATTTAAACGTGCTTTACAAAGGTTTTCTTGTTTCATTAAATCTGGTGACAAGCAACTAGCCCCTCGAACGACTTTAAAAGACAGCGGACACTTCTCTAAGAATTTCAAACAGAAATTAATTAGAAATTTTCGACAGTCATTCCGAAACATCATTACATCAAGTTCTTTAATTCCTTTAATGGCTTTAAGAGCAGAAGTAGCTGCTAAACCAATATCAACTGTTTTCGCAGATCGTAAATTACTTTCATCTGAAAGATCAATGCAAATTAACTTTTTTGCACTATTAATTTTTTCCATAATGTCCGATTTGACAATCCTGCTCATTAAAGATTTTAACATCTCATATAAATCTTTGTACAAAAATGGTAACAGCGGCGCGTTACTTTGATAAAATTGTAAAAATGGTTCCAATTGAACTGACACGGAAATCATAAAACCTAGTTTCGCATCTAAAAGATTATCGTTCAAGAAATTTACCACAGTTTTGTAGTTTTCTGACATTGGAGGTTTTTTCTGGACGGCATTCACATATGTTCGTAAATGAGGCAACACTGTTTTTGCTCTTTCCATAACCTTAGAATTTTCTAACCATCTTTGGGCACAAAACTTTAAAGGAAAAATTTCACACGAAGTATGAAAAATGTAGTCTGCTCGCCGAGAAGGATAATTTTTAAACAAATTGTGTATGGCACATAAAAATTTATTAATTTGCCAATCTGTTTTTGAGTGACTTGTTTTATAACCTCCATTTACGACATGTAAGGAACACGTACCTGTGTCTAAAATTTCGCAGCATTCAACATCATTTTTTAAATAATTTTTAAGGTCAATTAAAAATTTTAAATTTACATTAAGTCCATCCATTGAAACCTGAATCATCTTATTTAGTTCTAGACCATTATCCTTTAGTGCAGATATAAAAGATGTTAGTAAATTTTCTGCTGTTGCGTGACCTAAGAAAACGGAAGTCAAATATCTGGTCTGCACTTCATTATTTTCCCAAAATCGAATTACCAAATCCATTTGTCCTTTTTGAATAACTTTATTCAAACATTCGTCAAAAGACACCGTGTATTCTGAACACTGTTTCACAGTAGAAGAAAGATTTCTTTGAAAGAAAGGTCCTAGTCCATATGTAATGACGTAAGATATTTTATCTTTATGCATCTGAAACTTCTTGGCGATTTCACTATCCGTAAACATAAGAGTAAATAATTCAGCTGCATTAGAAAACGCTCGAGTTGATCCTTTTTCACTGATTTGGCTTAGTGCCCACATGATTTCCGCACGAATTACTTTTTCATCAGAAATGAATTTGGAAATATTAGTGGCAGGCTTTGGAATATTATTATCAACTATCTGAACGTCATTGTTGTTATTTCTATCAGTCAAAGAATTGTTATTTTCAATATTGACAGTACTTTCCAGAACTCTAACAGGAGTGAAAACTTTTTGAGAATTATTTTTAATATTTTCCTTTGAAACATGCTTTTTTCCTTTCGCATGACTACGCAAGGCACTTATTCCCATATTACTGATGTCAATTGTACTGCTACATAAAATACAAAATGCTTTAGATTCCTTTTCACGAAGCCAGTAAAATTCGGGAAATTTATCCTCCATTAACCACTGCTTCTGAAAGTTACACGGTCTTTTGGCCATTTTAAACTGCGATTTCGAAATGATAACATAAAAACTAAAACACGAAAAAATGTATAACTAATTTATACATCAGTCATCAATCTGAAAAAAATGAATAATAAATTAAACCTTTTTTATGAATCGATCAAAATATTGCACACTTTTTATACCTGATAATAAAACTTACGCGACAAGATTAAATGTATACAACACAATACAATAAAACTAAAAACAATATCTGATGTAAATGCAAATGAACAACAAAACGTGAATGTCTGAAAAATAAACAGTCCGACATTTTACAAGAAGACAGGGTTGAGTCACTAAATGGGTAAGAAAGTTATAAAATATAATTTTAAGGTGAATTCCCAGTGTGTTTTGCATTATAAAGGCAACGTACGCATTGAAAATTGTTAAAGCGAGCTTAATTTGGAGTGTGTATTGTAAAGGGCCTAAACGAAAAACGTTTAGCCAATAGCAACTTCCGTTTCAATGGAAACCATTCTAATAGAAATTTCTTATTGGCTGAATGTTTTCCGTTTTATAAAATCAAAGCATAAAGTGTAAACAGAATTTCATGAGTGCAAGAAAGATAGCACTATTTCTCTTGCGCTTATGAAATTTAATTTATTTAATTTTGAAATTATTGAATATTAAAAAACAAAATATAAAAAATTCAAGGACAAAAGTTAAAAATTCAGGACATTTCAGGACATTTTTTCAAAATCCAGGACATTTCCAGGAATTCCAGGACAGAATGTACGGCACGTTTCACAAATTGTCGCAGACTGCAATTTCTGCTCCAATCAGAAGGAGAGGTTTACGTAACTGGCCACTTACAATCAAGTGACATTCCTGAAGTTATTTTTTTTAATTTGTTATCGTTTGAGCACCACTGGTCACTGTTTTCTATTACTAACAGTGATTGCCGAAAACACCCATTAACGAAAAACCCAAAAAACCCTGAAGAACACGTTTAAATCAAATTCCATCATTATTTTAAATAATTTCCGCTATGTTGGATCCGCCTTTGTGAATTTTAAAAATCTGACTTCAGATTTGTAATCAGCGACTCCAAAAACTCCCGAGTAAAAAGTTTTTAATGAATTTGATCAATTTAAACAAATTTACGCCATATTGGATCCGCTGTTGTTAATTTTAAATATCTGACTTCAGATTTGTAATTAGAGACCCCAATAGTCCTGACTAAGAACTTTGAAGTGAATTTGATTAATTTTAAAAAATAAGTCCGCCATATTAGATCCGCCATTTTGAATTTTAAAAATCTGACTTCATATTGGTAATCAGCGACCCCAAAAACCCCCGAGTAACAAGTTTCAAGTGAATTTAATCAATTTTTGAAAAAGTTGTCCGCCATATTGGATTCGCCATTTTGAATTTTGAAAATATGAAAAATCCGACTTCAGATTCTTAATCAGTGTACCTGAAAACCCCCTAAAGTGTACTTAGTTTTTAAATTCCTTGACTAAAAAAATGTATGCTTCAAAGGGTTAATGACTATTACACCAACTAATGTGGAATCTGAACGAGCATTTTCTGCCGCAGGATATCTTTGTAATAAAGTTAGAAGTAGTTTAGCAGATAAAACCATCGATACTCTTTGTTTCTTAACCCGTTGACTGTCGCTGACGCATATATGTGACCGTGTCTGAGAAAAGGGACCTACTTACCAAAAAATTGATTTTTCTATGATGGTTTCTTATAGTTTAAGGTTCTAGAAATACAATGCCATCAGTCCTGATTGTTAAAAAAAATTTTTTGCAATTGTTTAAACAAATTAAGAAAAAATTTTTTTTTAATTTTTTTGAAAATATAGGTAATTTTAAGACAAAAATTACTCTTAGTTGTCTAAGTGTCAAGAATATTTCCCCTTAATCTTAAATTGAATGCCAAAACCATTTACAAAAAATTCGACTTAATTCCTCGAAGATGATCCCTAAGTATACCCGTCATCGGCAACCTGGTTGTGCAAGTAAAAAAATAACTATGGATTATTGTATAGTTCAGAATTATTCATTATTGTATCAGTTCTGAACTTGCATAAAAAATTTCAGACCTCTAGGACATCCGGAAGTCTTTTAAATTAATTTTGAAAATTCCATAATTTGACTTTTGCAAAGTAAATTGTTTATAACAATTACAGGGTTGTTTGAACAATTATTTAACCATGAAAATTGGATTTAGCATAAAAAAATACATAAAGAACACTCATCATGTTAATTTAAAATGTAAAATGTTTCAAGAAATCTAATTTATTTGGATAGAAAACTTTAAACGCGTTTTTCTCGAAAAGTTGATTTTAGTAAGTAGGTCCCTTTTCTCAGACCCGGTCACATATGCGCAAAACTAAACTGGCCAAAAGTGTTCATGACGCATATATGCGCAACTTAAAAAAGGTGATTAAAAACTTCTTAAATGTTCCTGAAACCGGTTACTCGGGGGTTTTCAAGGTCGCTGATTACGAATATGACATTAGTTTTCGAAATTCAAAATGGTGGATCCAAAATGTCGAAAATTTTTTCTAAATTCGTCGAATTTGCTTAAAACTGAATACTCGGGGGCTTTTTGGGTCGATGATTACGAATCTGACATTAGTTCTTCAGGGTATTTAACGAAATTTTATTTTACTAAAAATTATCATACTGATGTCAAATTAACAAGTTTCAAACAAATTCAATAAATTTTAAAAAATTTCCGCCATATTGAACTAGATATTTTGAATTATAAAAAACAAATTTCAGATTCATAGTCAGCGACCCTGGAAATCCCAAAGTATTTAGTTTTAAGCCAATCTGAGTAACAAGTTTCAAGCAAATTCGACGAATTTGAAAAAATTTCCGCCATCTTGGATCCGCTATTTTGAATTTTAAAAAACTGATGTCAGAACCTTAGGGTACTAAGTTTCATAAAAATCCATTAAAAAGGCCGTAGCAGTATAAGCATGTAAAAATGGCCCCCTCTTGGATTTTTTTTTTTGCTTAGGGACTTTTGGGAAATCTGCCTACAGATACCTTGCATTCCGCACTCCAAGGTTATGTGGGGTTGGTATGATAAAAAAAACAAAAGGAAATATAAAAAAAGAAAAATAAATAAATGTTACAATAAATTTAACAAACTGTCGACCTACTACCAGCCCGACCCACTAAAACCCGTAACCCTTCGTTTGGAGCCCTTTACCCTCCCTCGGAACTGTCGTAAGACTTTAGCCTTTGAGGGTGGCGCTCCAACTCTGTCGCTAATGCGACTTTCTGCTTGCCCCCTCTCTTGGATTGGGTCCATATTTAGGAAATAATTTTGACCTATTATGAGACTTATTTTCACGAAGTTTCAACTCGAAAAAAAAATTTTTGTTTTTGAGTTATACAATTTTTTTGAAAAATTCAAAAAAATTCCAAAATTTTTTTTTCCCTCTGAAATGGTTGAACCGATTTTCATTAAAAATTTTTTTTTGTACAATACAATATGAACAGTTAACAAAAAAAAATTTTCGACCAAATTCTAACAAAGAAAGTCAGTAAAAAGTGAGTAAAAAAAATTTTAAAAAAATTTTTTTTTAAAAACATTTTTTTTTTTAATTGAAATTTATTTTGCACAACCGACATTTTTTTCTATAAAATAATAGTCATTTCAAGAGTAACATATATTTTTTGCAAGATGATTGAAAGGGTACTTCATACTTTAAAAAATAAAAAACCGATTTTTGGCCCCTAAATAGTACAGTTTTCTTTATAAACGAGGGGCCAACATTTTTTAAAATTACATTAAAAATTAATTAAATTAAATTTCTAAAAAAGTTAATAATATTCGCCTGTTTATTGTAAATATTAATTTTTTAGTCAACTTTTCAAAAAAATTTACAAAAAAAAATTATTTTTGAAGTTTTTTTCAACTTTGGCATATTTTTTAATAATTGTAGAAAAAATTTTGAATTTACATAGGTTTAAGTTTTATCTTTAACTTAAGACCAAAAGAGTTTAAAAATCTTAATCGGTTCGTGAGATCCCAATATATATAGAAAATATCTACTGCTTTGATTCAAAAATAATATTTGTTTGAATAATTGTGTTTAATTTAAATATATTTTCTGTTTTGGTTTAAACAAAGAATATGTTTAAAAATGTTATGTTTGATTCAAACTTAAATGTTGATTAGAAATAATTTAAAATCAACCTTAAATTTTGTTTGAATTGAATACATTATTTTTATAAATGAACCAAAAAATATGTTTGAATTAAACTGAAATTTGTTTGACTGTATAGCAAAGTTATTTTAAGTTTGATTTAAACAAAATTTTTTTGAATCAAATAAATCGTTTTCTCAGTGATTGACATGTTTTTGGGCCGTGCGCGTGCAGCCGTACCGCGACCGGTAATTCCCGACGGTAGTGTACATCCATTTACTTTTTTAATAAACCTTGTACATAATAAAAAATCAATATTTACAATAAACAGGCATATATTATTAACTTTTTTAGAAATTTAATCTAATTAACCCATTAAGGACCAGACGGACGAAAAATTTCAATTGACTTTGAGGATCTCGTTTTTTAATAAAATGCATATATAAAAATTGACACAAACCATTTTTAATGTAAAAGTTACTCCTCTTTCAGATTCTGCTGTTAAAATTTGTTTATACCAAATTGTTAAAAAGTTATAAACAATTTTTTCCAAAAAAACACGATTTTTCGAGAAAAAATTTCATTTCAGACGTATTTTCAACTGAAAAAAGTAGGTGTATACTCTCAAAAGCTCAAAATATCGCGTCCATGGACCCTCAGCTACACAACCCTAAAGCGACCAATTTTTTTATCAAAATGGCGGACGCTAATATGGCGGCTAAAACTAAAAAAATGACTCACATATAAAACATAGTGCTCCAACTTTTTCAAGCCACTGAAAACGCTTGAAACTCGTTAGTCGGGGGTTCTTGGGGTCGCTGATTACGAATATGATGTCAGTTTTCAAAAATTCAAAATGGTGGATCCAATATGGCGAACGAGTTTTGTAAAAATTAATTGGATTCACCTGAAACTCTCTACTCAGGGGTTCTTGGGGTCGCTGATTACGAATATGATATCAGTTTTCAAAAATGCAAAATGGCGGATTTAATATGGCGGATCAGTTTTAAAAAAAATTTTGGATTCACCTGAAAATCTCTACTCGGCGGTTCTTGGAGTAGCTGATTACGAATATGATGTCAGTTTTCAAAAATTCAAAATGGCGGATCCAATATGGCGAACGAGTTTTGTAAAAATTAATTGGATTCACCTGAAACTCTTTACTCGGGGGTTCTTGGGGTCGCTGATTACGAATATGATATCAGTTTTCAAAAATGCAAAATGTCGGATCCAATATGGCGGATCAGTTTTGAAAAAAAAATTTTGATTCACCTGAAAATCTCTACTCGGGCGTTCTTGGGGTCGCTGATTACAAATATGATGTCAGTTTTCAAAAATTCAAAATGGCGGATCCAATATGGCAGATAAGTTTTGTAAAAATTAATTGGATTGACCTGAAACTCTACTCAGTGGTTTTTTGGACCGCTGATTACGAATATAATGTCAGTTTCCAAATCAGCGACCTTAAAATCTCTGAACTAGAATTTTAAAAAACTGACATAAGATTTGTAATCAGTGACCCTGAAAACCCAGAAGTCAATCAGGATAATTTTTTTAAAATTCTGTCATATTGGAACTGTCATTTTAAATTTTAAAGAACTTACATCGAATTTATAATCAGTGATCCTAAAAACACCCGAGTGACGAGTTTTGATTAAATTTGACATTTTAACACTTAAACCGCACACATACAACAACTGTTGGTAGAGCAGTTCCGCTATTGACTGTTGTGCAGCGCTACTTAACTTTGAACTCACAGCTCTATCAAAATTAGGCGAGTTGCTTTCCTAAACTTGACTACCAATGGCGTTGGCGAGCGGCTGCTTGACAAAAAGGTCAGCAGCTCTATCAAAAAGTAGAGTCGCTCGCCCAAAAAGGAGAGTAACTCGCCCAAAAATAAAGTGAGCTGTGCGTTTCTTTTTAACGCAGCAGTTCACCGCATTGAGCGAACAGCTCTACCAACAGTTTTTCAGTGTAGTCCAATATGGGCTAAGGCGTAGCCAAACCGCTAAACGCAAGAAATTCATCAGGAAATAAGGTGCAACTGCTACATGAAAAAGGCATGAATTGAAGTCACGGGGAAAAGCCTTGTTTTTTCTCTCTGTATAGGAATCCATCCTTAAACCTCACACTGGGTGTGCGACACCCGGGAGCTTTACTGTGTGCTCTTCAAGCTGGAATAGGATATTATCTTTTATAAAAATTATCTTATGTAGCTCAGTACATCTATTGTGAAGAAAAAAAGGTTTCATAATGATTCATTTAATCTTAATAACTACAAAAAAATTTCTTTAACTACTGAAATTACTTTAAACCGATAACTGGACATCAGCCACATAGAAATTTTTCGCCGTCAACTTCATAAAGTTATCAAATACACAAAGACACTTGGGAGAAAAACTTTACTTATGGAAAATAATGTTAAGTACAAAATGTACCTTTTGTAGCAAATATTTTATCTCAATATTTGAGAAAATATTTAAAACAGTAAAATTACAAAAAAAACAATCAATTTAAATTAAAGATCAATTAAATTAATTACCCATATAAACACTTTATATAACACAGATTAACGCAAAATTACATAAATAAAAATAACAAGATTAATTTATATAACATTTAATAATTTATTAATATTTATCTAAAGTCAAAAGCTTATTCTTTCTCTAAAATTAACTTTGGAGACGCGTCTCAGTCACATACACACAAAACATACATACATAAATAGATAAATATAATTATTATATACAATAAATATTTCAATGAAATCTCACATAAAATAAAGCATACAAATATAAAAACAAAATGATTCGAGTCAACCTTTTATCTAAAAATTTAAATTTGCTCTTAATAACAATACATTACATAAATCCCGAAAATTAAATAAACAATAAATATATATATTAAAAAATAATGGTACTCATCTCTCAAACAATTTTGTGTGGAGTTACCAAAATTATCCATATTCCAGGAATGTACTAAAGTTTTCCTCCTGCGATGGGAGTCCTGGATGAATGTTGTGAAATCCAAGATAGAGATGATGGATGATAATTAATTAAAATTCGGGACTATTATAACGGCCATACTTTAAATAAAAGAAAATAAACAAAATTTATAAACGCAACTCAAAGAAATTAAACATAAAACACTTGATAATTAAATAATGCACCTTTCCGTGTCCTCGGCCGGCACGTGAGAGCATGGCCATTTTTCTGGTGTGGTCGACAAAAGGCAAAACTCGAATAAAAATGAATTTTCCTAAATCGACAATGAAACCCAAATTAATCAATGCCCCACTCCTAGAGAACACGGAAATTACCAAATTGCAGAAATGTTAGACAGTCAGTATCATCCAGGAGCTCCCTATTATAAATATAATTAATAATCGACAAATACATGAAGTAACCGCTTCACTTCCAATAGCGATACATGTTCAATTTTTACGAAAAACCCCCGAGTAGAGTTTCAGGTAAATCCAATTAATTTTTAAAAAACTTATCCGCCATATTAGATCCGTCATTTTGAATTTTTGAAAACTGACATCATATTCGTAATCAGCGACCCCAAGAACCGAGTAGAGATTTTCAGGTGAATCCAAATTTTTTTCTAAACTGATCCGCCATATTGAATCCGCCATTTTGCATTTTTGAAAATTGATATCATATTTGTAATCAGCGACCCCAAGAACCCCCGAGTAGAGATTTTCAGATGAATCCAAATTTTTTTTAAAAAACTGATCCGTCATATTGAATCTGCCATTTTGCATTTTTGAAAACTGATATCATATTCGTAATCAGCGACCCCAAGAACCCCCAAGTAACAAGTTTCAGGCTTTTTCAGTGACTTGAAAAAGTTGGAGCACTATGTTTCATATGTGAGTCATTTTTTTAAGTTTTAGCCGCCATATTAGCGTCCGCCATTTTGAAAAAAATTGGTCGCTTCAGGGTTTTGTAGCTGAGGGTCCATGGACGCGACATTTTGAGCTTTTGAGAGTATCCACCTACTTTTTCAGGTGAAAATACGTCTGAAATGAAATTTTTTTCTCGAAAAATCGTGTTTTTTTGGAAAAAATTGTTTATAACTTTTTAACAATTTGGTATAAACAAATTTTAACAGCAGAATCTGAAAGAGAAGAAAATTTTACATTAAAAATGGTATGTAATAAATTAATTTTTTCGATTTTTGGAAGACGTATATAAAAACGACGTATATAAAAGAAGAAGACGTATATAAAAGAAAAACACTCTTTTACTTTTTTATAAAATAGACGACGTTTCGGTGGTCAGGTTCGCCACCATCATGAGGTCACTTTAATAGAAAATTTTTTTTAAAAAAATTAATACAACAAAATTTTTTTAAAATTTAAATTTAAACAAAAAATAAAAAACAATTTTTACCTAGTTAAAGTCAATAAAATAAACATCACGTCAATAAATTAAAAACATAAATAAACGCAATACAACAAAAAAATAAAATATTTAAATTTACAAATCACAAACATATTAAAACGAGTGATTAGTCAAACTGACTGAGCCGGTGACAATTTTCGCGTTATATACAGTCGATGGGGTCAATGACCCCATGGTATATGTTAATTTTTATATACGCATTTTAATAAAAAACGAGGTCCTCAAAGTCAATTGAAATTTTTCGTCCGTCTGGTCCTTAATGGGTTAATTTTTAATGTAATTTTAAAAAATGTTGGCCCCTCGTTTATATAGAAAACTGTACTATTTAGGGGCCAAAAATCGGTTTTTTATTTTTTAAAGTATGAAGTACCCTTTCAATCATCTTGCAAAAAATATATGTTACTCTTGAAATGACTATTATTTCATAAAAAAAAATGGCGGTTGTGCAAAAAAAATTTCAATAAAAAAAAATGTTTTTAAAAAAAAAATTTAAAAAAAATTTTTTTTTCTGACTTTTTACTGACTTTCTTTGTTAGAATTTGGTTGAAAATTTTTTTTTATTAACTGTTTATGTTGTATTGTACAAAAAAAAATTTTTAATGAAAATCGGTTCAAACATTTCGGAGGGAAAAAAAATTTTGGAATTTTTTTGAATTTTTCAAAAAAATTGTATAACTCAAAAACAAAATTTTTTTTCGAGTTGAAACTTGGTGAAAATAAGTCTCATAATAGGTCAAAATTATTCCCTAAATATGGACCCAATCCAAGAGGGGGCCATTTTTACATGCTTTTACTGCTACGGTCTTTTCATTTCCGAAAATCGTAGCTGATTCTTTTTTTGAAAAAACCTTTTTTTTTCCATTCCGTATCGAAAAAAACAGATACGTATTTTTTTATTTTTGATTAATTGTCAAAATTTTCGAGTTATGAATTTTCGAAATTATTGAGTTTAGAAAAAAGTTGTCAAAGAATGAAAGTTTTAGTTTTCTTTCGACTTTTGAGAAATGTAAACAAAAAAATTTTTTTTTAATTTTTTATTAAAAATTTAAAAAAAAATTTTTTTTATTAACAAATTAATTTTTTTTAACTTTGGGCCAGATTTTTTTTTTTTTTAATTTATTTATACCTTATAGGTAATATAGTGGAGATTTTTCAAAAAGTCCCGAGATGGCCCTGATGTGTTAAATGAGTTTGAAAACATTATCAAAAATCACTTGCAAGCATCACAGTAGGATTTCTTTTACAATTAACTTTTTAAAACTGTCTACAGCGTATAATTTTTAATCTATTTGAGTGTTTTTTGTCTTAAATTAAAGAGTCTATGCTGTAAACATTTTTAAAAGTTAATTGTAAAATAATCCCTTTGTGATGCTTGCAAGTGATTTTTGAAAATGTTTTAAAACTCATTTAACACATCAGGCCCATTTCGGGATTTTTTGGAAAATCTTCTCAATATTATGAGGAATAAATAAATTTAAAAAAAAAATAAAAAAAATCCGGCCTAAAGTTAAAAAAATTAATTTGTTTATAAAAAAAAATTTAAAAAAAATTTTTTTAAATAAAAAATTAAAAAAAAAATTTTTGTTTACATTTCTTAAAAGTCGAAAGAAAACTAAAACTTTCGTTTTTTGACAACTTTTTCTTTCAATATTTTCGGATTTATAAGCTACTGAATATAGGTCTAAAATTACAAGTCCAAAATTTCGAAAATTCATAACTCGAAAATTTTGACAATTGAAACAATAATAAAAAATAGGTATATCTGTTTTTTTCGATACGGAATAGAAAAAAAATATTTTTGACCGATTTTTAGAGGTCGACTAAAATCTCACGTGGAATTGCCCATATATGGGTGATTCTCCCGAAATACTCCTTTTTGTGAGTTACAAACAGAAAAGAAAAAAAATTATTATTTATGGATTAATGCAGTCAATTATATTGAGCTTTCAAAAATCTACCACCTCTATAGCATGATCATGCTAACTTTTAGCTTTTAAAGTATATATTTTAAATTAAAATTTACAAAAAAATTAAGAGGTTAAAATTTGGCGCCGGCGTTTTTTATTATATATATTTTTCTATTTACAAAAAATTATTTAAATATTATAATTTATTAATATTATCTATAAATTTTATAGATTTTGAAATACTTACAGTTATCAAAAATCTCTTTTAACAATTGTCAAAAATTATTTTTCATACATTTTAGGTTCACTTTTCACTGGCAGTTTGTAAACAACCGACAATCATATCAATTTTTAATTTTTATTCAAAAAAGTGAGAGGAATGACGATTTCAACATTTTTTAATTTTATTTAATTGACAAATAATTTTCCTCCAGCTTAGAATGCCCTATCATGTTTATAAAGGATAACTTTATGTGAAAAAAATTTGCGATCAATTTATATACATTAATATTGTTTTTATTAGGGGTGAGAGGAATGATGCTTTAGGTTGTGAATCTCTGCTTACGTCTCAATTTTAATTTTTTTAACGCAAAATAATGACATTTTTTAAAAAGAAACTTAAGAAATTAATATTAGAGATGTTAATTTAAATATTGATCACAATAATTAATCAATATCTCTACCCACAGCAAAAATATTGGATAATATTCAACGAGTGAGAGGAATGACGCGGTACTACATGACAAATTTCATTTTCTATATTTAAAAAAACTACACGACATATTTTATTCATATTTTAGAAAATTATTTTTAAATATCATAACTTTTAGAAACAATTAATAAAGTACCAATTTTCATGTTTTAAATAATTGTTTTACGTATTGAAAAAATGAAAAGCACTTAGATTACAGGTTAGAAAATCGATTTTGGGGTGGTAAAATATTTAAAAAATGTATTAAACAATAAAATTTTACAACTTTTTTTTCCAGAACATTTAGAAAAAGTGATAAAATAGGGAAATATGACTTGGTATTTTCCCAAATGATTATAATTATTTAGAAAATCTTGACTACATGCAAAATGAGGTTTTTTGGAGAATCACCCATATATGTTTTTTCAAAAAAAGAATCAGCTACGATTTTCGGAAATGAAAATTTGGAATCTTAGAACGATTCCAGATAAAACTGCGTTAGCACAATTTTGACTCATTTTAGGTAAACCTAAAAGTGCTTGAAGACCACCGTGAATTATATATTAAAAATTTTTGGAAAATAATTGAATTTTTTTGAAAAATTTCTTTAATTTATTGAATACAACCGAATTTTTTAATAATTGTATTGAAAATAATTGAATACCTGAGAAGAATTTTATTATTTATAAAAAATACTTAAATTCTTGCGAAGAATTTAATTCAATTTATTTTTAAAAAAAATCGAATTGTTAAAAATTATTTCATTAAAATCTTTGAAAATTAATTTTAATAAAAATTTTAAAAATAATTACATTTTTCGAGAAATTCCATTAACATTGTACCAAAAATAATTTGAAATTCTGTGATGACTTTTATTATTTATGAAAATAATTGAAAACCTACATACCTATAGAATTTTATTATTTATAAAAATAATTGAATTCCTGGTAATTTTAGTAAATTAAAAAAGAAATTGTTTCAACTAAGACTATTTCCTTATGATCAATTGCGTCATAGTAATATTTATTGCAATAAATTTAATTTAATTTAATTTAATTTAGTTTGATTTTTAATTTGCCTAAAACGGCCTTTTCAAAACCCGAATTGCCTAGGGAAATCGGGTTTTGCCTAGGCAATTCGGGTTTGGCCTATGAATCTCTAGGAAATTCGGGTTTTGCCTGGACTTCGGGTTTTGCCGGTAACGTATATTTATATAGGGTGATGTAGGGTGATGTGCAACGTTTTTTTTCGTTGGACGAAAAACATGTCAAATAATTAAATTTTTGAATATTTCAAAATTAAATGACTTAGAGGTATTATAATAGAATATTTCTGCATTATTAGATTTTCATAATTTTAAATTTTTCCTACAAATTTTTTGCTTTTTCAAAAACGTCTGTTTTTGCATTTTCCAAAAAAGTTGGGGTGATGTGCAACACCAGTAAAATTCAGGTATGTAATGCATAAATATCGATAAAAATCTCTTTAATTATTAATTTTATGCTTCTTCAATGCAAACTAATCGAAATCTGCCAAAAAAAAATTACTAAGGTATAGTTGACCTCTGAAAAGTGGAGATTTCACCAAAGAAAAAAATTTTTTTTTGTTTAATTTTTTATTTATTAATAACTGAATGAGGAAGATAATTAAAGGAAAATAACTAAGAATTTTTTATTTATCATGTGAATCGCAGTTATGGCACGTAAAAAGTAGTTACGTCCACCCCAAAAAAAAGCGTTGCACATCACCCCAAATATGATATTTTGCAAAAAAAGATTTGTACGCAATACAATGCAATGCAATGGAAACACAAAATATAAAAATATATTTAAAAACACTTAAATAAGAAACAATAAGCACATTCTTATCTATAAAATAAATTAAAACCCTTCACGAAACGACTAGAAATGTAAAGCTCGAGAAATATTTCCTTCTATAGAAATTTAAGTCAACTTACGTACAGCAAACCTAGCTGCGAGCTGTCTCGTGAGTTTTATATAAAAAACAAGCTACTGAGGACACAAACAAATGGCAATACTTAACTCTGTTCAATATCGAACTGTAGATCAGAAATCGGCGGTGTTGCACATCCCCCCATGTTTCGCATCACCCCACATCACCCTATATATATCAATTAAACATAACATACTACAATGTAAACTCCAATATTATATATTTTTTAATAAATAATATTAGGTTTTCCTAATTTCATAGCTAGGATTCAGCTCGATGCTTTTTTGTTTTTACCAGAAAACAAGTGAATCGCGAAATTCTAGTTTAGTTTCGTTAGCTTGTTAATGATTAACATAGTTAGCATAATATAATATAAATCGTAAAGTACTTTAAATTAAAAATTTTCCGAAATAATTTAACGGTAATTTCCTTGAAAATGGTTCAGCCTAATAAGTTTTGCAATCCATGTGGGAAAAAAATCATTCTCGTATATAGAAAAATCTGAAACAAGAGAACGAAAATTAGTCTTTAGTCTTTTCTAATCTAGTTGAAAAATATATTTGAGATTCGTGTAAACAATTATTTATAAAGAACAAAATTAATTAAACATAACATACTGTAATGTAAATTACAATACTGTATATTCTTTAATATATATTATTTGTCTAGGATTCAGCTCGATGCTTTTTTGTTTTTACTAAAAAACAAGTGAATCACGAAACTTTCGTTCAGTGTTTTTAGCTTTTTAATAGCTAACATAGTTAGGACAATACCTATGAAGTAAATCGCGAAGTATTTTAAATTGAAATTTTTTTGAAATAATTTAAGGGTAATTTTCTTAAAAATGGTTCAGCCTAATAAGTGTTGCAATCCATGTGGGGGAAAAATCATTCTCATGTATACAAAAATTTAAAACAAGTGCTAGTTGGAAAATAGGTTTGTTATCCGTGTAGACAATTGTTTATAAAGAAGAAAATGACGAAACCAGTGCAAGCACATAGCATTCCTGGAAATAAAAAAATCGAAAGTTGTTCAAGTGATAGTTCAGATTCTGACAATGAATTACGCGATCTTTTATATGAAGCGGCAAATGTAAAGTTTAAAAGAAGGAAGTTAACAACTGACGTAGAATCGAAACAAATTAATGACATTAGACTTGCTATGTCGAAAGCCCTTTCAAGAAGAGAAAAAATCATGTTGTTAACTACATTGCCAAGCGACTGGAGTATTCGAAAAATACAACATTAATTCAATGTTTCTCGCAGAATGGCTTCAATGGCATAAAAATTAAGGAAGTTATCCAGTTACGGCACTCAACCTCAGTCGAAAAGTAGTCGTCCAATTTCTTCCGATATTATTGAAAAAGTCGAGAAGTTTTACGCCTTAGATGATTGCAGTCGAGTTATGCCGGCCAAAAAAGATTGTATTCCTATTGTAAAAAATGGTAAAAAGCAATATCTGTTAAAAAGATTATTGCTATTTGATATTAAAATCATTCATGAGAAATTTACATTGAAATATCCTGACAATAAAATAGGTTTATCTCTTTTTACCAAGTTTCGCCCACGAAATTGCATCCCCATGGGATGTAGTGGTAGCTATAACGTCTGTGTGTGTAAAACACATCAGAATATGAAGTTTAAATTAACTACAATAAATGATGCTTTAAAAAATGTAATGGGTCGTTAGGATTTTACAACAACTAATATTCTTAAACAAATGATTTTCAAAAATCCAACACCAGCTTGTTATTTTTTGGCTTGTCGCAATTGTCCCGGTACTAAATCATTTCTCGATTTAATGCGTACATAATTTTATGAGTGTAACATTCAGGAAATAAGTTTTACACAGTGGAAGTCTACCGATAGGTAAAAAATTTTTATTATATACTATAATACACTAAAAATTTTTTTAGAATTTGTTTTAAGAAAAGGATAGTTTCTTATTTATTATTATTTATGATTTCACTTTTTAAAATTCTCTTTTTTATTTTTTTATGTGCTATATTTTTACTTTTATTTTTTATTAGTGCAAAAAAATATATGTTTACAAAGATTATTATCATATACTCATAAAATAAATATTTACTATCAGAGTTTTTTTTAGTTTTGTTAGATTACAAATTTTGTTATAAATTTATAAAAATTTCCCTGACTTTTCCATGACTTTCCTGAGCGCAGGACACTCTGACTATTATAAATTATTATTTAATATCAATATTATTCTAGGCCTGAAATATCTATTGAAACGCAATCGATTAAAGACTTCGTTGAGACTCTGGATGATGAATTGTGTATCCTTTTGAAGCATGATTTTCTTGCCAATTCACAAGGCGATCACTTGAAGCAATTAATTACAAAATTCAATTAAGCAGGGAGTATTTATTGTAATGCTTGACTTTGCTGAACATTATATACATTTTTTATTCAAGATGTTATTCAGGCTCATCACTGGAATAATGACCAAGTGACAATTCATCCCTACGTTTTATATTACCAGCGTAATAATAATCTGGAACATCACAACGTTGTGATTGTTTTAGAATGTAATAAACACGATGCGATTGCCGTTAATTTGTTTAACAAAAAAATGATTTTATATTTAAAAAACATTCACGGGGAGCAAAATGTTAGAAAATTAATATTTTTTTCAGACGGAGCTGAGTCTCAGTATAAAAATAAATATAATTTTTCTAACGTTGCTAATTACAAAAAGACATTAGGAATAACAGTTGAATGGCACTTCTTTGACACTTCACACGGCAAAGGCGCTTGCGATGGTATTGGTGGGTTAATAAAATGTTTAGCGAAAAAAACCAGCCTTTAACGTTTTGTGGAAAATAAAATAACCACCCCTAACATTTTTTTTTCAATGTGCACAAGAATTTTTTAAAAAAATCGATTTTGCTTTCGGGAAAACAGCTGAATACAACGCAGAGTACAGATCTTTACAAAAAAGATATGAAAATGCAATTGCAGTTAAAAATACCCGTCCATTTCATTATTTTGAATTTGTTGACACAAATACCGTTTCATGTCAAATGTTCTCTGCAGCTCAAGAATTTGTTGAATGTAAAATATAGAGTAAGCTAAAACAAGCTGAAATCATTCAAGTTCGTAAAAAATTTATTAATATTCATAATTAAGAGATTTGTTTATTTTGTCATTTATATCAAATATATCTATATAAAATGTTAAATTATAATGAAATATAAATTTATTTAAACGAAAATTTTATATAAATAAACATATATTGTATAAAAAATATATCGTATAAAAACCTGGAGTGTAGCGCTAATGCACACAGGTGCCATGAGAGCCATGTTTGCGAGTCATGAATCGCTGTGCACCGCCACAGTTATTATTTAATATTTTTTTTCGTAATTAACGTACATTTTTTTCAAAACGGTTTTGTTTTCAGGAGAATGTGGGCAATACTAGGCAATTTTTTTTAAAGGCGCATAACAAAATTTTGTTCTAAAATTTTCAGGGTATAATTTTTACTCTACGAGGAGTAAAAAAAATTATTGTAGATAAAAAACAAAATTATTTTTTTAAAGTAATCCGTTTGAGAAATTCTGACCCTATTGCTATTTCACTAGTAGAAATTATTGAAAATATAGAATTAAATATAAAATTAGTGTTAGAGGATTATAACACTCTAGGATTTTAAAAAAATCAATTTTTTTTTGCTTTAAATTATTATTCCTTGAGGTTTCAAAAATAATATATATTGAAAGATTATTATCGTAAGAAATTCCTAAATAGTTTATTTTAGTTTCATGCAAGGATGTACGGCGCGTGGCGGGATAATTTAGATCAACTTAAAACTATAAACGCGATTATCTCAAAACTACATTTTTAGAGCTGGCCACAACAATAATTTTAACAATTTTGAGCCGATTAAATTCAAATTTTACATACATCTTTAACCCTTAAAGTACACACTTCAAAAACTTATGTGCGATACACACATTATCGATTTGTACCCTGCAATAGTTTGAAACCTTATATCTTTGTCTCAAATTGATGAAAATCAAACGATTTTTTTTAATCGATAAGAAATGTTCTGAGGAATATGAAAAATAAAGTTCTGTTGATATCAAATTAATTTGTTAAAAAATATTTAACAATAAACAATGACATGTTTTTAAGAATGGTACGCAATTATACAAAACACCTTGGTGATCTGTACTCAGTGTGTACTTTAAGGGTTAAAAATACATTGTTTATAGCATTACGTAGGATTTTTTTATATTGAAAAATTAATTTGTTATTAACAATCTACTGACAAATTTTAGTTCCAATTTTGATAGGTGAATATCAGAAGTATACCATTCGGACAAAAATCAAAATATAGGGAGCATTCTTTCTGAATCCGGGCACCCCCCTGCACATTTTATTTTTGAAGATAAAATGTTGTATGTGGACAATTCCACGTGAGATTTTAGTCAACCTCTTAAAATCGGCCAAAAATATTTATTTTCTAGTCTGTATCGAAAAAAACAGATACGTATTCTTTATTTTTGTTTACTTGTCCAAATTGTCGAGTTATGAATTTTAAAAATTCAAAATGGCGGATCCAAATGGCAGACATCTTTTATAAAAAATGATTCAATTTGCCTGAAAATTGTTACTCGGAGGTTTTCGGGGTCGCTGATTACGAATCTGAAATTACTTTCAATAAATAAACGTTAAATTATTGAATAATTGTACCGCCGGCATTTTCGTTACCCGATGTACACCGCGGGGAGGTTGCACGATCGGGATTTGTACATCGTTTAGCCCTGAAAAGGGCAGTTTGGTAAATACTGTTCAAAACTTTATAATAATCAAATTGAGCTGTTTATTTCCTAATAAAATTAACTAATTAATTAAAATTAGCGGATTTTAATTGCTATTATAAAGTTTTGATGTCTCTTGCTTTGAACAAGTGAATTTTTTTTGTCAGCAGTGGTAAGCAGCGAAGCAATTTCTTGTGGGAAACAGGCAGAGTGGTACATTGCAAGTTTTACACATCCATGATGTTCGCTTTTGGTCGACTTTAGTACTGCAATGAGCGCAGCGTCTAGGTGAAGCGATAATTTTAGGCATATGAGCTGATTGACTTTTTCTTTTTTCCTCTGACACTTTTGGTTTGTAAGAAGAGATTGTACTTAATTTACGTTTCTTCCCAGTTGAACTTGGTAGTTTGTGTCCTACCAATTCATCTACTAAACGTAGCGTAAAAAAGACAAGTTCTAATTCAGCATTATTTGACTGACCGCATACGGTGATGGTAACAAACAATAAACAAAATACTATCCATAGTTTGACGAAACAAATGACAAGCGCAAAAAAGACAAGTTATAAATCAGCAATATTTGACTGAACGCATATTTACGTTGATTATAACAAACAATAAACAAAACACTGTTGAGAGTTCAAAGGAACTAAAATACTAACTGGACTAAAGCAAATGAATTTTACTGAAAGCGAATTGCTTCGCTGCTTACCACTGCTGAAAATAAAATTCAATTGTTCAAAGAAAGACACATCAAAACTTTATAATAGCAATTAAAATCCGCTGATTTTAATTAATTAGTTAATTTTATTAGGAAATAAACAGCTCAATTTGATTATTATAAAGTTTTGAACAGTATTTACCAAACTGCCCTTTTCAGGGCTAAACGATGTACAAATCCCGATCGTGCAACCACCCCGCGGTGTACATCAGGTAACGCAAATGCCGACGGTACAATTATTCAATAATTTAACGTTTATTTATTGAAAGTAATTTCAGATTCGTAATCAGCGACCCTGAAAACTCCCCGAGTAACGACTTTCAAGCGATTTCGATCAATTCTAAAAAATTCGTCCGTTATATTGGATCCGCCATTTTGAATGATGGAAAACGGACTTCAGATTCGTAATCAGCGACCCAAAAAACCGCCGAGTGAAGACTTTCAATCAATTTCGATTGAATTTAAAAAAAAAAAATTTGTTCTTTAATTTATTTATTTATAGTTGTTTATAATTTCACGTAACCTCATTCGCTATCAATTTTTCGACATTTAACAATGTTTTGATTATTAATAAACAAAGATTTTTGGATTTTACTTGAAATAGACTGTATATAAACAGATATTTTCAGAATATAAAAGGTGGTAATCTGGGTTACCACTATGCCGCAAAGGGTTAATTGAAAAAAAAAATTTGTCAATCGGTTAAAAATTGTGGTCTAAAAATCAATTTGTCCAATAGCGTATTTTTTGCCCCGCTGTGCGCATGGCAAATTTTATTTCCATTAAGGGGTTGGGCAGTATGTCCAAAAAATCGCCCAAATTACCCTAAAAATATGTCCAATTGAGTGAATAACAAAGAAAAATAAAGTAATCTTTCACAAATTCGTTGTAATCTTTCTTGTAAAAGAGTCCTTGTCTGACTTTAAAGTTAGTGTTCTCATTTTTTACCCCCACATGGTGGGTTGGTGAAGTTTGAGAAATTGATTTCCATGGTAATTTACTTTATTTCTACCTCGATTTCTACATCTAAAACTGAATTTTCGCTTTTTCTGAATTGTTCGGATTTCCTTGATACTTGTACCTAGTACTTTTTCTGCACTTTCACCCTATATTAATGACTAGAATTAAATCGAGTAGCTAATTTTATATCTGAATTTTTTAAATCTTAACTCAGACTCTGATTCAACGACCCTAAAATTACTCACCGAGTAATAAGTTTTAATTAATTTCATTTACTTCCAAATTTGTTGACCACCATATTAGATCCACCATTTTGAATTTTTATAAACTAACATCATATTCGTAATCAGCGATACCAAAAACCTCCGAGTAACAAGCTTCAAGAAAATCTTAACACTTTTTAAAAAATCCACCATTTTAGATACGCCATTTTGAATTCTTTTATATATCCAATTTTGATGTTTTTAAAGTCACTGATTTCAAATCAGCATTCAGAAGAAGCGAAAATTCAATTTTTGATGTAAAAATTAAGTAAATTCCTGTCGAAATCAATTTTTCAAACTTCACCAACCTAGCACGCCTGTAAAAAGAAAACACTAACTAATTTTGAGGTCGGACTTCGTTTTTCTCTTTAGATGTAACTTAAGGAAGAGAACCTAACACACGGCAGTCCTGGCATTCGAAATTTGTTTTTTTTGTGCCTGTGTTTACTAGGACTACATGACAATTTAAAAAATAATATAAACAATCTTTCGCTGCCTTAATTAAATAAATACATCTTTTTTTAATAGTTTCCAATTGCCTTTATGGGAATTAGTACATCTACATCTGAAAAAATGAAAACAAAAATCATAAAAGCGTTATATGAGCAGGACAAAATGCAGAAGGTCGAAGTGATTGTTGGATTGTATAACGATGAATTGTTTAACCCTTTTAGTCCCAGTGGTCGATATATCGACCACCTTTAAGCTACCGATTTTTTTAACATAACTTAAAGAAAAACTTTAAATAATTGCATGTTTCTACAAATAGGGTTTAGTAGTTTTTTAACAAATTAATCTATATTATTATTTATGTTTTTTGTTATTAACAAACTTGTACACGGCAACACATTGTTAAACTTGACTGTAATAAAATAAAAACAGTAACATATACTTTAAATTATGGTCATTTTCTAAATTCTTGGGGTTTGCTGAATATTAATCTAAAATCAGATATGCAAATTCAAAATGGTAGATCCAATATGACGAAAAAAATTAAAAATTAAACAAATTTTCTTGAAAATGGTCTCTCGGGGGTTTTTGGGGTCGCTGATTACAAATCTAAAGTCAGTTTTTAAAAATTCAAAATGGCGGATCCAATATAGCGGACAAAAATTAAAAATTAAACAAATTTGCTCGAAAATTGTCTCTCGGGGGTTTTTGGGATCGCTGATTTCGAATCTAAAGTCAGTTTTTAATAATTAAAAATAGTAGATCCATAAATCCATATGGCGGACATTAAAAGTTACGAATATGGAAACACCCTTCTATATTTTAATACGGGCTTGGGATCGGCAATGGCAGAGATTTATTTCTTTTCTTTAAACTTTAAAAATTTTTTTTTGTTTTTTTAAAATGTTTTTATTAAATTTTTTAACACTTTTATTAATTTTTTTTATTTTTTGAATATTTTTATATTTGTCGTAACAAACGATAAAAGACAAGTGACGAAACATAAAAGACAATCAAGACAAAACAAAGGGACAATGACAAACGACAAAAAAACAATACTTCTCTTCTATTTTTAATATTATTGTTGTTATAGTCGTAACATTAGATTCGCCATTTAAAAATGTTGTAAGAATGATTCCAGATTTGTTTTTACACACCCAGCAAATTTCCAAGAAGTAGCATTCAGTCCTATATTGTCCATTTTTTATTTTTGACTATCATATTGTATCCATTATTTTAAAGTTAGAAAAACTGACTTCAGATTCGTAATCAGTGATCTAGAAAAAGCCTAAGCTATAATTTTTAAACAAATTTGATTGAGTTTTTCTTTCTGCGTCCAATATATTGAATCCTCTATTTTTAATTTTAATAAACTGACTTTTGATTTAGAATCACCGACTTCAAAAACCTCCAAATGCCAAATTTTAAGCAAATTTGTTTCATTTTTGAATTTTGTCCGCCATTTTGAATTTTAAAAAACTGACTCTAGATTCATAATCAGCGACCCCAAAAACCCTCGAGTGACAACTTTCAAGTAAATTTGTTTAATTTTTGTCCGACATATTGGATCCAACATTTTGAATTTTGAAAAATTGACTTTAGATTCGTAATCAGCGACCTTAAAATCCCCCGAGTGACAACTTTCAAGTAAAATTAAATAATTTTTAATTTTATAGTCCGCCATGTTGACTCCGACATTTTGAATTTTCAAAATTTTGAAAATCTGATTCCGGATTCGTAATCAGCGACCCCAAAACCATAGGTATTATACCTATTGTAGATATTTTTCAATCGCCCTAATTATGGGACTGAAAGGGTTAATGCCTTTAAGGGTATGTGGAACCAGCCAACTTCAATTAATATATGTATTATAGTCAGAATTCCTAAAAGGAGTTACCTAAAACCTTTTAATTTTCTTTTTTGTAGTAATGTGGTTATTTCAATAGTATTTTATATAAGAAATCATAATACTAAAGGATTTTGCAAAAAAAAAATTTGGTTAATGTTATTAACTATTGAAAATTTTGAACGTATTTAATTAAAAAATTAATTTCGCAAAAACTTATTGATCAATTTTAATGTTTCAAGTTGCATTTTATTTGTCTTGAAATAAAGTATAACTGACATTATTTTTAAATAAAAATATTTAATTTTAGTGAAAAAAGCAATTGTTTATTTATAAACAATTAAGAATAAATAGTGTTCTGGATGATTTTTTAAGTTAAAAAAATTACTAAAATGTTTTTTATATACCAGTGAAAAATATCCCGTTAAAAAAAATGGCACAAAGTTTTAAATTGTTTAAACTTAAGCATTTGTACCTCGGTGCAAGGCGCGACTCTGGTCCTTATTGAGCGTACCACGCGAATGACATAAAAAACACGTTCGCATTTTCTCACAGTATAAAAACTCTGCTTCTTAAACACTGCTTCTACCATTTTTACCCAAATGTTTAATTTTTTTGCTAAAATTATTACACACATACGGACACAGTATTTTCTACTAAAACATTACAGTCGTAAAGATAAAATTTTGATTGTTTTATTGTTTCTTTAATTGAAAAATTTACAATTAAATTAATGTGTTTTAAAATTAATTTTATATTCTCATATACTCACTCACGATTTATTTTCTTGTAGAAGTTTAAGCACACGTTCGGTCCTGGTATTTTAAAATAAATATAAACCGATCAAAAATATTTTTTCTGGAAAACATAGAAATAAGTAACATTAACATTTTTTATACCCGTATACTAATAACTTTTTCTAAAGAATAGTTTTAAAAAATATTTAAATCCAATTTGAATTTTAATTCTTGTCCTCACATTAATTTATTGTAAATGTCTCAAAATAATAAACAATAAAAACCAAAATTGTACCGGTATTACTGTAATTTTTTTAGTGGAAAATACTTGTACCGTAAATGTGTAATAATAATAATTCATATTTTCTTATTCAGAGAAATTGAAACAAATAGCTTTCCTCACATAACCACTGTCTACAGTTAATTTTAAAATACAAAGTTTTCAATAATTTATTTTTATTATAATGTTCTTGTATGCAAGGTGTTCTGTTTGGAATGAAACTTTACTAAATTATTAAGTGATTTAAAGGTCATGGTGATTTTTCTATCAAAAAACATAAAAATTATAATTCGTCTTGGTTATTTTAAAAAGTATTTAAATTAAAAATTCGTTTTTAGTAAATTATTTTCATAAATTTAAAAGTGGCATATTGATTTGTGAGGTTCTCAAAATGTTAACTTCAAGTTTAGTTACATTTTTTTAAAATTCATTATCAGATTTTGAGAGCTTGCTCCTTAATGAAAAATTTTAACAAACTACGTAAAACATCTGTATTTACCAATCAATAAGAAGAATAAATTAAATATTTCATTAAAAAAACATTAATTAAAAAATTATTTAAATAAATGAAGTGTTTAGGAAGCGCAGTCCTTACAGCGAGCAGGAACGATAACACGCGCGTGGTACGCTCAATAAGGACCAGAGTCGCGCCCTGCACCGCAGTACAAATGCTTAAGTTTAAACAATTTAAAACTTCGTGCCATTTTTTTCAATGGGATATTTTTCACTGGTTTATAAAGAACATTTTAGTAACTTTTTCAACTTAAAAAATTATCCAGAATGCCCACTATTTATTTTTAATTGTTTATAAATAAACAATTGCTTTTTTCACTAAAATTAAATATTTTTATTTAAAAATAATATTATTTACTTCATTTCAAGACAAATAAAATGCAACTTGAAACATTCAAATCGATCGATAAGTTTTTGAGAAATCAATTTTTTAATTAAATACGTTCAAAATTTCCAATAGTTATTAACATTAACAAAATTTTTTTTTTTGCAAAATCCTTTGGTATTATGTAAATATTTAGTAAATTCTTCCACAGTTATTTAATAAATTAATTTTTTCGATTTTTGGAAGACGTATATAAAAGGTAAAAGAAAAACACTCTTTTACTTTTTTATAAAATAGACGACGTTTCGGTGGTCAGGTTCGCCACCATCATCAAGTCACTTTAATAGAAAAATTTTTTTTAAAAAAATTAATACAACAAAATTTTTTAAAATTTAAATTTAAACAAAAAATAAAAAACAATTTTTACCTAGTTAAAGTCAATAAAATAAACATCACGTCAATTAATTAAAAACATAAATAAACGCAATACAACAAAAAAATAAAATATTTAAATTTACAAATCACAAACATATTAAAACGAGTGATTAGTCAAACTGACTGAGCCGGTGACAATTTTAGCGTTATATACAGTCGATGGGGTCAATGACCTCCAATCGAAATATTATGAATTATAACCATTATTTCAATTTATTAAGCAAAGGAAAATAGGAATTACTAAGAAACTGTATATCTTCCTTCTTGTTAATAGTAAAATTATTGCATTTAATATAAATCATCTCAGAAATTAATCGTTTTTTATAAGAAGTTTTATAATCTAAAATTTCTGCATCGTCAAAATTAAAAGAATGATTATATTCAGTTTGATGTTTGTTCACAACGGATTCGAGGTTTTTGTTTTTATGCTCGCTAATTCTTTTTTTCAAAGTACGCTTTGATTCACCAATATATGTTGCAGGGCAACTATTACAATTAAATTTATAAACAATATTATTCCGATCCCACTTTTTTGTCAAGTCCTTTCCTAATTTTATTACAGAGCTTAAGCTTTTTTCCACAATAGGAATAGAAAGTAAATTATATTTTTTTAAAATATTAGATAATTAATAATAGATATCATTGAAAGGAATACAGATTTTAGGTAGTTGTTGATAAATACTAACGACATTGTTAGTTTGTTTTTTATCTATTGTTTTATGAATTAATGTATGTTTTCGTTTTTTAATATTTTTTTGTATAAATTCTAAAGGGTAATCGTTGTGTTGCAAAATTTTAAAGATTCGTTTAATGTTTTCATTATGAAAGGACTTGTGAGACAATAAAATTGCTTTATCATATAAATTGTAAACAATGTTTTTCTTTTGTTGAATTGGATGACGTGAAAAATAATTTATCAATCTATTAGAAGAAATGGATTTTTGATACCAATTAGTGATGAGTTGATTGTTATTTTTTATTAATGTCATATCTAGGAAATTAATTTTATTATCCATTTCTAGTTCATGAGTAATTTTTAAATTAATATTAAACGAATTAAAAGTGTCAATGAAAAGTTCGACTTGATCTTTATGGACGCACAAAAGTGTGTCGTCCACATATCTATAATAAAATAGAGGAACACAATTGAAATTGTTTTTAAGCAAATTCAAACAATCAGTTTTCACGTCATCCATTACAATATCCGCAAAAAATGGAGATATCGGTGACACCATCGGAGTACCGTAAATGAATATAATCATTCTTTTAATTTTGACGATGCAGAAATTTTAGATTATCAAACTTCTTATAAACAACGATTAATTTCTGAGATGATTTATATTAAATGCAATAATTTTACTATTAACAAGAAGGAAGATATACAGTTTCTTAGTAATTCCTATTTTCCTTTGCTTAATAAATTGAAATAATGGTTATAATTCATAATATTTCGATTGCGGGTCATTGACCCCATCGACTGTATATAACGCGAAAATTGTCACCGGCTCAGTCAGTTTGACTAATTACTCGTTTTAATATGTTTGTGATTTGTAAATTTAAATATTTTATTTTTTTGTTGTATTGCGTTTATTTATGTTTTTAATTTATTGACGTGATGTTTATTTTATTGACTTTAACTAGGTAAAAATTGTTTTTTATTTTTTGTTTAAATTTAAATTTTAAAAAATTTTGTTGTATTAATTTTTTTAAAAAAATTTTTTCTATTAAAGTGACCTGATGATGGTGGCGAACCTGACCACCGAAACGTCGTCTATTTTATAAGAAAGTAAAAGAGTGTTTTTTCTTTTACCTTTTATATACGTCTTCCAAAAATCGAAAAAATTAATTTACTTTGGTATTATGATTTCTTATATAACCCAGTGGGCACACTTGTTCAAAAGACGTCCTAAGGCTGTCTTTTGGATTTGTACAAAAAGACGTCTTAAAGACGTCCTATACATGTTCTATGTCTTGGCCAATAGATGTCTTTAAGATGTCTAAAAGACGTCTTTTTCATTCAACATTTGAAAATAGAAAAATTTTCATAAATAGAAAATATTATTTTCTAAGTCCAACTTGGACTTTAAAATTTATAAATGTGAAATTCATTAAAATTTTTCTAAGTTAAATTCATTTCATTGACAAGTGAGATCGTTAACTTTGTAGAGGTTCATATCTGTCTTGAACGGCTGAGGTGCTTAAGGCGCAGTGCTTCAAGCCCAAGGTATCCGAGTTCGATCCCAGCTTCGTAGGAATTTTTTCATTATTTCTCCACATTGTATAAAAAATAAAATTAAACTTAAAATAAATTTAATACAATATTACTGAGTTTCAACTTAGAAAATGTTAAAAAAGAAATGTTTATTTAAGATCTGAAGGAATGTAAAAAGGACGTCCAAAAGACGTCTTTTACACGTGCTTTTTATGTCTTTCAGACGTCCAAAAGACGTCTTTAAAACGTACTTTAGACGTCCTTTCTTATGTCTTTTAGACGTCTTTTGGACCAGACATAAAATGTCTTTTAGTTGTCTTTTTGATGACTCAGAGACATTACCATCATTGTCTCCGAATTGTCCGCGGACAAAAAGGGACGTCTTTAAGACGTTCTTTAGACGCCCCTGTGCCCACTGGGAAAATACTATTAAAATAACCACATTACTACGAACAAGAAAATTAAAAGGTTTTGGGTGGCTCCTTTCAGGAATTCTGACTCAGTAATATTCCCACCGGTTTTCTTAAAAAATATAAAATAAATCTTGACAAAATATTAGAAAAATAATATTTTATTTATTGAGACATGGATCTCTAGTCCAATTAATACAAAAATTTTCTTTTAATTATTATTTTTCATTTAATAAAAAGTTTGATATTTTTTAAGAAAAAAAGATAATCAAATACAAATTAATATTGAAAAAACCGGACAAGTGTGAGTTGCACTCGCACTGAATTGGCGGGTTCCGTACAAAAATATAAGAATAATGCTTGTGATATTGTAACAGAAATTGGTAGAATTTTTTCAACTTTTGCATTATTTTGGTAAGTTGAATTTTCGACAATAGGTTAAAAATAAATAAAAAAGAAAAATTAAAGTATTATATATATTTTATATTGTAAGCATTAAGCAAAGGAACAAATATTTTGAAAATTTCCAATATTGGTTCCTCTGCTTATTGCTTATAATATAAAACAAATATAATACTTCAATTTTTCTTTTTTATTTATTTTTAACCTATTGTCGAAAATTCAACTTACCAAAATAATGCAAAAGTTGAAAAAATTCTACCAATTTCTGTTACAATATCACAAGCATTATTCTTATATTTTTGTACGGAACCCGCCAATTTAGTGCGAGTGCAACTCACACTTGTCCGGTTTTTTTTACATTAATTTTTTAATTTTTGTAAAAAATTTTTAAAAAATTAAAAAGAAATTTTTTAAAAAATTTTTTTAATAAATTTTTGTGAAGGTATCAAAAATACACAAAAAAAATAATTAAAAGAAAATAAATAATATTTTTTTTTTTTGAAATTTTTTTTTTTTTTTTGAAATTTTTTTTTTTTTGAAATTTTTTTTTTTTTTTTTTGAAAAATTTTTTTTTTTCAATTTAAAAATTTTTTTTTTTGAAAATTTTTGAAATAAATTTTTGGTGATCTGACTGTAAAAATATACTAATAAATTAATTTTTTTGTGAAAAATTTTTTAAAAATTTAAAAAAAAAAATTTTTTTAAAAAATTTTTTGTAATTAGACAGTGAAAATATAATAATTAACCAATTTTTAGTTAATTAGATCAAATAATATGGAAATTAAAAGTTTTTCATGGAAATTATCTAATACTCTATCTAACTATCTAATTATCTATCTAATTATCTAATTATCTAATGGAAATTAAAGCGTTTTTCCTTGACAACGCTATGGCCATCATTACATATCAAGTTCTCTATATTTTTCCTGTAATATTCGAGTAAAAATACACCAGCATGCAAAATTTCAGCTCTCCATGTCGAATAGTTTAGAAGTTAAGGGGGGGGGAATGGTCACTTTTTATGCATTTTTGGCCAAAAATCTTGTTATTTCCTTGACAACGCTATGCCGATCACGTCCAATCACATTCGCTATATTTTTCCAGTAATCTACGAGTGAAAATACATATCTGGACCAAATTTGAGCTCTTTAGGTCAAATAGTTTAGCCGCTAGGGGGGGGGACACGATTTGGCTACGGACGCCAGAGTCTCACCAATAGGGTTCCGCCGTTACACCGTAGGTGTACGGAACCCTAAAAAATGAATAAATTTATATTTTTTTATTCAAACTTTCATTCTTTTACAATTTTCGAGAAAAAAAGACAATCGAATACAAATTGTCATTGAAAAAAAATTAATGTTAACATAGAAAAATATAAATTTATTCATTTTTTTAAATATTAATTTGTATTTGATTGTCTTTTTATTTTTTTCTCAAAAAATATCAAACTTTTTATTAAATAAAAAAACATTTAAAAGCAAATTTTTGTACTGATTGGACTAGAGATCCATGTCTCAATAAATAAAATATTATTTTTCTTATATTTTGTCAAGATTTATTTTATATTTTTTAAGAAAACCGGTAGGAATATTAATTAATACATGTATTAATTGAAGTTGGCTGGTTCCACATACCCTTAAAAGCGTTTACGTCAATTCATCATACACAACTGACTGGCAGAACTTCAAACAAGTGTGTTACATATATTGACGCCTCCCGTTTATATAATGCTTAATAGAAAAACAAATGCGAGATCATTCTTATTCAGTTTTTAGTGCAAGACAATTCTTATTAACCTTTAAAGTGTTATACCGGTCTGACAGACCGCTATTAAAATTTTCTTTGCTTGTTACTTTTTTTCAAAGTATAATAAGAACTTGAACTTTTTAGTAGCTTCATATTTTATAAAAATCTGTTAGGAGACAACTTTTTCAAAAAATTTTATTCGTTAAATTTTGTAATATAAATAAATATTTGAAGTATAGCGGTCTTTGAGACCGGGGTTAGCTTTAAGTGAAAGTATATTCCAGTATATTCCCATGAGTGACGTCTGCGCAACTTGACGCGTAGCTAGTTCTACTGACAGTTCTCATAGACTACATTTATAAAATAAATAAAATAAATAAATGCATAATACAAAAATGACTTTTTTTGTTAAAAAGTAAAAAATATTTATAATAGTTGTCTTTTAAAAATTATAAATGACTAAAAAACTATCAAAAGGGAAAAGCGGTCTGACAGACCGGGGTTAGCACTGAGCGTGATTTTTCAACACTTAACACTTTAAAGGTTAAAGTTTCCGTGCAATAAAATGCTTATTCAAAATTCTATGCTAAAAAGTACAATTTGAAATTACCTTACACTATGAGTTTTATGAAATTTTCAATTCAATATAATTTTTAATTACAATTGTTCAAACAATATTTCTTACTACGTAAGAGATAATCCATGTTTAAATTTTCTAATAACAATAGATTCGCACTAAAATTCTCAGATATTTAATTGTAATTTAATATTAAAAAGATGATTTAGGGTTACATTTATTGTTCTGTCAGTGGAAATTGTTTTGCACACAATTTTGAATAAGCATTTTATTGCACGGAAATTTTAATAAGAATTGTCTTGCACTAAAAACTGAATAAGAATGATCTTGCATTTGTTTTTCTATAACCATTATATTAACGGGAGGCGTCGATATTTATAAACTAGCTGTCGTACTGTCTTTGACGGATTATAGTTTATACTAATACATTTAACAGGGTGTCTACCAACCGAAAAATAGCCGAGAATTTAATTTGACTGAAAAAACCGGTAATTTTCTTGGGTGTAGTTCCGAATAATTCTCTGGTTCAAATTAACTCAAAGTATACCACACCTACGTATAAATTATGTATAAAGGGAGTCAAATTGACTTTCTAGTTGGCATTAAAAAGTACCCAACCAAGACCCCACCCAAACTCAAACGTTTTTTTAAAAGTTCTTTTAAAAGTGCCCCTGAATAGAAGACCACACGGAACCTGACGAAGCCCGGCTCATCTCTTGTCCTGTTGCTTTCTTATGTAGAAAGGGAGTCAAATTGACTTTCTAGTTGGCATTACAAGGTACCCAACCTAGACGAGAACCCCCTCCAACGTTTTTTATAAACCCTTTTTAAAGTGCCCTTTCAAAGACCACACGGAACCTGACAAAGCCCGGCTCATCTCTTGTCCTCTTGCTTTCTAATGTAGAACAGTAGTCAAATAGACATTTAAATTGGCATTAAAGAGAACCCAATCCAGATTCGAACCTCTTTGAAACATAATAAATGCATAATAATAGTCAATTTTATGGTGTTTCTTATGGGTTTTACCATGAAGATGACCTGGTTGCCAATTTTTACTATGATTTTCGTAATCAGCGTACCAAAATACATAAGGAAACTTTATTTTGTTAAAATTAGATGTCCTTTTAAGTGAGAGTATATTTTAACCCGTTCCCCGACGAATTTTCTAATCTTAGATTCCTTAACGTATTTTCCTAACAACTACTTTTTTTTAATAGTTAATTTTTCCTAAAACTATTTTCCAAAATTATTTTTCCAAACTCAATTTTCTTAAAGTCTTTTTTTACTAAAGTCTTTTTTTCTGAACAATATCATTTTTCCACGAAGTTGAAGTTCACAACGTTGATCAACGAAAAAAAATTGTTTAACCCCTTGACTGCCGATGGCAAAGATCTTTGCCATTTCGGACTTTGCTCTGACTGCTATGCAAAATGCGACGCACGTTTCTGTTTTTAAATTCAATGAATTAAAAAAAAATATCCGATATAATGGATCCTCCATTTTGAATTTTAAAAAACTGACATAGAAATCGTCATCAGCGACCTCAGAAATCCCCGAGTGACAAGTTTTAAGCGAATCCAATTTAAAAAAAAATGTCTACCATATTGAATCCGCAATTTTTAATTTTTAAAAACTGACATCGGATTGATCATCAGCGACCCTAAAAACCCCCTAATGATAATTTTTAAGCGAATACAAAATTTAAAAAAAATGTCCGCCATATTGGATCAGCCATTTTTAATTTTGAAAAACCATCATCATATTCGTAGTCAGGGACCCCAAAACTCCCCGTGTAACAAATTTCAGGTAATTTTGATCTATTTTTAAAAATCCGTCCGCCATATTGCATCCGCCATTTTAAATTTTGAAAAACCGACATCAGATTCGTAATCAGCGACCCCAAAAACCCCCGAGTAACTTTTAGGTAATTTCGGTAGTCAGGATCCAACGAGATACGGTCCACTAAGGCTCACACTCAATTGAGAGGCAACCAACTCAATAGTAATAAAAGTGAGAGGCAACCAGCTCACGATTATTTAGGGACTTGCAAATAACTGGAAGAAATGGTATGAGTTCGCAAGAGGCGAAAATTTCTAAGTTCGATGTCACAAAAAATATTCTAAGTCCGTAAGTGGCGAAAATATTTCTAAGTTCGATGTCACAAAAAATATTCTAAGTCCGTAAGTGGAGAAAATATCCTAAGTGTCACTTCACAAAAATATTCTATGTCCGAAACCGGAGAAATTATTCTAAGTCCGAAAACGGGTAAAAGTTTCTAAGTATACAATTTGGAATTTTTCTAAGTGCGAAAGAGTTTTGCCGTGGTAGGTACACTGAAAAAAATTTGGGTGTGCAGCTGCACCAGCTAGTGACGCAGCATTCCCAAAAAGAGTATATATGCTGACCTGTGTTTGGGTACGCTGCGTACCTACTGTGGGTGCACAGGTGACCCACAGTGGTAGAGATGCAAGCCCATCAGACTGGGGCAACAGTCTGTGGGACATCTGCGTACCCCTTGTGGGTGCGCTGCGATCCCACAAAGCGAGTATCAGTGCTCTTACAAGTAAGAGAAAGCAGCGCCACCATGGCTGAGACGTCTCGGCGCTCAAATTTTTTTCAGTGTAGGCTTTTCCAAAACGTAAAGTGGGAGAAATTTCTCAAGAGAGAGGGTCAGTTTGCGCTTGTGCTTCTTATCTTTGACTCCGCGAAATGCGCGTACGGTTCACGCGTTTCGCTTGAGCCAGAGGCAAAGTCGCGCGTCTTCTCTCGAGTTTCCCTCTATCTTAAAAGATTCTTACACATCCCTATTCTAATTAATTCTAAAACTTAATTAACAATTAAAAATAATAACAAAACGTAGTTCTTAATACTAAAGTGATAATTTAATATTTATAAAGTAGGTTAAAATTATTCTTACACTTACGTAGTAATTATTATACCCTCGTAAGAATATATAATACCACGTATGTTGAATAACTTAACCTATTAAATATATAAGATTCCTCTTATGTCTATATAAAACAATTAATTATTCACTAATTATATTAGCACAAAATTAATATAACTATGTTCAAAACATATCGCACTTATACATATATATATAATACCGACATTAGATTCGTAATCAGCGGCCCCGAAAACCTCTGAGTAACAAGTTTCAGACAAATTATACGATTTTTTATTTTTGGCATTCTGAGCACATTTAGTGTTTTTCAGCCGGCAGTTAAGGGGTTAATCTATTCTAATATTATTTTAAATTCAATATTTAAATGTATAACAATTATTAACAGATCATTAACATCAGTCCATTTTTCTAAATATTTTTGTGGCAATATTGCAGCGTTTTTTTTATCAATTTACTAAGTGCACAATTTTTTTCGTTGATCAACGTTGTGGATTTCAACGTCGTATTTTTCCTAATATATATTTTTTATGACGATGCGATAAGCGATCCACAATTTTTTTATTGTTTTTTCAATAGCAACAAATATAAATGTCAAAAGTTTCAAAATTTTGATTGTAAATTAATATTTTGAGTCTAAATTAAAAATGTATCTCCATTGTAAAACAATGGAGATTGGTCCTCGAATTGTGGGCAAACAATTGTTTGTGGACGGTTTATATATTTCCACTTCATTTTTAAAATAAAATTTTTAGGAAATTAGGAAAATTTAATAACTTTCGGAATTTTCGCTTAGGAAATTCGTTTTTAGGAAACGTTGAAATTAGGAATCTAGAATTAGGAAAATCGGTAGGGAATCATTTTAACCACTTTTTATGGTATTTTATGGTTTTTGCATTTACCTCGAAAACTAACAATTTTAGGAGAAATTGCATAAAAAAATGTTTATTTTTGTAAAGTCTACATCTTTTGTAGGGAACATTTTGTGAAATTTTGCATTTTTTACGAGTTAAATGCAAAAAACCACCATTTTATGGTGTTTTTCATGGTTCCTACCATAAAGATGTCCTAGTCGCCAATTTTCACTATGATTTTCGTAATCAGCGCACCAAAATACGTAGGTGTAGTATACTTTAAGTTAATTTGAACCGGAGAACCATTCAGAACTTTATCCATCCCTGTTAGCTACCACAATGGAGAGATTTTGTATGGAAAAAAGTTGGGCGTCTCATCAAAATAAAGATACTCACAAAAGATTAGCTTGTTAGTTATCAAAGGGAAAAATGTACACGGGATCCTGAATTATTATATATAAATTGAAACCCCTCTACTTCTTTTATGTCAGATACGGTTACATACATTAGCACCAAATTTTTCTACTGGTCGTAACAAAAAGCTGGACCACACCATCGCCTTAAAGATTTACATAATTTGTCAATGGCTTTTTATATATTTTATTGAATACTTTTTGAAAAATTGACTTTTATTTTTTACAATTGGTTATAAATACTTTAGGAGGTGTTTTTTGAAGCCATAAGGAGTTAAAACATACAATAAATTTTTTTTTAATTCTAAAGCGAGTAGTACCTTAATTTAAAACACACTAAAAAAATTCATTTTTTCAAGTTTGATATTTTTTTTACCTATTAACCCCTTCACAGTGTATGACGTCTATAGAGGCAAAAATAATTCGTGCCACCAAAATGTATGACCGTTATAGCGGCATCTAAAAGGTAAATCTCTGTAATAAATAAAACATAAATATCAGTAAATATTCTAAAGTTTTTAGGGTCTCTGAGTCCAAATCTTTGGTCAGAATTAAAAAATTCAAAATAGCGGCTTTCATATCCCGACCAAAAAAATTTTTAAACTTTATAAATTTGGCTAAAAATGCTTATTTTGGGGGCTTTTGAGGTTTCTAAATCCAAATCTTTAGTCAAAATTTAAAAATTCAAAATAGCGGCTCCAAAATGGCGAACAAAAAAATTTTAAATCCGTAAACTTTGAAATTTTTCGTTCGCCATTTTGAATTTTTAAATTATAATCAAATATTTGGATTCAGCGACCACAAAAACATAAAATATAATGATATCAGGTATTAAAAGAAATAAAAAAAATTTAGCACATTGTGTCACGAAAACCTTATTTTGACTACACTGCTAACGGGTTAAACGTGTGTGAATAGTATTTAATTCTCATCCATAGGGGCACAAAAATTGTATATACTTTTAAGAAACGTAAGTTAGAATTAAAAATTTTAAGATGGCGGACCAAATATGGCGTCAAATATGAAGGGAACTTTGAAAGGTTTGGTCACTATTTTTCAAAATACCAAAATGTAATTAAATTTGCCTAAATTTTCTTACTCGGAAGCTTTTGGAGTCGCTGATTACGAATTCAATGTTATTTTTAAGAAAATCAAAATGTCGGACAAAAATTTTAAAAATTTATGCAATTGACCTTAATTTTGTCACTCGGAGGTTTTCGGGGTCGCTGATTACGAATTCGATTTTCGTTTTTAGTAAGTCAAAATGGCGGATTAATAAAGTTTTTACATAATGCAACTGATCTTAATTTTGTCACTCTGTGGTTTTTAGGGTCGCTGATTACGATTACGATGTTAGTTTTTAAAAATTCAAAGTGGATAATATAATATGCGATTGTCCATATATTACGTAACACTTTTTGGGGGAGGGGGGGTCCAGCTATTTGTTACGATAAGCCAAAAAATAGCGCTAATGTATGTAACAGTGTGTTACATGGGGGAGGGGGGGTCAAAATTTTCAAAAATTATCGTTACGTAATATATGGACAGCCCCTATGGGGAAGAGAAATTTAAAAATTTTTCTATCCACGCTCGCTGGTCGTGAGTCGGCGCAAGTGCTAAAACAGAAGTCAATTGTCAGTGAGCGCTCCTAGGACATTTACAGCTACCTGACTGGTATTAAAACTTCCATGTTACAAAATTAAGGTCAATTGCATAAATTTAAAAGAAAATTCTGCCATTTTAAATTTATGAAAACTTACATCTTTGTAATCATCAACCCTAAAAATCACCGAGTTACAAAATTAAGGTCAATTGCATAAAGTAAAAAATTGTAAAAAATTTTTAATCCATATTGGATGTGGGGGGGTCAAAAGTTAGTGAAAAGTTGTCTTTATGGTTTACGAACGGCCCCTAAGCTTATACCTCGGCTTGTATCATGACTATCAATAAATTTTGGTGTCAATATTTTGACACAGAAGGAAGAATACTTCAAAAAAATATTTCTTCTAATGTATAATGAATTTATATAAAGTTTTTCTATCGCTTGACTGAACTCATCAAAACAGAAATCCTTATTTTGTGATTTGACTTGCTTGGTACTTTGAAACGTTTGGCAACACCATATTTCTTTAGTCGTGTTGCAAATGTTTGGTATGACTTGTTTACATTTATTTTTGAGTAGAAAATTGTGTGCAATGTTGCCAAACGTTTAAGCAGCTGTTCAATATACTACATAAAACATGAAATATTTTAAAAAATTAATTTATTGCAACTCTCACAGGTACATTTTCATACGGTCGAACAAATAAGTGACTTACACCCTGTCGTCAGCTATCTAAAAGCGCCATTTTTGTGCATGTGGGCAAAAAAAATATTATATTTATTTTGTAAAACTGCTCAGTGTGTTAAAATTAATTTTTAATATTCGTGTTTTATGTCTTTTTAATATTCTTCAAAAAAATTTGTAATCTTTTTCTAATACTTCAGAAGAAAAAAACATATCTTAAAGTCTTAGTCACATTTTTATATACACACAATGAAATAAGGTCTTGAGTATCATAAGACAAAAGCAGAAATATTGCGAGCGCTATAGCGCGCGTAGCTCTGCTAGTTTTATATTAATATTTAATTTACTAGTTGGAGACATTGTTTCCCATGATGATGTATAGGAGTTTTACCTTACATTGCGAAAGATTCTTCACATTGTCGACGCATTCAGAAAGATTGTTCCGTTATTTTATCCGATCTGGTAAAGGAATTTCACACTGCTTTTAATCAACTGTTTTTAAATAAAAATTTAACGCCTGAAGCACATGTGTGGGTGCATTTTAAAACAACTTTGGATACATCAGGGCCAATTATAAATATGAGCACTCACAAATTCGAATCAAAGCATCGATATATAAAAGCTACTGCTACGTAGCTACTGCTACACAAAGACACTTGACAGACTAATGTCACTCACGAAACATAAAGTTAAGTACAAAATGTACTGTCCAATATCAAGACAAGTTCAATTTTTACGAATTTAAACGAGATATTAGAGTAAAAATCTAGAATTTTTTTAATTCTGATTTTCAATTCATTTTTAGCGACCCTAAAAACCCTTAAACCCTGAATATTATTAAATTCAGTTGATTTCACCGATTTATAAAAAAAATTCAGTTAAATTTATTGAATTTTCAAAAATTAATCCGTTATCTCGGATCCGCCATTTTGGATTTTTTATTGTACTCTGTGAGCTCACAAAGATGAAAAGTAATTGTTTTTAATAATCTTAGTCTTAAAATATAAAAGTTTTTACAGTTTAAAGAAAAAAAAAGCTTTTTTTACGTCACATTTCAGCCTGCGGCGGTCGCCATTTTTAAAATTTCAAAATCAGCCACCCGGCATTCGATTTTACATAAAAATTTTAAATTTTAAGTACTATGACTTTGCGATTGCTTTAAACCATAAGTGGACAAATCCATTTGCCTTTTCACATGGAATGACCCACATATAAATGTATATATTTATTGTGCCTTTCTGTCTATTGAATTCTTTTTTTCATAGTTATGTATTTTGATTTTATGTCCTGAAATATTTCTATTTTATTTATAATTGACTTTGTGAGTGATCGTGCAAATGTGTGAATATAACGCAGGCAGAAAATCTAAAGTAAAACAATTTTTCTAGTGACTCGAGTCATTATCATTGTGATTAAATATAAATTAAAAATCTTTTATTATCATTTAAATTTATGTAAAGTATTATTTGTTTTCGTTTTCCATTTTATTGATTTTTAATTGATAGATTCCATCATTTTCATTCAGTGGATCTTTGTCGTCGTAAATCTCACTTTTTTTGATTGAATTCATTTGTATTTTTTTGTTATTTAATATTTTATTTTGTTTAATATTTAGAGTAAAGAAATTTATTACAATTTATAAAGATAATTTAATTCTTGGCGAGAATTTTTATAAATAAGAAAAGGAAAAAGGTTTGTTAATTATTAAGCCAATTAATTTTTTTGCAGAATATAATTACTTAAAAAAATTTGAAAATAATTGATTTTCCAAAACGAATTAAATGTTATGTATAAAAATATCTAAATTATTGCAACGAATTTTATTATTTTATTAAACAAATAAATGTTTCTTAAAATTGACTTCTTTTCTCAAGTTTTAAAACAATTTTTAAGAATAATTGCATCTTTCAAGGAATTTATTTCAAATTGTATTGAAAATATTTGAAATTATGCGATGAAAATAATTGAATCAGTAAATTAAATGCTATTATTTATGAAAATAATTAAATCTTTTCGTAGAATTGTATCAAAAAGTTTTTTCTATAAATAAATCTGTGTTTAAATTTTATAAAAAAAGTAAATATTGAAAATTATTGAATTGAGAAAAATTTTCAAAAATAATTAAAATTTTGCAAAGAATTTTATTAAAATTCCTAAAAATAAATGAATGAATATAAAGAATTTTGTTATTTATAAAGGTAGTTGCGTAAAAACGTTTCTAATAATTAAATAATATTATAAAATTTATTTTTATCAGAAATAGAAAAAAATTTTGAAGGTTTTGTATTAGAATTAGTGATAGTTTCATAATTTATGAGGCAAACAAAAAAGACACCAGAAATTTAGAAGGCGTTAAGCCCATTAATGCCCATAGGCACAGGAACGCAAATATCGAAAAAGTGACTATTGGGATCCAGGCATGGAGTCTAATAATAATTTTAGACGTTAAAAATTTTGTTTAAACAATTTGTTATAAACAAATTAAGAAAAATACATTTTTATAAAAAACTTATAGCACTATTTGATTATACGCAAAAAGCTAATACGAGAACATATATTACATAATTTTTTCAAAAAGACCTATTATTATAATAATGTTATAAACAATTAACCTGCATATATACTCGTTCAAGCCCATAAGCACAGAAACGCAGATATCAAAAAAGTAACTATTGGGATCCTGGCATGGTGTCTAATAATAATTTTTGACGTTAAAAATTTTGTTTAAAAATTTTTTTTTGTTATAAATAAATTTAAAAAATTAAAATTTGTTATAAACAAATTAAGAAAAATTGATTTTTATAAAAAACCATGCCAAATCACTTGGTTGTATTTTGAAACTTATTATCTATTCTTAATCTTGTTGGATCAACAATAAGTTTACAAATTTGCAACTGGCATCGTTGGGCCGTGGACAGAAAATGAGGAATTTATTCAGTGACTTTAGTAACTAACTATTCTCTAAAGATAATATTTCAATAAAATTGTAAGATCATTCGTTGATTTTTTAAACGCTAAGAAGTCAGCAACCTACGTTGAAACCAACGCGACACAAAACCTTGTTCTCTGGGTCATAAATTTCTGTTTCGTTTTACTTTTTCTCCTCAACGTGGAGCTACAACTTGAAAGACCTATTTCATAATCACCTTAACGTAAAAACCTTCTTAGTGTCACACTTTAGACGTTCTAGTGTACCTTGAGTGCCTCCTAGCGGAGAGAAGTTGAAAACATTAACAAATGATTAGCATCAGTGCATTTTAGTGAGAATCGTCGATCTACAAAGTGACTATTAATATAATTAAAAATATTTTAACAAAGTTTATTTTTTTAAAAATAAACATACCGCAGAAAATAAATGCTAACCATCCAAGAATAAAGGTAAATAATGCTTTGTTATTCACTCTTTTAAATTCGATAATTTTTCTAGGTTAGAAAAAGTGTCACAACATCCCAACGGGATAAATAAACCATCAGTGCACAATCGTATCATTCTATTAAAGTTTGTAAACATAATCTCTTTCTTATAAAATATGTGGAAATGGCTTTAAATAAATTGTCATATCCTTAAATTTTTCTTAGATGAATTATATTTCAGACTTTACCTAGCAGAAAAATCATGCGATATAAAAGGTGGGATTTTTCACGATGTATCTGCCGTATACACCGGTTACTGAAAGAAGGAGACAGTTCACAAGATAGGATGCACCAGAAGAAAGATTTACAATCACAACAGCAAAAACAACAACTATTCCAAATACAAATATAACTATTCCAACTACAACAACAGCAGCAACAATTGAAATATCTACATCATCATCATTAGAAACAAAGAAATCACGACCAATTTCCTACTCACCAAGATACGTGGAATCTTTACTCCATTATCCCAAAGAAAATGAGGATATTGTAAACACATCCTGTGATTTTCCATATTTTTAAAAATTCCTAGATTTCTTGATGAATTTTAATCAGGAAGATGCATCAAAAACAAGCAACGAATGTAAAGAAAATGTAATAGATTTAGAAGAAAATATTGATAAAAGTCTTGCTAAAGATTTACATTTCTTCGACGGAATCCTCGAAAATATGGAGAATCGAGACGTAATTGAAATTGAAGAAATTGATCTTTAAGACGTACTTGCGTTTGCGAAGGCAAAAAATAGGCCCCACTTACATGTTTTTTTTCACAGTCATTTTATTTAAAATATTAAAAACGATTTTTGCACCTTAAAGTACATTATAAAAACTAAAAAAAGAAAAAATTGTTTCGTTTTTTAATTGTTATTTACGATTCGTATAGTGCCCCAAAAATTGTCGATCTCAAATTTGTAAGAGTTTGCGGTGCCCCGCATAGAGCCTCTCCTGGCTGTCTAAAATCAAAAAAACAAAATTTGTTCTTTAGTATACATTAATACCTAGTGGACGTATATGATGAAATTAAAAAAAGTAAAAAAAACGAAAATGCGGTACTTTTAAAGTCAAAAATTCAAAAAATTAAAATCATCATTTCTTAAAAATTGACTTTAAAAGTACCGCATTTTCGTTTTTTTACTTTTTTTTTAATTTCATTATATACGTCCACTAGGTATTAATGTGTACTAAACAACAATTTTTTTTTATTTTAGACAGCCAGGAGAGGCTCTATGCGGGGCACCGCAAACTCTTACAAATTTGAGATCGCAATGTTTGGGGCCCTCTACAAATCGTAAATAACGGTTAAAAATCGAAAAAAAACTTTTCTTTTTTTAGTTTTTATAATGTACTTTAAGGTGCAAAAATCGTTTTTAATATTATTGTGCAGTTCTGCTAAATTGAAAGATTTTTCTTTAAATCTAAAGAAAATTAAAAAAATCTGTGACATTTGAAGAATTTGAAAAATTATTGTCAAAACTTGAAGATTTGTTGCTGTTACAAACCAGAATTTATTTATTGTTTAAAAATTGAGCTTTTAAGATGGCTCTAAATTCTAATTTGGGGAGGCACCAAGCTGCCAAGGTCTAAAGGACCTTGTTTAATTTGCGGGAACATTATCATACTTTTAAAAGAAACCTGCGATGCTTCGTTTGATTTATAAATTTAATTCTTTAGACTTTAATTAGTTCAGGAGTTTTAAAGAAAGTAAATCAGATTTAATATTTTACATGACAACATTTATTTAAACATTATTTCAGAACAGAATGCAAAGGAGTTAACGAAATTTGCTAATGTTTGTGTTAGAGGATATAAAAATTTGTACAGAGATTCGACATTGGAACAATACAGAATTACTTACGTATATTTTCCTTAATCCTACCGACAGGGCATAATTCCTTTTAGACGGCGCAGGCGCTACGCGCGCGGACTGGACGGTTGAGGAACAGGGATCCTCCGTCGGGCAAAACACAGTTGAGAAGGTTGGAAATTGAGTCGTCTATGCGACTAATTTTCTTTTTCACGAACTCGCGAATTTTGTAAAGAAAAGAGTCTTCTTTAGTTTTGTGGGACCACTGAATTGAGACGGCGCAGGTACTACACGTACGGACTGGCCGGTTAAAAAACAAGATTTTCTAATTGTTTAATATTTGATTAACTGAAACTTCACTCAACACAGCTCGCACTGGACTCCGTCGGTTAGAAGATTTTTATTTAATTTTTTCGTCCGCCTTTCGTATTATACTAGTTTTTTCGCTGAGTTCCTTACGGGGGTCCGACGCGCAGACGGGCTTAGTCTCGGCATTTCCTACTTTTTTGCGATCAACAGATCTGCCAAGCCGTAGCTAAGACAGGTGTTGATCGCTTGAAGAGGAAAATTGTACAGCGGCGATAGAAATTTTGCGACAAGCCTCTACTCCTTGTCCTGATGTCAAAGTGGGATAATTTTGTCGACTAAGGGTTTTTAGAATTAGAAGTTGGAGAAATCCTTCAGGCCCATTGGACGTTGCATTTTGCTGACAATTTTGATTCTCACGATAGTCTCATGAGAACAGAAATGGTCTGGAATTTGATATTTTACTGAAATAGTTTTTATATCTAAAAATATAAATTATAATTATATTGTAAAAGAAAGAATTATTTATTTATAATTATAGGTAATTGATTTGTATTTATGAGAGTCTAATATAAATCGTATAAATAACGACTATATTGGTCCTACATTAATATGTTACTAGTATATGGGCAATTCCACGTGAGATTTCAGTCGACCTCTTAAAATCGGCAAAAAATATTTTTTTTCTATTCTGTATTGAAAAAAAACAGATACGTATTTTTTTATTATTTTTTTAGAGGCCAAATTTTTGAGTTATGAATTTTCAAAATTTTCGCATTTTAAATGTAGGTATATTTTTAATGTCAGATAACTAAAAAAATATTGCTTCTTTTCATTTTTTGACAAGAGAAAAAAAGTTTTGTTTTTAATTTTCTTTTTTTAAAACATACCTGGAAATGATTAGAAGGTTTTGCAAAAAGTTTCAGAGTGGGCCTGATAAGTTTGATGGGTCCAAAAAAATAATTAAGCTCTCCGTGCAGGTCGCACGCACGTGGCACAATGGGATTTTTTTACAATTTATTATTAAAAATTGTCTAGAGCCTAAAAATTTTATCGAATTTTGATTATTATTGAATTTTTAGGCTCTAAACAATTTTTAATAATAAATTATAAAAAAATCCCATTGCGCCACATGCGTGCGACCTGCATGGAGAGCTTAATTATTTTTTTGGACCCATCAAACTTGTCAGGCCCACTCTAAAACTTTTTGCAAAACCTTCTTATCATTTCCAGGTATGTTTTAAAAAAAGAAAATTAAAAATTTATCATACTTAAAGTTAAAAAAAATTAATTTGTTTATAAAATTTTTTTATTTTTTTTAATAAAAAATAAAAAAAAAAATTTTCTGTTATGATTATTCAAAAGTAGAGAGAAAAACAAAACTTTTTTTTTCTTGTCAAAAAATGAAAAGAAGCAATATTTTTTTAGTTATCTGACATTAAAAATATACCTACATTTAAAAAGCGAAAATTTTGAAAATTCATAACTCAAAAATTTGGCCTCCAAAAAAATTATAAAAAAATACGTATCTGCTTTTTTAAAACAGAATAGAAAAAAAATATTTTTGGCCGATCTTAAGAGGTCCACTGAAATCTCACGTGGAATTGCCCATATGTATTTTGCATACATAATTAAACATATACTATACACATATACATGCAACATAATGTCCTCCGGCATTTTGTTGTGAACAAAAGTTACAACAAAATGTTTAGCTATGATCAAATTCGTTTCTGTAAATTTGGAATTGTGCTTAAAACAAAATAAAAGATCATCATAAAGCGTTGAGTCAGCCTGCAAATGTACGTGCATTTGTTATGATATTCTAGTCCCTAAGTTTGTAGGCCCAAAGGGGAAAAAGGAAGGAAAGACAAGGAAAGACAATAGGAGCGACAAGGCAATGAGCATAGGCATGTGTAGCATGCTTGTATGTGTGCCCGTAACGCGAAGAACTCAAGGGTGAGGTCGTGTTAGATCTTGTAGCCAGCGGAGTCAGTGGATGTTCACGTATACACCTAGGTCGTCTCAATGCATATGTGTGAAATGCAGTACCTTTAATTATTTTCAAATAGAGGTTTCTTTTATTATATAAAACTTTAAGTATTAATAATGTTTATAAATTTATGCATATAATTTATAAACAATATTATAAAAAACCGCTGCCAAGTTGTACATTTTTATAATTTTGGTGTTCATTTCATGAACACTTTGCTTCCTCATAGAAATAATAATAATTGAAATATAAGAATTAATTTTTATAAAAGAGATAAAAATCATTAACTCTTGGTCCAAAAAATATGTTTTTATATATTCTATAAGATGGTTATAATAGTTTAATAATTACACATAAGTTAATAAACAAGAATGTTGAAAAAATGTTATTTTCCACAATTTTTGATTTTTCAAATACCAATAATTTGATAATTTTTGACCGAATCAGGTTCAAAAATAGGTCAATCGAAGCCTTTTTAATGATCTACAAGTTGGTAATGATACTTTTGAAGTTACTTTTATAATTCTCAACAAAATTTTAAAAAAAGTGTTATTTTCGAAAAATTTAGATTTTTAAAACTTTAATATCTCCGGCTAATATGGACGAAAAATGTTCAATAAAGGCTCAAAAGATGCGTCTGAAAAAACTCTACAAAACTAAAGAAAAACATTTATAGGTGTTTTAACATTTTTTTAAGTTAAGGCCAAAAAACTTTTTTTTACAAAATGAAAAATGCAAAAAAAATATAGTTAAACTTAATGAATCAGGCTGAAAATACTCTCATTTTATGTCCCCCAGGGAGACCTACAATTGAGCGGCTGGATCGTAGAAGGGCACGTAAATTTTTCTCGGCCGAAATCTAAGTCCCCTGAACACTCAAAATTCAACTTCTGATTTTAAATATTTTAAATACACATCCTTATAGAATTTCATTCCGCATCTTTTTATCTTATGAAATTTTTTTCTATCTATTTCCGTTTTCGAAATATTTGGGAAAAACTGTTTTTTTGAAAACTGTAAATTTAATGACATTTTTCACTTCAACTCGCGATATTTAAGACTATTTTAAAAATTTTTAATGAAACAAAAAAGAAAATACGTCTTAAGGTATTCTACGAATGATAACAAAAGAAAAAAGTGGTTTTGTTTATAAACAAAATTGTTATTAATTTTTTTCTTTATTAATGTAAAAATCACGAACTAGAATCTTCACAGCTCTCGTTTAACGGGCGAATTTTGAGTAACAGAGAACTTTCAGTGAGAAAGTTGTTCATTATGATTCAAAAAAGTTTTCTGGAAAATCATAAGGCTAATAAATAATTAGTGTCGAAATGGTGAATGTTTAAAGTTGCTAGCGACCAAACATATAGCACGCGTCACTCGCCATACGTGCTTGGGAGTGTTAATTCATATGTTATGGTTAGTGGCGCGTGCTACACGTTTGGCTGCTAGCAACTTTAAACATTCACCATTTTGACACTAATTATTTATTTGCCTTATGATTTTCCAGAAAACTTTTTTGGATCACAATGAACAACTTTCTTACTGAAAGTTCTCTGTTATTCGAAATTCGCCCGTTAAACGAGAGCCGTGAAGATTGTAGTTCGTGATTTTTACATTAACAAAGAAAAAAATTAATAACAATTTTGTTTATAAACAAAACCACTTTTTTCTTTTTTTATCATTCGTAGAATACCTTAAGACGTATTTTCTTTTTTGTTTTATTAAAAAAATTTTAAAATTGTCTTAAATATCGCGAGTTGAAGTGACAAATGTCATTAAATTTACAGTTTTCAAAAAAACAGTTTTTCCCAAATATTTCGAAAACGGAAATAGATAGAAAAAAATTTCATAAGAAAAAAAGATGTGGAATGCAATTTTCTATAAGGATGGGTATTTAAAATATTTAAAATCAGAAGTTATATTTTAAGTGTTCAGGGGACTTAGATTTCAACCGAGAAAAATTTACGTGCCCTTCTACGATCCAGCCGCTCAATTTAAAAAACATTGAGGCCTTTAGCTCTTTCTCGTCCTGAGATATTGAGGCAAATGTAATGTTAGTACACACACACACATCGGGACAATTTTTTAAAATCCGTTTTTCGGACTTCTGAGATAAAATTATATAAAAATTTTTTTATATTTATTTATAACATTTATACGGACAATGCCCATTCGTGCATAAAGTAATAAAAGATTAGGTATAATGAAAAAAAATTTGTAAATATGTCAAAAAATCACAATAAAAAATTTTTCTAATACAATCCTTCCTCTATGAGGAAGCAATATATAGGAATTTATGTTTTATAAATTCTGTCCTATTTTTTGTAGCTTTATTAAAAAGAAAAATAATAATAAAATAGTACCTGTTAAGTACCTTGTACGTAACAGTTGAAAACTTTTCGAAGGCTGATAATATATCAAGTAATAATGAAAATATATATAAACATTTAAATAATATAAATAAACCATTTTTAAAGATAAATTATAATTTTTATTCTTTAAATTATTATGATTATAATAATAAATGTAATAATTATTAATTACTATACTAATTGTTACTGATCCATTTATTATTTTGCAAATTAAAAAATTTTATATTTTTAAATATACCTAAGGGACATTCTTTTCCAAGCGGACCACCCCATCTCTCCATTTTTGTTTTCATTAAAAAAATTTAAAACCTTTTGGAACAATTAGCTTAAAATGTCTATTTTTGTATATTGTTGGGCGATTTTAACAATCCAAGATGGCGGCTGAGATATAGAGCTTACAGTCGAAAAAATACAATAATTGCTTACATTAAAAGCTTATAAATAGATAATGATTGCTCTGAACACTTCAAAATGAGCTTGCAAGGGTGTTTTCGAGGTCGCATAACAAAACTCAGAAGTTAGATTTCCAAAATTTTAAATGACGGATCCAATATGGCGGTAAAATTTAAAATTATCCACACCCCTCCTCAAGCGCCGTAAAGTTATACAAAAATGGATCCAACTTCGGTCAACGAAAACTTGTAGGATTAGGCTTATATTTTCCAAATTTTCAAACTGCGAAATTGCCCCAGCTCCTATATTAAAATAAAACGAATTTCCGTAACCATCCAAAAACATTATTTAAAAAAAAACAATTTTTCAGGTTTAAACGCAAAAAATGTAAGCAAATATCTATTGTTTATGAATATTTCTAGTTTATAAATGCAGATGAAGGTTCTACTTACTTGCCAGTTGTAAAAGAGGAAAAACAATTACGGAGAAACAATATTTTTTGCTGTTTTATAAATTTTAAATGTAAAATTAGTATTAGCATGAAAATAGAAAACAGGATAGAAAACTTTATCTACAAAATGAAAAATCAATTATTTAAAAAAAGTTTTTTTTAAATTAGATACCTATCTTTTTCCAAACATTTAACTTTACAGATTCAACATAAGTTCATTGGAGATGAATGATACGCGATACAACTTCATAAGTCAGTTGTAGAATTGTCCTGGTTATTTAACTATAAGACATCGATGAACCATTATAAAATTTGTAAATATGTATTTATGTATGAATAAATGTACTTATGTTGAATCTGTAAGATTAAATGTTTGTGAACTAATATCCAATTTCTCAAAAAAACTTTTTAAAATAATTGAATCGTGAATTTCAAAAAGAGCTCAACTCGGTTTTTTAAATCTGTAGATCTTTACAAGTTTCAAATTATTACGCTAATAAAAAAATTTAATTAAAAAATCAACAGAACCTCTTATAACAACATTAAATAAAAGGAACTAAAGCTCACACTGATTTATAAATTTTTAATTATTTATCTCTTGTAGCTGATCTCGAAAAAGTAAGAAAAATTAAACTTTTTTGTAAACAATATTATTGTTCTCATAATGCGTAGAAGAATCTTAGATTATAATTAGTTCTATAATTTATATCATGGTTTATTGATATATCACACCACAAAATTATAAATTCGTCCAGTATACCACCTCTGCCTGAGAACGCAGAGTATCCAACTTAGGCCTACGGCCAACTTAGGACCACTTTCTCCTACTTAATACAGATTAACTTTTATTTTTAAAATAATGACTCAGTTTTTTTATTTCCTATTTTTAAAAAACTTAAAAACCAAAAAGGTTTAGTGTTCGGGGTTATCCCATTATCCCCTAATAATGCATAAAAGTGTAATTTGAAAAATCCGAGTTGAGCCCTTTTCGAAATTTACGATTCAATTGATTTTTCCTTTTGTAAATAAAGTTCTTTATACTGTTTTCTATTTTCATGCTAATACTAATTTTCCACTCAAAATTAATAAAACAGCACAAAATATTTTTTCTCCATAATTGTTTCCATAATTGTCCGAACCTAAAAGATTAGTTTTTTCAAGATTATGTTTTGGGATAGTTACGGAAATTCGTTTTATTTAAATATATAGAAGCTGGGGCAATTTCACGATTTAAAAATTTGGAAAATATAAGCCTAATCCTACATGTTTCAGTTGACTAAAGTTGGATCCATTTTTGTATAACTTTACGTCGCTTGAGGAGGGGTGTGTATCTCCGATTTGCCTAAAATTTGTTACTTAAGGGTTTTTAGGGTCGCTGATTATGAATTCAAGGTTGGATTTGATAAATACAAAATGGCGGATCAAATATGGCGGAAAAATTTTTTAAAAGTTCCTCCAATATGCTTGAAATTTTGTACTTAGGGGTTTTTGGGGTCGCAGAATAAAAATCTGAAGTTACATTTACAAAATTTAAAATGGCGGATCCAATATGGCGGCAAAATTTAAAATTTCTCTTGATTTGCTTGAAACTTGTTACTCAGGGGTTTTTGGGGTCGCTAAATAAGAATCTGAAGTTCGATTTTCGAAATTTCAAATGGATTATGTCACCCCAAAAAAATAATTTTCAGCCAATCAGAAATCGTTTTAAAAATTATACGGCATTTGGAATTTTACAAATTAAAATTCTGATTCTTACTAAGCGACCTCAATAATAAGCACATATTAAAATTTAAGCAAATTTAAAAAATTTCAACACAAAATTCGAACAAAAAATTAAATAAATTTTTAATTTGAAAATTATACTGTCATATTGGATCCGCCATTTTGAATTTCGTAAATGTAACTTCAAATTCTTATTCTGCGACCTCAAAAACCCCTGAGTAACAAATTTTAGGCAAATCGGAGATAATTTTAAATTTTACCGCCATATTGGATCCGTCATTTTAAATTTTAGAAATCTAACTTCTGATTTTTGTTCTGCGACCTCGAAAACAACCTTGCAAACTTATTTTGAAGTGTTCAAAGCAATCATTATCTATTTATTAGCTTTTAATGCAAGCAATTATTGTATTTTCTCGACTGTAAGCTCTATATCTTAGCCGCCATCTTGGATTTTTTAAATCGCCTAACGGTATACAAAAATATACATTTTAAGCTAATTGTTCCAAAAGGTTTTGAATTTTTTTAATGAAAACAAAAATGGAGAGATGGGGTGGTCCGCTTGGCAATGAATGTCCCCTAAACATTAATTTTTAAATAATTTTAGATTCAAAATTTAAAAAATTCACCTATTAACTACATAATTTACTATTCTTAGTTATTATTTTCAATAATGTCAATAACAATTTTCGCAAGAATTAAATTATTTTAAAACATTGTTAATAATAATAATTAAGTTATTTTAATTAAGTAAAATTCATCGCAAGGAATTCAATTATTTGCAATAATTTTCTATAATTTTAATAACATTTTTCGGAAGAATTTGATTCTTTTTAGAAATAAAATAATATTATTAATATTTATTTACTCTCCCTACCTCACGCAGGGTTCGATACTCCCTAATACATACTCATCTACTTATAACCTAATCAATACACAATTCCTTTACAACTACAACGCAACGCTTAATCTAACTTATTCTAATTAAAGTAATTACAAAATAAGCAATCCGCCAAGAGCACTGTGTTTTCGTTTCCAGTTCCATAAGCACTTTTTGGCTTCGTCAAAAATTAAAAAACCGCTGCCAAGTTGCATATTTTTTTTATAATTTTAGTGCTCATTTCATAAACACTTTACTTCCTCATATAGAGATAAAAATAATAGAAATACACTACCGTCGGGAATTATCGGTACGGCTGCACACGCACGGCCCAAAAACATACCAATCTTTAAATCACGATTTTTTTGTAAATACAAATGTCAGAAAATTAACAAATATACCATTCGAAAGATTATTAAATACTACGATTAATGGCACATAAGTGAAAATTGTATTAATTTATACAAAGATTGCAGCAATCGACAAATTTGACAAAAAAATTTTAAAAATACAATTTTTTTGAAAATTTTTTCAACCCCTGCACATTTTTTAAAAATTGTAGAAAAAATTTGAAACTTTCATAAGTGTGATCATTCAAGTCTCATCTTTAATTTAAGATCAAAAGAAATTAAAAATTTTATTCGGTTCGTGAGATATCATTATAAACGTCCGAGCATGTTTTTTGACAAATGCATTGAATTAGTCGATTTTGAACGGTTTTTGGCTGAAAATGCTCGTCCGTTTATAATGATATCTCGCTAACCGATTAAGATTTTTAAATTTCTTTGGTCTTAAATTAAAGATGAGACTTAAATGATCACACCTATATAAGTTTCAAATTTTTTCTGCAATTTTTAAAAATATGCAGGGGTTGAAAAAATTTCCAAAAAATTGTATTTTAAAAATTTTTTTGTCAAATTTGTCGTGTTTTTGGGCCGTGCGTGTGCAGCCGTACCGATAATTCCCGACGGTAGTGTATATGAATAACTTTTTAAAAATATAGTAAAATTGATTGAATTTTGGGTCGATAAATGCATTTTTAAATAACCTACAAGATAGTTACAATAATTTAATAGTTAAAAAAAATTTCAAACAAAAAAGTTGAGAAAATGTCATTTTTCACAATTTTTGGTTTTTAAAATATCAATAATTTGATAATTTTTGACCGAATCAGGTTCAAAAATAGGTCAATCAAAGCGTTTTTTCATGCTCTACAGGTTGATAACGATAATTTTAAAGTTACTTCTACGTTTTTCAACAAAATTTTTAAAAAAGTCTTATTTTCCAAAATTTTTGATTTTTAAAAGTTTAATAACTCCGGTTTATATGGACGAAAAATGTTCAATTAGGGCCTAAAAAATGCATCTAAAAAAACTCTACAAAATTATGAAAAAACATTTATAGGTGTCCTAACATTTTTTTAAAGTTATGGGCAAGAAACGTTTTTTTGCAAAATTAAAAATCAAAAAAAAATTTAGTTAAACTTTATAAATATATCAGAAAGTATTCTTCCTTTATGTCCGCAGGTGAGATCTACAATTTAAAAAAAAATCAGCCTAAAAGCTCTTCATGATTTCGAGATATTTATGAAAATGTGATGTTTACACATGATCTGGGGGGTCTCACTATGAAGACTTTATGTTTTTTGGGTCGCTGAATCCAAATCTGAGGTCCATTTAACCCCATCAGATCAGGATTGACAAAAAAATTTCCTCTACCTTTAAAATTTAAGTCAATTCGCTAACTGTTAAGGTAGGCCCATCGTCAGAAACAAGTTACATTTGACCTAAATTTTTTTATAAAGTGGTTCAGGAGATACAGACTTTTGAAAAATGACGTTTTTTACGTAAATTTTTGTTTTAAATGCTTATAACTCGGTCAAAAATTGATCAAATTGGACGTTATTATAATGAAAAGTTTTGTTTTCACGCGTAGTTTTTAATAAAATCATTTTTTAAAAAATTTAAAATAATTTACGATAAGATTTTTAAATTTTTAAAATAAAATTTCATTTTTAACAATGTATGTATCGATCAATTTTTTTCAAAATTTTTTGTAAGAAACTAGCACTAAATTAACAATTTTGTTGAACTAAAATATAGTAAACACCCTGTAATGACAAACAGATAATCTCTGGATTTGCAATTAAAAAACAAAAACTTCAATTAGCATTTTCAATATCTACATAAACAAAATTATTTAATTATTATTTAAATATTAATATTAACCTTCTGTAAAATCGTTTTGTTAAAGTGCAAGTGTCGCTTATGACGATTCCGATGTCAGTTTTTTTAAAATTCAAAATGGCGGATCTAATATGGCATATCGTGGAGATCCACCTCACCAATAAACTTATTGAAAAGGTGAAATGCGTTAGGGAATTTTAAAGGAATTTCAATTTTTGCTTTCTCTTTATAGCTTTTCTATGATACCGGCATTTGTAAAATTTCTTTTACTTTTTTGATAAAAATAGCACGAGATCCCAATGCAATTTTTTCTCATTTTTTACCTTTAATATAGTATTCTCTCCTCAATACAATTATTAATTCAACAATTAACCTTCTGATGTTTTTACGATCGTTAACATACGCATACACTTACATAAAGTTGCATCGTTCTTTAATTGTTTTCCATATTTCCATATGAAATTCCATTGAAATTTCCTAACGCATTTCACTTTTCCAATAAGTTCATGGGTAAAGTGGATCTCCACGATATGCCATATTAGATTCGCCATTTTGAATTTTTAAAAACTGACATCGGATTCGTCATCAGCGACCCGAAACCCCCCGAGTGATAATTTTCAAGAGAATCCAACATTTTTTAAAAGAATGTCCGCCATATTGGATTCGCTATTTTGAATAACTGACATCGGAATCGTCATAAGCGACTTCGAAAACCCCCATATTGGATTTTTTGTTGATCGAATCGCTTTTTTGACCCCAGAATCTGAAAAAGCGACCTTCAAAACCCCCTACATCTTATTGCTGCTAAAATTTATTGTCTATAAATACTTCAAATCGTGTATTGAAGTCCAAGTAAAAATTTTGGTCATTTGGGCGTTAATGGGCTAAATGTTAACTTTTGAAAGTAAACAATACCAAAATTTATTAATGCAAACTACAAAAAGGAATATTTATACAGAACTGTGTAAATAAATTTACCTGATTTTTTTAATAAAAATTATTAATTTTGAAAAATTGTCACTTGACCCTTTTTGTATTAATATATATGTACAATATATGTGGACGTCCACATGAAAAGGGCCCATTTTAGCACTATTGGAGTTATCTATATGGGCGTATTTCTGGCAAAATTTGAAAAATTTTGAGTGGTCTTAGAACTTTTTTGGTTAAAAATTCGCTGAGTTACTGAATTTCAAAGTTTAGAACGTCAAAAACCTTATTTCGAGAAAAACGGAATTAAAGATTGCGATACGAACTAATTGTTGTATCTCTAGTTCTTCTTGGAAGTTATTCAGATAAGAATTGTTTCCAGTTCAAGGCACCTTAAACATAACAAACCAACAGGTTTTAAATTCTTAAAACCATACCCCCCTCTTAATTTTGAAAATACGAAAAATTGACAATATGGGCCCTTTTCTAAAAAAGACAGTTTTTCTATTAAAATACTATTTTTTACAAGATTAATGATTAGGTACAATTTTATTGTGACATTTGAAGAAAAAGAATAGATATTAAACTTATTAAAATTTTTTTTACAGTCTCTATTATGAAAAAATTGACGCAATATCTAAATTTTCATGAAAAAAACTCTAACTTCAATATCTCTGATTCTTTTGGGAAGTTATTCAGATAAGAATTGTTTACAGTCCAGGGTACCTAAAAGATTAAAAACCAATAGGTTTTAAATTTTTAAAACCATCCCCCCCTTTTAATTTTGAAAATACGAAAAGTCGACAATATGGGCTTTTTTTAAAAAGGACAGTTTATCTATTAAAAACCCATTTTTTACAAGATTAATGATTAGGTACAATTTTATTGTGACACTTGAAGAAAAAGAATAGATATTAAACTTATTTAAAATTTTTTGACAATCTCTATTATGAAAAAATTGACGCAATATCCAAATTTTCATTTCGACATTTACAAAAAAAAGCTAACATCAATATCTCTGGTTCTTTTGGGAAGTTGTTCAGATTCAGACAAAATGGTCCCTTTCATTTTTCTAAAGAACCAATAAAATCAAACAGTTAAATTATCAATAAGTTAATGAAAACCACATAATTCGACTTGTCAAAACATGTAGATTGATAATGAAAAATATAAAAAAATTAAGATTTTGCTCGATTCGAATTGTCCCCGATATAATAAATCGCAAAGTTACTCAATTAACATTTTTGCCTCATCTAAACTATTAGTACCCGTCAAAAAATCATCCACATATAGATCCTAAAGCAAAACACGAGAAGCTAACTCGTAATTTTTTGCTTCTTCAATTGCTAATTGTCGTACACATCTAATTGCCAGAAAAGGTGCGCAAGACGTTCTGTACGTTACAGTGTTGAGATGATAATCTCGAATATTATCATCAGGCGATGAGCGCTAGAAGATCATTTGATAATCGCGATCGGTTTCTGCTATATCAATTTGTCTACACATTTTTTTCTAATCTGCAGTTAATACAAATGGAATGCTATTGAAATCTTAAAGCGATGTCAAAGAGATCATCTTGCAACACTCATCCACCAATTACGTGTTCTTTTAGATAGTGCAAGTAAAGCAAACTTTGTAACAAGTTCAGCATGCAATCGATTAGGAGTTAAACTTATTGAACTTATTGAACAATATGTCATGCAAATTAAATCATAGATCTTAAATTACATTGAATTCTCGCATTTCAGATTGCCAGTTGACTGCTCAATGTCTTGTAGTTCCAAGAGTAAACACCACTGTAGTTAAGCGAGGTTTAAGAAACAAGTTATTTCAAATATACTACAGTTTTAAGGGATAGAAAAACTGAAAAAAAATTCTTCGTAGATGTATAGTAAATCAACCAGTTGACTGATAATGTATTATATAAAATAAACAATCAACCATTACAAAATTAGTAATGTAAAAACTTGAATAACTTAAACAAATTTTAATAGATTTTCATTCAACTTGATAGAAAGAAGTTTTTAAGGTTGCTCAATAAGAATCTAAAATCGAATTTTTAAATTTCAAAATGGTAGATCCAATATGGCGAATGAACCTAAAAATAATATTTTTAAAAATTGATCAAATTTGCTTGAATCTGGCTACTAGGGGGTTTTTGAGGTCGCTGAATACGAATTTAACGTCAAATTTAAAATTTTCAAAATGTCGGATAAACATAAAAATATTTTTAAAATTTGATCAAATTTTCAAAAAAAAAAATTGTTTTTTGATCAAATTTTTTGTTAAAGAAGATCTAATTTCCTTTTCTATTTAATTTTATATTGCCAAAGTAATGAAATTGTGAAATAAAAGCAAATTTATTCAATTATTTTCTTTTAAAATGTAGTTGAAATTCTGTTTACATTTACCCCGAGTTTTCGAATTCTCTGGGTAAATCTAAACACTTAATTATTTATTAACTAAATTGACCAGAATCAAAGTCAATTTTTGTTAAGGCATTAATAAGGAAGAATTACAAATTTTAGTTTGATTATTTAATTTATTTTTAAGCAAATGCGAGACAAAATACTGAAACAGTAAAACTTTGATTTTCAATCTTTTTTGCATTAAAAGATAACTTACACTATGGCATTGCCAATTGTCAAAATAAAATATTGGCAATACTCACAATTCTTCATTGTCAGAACATCTTGTAGGTGAGCTGAGGTAAAAATATTGACGTCGTACTTATTTTTAAATTTGTAAATTTAGCTGAAACATCTACTGTTTACATTTACCTCTTGTTCACATTTACCCAAAATGACCCTAGACATATATATTATATTTTTGGTATAGCTATACAGAAAAGAACCATTTTCTTGATTTTTTAATTTTTTTAAGAGAAAAGTGGATGAACGAGCATGTATTTTAGAAAAATACTTTCCATGCATTAAAATGTAATTATTAGAATTTAATATTTAAGATTATCAGAACTGTATCAAAATTCAAAAAAATAATAAAATTTAAAGTATGCGCAAGAGAGTTGAGCAGAAGATTGGATGCAGAATGTCAAGTACATGAAAGCAGCGTCTGGACATTTCCAAAATTTGCAGCATTCCATCACATTCCATTGTGGCATTATTACTGGATACTGTTCGTTTCTTGTGCTCTCAAATTGTTAATATTTTAGTGTTATTTTTTATTGTGTATGTATTTTATTGTTTTCGTGTGCAAATTTTACTCACAAATTTGAAATCATACAGGTTTGTCTTAACCTAACAAACCAATATAAAACTGGTTTTCCCAGAACACCGGCTTTTTATATTTACCACGTGTTTGTGATATAATCACACTTACTGACATTAATTTTGTTATTGTCTGTAATTAATAGTCGCTCTCATACCATAATTTAATAAGAATTGAATTATGTTTAGAAAATCTGTATATTTTCTAAAAAACTTTAATGAATAATAATTAAATAAAAATAATATTCAAAAAATTATATTTAAATATTAAACAGAGAACAATTGGCGAATATTTTCATAAACCTGTTTTTATAATCTAATTATTCAGAATTAATATTAGATTTTTAAAGAAATGTGTAATTAATTATGTTTCTAAAATTATTTATTCAAAATCAATTTTTTAAATTTTTTGGTTATATATAACAATAAATTCATGTTATTAAATTTTGGTTTAGAAGATCCATAACGAATAAACTGTTAAAAAATAAAATAATATTATCATTTGCAGTAGATTGAAGAAATTTTTTCATAAATACAGAATAATTTGTAACTAATTTTAATGTCTCTGGTTTTAGACTCATCATAACCGATTTAATAAAGGCGTCTTCTATGCTATGGCGGTCGATGCAGTGAATTACATAGTCCGACAAAATTTTGGCGAATCTCTAAACCAAGAACCGGACAATACTTTTCGGAATGTTTTTGACTGCAGAATCCGAATCTGACCTCAGAATTGCCACATCACGTCAGGTTTTTGAGATATTCTAACCTAAAAGAAATAAACATTTTTTCAAGTATCAAAAGGCATTTTAAAGAGGAAGAATAGTACTTTCAGATGCCGCAAATAACTTTTAGAAAAAAATTTTCTTTCTTGATTGTACAGGACCGCAAAAATGCCCAAAAAACGTGTTTTTGTAACTTTTAGGTTTAAATATCTAATTCTAAGGTCAGATTCCGATTCAGCACGTCAAAAACCTTCGGAAAATTATTGCCCGGTTCTTGGTTCTAAGATTCGCCAAAAATTTGTCAGCCTGTGATTATCAGGTCCAACCACTGAAGGTAAGAAACATTGTTTTCTAATCAATGAAGTGATCTTCATTGATTAGAAAACAATGTCAATCAGGTCTAACCACTGAAGGTAAGATACATTGTTGTCCAATCAATCAGTGGTTGGACCTGATAACCCTGATCTTCATTGATTGATCAACAATGTTTCTTACCTTCAGAGGTTGGATTTGATAACCCTGATCTTCATTGATTGGGCAACAATGTATCTTACTTTCAGTGGTTGGATCCCATAGCCCTGATCTTTATTGATTGGACCACCAAAGACTTTACCTTCAAGGTTTGAATATTTTATGTGTTTTCTTTATTGATTGCAATAAATTGATTACCACTATATCAAATATTTATTTAAAGTGTCATAAATAGCAAAATAATTTGGCTTTTAATTTGTAACTTAGGAGGTAATTTATTTAGAGATGATATAGGGGTAGTTTCTGACCATGATTGAGGGTTTTTGAGTTAATGGTGGATGTAACAATAGTTGCTCATTAGTTATTGGTAGGTATAACCCTTTAACAAAAACATTAGTTTTTAGTGTAATTAATTAATGTTTAGTGTAATTAATAAATAATAGTTTTTACTCCCCTAATTGGTGCTCTTCGCTCTTTACTAAGTATACATTGTTGTCTTTTTTAAGTAATTGTTTTCATATTAGTAGTTTATTAGTTGTCTCATCTTTATAAATATACAACAACTTGTCTTAACCTTAACATGAAAATATAGTTTTTATATTAAGAAAAATGTTTAAATTTATTTTAAACTATTTGGAAACATTTATTCATATATTAACTATTATTATTTATTTTTTTTAATTAATGTTTTTATATTAATGGTTTAGCTTTATTATTAATAAGAAGAGGGTTGTGGACCTAGGACCTTGCAGGTCAACGCCACTAACGCTTGGGTAATCCCTTTACGTTCCCCATAACCACCCCTATATCCGAAGTCCTTTCCACAACAGGAGGACTTCGGCCAGGTTTCTGGTAGCAATAACGGTCTCCCCCAGAAAGAAGTAGCCCGTAATGTGTTCCCGCTCCTTCACAAGTGCAGGGCAGTGACACAAGATGTGTATCGGGGTTTCATATTCCTCTCCACACCTACGGCACTTCGGGTCATCTAGGATCCCCATTTTGTGCCTATGATAACGCAGATCACCATGGCCAGTTAATAGCCCCGTTATGATCTTTGCCTCTTTTCTATTTAATTTGCGGAATTCCGCTTTCCTCATAGGGTTAATACTACTTCCCATGAGTACCTTGGCTTGTCTACAGCCCTTAGTTACCTGCCATTCCCTTTGGTGTTCCGCAGCTATCCACTGTTTAATTTCCAGTGTCAAGCATTTGTTGGAAACACCAATGGGAGGTTCAGGTCCAATAAGTTGTTTTCTAGCCCCTTCTTTGGCTAGCTCATCCGCCCTATCGTTTCCCGCGAATCCACTGTGACCAGGGATCCACAGGAGGGTAACGCGGTTCGTTTCAGCTAGTTTGTTAAGTGATTCATGACAATCACCGACCAGCCGTGATGTTGATACGTATCGTTTCAAGGAGAAAATGGCCGCCTTGCTATCCGAAAGGATAAAAATATCTTTGTTGTGACAATTTTTCAAGGCTTCAACAGCACCATAAAATATTGCCACAATTTCGGCTTGTAACACAGTAACAGTGGTCCCTAACTTAAAGGAGTGTCCCACTTGGGAGGTTACATGATAGATTCCTGCACCGACTCCATTCCCGCCTTTTGATCCATCTGTGTACCAGACTTCACCGTCAGCTGGAATACTTGTCAGTCCATTTATCCAATCTTCTCTACTAGGTATATTAATTCTATACTTTTTGTCGAAGAGATACAAAGGGACAGTTCTGTCCCTAATCATACTTAGAAGGGGGATTCTCACCAATTTCTTTGGGAGACGCCATCTGCCCACCTCCCTGCAGCCCACAGGACCACTCAACCGCAGGGCAGCCTTAACAGCCGCTGCTTTAATTGTAAGGTGTAAGGGTTCTAGCCCCAAGAGGGCACCAAGGGCAGCAGTAGGAGTTGTACGCACCGCCCCCGTTATGCCTCTAAGTACCATCCCCCTTACCCTTTCCAATTCTGTTTGTGCTGTTTTTAGCTCAACTCTACCCCACCAGACCACACAAGCATAGGTCAGCCTAGGGAGCAGAATTTCTTCATAGATCCACAATAGTGTATCCGGTTTGAGACCCCAGCTACCACCAATGGCCCTTCTACATTGCCAAAGAGCAGCTGTAAGTTTCTTACATTTTTCCTCTAAATGCTTTTTCCAGAGCAGTTTGCTATCCAGGATTACTCCTAGATATTTTGCCTGCTCTGTGTATTTGATCTCTTTTCCGGACAACGTAAGTGAGTACGAGGCTTTCCACTTGTACCGTCTGGTAAAGATAACCGCTTCCGTTTTCCCCGGATTTACAGATAAACCCACCTTCTCACACCATTTATCTACCAGGTTTAACGCTTTTTGGGCCACTTCGAGTATAACTTCAAGGTGGGGACCGCGAACGATTAACAAAATGTCATCCGCATAACCAATTACATGGTATCCTGCTTCGGTCAGAATTCTCAGTAGTTCATCCACTACCAAGGACCAGAGCAAGGGTGAAAGAACACCTCCTTGGGGGCATCCAGAGTTGACTGTCCCTTTCAGGACTGAGTCTCCTTTAGTTGATAAGAGGTTTCTGTTTTTTAACATATGACAGGTCCAATCAACCACTCCTGTAGGAATATTAAAAGCTGTCATAACTCTTTTTATGGATTCCGGAGAGGCCTGACTAAAAGCTCCTTCTATGTCCATAAAAACACCCACAGCAAAGCCCTGATTCTGCAGTTGCCCATCAATTAGGTCTACTGCTCTAGCCAGAGCTGTTTCCTTAGAGCATCCCGCTCTATACGCATATTGATCCTTTTGTAGCGGGAACCGCTCCAAAATCTCACTGCGAGTATATCTATCCACCAACCTTTCAACTAATTTTAGGATAAAGGATGTAAGGCTAATAGGACGGAAATCCTTCGGTGAGGTATAACCGTTCTTGCCCGCTTTAGGTATGAATACAACTTTTGTACCCCTCCACGCTACTGGGACATATCCCAGAGTCAGACTCGCCCTAGCAAGTCTTACCAATGGTCCAACAGCCTCATCTATCGCTCTTTGCAAGAGGACAGGGTAGACGCCATCAGGACCCGGAGACTTGTAAGGGCTGAAAGATTCCGTGGCCCATCTGATCCTCTCGGCAGTCACAATCCTGTTAGCCAACTGCCTCCGAGACCGGTAATCAGCCTGCGGAAGGTTTGTTGGCGGCTCAGGATCGGATCCGCCCTCCCCAGACCTCGAAAAGCCCGGGAAGTGTTCCTGGACCAGGCAAGCCAAGGTTCCATCGTCCGACTCAGAGAAAGTCCCGTCCGGCAACATTAAAGTGCCCAGAATTGCATCAGGGTTCTTAGCGAGCAGCTTATCCAATCTGGCCGCCTCTTTCCCTTTTTCGATGCTAGAGCAGAAAGCATTCCAACTGTCTTGTTTTGCTTTCCTTACTTCATACCTATAGTCGTCTCTCATTTTCGTAAAATTAGACCAACCATTAGTCGTGCGCCTTTTCTTGGCACGCTTAAAGAGTCTCCTGGTTTCTTTCCTGAGATGTTCTAATCTTTCGTTCCACCAGCACACTTCTTTTCCCGAGAATACTTTTGTCGGTTTGCAGCTACTTTCATAAGCTGCCTTAATAGCCTTTGTAAAATCATTGGCCGCCTCATCCAGGGTCTGATAATCTCTTATCTTACCTGGTAAACCAGAAAGTGTCCTTCGAAGTTCTGAGATATAACTAGCCCAATCCGTCCTTCTGGGATTACGAATCCACTAAGTTTCGGATCGGACCGCAGACTCCACCTCGAAGACTATCTGTGAATGATCAGAAAGAGAAGGTTCATTAGAAACTTTCCATCTTCTTACCTTATTTCCAATGCTTTTGGAGCAGAGAGTGATATCAATCACTTCCTGCCTAATCGCATTGCTAAAAGTCGGGGTCGAACCCGTGTTGAGAATATCTAGATTCGTTCCGATTAGATATTCCAGTAGCTCCTGTCCTCTCTGGTTGTCCTTTGAGCTCCCCCACACCGTATGTTGTGAGTTTGCATCGCAGCCCAGCAGCAGAGGAAGTCCCTTTTCCATACAGTAGTCCACCAACCTACGAACTTCAATTGGCGGATTATTTTTATTATCATATGGAAAATATGCCGATCCTACGACCGTCTTACCTATACCCTCCAGGTTAGTTACCACCACCATGAGGTCCCCTGAACACAGATCCAATAGTGGAGTTGCGTTGATACCCTTAGTAAGAATGCACGCTCTGGGTTTGGCAGCTCTGCAGTCCCTGTAACAAACTAGACCAACCCCACCAAGCCCCCTAATGACACCTCTTACTAACCATGGTTCTTGGATTAGTGAGATGCCTGTGTGCAACTTAGCCATGCTCCTCGTCAGTACTGATAAGGCGCCTTTGCTATGATGCAAGTTAATCTGAATAGCGGAGAGTTTGCAAACAGTGAATTATGTTTGCTCTTCTCCCTCCTCTACATTGCTTGTGCCGTCACGATCAGGGACAGTTACCTTAAAGGTTATCCGCCCGAAGTGATAGTGAGGCTTAAATTCGAGGGCCTCTATAGCCCTCGCCTGACTTTCAGGGACTTGAGCGACAAGAAGAAAACTCTTGTCCCCCTGTTCGCCACCTGATTACCACCATATCAAATATTTATTTAAAGTGTCATAAATAGCAAAATAATTTGACTTTTAATTTGTAACTTAGGAGGTAATTTATTTAGAGATGATATAAGGGTAGTTTCTGACCATGATTGAGGGTTGTTGAGTTAATGGTGGATGTAACAATAGTTGCTCATTAGTTATTGGTAGGTATAACCCTTTAACAAAAACATTAGTTTTTAGTGTAATTAATTAATGTTTAGTGTAATTAATAAATAATAGTTTTTACTCCCCTAATTGGTGCTCTTCGCTCTTTAGTAAGTATACATTGTTGTCTTTTTTAATTAATTGTTTTCATATTAGTAGTTTATTAGTTGTCTCATCTTTATAAATATACAACAACTTGTCTTAACCTTAACATGAAAATATAGTTTTTATATTAAGAAAAATGTTTAAATTGATTTTAAACTATTTGGAAACATTTATTCATATATTAATTATTATTATTTATTTTTTTTAATTAATGTTTTTATATTAATGGTTTAGCTTGCATTGTAAAGAAAATAAAGTTCTTTAATGAATCGTTTTTATTTCAGTAATGGAATATACAAGCCCATCGTCATTGTCTTCATCGGAATCCGATGATAGAGTTATTCTTCTTGCGCTTATACTTCTACTACGTAGAAGGAACCGAAAAAAGTTAAGGAGAAGGTTCTGAATACATCGTCTGTGGTTTAGTAGGGCTGTGAAAGGTACAGTTTAAAAATGGTTTAAATACCAAAAATTTTTTACTTGTTTTAAAATTGCTTCAAAAAATAAATATTTTACTTTTTAAACATAAAGTTTACACACAACATTTTTTAGGTGCTCAAAATTTTGCCTTAGAAACAGCAATGTATGATGAAGTCTTCTTCAGGAAGTATACGAGGATGACGGTATCGCAATATGATGATCTTCTTCAGATTGTTGGTCCTGCATTGGTGAGCAAGCCAACGAGAAATGATATCATTTGTCCGTCAACTAAATTAATGATAACATTACGGTAAATTTAGCAACAATTTAGTACAAAAGAAAATTTTTTTGATCAATAATTAAATTAAATTATAGAAAGTGAATTTATCATTCGTTAGTTAAATATTAAAGGAGAAAGAAGCTATCAATTATCCGAATCAATTTTACAAATAAATTAAATATCTTAAATAAATCTCGATAAGCTTATGGGTTTCATATATATCGACAGCACAGCCGTCCTAATACAGAAACTTATCGAGCTTATCGACATTTATTTAAGATAATTAATTTATTTGTAAAATTGATTCGGATAATTAATAGCTTCTTTTTCCTTTAATAATTAAATTAGTTAAATAAAATAGTTAGCAGCACCACCTGCCTGCTATCAAAAACTCAAAAAAGGGAATTTTTTCAAAAAAATCCATAACTTTTATAATTATTGTTCAAAAAAATTTTCTTTCATACCAAATTGTTGCTGGATTATTCCCCTGCAAACATCATATTATACAAAATTTTTACAACAACTTTAATAGCCAGCAGTTCCACAAGAATTTTTTTAAAAAATTCAGAATTATCAAAATGGCGACGATTTTTGATGAAAATTTCAGGACAAGTTCAACACATTTATGGCTACAAATAGTAAAAAAATTATCAAAATTGAAAGTAGTATATTTTTTCTATGGCTTTTCAAAAAATTAAATTAATTGTTTAAACAATTAATTTAAACAACTTTTTTAATTTTATTTTTTTAAACATAAATGTATTTTAATACAAACAATTTAAGAGGTCACAAACTAAAATCCGCTTAGGAGAACCAAAGATATATAATTTTAAAAAAAGAGTACAAAAAAATTTAAAATCCAATATGTCCGTCAATTTTTGAAATTCTTCAAAATCGCTTGGGGATTTTATTTATTACCACCACTGGATATAATCTACCCAATTTCAACCGAATCCCAAAACCTAGTAAAATTTTTTGTGTTGAACTGACGTGGATACACCTAATAGAAAAATAATTTTTGAAATTCAAACGTATTTTTTTTATTAAATTTTTTTTGAAAAATCTACCCCATATGATGTTTTTTATATTTTCTAGAATAGTTTTTAGTACATAAAAATTGTTCCAAATTTTTTAGATTTTTTTGGTCTAAGTTTGACGGCCTGCATTTTCTAAGAAAAAAATTACAAGTTAATGCCTATAAGTAATTCTTATAGTGTAGCAAATGACCTTTAAAATAAGCCTAAGATCATTAAAAATTATATCATTTTAATTACACCAAAAGTACATGCGGTATTTTTCCATGTTAAACAGTTTTGTACTAAACATAAAAAGGGTTAGGCTTCTTCAGTGAACAAGACATAGAAGCTGTTCACTATGACTTTTCAATGACATGGAACAAATATAAAGTTTCACGAAAAAATCTTGATTATGTTTAAAAATTACGACGAACAGTCTGTGAATATAACTCACAATAATTTTTTTAAAATAAAATTTGCATAATTTTTTTTTATTTTGTGTAGTCTCCTAATAATCCCAAAAATAAAATCAGAGGTAGAAGAAACTCGAAGTTACAATTATTCGAGGACCACCGAGTCATGTACCACGAGCCCCGATTCCAACACCTCGAGCACCAGCGCCGATTTCAGCGCCAAGACTTGTTATTTTAATCTCTTCACGCAATCTTCATAGAACATCACGCCAACGGCTTTGAAAAGCAATGGCAAAGTTTGCTACACCATCCTCAAGGAAGAGACGCTAGTTTTTTTCTATTTACATGATATTTAGTTAATTTTTTACATTCTTATTCTTTACTTTTATATTTTATTTTTCCACTTTCTTTTCTGTATACGTTTTTAATATTTTAATTTAAAACTTACGTTCTTTCGGTTTACTTTATAATTTTTTTAATTTTCTCAAAATATCATTTTTTCACACAAACTCTGTGAATTAAAATTTGTATAAATATTTATTAATTCATATTAGATACTCACTCTTTTTTTGCTTTTAAATTAGCAAATATTAGAGCTGTGCAAAATTCGAACCGAACCGAGTTTAGTTCGGTTTTGGGGCGCCGAAATGTCGAATGTCGAATATTCGACATCCGAACTGGGCTAGTTCGAATGTCAAATATTCGACATTCAAACTAAGCTAACTAGAATGTCGGTTTTTCGACATTCGAACTAAACGACTTAAATGTCGAATTTTAGAATTCGACATTTTAGCGTACTAAAACCGAACACAACTCGGTTCGGTTCGAATTTTGTAGTAACTCAAATGTCAAATATTCGACATTCGAACTGGGCTAGTTCGAACAGTTCGGTTCGAATTATTTTGCACGGCTCTAGTAAATATTTTTAATTATTCTAAATTAAAGAGTAATTTAATAGTTTCTTTTAAAAGTTTTTTTTCTAGATATAAAAAATATTTTTATTTCTTTTAAATAATCTCAGAATATAATAGTTTTTTTCTATATAAAAAATGTTTTTATTTTTATTTCTTTTAAATAATCTTAGAATATTATAGTTTTCTTTTAATTGTATTTTCTTTAAGAAATGCTTTTTTAGTTTTTTTCTTTTAAAGAATTAGATTATTTTTGACTTTAATAGGTTTTTCAATCGTTTTTTCCTAAATGAAAAAAAAGTTTTATTGTTTTTATTTTTTTTAAATAAATCTCAGAATATAATGGTTTTCTTTTAATTGTATTTTTTTTAAGAAATGTTTTTTTTTCTTTTAAATAATTAAATTATTTTTTACTTAAAAAAAGACAAAAATTTTAAAAATGCCATATTTTTAGTAATTTTCAAAATTTTGAAAAAATATTTGGTGGAGTTGTTTATCACTATAAAAGTAATAAATTTACAAAAGTACAGCCAAATCCCAACAAGTCATGAAAATAAGTGTATTGAACTGACATGGAATCCACCAGTATATTATTTTATTTTTAGATTGAATTTGTTTGACCTTTCTCCTCGAATAGTTAATCAAGATATTTCTTTGTCATTTTTATCGTCAACGTTTCTTCTCATCGTTTGTCGTCAAGATCATCATAGGGACTAAATAGTTTTTAATTTTGCGATTAAGACAATAATGCATAAGTTACTGTTTAAGTATTGCGTTGTTTTTTTGAAGTGAATTTTGATATTTTGTATGTCTAATATTGCAAAAAGCAATTAATATTGCAAAAACCAGTGAAAACATTCGGATCTCGATTATTTTTTTAAGTTTGCGTTTGTTTTCTTAATGAAATGTAATTTAAATCGATAACAATGAATAGTGACGGAGTTGGTGCACCATTCAAACCTTTAAATGTTGGCACTTTATACAGTGGTGTAAAAAAAACATTGGTTCTGGTCTAATTCAAGTAATAAATCCTGATGCAACGGAAAAGAGAAAAATCATTCCTGGCAATGATAAAGAACCATCTTGTAGTGCACCTAAAAAACGACTATGAAATTTGTAATTTTGTTTAATTTCAAAAAAAGCAAATTTTCGTCAATAATGTTTAAAAACAATAAAATAAGTTGTAGCTTACGTTTAAAAACCTGACGGGTAAAAATTATTCTTGCCGACGAGTGTGCGACGACAATCCTTGAGAGAAACGGTGGGGACAAACGTTGTCAATGACCATAAGGAAGCAATGTGGTGATTCGCCATTCGAGAAGGAAGGTCAAACAAATTGAATCTAAAAAAATGAAATATTTAACACGAAATGTAAATTTCCATTGAATATTTTATTATTTTAAAAATTTTTCTTCTTTTTTAGATAATAAAATATTTACGATTTTTTAAAATTTATATTTCAACGTAAGAAAATTATTATTAAATTGTCTGTAATTTTAAAAATATTTTTAATTTTGTTGAAATTATTGCTGCATTTTGAGATAATAAAAAAAATGAGAATGCTTATTATTTAATAAATTTAACCTTTATTAACAATTTTATTCATATTTTTATCAAATTTCTGCTTTGAAATTTGTAATTTTGTTCAATTTCAAGAAAGGTAAATTTTCTTTATGCCACGACAAACCTTGACGAAAGACCGTGACGAGAAACGTCGACGATGTCAATTAGGAAGCAATGATGTGATTCGCCATTTGAGGAAAAATGCCAAACAAGTTGAATATAGATAAATAAAATAATTAATATAAAGTGTAAAGTTCTATCGAATATTTTATTATTTTAAAATTATTTTTTCGTTTTTAGAAAAAGTCCTGAAATTGTACTGGCCTGCAGTACAATTTCAGTCTGTTTCTTTTATGTTTCGGTAGACATTTTTAAAGTCCTTTAACAATAGTTTTAAATGTAAGTTATGACAACAAACCATTGTTAAAAGTTTGGAAGTGAAAATAAAAAAAGGTTAACAAAATTTTCAATGAAATTCCCGTTAAATTTTAAACTTATATTGCAACCCCTGCTTTAACAATAGATCCAAAAGCCTAATGTTGTATGATATTATAATTTTATGGCTTAAAAAGTTTACAATTTAAATAATTTAATTTTTTAAAACAAAAAAATTTGAACCTGTGATGTTTTATGATTACAAATATCTAAAATTCATTATAAAAAATGTTTAATTAAAAAAGTTATAAACTATCTCGCAAACTCTAATTGTTATGTAAAAACGAATATTATTTTTGAATTTAGCTTAACATGAATATTTAACGGACATAATAATTACTTGTAAAGAATCTGAGTTCATAAAAAACAAATATAATGTTGAAATATAAATAAAAATTATTTTTAACATTAACAAAGAAATATTCGTCCTTCAACTTAATGTCGGTCAGACCATAAACATCACCGATAGCGATCCTTTTGCAGGAAATTTTTCCCAGTACAATTTCAGTGCTGAAACGCAGCAATTTTTCATTGAAATAGCACTGAGCTCTCAGTACTAATTCCCCAGTACAATTTTTGGGTACATTTTTGGGTATTTTTGAAAAAATTTGAATGGGGGAAAGAGAGGGAGAATTGAAAAAAAATTTTAACTTTTTTTTAGAAAACTACATTTTTTAAAATAATTAGTAATTTCATTCAAAAGTTTGGAAAATTTTCTACTAAAACACTTATACAACTTTAAATTCCATTGATTTTATCTATCTAAAAACCTACTCTACATACTTGTTTTTATGTATACTTTAACATACTTCATTTCCAAAAAGAAATTTTTTTAGGGTGGCTTTTATGTTAGAGAATGCCTCATATAACTCACTTAAATTGCTAAACAGCCTTTTTTGTACGTGCTCACGATGTCCATCAGGCATTTTTAATAACACAAAATCTTTCATTCCTGGCATCATTCGACTAATGTCGTCACGATTGTAAAAGTTTAGAACTAGAGCCTGAGTTTCAGATGAAAATTGTTTACCTTCTTTTGGTTTTGAAAGAGACAAAATCCCATTCTCAGTACATAACTTAACGTTTACAATTTCTTGCCTGTCTCTCGGAGACATTAAATTCTTCCATTATTTTATAACGACTCCAAGACTTTGGTACAAGTGTAAGAAGATGCATTTTCTCTGATATATTATCAAAATTCTTAAATTTTTCTTTTATTTTCTGAAAAACTTCGACACAAGACTTGTGATATTTATCATTACAATTTAAATTAGCTTCTTCACAAAAATCTTCATCACCTTGTAAATTATTTTCAGAAGCGCTGTTAGAATCCAAAAAATTTAAATCATCAATTTGGCCTTCTTCATTTTGCTCTTCTGATCAAAGTTACTTGATTCTTCAGGATCAAGTACAAATCTTTGAATTTGGTGGAAAAGAATACTTTTCTTGTAACTTTTAGATACTTTTCGTAAAAATTTATTTACATGCAATTTAATTTGAAAAGGATTAATACATCTGCTCTGCCAGACATTTGAAGAATTAATCACAGACATGTTATACCTAATTTTTAATATTATATTGCTTCCTCGTGAGGAAGCTTTGTAGTCGTTTAATTTACAAAATTTTTAAAAATCCTTTTAACAAATTTTCTTCTATATGGGACTATGTTATATAAGACCCTGAACAATTGTCCGGATGTATGTATGTGTGTGTGTGTATGTGTGTGTGTGTGGATCCCGATTTTTGTGAACACGATAACTCGAAAAGGTTTTAACGAATTTGGCTAAAATTTACCAGGTATATTTATCATAAAAATATCTCGAAATAGATTGATAGACTTTAAAAAATTCTCAAAAAAAATTTTTTTTTTTACTTTTTTCTAAAAATTTTTTTTTTTCAAAAAAATTTTTTTAAGTTGTTTATTGAAGTTAATATATAATAAAATCTTATTCTTTGCATTAAGACGAATCGATTGGTATATAAAAAGTATAAATTGTATGAGAATTTACAGAGTTAATCACAATTAAAGCTGAAAAATTCGCGTTTTTATCAAAAAATGAGTTCTTTCCGCAAAATTATGTTGCTGTGTAAGAAAATCTTACTCATTTACTGCTAAAATCTTATTCTTTACACCAAGACGGATCAATTGGTATATATAAAGTATATATATTACTTAAATTTATTGAATTAAAACCAATTATAGACAAAAAATTTTCACTTTTAATAAAAATTCATTTTTTCTTAAAAATCATGTTGCTGTACAATAGAATGTTATTATTTATTAAAAAATAAATCAAAAATCTTATTCTTTGCATCAAGACGAATTGATTGATGTATGTAAAGTATATATTCTATTGAAAATTATAGAATTTATTACAATCAAATTTGAAAAATTCACTTTTTTACTAAAAATTTTTTGTTTATTTAGATTCATATTACTGTATAAGAAAATTTTCTTCTTTCTATTAAGACGAATGAACTTTATTTTATAAATTTTAAATTGTATTAAAAATTATTTAAAAATTAAATATATTTATCGTTAATGCTTCCTTCACGAGGAAGCAAATTTTTTTGCTGATCGTAAAGAGGAAGCAAAATGTTCATGTAATGAACATCTGGATTTACAACTTGTTTAATAATATGAAAACTTGAGTTTAAACACCTGCTTTTCTCACATAAGATAAAAAAATATCAAACCACTGAAAATGACAGAATCTTAGACCACAAAAAACCCAAATAAATCAGAATATATAACAAAAGAAGAAAAAACGTATCGGTACAAACCTGCAATGACTGTATTCTTAAAGAATCCAAAAAGACTATATATGGGCAATTCCACGGGAAATTTTTCTACGACATTTTAGAATCGGTTAAACATATTTTTTTATCGTTCTTGATAGAAAAATATTAAATACGTATTTTTTTATTTTTCCATATTTGCCAAAATTTTCGAGTTATGAATTTTCGAAATTTTGGATTTTTAAAAGTAGACCTATTTTCAATAGCTTATAACTTTGAAAGTATTGAGTTAGGAAAAAAGTTGTCAAAGGAAGAAAGTTTTGGTTTTTCTTCAACTTTTAAAAGATTTAAAAAAAAAAATTTTTTTTTAATTTTTAATAAAAAAAAATTTCTTTTTTATAAACAAATTAATTTTTTTTAAATTTGGGCGCGATTTTTTTTTATTTTTTTTTTATTTATTTATACCTACTAATATACAGAAAAATTTCCAAAAAGAATCATGATGGGCCGACTCGTAGTTTTCGTTCCATAAATTTTTTATAGAACAAAAACTGTGAATTATAAGTCTAAAAGCTTGTAACTTTGAAAGTTTTGAGTTTAAAAAAAACTTGTCAGAAAAAGAAAATCTTGGTTTTTCTTTAACTTTTATGTAATTTAAAAAAAAATTTTTTTTTTAATTTTTAAGAAAATTTTTTTTTTTTTTTTTATAAACAAATTAATTAAAAAATTTATAGAACGAAAACTATGAGTCGGCCCATCTTGAATTTTTTTGGAAATTTTTCTGTATATTAGTAGGTATAAATAAATAAAAAAAAAATAAAAAAAAATCGCGCCCAAATTTAAAAAAAATTAATTTGTTTATAAAAAAAAAAATTTTTTTTTATTAAAAATTAAAAAAAAATTTTTTTTTTAAATCTTTTAAAAGTTGAAGAAAAACCAAAACTTTCTTCCTTTGACAACTTTTTTCCAAACTCAATACTTTCAAAGTTATAAGCTATTGAAAATGGGACTACTTTTAAAAATCAAAAATTTCGAAAATTCATAACTCGAAAATTTTGGCAAATATGGAACAATAAAAAAATACGTATTTAATATTTTTCTATCAAGAACGATAAAAAAATATGTTTAACTGATTCTAAAATGTCGTAGAAAAATTTCCCGTGGAATTGCCCATATATAGACTTTTTTGATATAATACGCTTCTTATATACTTTCCATAAATTATCTCTCCTATGAGAATATAGAAGTAAGCTATCTCGCGGCAAATATCAACACCATATCAAATGCGCGCCAAGATTTAAACTAGATAATACATGAAAGATTGAACATTAAAAGTAAAAAATTTTCATAATATAAGTTCGGCGAATAATATAATAAATTAATAATAATAAAAATTAAATTAAATTAAATAGACTGTTAAAGAAATAATTATCAGCGCTTTTAAATTTTTTCGGGTGATATATACTTTTTAATTAACTTTTTAATTTCGATTATTTATTTATTTAACAATTGTTTATAAAAAATCGTTAAAAATAAACTTGTCAGATGCGGAAGTTGATAAGCTTTACGTTGAGAAGCCCAAAATTAGGAAAAGTTTATTTCTTTGAAAAATATTTATTTTTTAAAATAATTTTTATTAATTAATTAATAAGTAATACGAAAAAAAAAATGTCATTTTTTCTTAATCGGGTATTAAAAGTACACATATTAACCTTCGCGCTACCAAAGATTTTTGTATACGCGCACTACCGGCTGGCCACACGGTGTGGCCAAACGCTATTTTACTTTTATGTTCCCAAAACGATTAAAATTCATCAAAGCTTTTGTATATAGTTATGTGTTAATACAAATTAACTGAAAAATTTTGTCCAGTGAGTTAAAATGGCGATTCGATTGATTACAAAAGTCGAGCAGATATACAACATTATGTATACTTGGCCACACCGTGTGGCCAGCCGGTAGCGCGAAGGTTAAGCTTTATTTGAAAGAATAATAAAAAGAAAAATGTCATTTTAAAAAAAAATTAATAAATAAATAATCAATTATTTATTTATTTAACAATTATTTATAAAAAAAACAGTTGAGCTTATGCTTGTTGGATGCGGAATTTGGTAAGCTTTACGATAATAAGCTCATAATTTAGAAAAGTTTATTTGTTTAAAAAATATTTAATTTCGAGTACCTGGCCTATTGTTCAAAGGGTTTCTTTTAACCAGTAGACAGTCTATTGAGTGACCAGTGAGCAGAGAGAGAGAGAGAGAAACTATGATATAATGGTAAGCATGAGTGCGAGTGAGATTCAAGCAAATTACATATACGAGCGTTACTGTTGCACTCGTATATATATATATATATATATATATATATATATATAGAAAGAAAAACAGAAGTTTGAAAGACCTTTATATATGATCATAATAGATATAAGCACCTTCAATTAAAGTCAGAAAATATATGTACATAAACCTCAATTTGTTACAGGGAAATCATTGGATTCATCCAATCTATAGTTCCAAGTATTTCAAGAGGCAAAATGGAATTCTTTAGATTCTTTTTAACCCCTTGACTGCCGATGGCAAAAATCTTTGCCATTCCGGACTTTGCTCTGACTGCCGGAAAACTGACAATCTTTGCCATGATAACAATTAACCCATTAACGCCTGAATGCACTGAATTTTTAGTCTGACTTCAAACTTAAGTATTTCTTAATAAACATACTATTTTCTTTTCGGACAAAATTTTTTTATGTATTGGAGTGTCCTCTATCCGAATATCATGTTTAAAAATTATTACAAAATTGTTTAACAATATTTTTTTGCATATAATTAAAAAATTGCACAATTTTTTAATGATTTTTTTTTAAATCTTAAATTTAAATGTCAAAAAAATTTTTTTAACGGTTCACATTTCTATAAATCGTGCACTCGATTGTTACACTTTCCAAATATATATCGTCCTTTTGCAAATAAACTTTTGATTTTTCAAAATGGCGCCTAAAAACTCAAAAATTTAAGAAAATTTAAAATTTATTGTCCGATGTACATTTTTTTTAAAATTTGGCTTGAAAATGCTTACTCGCGGGTTTTTCGGGTCGCTGATTACGAATTTGAAATTACTTTTTAAAAATTCAAAATGGCGGATCCAATATGGCGGACAAAATTTTTAAAAATTAGTCGGATTCTCTTCAAAATCCTTACTCGGGGGTTTTCGGGGTCGCTGATTACGAATATGAAATTACTTTTTAAAAAATACAAAGTGGCGGATCCAATATGGCGGACAAAATTTTCAAAAATCAGTCGGATTCTCTTCAAAATCCTTACTCGGGGGTTTTCAGGGTCGCTGATTACGAATCTGAAATTACTTTTTGAAAATTCAAAATGGCGGATCCCATATGGCGAAAAAAAATTTTCAAAAATCAGTCGGATTCACTTTAAAATCCTTACTCGGGGGTTTTCGAGGTCGCTGATTACGAATCTGATATTACTTTTTCAAAATTCAAAATGGCATATCCCATATAACGGGTAAAGAAGGTTAAATTTTATTTAATCCTTTTGAAAATGCTTACTCAAGGGTTTTTAAGGACACTTTATTTGAATATCTTTAATTATTTTGAACATCTTTAGCCACCAGTTGCTAAACTGATGTTTCTAATTTTCACCGCGTGGAGGTAGATGAACAACGAGAATCTTATTTTTTTTAAATTTTTTTAAAAAATTTTTTTTTGCTTTTTTACACTAGGGTCAAAAAGTTTCAGTACATTTGTACTAATTACTTTTAAATGCTCGCTTCACTTCAAATTCAAATATTTCTGTAAAAATAGATGTTAGAGCTATCAAACTAGGATCATTTTAATGTTCAATAAATTTAGAGTCAAATAGGCTAAGACACAACCAATTTAATAGTGTAAATATTAAAAATATTATTCTTTAAAGTTAGAGATTTTTTGTGAAAATTGCGATTTTGAAATCTGGAATTTAAGCGCACGCCAATTTAAGAAAAATTTTTTTTAAGATTTGATAGTTGCACAATATCAAGTATAAATTCCATTCTTTAATTCTAGACCAAAATAATTCACAAATAGTAAGTATTTTTTTCAAATTCTATAAAAATAACTTTCCTTGCTCTCGAAATTTTTCAAAGAATATTAATTGCAAATTCGTCGTTTTCGTTCCTTGTTTTTTCAATTAACCACACTTTTGAAAAATATGCACCTTTTTGTCATTGTAAAATAAAAAAATAGTCACCTAGAAAGAAAATAAGGAATAATGATAAAGTTAAAATTTGTAAAACTATAAGAAGAGGGATAAATTTCATTTAAATATCTTTAATTTTCTAAGATGAAGAGGTTCTATATTTTTCAAAAGTGTGGTTATTTGATAGAACAAGTGAATGAAAACGACGAATTTGCAATTTATATTCTTCGAAAAATTTAGAGCAAGAGATATTATTTGTATGGAATTTGAAGAAAATACTTAATTTATGTGAATGATTTTGGTCTAGAATTAAAGAATGAGATTTGTACTTTTTATTGTGCAACTATCAAATCGTAAAAAAAATTTTTCTTTAATTGGCGTGCGCTTGAATTCTAGATTTCAAAATCGCAATTTTCAAAAAAAATCTCTAACTTTAAAGAATTATATTTTTAATATTTACACTATTAAATTGATTATATCTTATCCTATTTGACTCTAAATTTATTTAACTTTAAAATGATCCTACTTTGATAGCTCATACATCTATTTTTACAGAAATATTTGAATTTTAAGTGAAGCGAGCACTTAACAGTAATCAGTACAAATGTACTGAAACTTTTTGACCCCAGTGTAATTTTTAATTTTTTTTGATTTAAATTTTTTTTTTACTTTATAAATTAATATATTATATTAAAATTATAGTTGTCCAACTTTTTTATTCTTAGTGCTTCTCTACTCTCCGTGTGCCTGTTTAAAACATTTTTCACAAAAATATTGAAGACAGGTGCGGCAAGATTTTCGTGTTCTTATTGAACATTTATTTGTTGAGCAATATTTTTGTGATTCGTTTCTTTCCACAACAAGATTTTTGCACTTTTTGTTTATCAGATAACTTTTGCCAATGCTTATAGAAAACTCTTTTATCCCAATTTTTTCGATTCGCTGTTTACAGTGTTGTGTAAAATTACCGCATTCGTTATTGATGATTGAATTAAGCGCTCAAATATCACCCAAGTCCATTTTTTTGATCTGATGATTGGCAACACGCGACTACAATACTGGTCATAAGCAAAAAAAAAAATTAAAAACAAAATTTAAAAAAAATAAGATTCTCGTTGTTCATCTACCTCCACGCGGTGAGAATTAGAAACATCAGTTTAGCAACTGGTGGCTAAAGATGTTCAAAATAATTAAAGATATTCAAATAAAGTGTCCTTAAAAACACTTGAGTAAGCATTTTCAAAAGGATTAAATAAAATTTAACCTTCTTTACCCGTTGTATGGGATATGCCATTTTGAATTTTAAAAAAGTAATATCAGATTCGTAATCAGCGACCTCGAAAACCCCCGAGTAAAGATTTTGAAGAGAATCCGACTGATTTTTGAAAAATTTTTCCGCCATATTGGATCCGCCATTTTGAATTTTTAAAAAGTAATATCAGATTCGTAATCAGCGACCCTAAAAACCCCCGAGTAAGGATTTTGAAGAGAATCCGACTGATTTTTAAAAATTTTGTCCGACATATTGGATCCGCCATTTTGAATTTTCAAAAAGTAATTTCATATTCGTAATCAGCGACCCCGAAAACCCCCAAGTAAGGATTTTGAAGAGAATCCGACTAATTTTTGAAAATTTTGTCCGCCATATTGGATCCGCCATTTTGAATTTTCAAAAAGTAATTTCAGATTCGTAATCAGCGACCCCAAAAACCCGCGAGTAAGCATTTTCAAGCCAAATTTAAAAAAAATGTACATCGGACAATAAATTTTAAATTTTCATAAATTTTTGAGTTTTTAGGCGCCATTTTGAAAAATCAAAAGTTTACTTACAAAAGGACGATATATATTTGGAAAGTGTAACAATCGAGTGCACGATTTATGGAAATGTGAACCGTTAAAAAAATTTTTTTGACATTTTAATTTAAGATTTAAAAAAAAAATCATTAAAAAATTGTGTAAGTTTTTAATTATATGCAAAAAAATATTGTTAAACAATTTTGTAACAATTTTTAAACATGATATTCAGATAAAGGACACTCCAATACATAATAAAAATTTTGTTCGAAAAGAAAATAGTATGTTTATTAAGAAATACTTAAGTTTGAAGTCAGACTAAAAATTCAGTGCATTCAGGCGTTAATGGGTTAATGTAAAAAAGTCAAAAATGGCTGAAAATTAAAAATAATATGATTTCTAAAAAGGCAACGCTTTGCAAAATGCGACGCACGTTTCTGTTATTAAATTCAATAAATTATAAAAATGTTATAAATTTTTAAAAACAACACTTTTAGCACATTTTTCAAAATCTTTGCCATGGACAGTATAATTCATTTTTTTAAACATGTCTAAAATCGCCTAAAATCTATTACTCGGGGGTTTTCGGGGTCACTGATTACGAATATAATGTCAGTTTTTTAAAATTCAAAATGGCGGATCCAATATGGCGGACGACTTTTTTAAAAATTAATCCAAATTACCTGAAATTTGTTACTCGGGGGTTGTCGGGGTCTCTGATTACGAATATGATGATGGTTTTTCAAAATTAAAAATGGCGGATCCAATGTGGCGGATGACCTTTTTAAAAATTGATCCAATTTACCTGAAATTTGCTACTGGGGGGTTTTCAAGGTCGCTGATTACAAATATGATGTCGGTTTTTTACAATTCAAAATGGCGGACGACTGTTTCAAAAATTGATTCAATTTACCTGAAATTTGTTACTCAGGGTTTGTCGGTGTTGCTGATTACGAATATGATGATGATTTTTTAAAATCCAAAATGGCGGATCCATTATGGCAGACATTTATTAAAAAAATTTTGGATTCGCTTGAAAATTATCATTCGGGGGTTTTCGGGGTCGATGATGACGAATCCGATGTCAGTTTTTTAAAATTCAAAATTGCGGATCCAATATGGCATACCGTGGAGATACACTTCACCCATGAACTTGTTGGAAAGGTGAAATGCGTTTAGACATTTTAATGGAATTTCAATTTTTGCACTTTCTTTATAGCTGTTCTATGAAACCGGCATTTGTAAAATTTGTTCTGCTTTCATGATAAAAATAATTTTTAAAAAAATGTCCGCCACATTGGATCCGACATTTTTAATTTTTAAAAACAGACATCCGATTCGTCATCAGCGACCCTGAAAACCCCCTAATGATAATTTTTAAGCGAGTACAAAATTTAAAAAAAATGTCCGCCATATTGGATCCGCTGTTTTGAATTTTAAAACCATCATCATATTCGTAGTCAGCGACACCGACAACCCCCGAGTAACAAATTTCAGGTAATTTGGATTAATTTTTAAAAAGCCGTCCGCCATATTGTATCCGCCATTTTGAATTTTGAAATACCGACATCAGATTCCTAATCAGCGACTCCGAAAACCCCTGAGTAACAAGTTTCAGACAAATTAGACGATTTTTTATTTTTGGCATTCTGGGCACATTTAGTGTTTTCCAGCCGGCAGTAAATGTCTTCTTCAAATAAAAATACTACCGATTCCTCACATTTAACACGTTCTTAAATAAAAAATAATCTAGATTTAGAATTGAATTCGGGAATTCCGAATTATAAAACAAAACCATTAACATACACCCAGATATTCTAAAGAAAACCCTAATCCTTTAGAAATACAGAAACAATTTGACTTAGCCTACATTAATTCTCAACTTTTTGATATTGACGATAATTCTTTTGACAGTGACAGCAACGATAGTTAAAATACTATAACTGAAAAAACATTAGTAGATCAGAATTCAAATAAAAACTTAAATAAGTCTTCAACTAGCGAAATTGAAACAAACGATAACTCTGAAAATAATTCTCTTGATAACACTGGAGATAGTAACAATTTTGAGAAAAACATGGCTCTTCCAAATAATCAGCAAGTGTCTTTACTCGATGCTTTAGAAACAATACCAATGTTTGACGGAAAAAACATACCACTATCAACATTTATTAAAAGTTGTTTAGAAGCAAAATCTATGCTTCCTGAGAAAGCACTAGTACAAACAAATTTAGTAAAATTAATTTGGAGTCGAATTTCGGGTGAAGCAAGAAGAATTATAATAGGAAATAATTTTAATACAGTAGAACAGTTAACAGAAAGGTTAAAACAAATTTACGCACCAGCAAAATCTGTATATCACTTACAAGAAGAACTAGGAGCAATATATATGTGAAAACAAAAAAATGTAATTTCTTACGGTGCAAGAATCACAGAAGCCCTTTTAAATTTTGGTTAAATTACCCTGGGTAATCTGATGCCAGATTCGTATTCAACGACCCCAAAAACCCCCGAGTAACGAGTTCCAAGCAAATTCTGTTCATTTTTTATTTTTGCGTCCGCCATAATGGATCCGCCATTTTGAATTTTGAAAATCTGATGCCAGATTCGTATTCAGCGACCCCAAAAACCACCGAGTAACCAGTTTCAATAGATTTCAATATAATGAAAAATGTATGACTCAAAGAGTTAAGTAATATTCCATACTAAAAATTTTCATGTGAGTACAAAAAAATAATTAATAATTTTGAAAGTTTTATGCTTTTGGTTTTTTTTTCAAAAAGAATAAGAGAATTTTCTACAAAAATTGGTAATATAAAATAGGAATTATGCAAATATTTTTCTTTAACAATTTTTAACAAAACTTTTTTTTATTAAAAGGAAATGAAATAAATTTGTATTAACTTATGTATATGTTAATTACAATTTTTGTTGCAAAATTTTAATTTGTTTTTTTTAAAAGGAAAAAATTAATAATATTTTGTTTTTAGTAAAATAATAATTAGAAATTTAACTTTACATTTTTTTTATTTACATAATTAATAATTATAATAATAGTGATATTCTCTTTTTCTGTTTACATCTGAAGTTGTAGTTTGTGAATATTATTGTTGGTCGTTAAGCTTTTATAGATTATATTATAATTATTTTATAATAAATTAAAAAAAAATTTTAATCACTTGAAAAAAATATTTATTAAATTTATTGATTAATTATTATTTTACTAAAAACAAAATTAAATTAATTTTTTTTTATTTTTAAAAAACAAATTAAAATTTTGTAACAAAAATTGTAATTAACATATAGATGAGTTAATACAAATTTAATTCATTTCTTTTGAATAAAAAAAAGTTTTGTTAAAAATTGTTGAAGAAAAATATTTGCATAATTCCTATTTTATAATCACAATTTTTGTAGAAAATTTTCTTATTCTTTTTGGAAGAAAAAACCAAAAGCATAAAACTTTCAAAATTATTTATTATTTTTTTGTACTCACATAAAAATTTTTAGTATGGAATATTACTTTAATTTACCATAAATATTTCTTTATATTTATTTATTTCTATTAGAAATTTATTATTGAATCTTTTCTCGTGACAATTAAATAAAAAAAGTATTTTTCGACTAGTAATAGTGTAATAATTTTTAATTTTAATCAATTTTCAAAACAGGTTATTCTAAATTTTTTTCAGTAACAGTAATGCAGGCATTATTGTATAACACAGGACCACAAAATTTTTTTTCTAGAAAGTATTGACCGGACCATGTTTTTATATGCCCTTGGGTCGCTGAATTCGCATCCGAACTCAGTTTTGCGCCATCACGTCAAGTTTCTTTAAAATGGCGGATCCAATATGGCTGTCGAATTTTTTAAAAATGTATCAGATTTAATTGAAATTTGTTCCTCGAGGGTTTTTGGGGTCGCTGAATACGAATTTCATCTTAGTTTTTCAAAATTCAAAATGGCGGATCCAATATGGCTGACGTATTTTTAAAAAATTTATCAGATTTATTCCAAACTTGTTACTTGGGGGTTTTTGGGGTCGCTGAATACAAATTTCACCTTAGTTTTAAAAATCCAAAATGGCGGATCCAATATGGCTAACGAATTATTTAAAAATTATCAATTTTCGAATTTTTGAAAACTAAGGTAAAATTCGTATTCAGCGACCCCGAAAACCCCCAAGTATAACGTTTCAGGTGAATCCAATAATGTGTTTAAAAATTGGTCAGCCATATTGGATCTGCCATTTTGAATTTTTGAAAACTAAAGTAAAATTCGTATTTAGCAAACCCAAAAACCTCCTAGTAACAAGATTCAGGCGAATTGGGTGAATTTTAAAAAAATTGACGCCATATTGGATCCGCCATCTTAAATGTTAAATATTTACGAGATTTTTTGATTGTTTAACATTATGTAATATTTTTTCAGTGTTTTAAAGTAGTTTTTTAATAGAATCTTCTGCTTATTTTTATTTAAATTTTGTTTACAGTCAGTTTTTTTCGAATTTCATTAATTTGTGAAGAAACTTGACGTAATGGCGCAAAACTGAGTTTGGATTTGAATTTAGCGTCCCAAAAGACATATAAAAAACATGGTCCGGTCAATACTTTCTTTAAAAAAAATTTTGTGGTCCTGTGTAATGACAGTCTCAACCCTAAAAGAATGCAGAGAGCTATTACTGAATTACTTAGGTGCAGTCAGAACCCGCAGGTTTGACGGGTTCACCAAAAGCGCGTGCTGCGCGCGCGCAACGTCTACATTGTTATTAAATTTCTTTTGAACTATTTTCTGTCCCACTCTGAAAATAAGATGGCTCATTGGAAAAAACCTCAGCTTTCCGATGAAATTATTAAAAAAAAAGTACCCAAAGCTGTCAAAAATCAAAAATATAAATTATTTTTGAAAAAAAAGAAGATAAAAATTTTTTTTTAAAATTTTATTGAAAGCATCAGAAAGTAGATGAAAAATGCTTTAAAATCCGTTATTCACAAATTAAAATCCATGTCACGTGATCAAGGTGGACAAAAAATTTTCTAAACTTCTAAACTTTTTTTGCCTAAACTTAGGGATTTTGTAGTACTACTGGATAGTGATTTTGGGTAAAAATATTTTTTTATCTAGTCCAATATTTTTCGAGGGGAAGGGGGTGAAAGTTTTGAGATTTTCGGCACAATGCTTATTTTGATAATTTTTTACTTTTAAACAATTAGACATAATAATTTGTCCAAGATCAAGTTAAAGGTATATATTCTTCTACTTTAGGACAAATGAAGAGACACGTATTTTTTATTTAGCAAAAAAATTTTTTTTAGCTGAGTTATAAGTGTTTGAAAATTTAAGGACATATCGTGATTTTAGAGCTAAACAGCTGACAAATTATTTTAAAATCTTTCTAGTTTTTGCAAAAATTAATATTTTTCAATTGTTTTTCTTGATTTTAGTAGTGTTTTTAATACTTTTTCTTTGCAAACTTGAAAATTTGAAAAATTTGAAAATTTAACAAAATGGCGGCCATTTTCCGAAAATCCAAAAAAGTCAATTTTCTCAAAAACATCATTTTTTATTTTTCTTAAAATTTTTGTGTGATTACCATATGAAAAAAGAAATTAATTTTAAAAGGTTTCATGTCCGCTAAAACTGTTTAGAAGTCGCAATAATTTTTTGCAGAAAATAACAAATCTCATTATTTTCTCTCTAAATCTGAATCAGTGAAATTCCACTGAAAAGCAGTGAAATTTGACTGAGAATAAGTGACTCTATTCTCGCGATTTGAATCAGTGGAATTTTACTAAAAATTAATTAAAAATAACTAAAATTTCACTTATTTTTAACTCATTCGCCAATTAATAAACTACTGAAAATTTCTGTAATTTAAATTTCATATTGAAAATTTCAGTTATTCTTCAATTGTCCAATCAGTTAAAAATGACAGAAATTGATACGAGTATTAATGTATCGGCATATATATATTGTAACGCTTTTTTCTACACTATTATTATAAGGAAACTAAATGGAACATTAATAAAAAACAATCATTTATAAATTCAAAATAGTTCTGAATCTATAATTTTAAAGTTACTGTAACTGAATTCTAAGACAACTTTACAGACTCAAAATCTGATTTTAACCGAATTTCAATATTTAACTAAAGAAAACGTTACTTGTGCAATCTAGTTCTTTATAGTTTGTCTAGGCGGTTCCCGGTAGAGCGCCAGACAACTTTTGTATTGTCGGTATTGTCAACCGGACTAAAACATAATTAATCAAAAATCATTAAATCAAACATTACTCAATACTTAATTAAGACCGACTAAACAAACATTAATATTAACTAGATTTTTTGCACGTGCCGGTACTAGTCAGCTATGCTGGTCGTGGAGAGAGGGGTGAGTTTTGTATTTAAGAAAGAGAAGGTAGTTTAGAACACAGTGACGGAATTATAAATAAATTAACAATCGATTAGATAAAAATAATTAAGTATATTGTACCAACGAAATTCAATTAACAAGTTACAATAAAAAGTGATGGTCATTTTGTCGTTTATAATTAATAATTAAAATAATAAAAAACCATAAGCAGAATTACTTGAGTATTCTGGATTATAACAAAGAACCATAAATAATATAAATAACTTACAGATTTTGTATCGATGATAAGTTGACTCGTGATAGGGATTATGATTTCACTTTACACTTTTAATTTATTATTTATTAAAGAAAACATTAAACTAATAATTAATTGGAATATTAAACTCACTGTAACATATTATTTAACAATTCGAAACCAGAAAAGAATTAAACTGTAACTAAACTAGAACTGATTCTAAATCTATTACATTTTTACTAAAACCGGAGAAATTAACTAACGATGTTAACACAACAAGGGATCGATGACAAGAGAGAGATTCAAAAGGTTTTGCAGAATTATTTTAATTTGAAATTAGTACTGAATTTTGGCGTTAGGTGACTTATCGGTATTCTCGATATTTTCATACAAAAAGGGGTTTTTCTCCTACCTTGCTTCTCCCAGAATTCTGAATTACTAATACTATGATACTTAAACTAAAACTTTTGTTTGACAAAGCCTGCCAACTCACTAAAACTAAACTAATTTATCAAAATTCCTTAGTATGGAGCGCCAATGTTTCAATTGTACTTCTGCTAAGTGTAGAATAATTACTTAAACAAATACTAAACAGACACTGTAACAAATTTACTTTAACGAAGACAATTAATATTACCAAAATTCAAATACTAGAAAAAATGTTCTCAGAATAGTGCTTTTGTGACGTAAATCGTAAAAATAACGTCACAACTCGCCTCTCAACGGAAAGATTGTGGAAGGGAAAAATATACGTAAATAAATATCCTCTAAAATCGGAACACCAACTATTCTGAACTCTAAACGGTTATTGACATAACAATAAATATAAACGAAACTCTATTACGATAAAACTAAATTTCACAAGGTGCACTCTCGATACCGAGCTAACGCTCTGAAGGTATAAAAAAAGGAACTACTCTCAATTGACTACTTAGGTTCAGATAGTAATGAAAATTGGGGATTAGACGTATCGGTTCAGATAAGACCACACAACTTTTAAATTCAACACCAAGTACTTTTTATCTCAGAGACTGAAATCTAATAGTACAAATAGTATGATAGCGATGGATGTTGTATCAACAATGGTCATAGGGATACTGGGCCGGATTATTAGTGAAGTAAGGGACAATAATATATTGAAAGTTATAGTGAATTAAGTGAAAATTGTCTTATTTTATAATGAAGTTGCGACTCAAAGTAGGTACGTCCAAGGGCAACAGAATCCAAGTCTGTGGAACAGTAAATAATGAATATGGAGACGTTGCTTCAGATTGAGAAAGGAAACTCTTAAGTTTGTTTAAAATGAGGGTAGTGAAAATTATAAAAAATATTACGAAAGCAAATTGCGTCCAGAAATGTTGCAAAGATTTACTTTCAAATTAACGCACTTGTACTGTAACGCGTCGTTCCGACGCCTTGTCACCAAATTTTCAAAAGATTGAATAATAATACTAATTGTGTTAATCACAAAAGAGAAAGTTATCGTAGAAATCATGGGATTCTATCACGAGTCATTACAATGTAACAATGTGGGTTTAACTCAAGTTATAATTAAGTCAGGAAAAAAATTTTGTATCACAAGGAGTGTTCTCCCCCCAGTCAAAATTAAATATCATAGTGAATATATGGTGAATATGAAGTAGGGTGAGAAATGAGTAATTATAAATTAATATCAAGTGGATCGCAAGTGAAGGCAAATATAATTAAACATTAAGTGAACTATAAGTGAATATAAGTGAAAAATGAGTGAAAAATTGAAGTGAATTATAAGTGAAAATGAGTGAAAAATTCAAGTGAATTATAAGTGAAAATGAGTGAAAAATTATTCATATATAATAAATCTGACACTGGCCTCAACGGTGTCGTCTGTATGGGTTTTGGTGGTCCCTTGGGATGTTCCTCCCGTATTTCGGAACGTACGGTCCCATTGACGCCCATTTTTCTGCGTCTTTTGAACAGTTCTTGGCCGTGTACCCTCGTCGGCCACACATTTGGCAAAAAATGGTCCGTTCATAAGGGCAGGTGCCGTAGTGGTGGCCTGGCCTCTGGCAATTCCAACAGAGGCGTCAAGGGGCTGGAACTGGTACTTGGGGTGGTTCTTGTCCTGGTGCTTGACCTCGAGCTGGTTCTGGGCCTCGTTGTCGGCTCGGAGTTGGTTCTCGGGATGGGCCTGGAACTGGCTCCGGTCCTTGGGTTGGTCCTCGTGATAGGCCTGGAACTGGTTCCCCTCTGGCGTTTAGGAAGCACGTAGGTTCGGGTGGTCGGCTGTAGGCCGTTTCCCTTGGTCTCACATACGGCTTCTTCCAATTCTTCCGCTTCCTGGGTCGGATGTATCGCTCTGATTGGTGGCTGGAGGAATCTTCTTTAGTCCAGCAATTGGCTTTTTCGATAGGTCGCTTGGGTGCCTTGAAGGGGTCGAAGGGGCCTCCTACTTCCTCTGAGTCTGAGGAGATAGGGTCGACGTCCATTGTTGATGGGGAAGGTCTAGGAACAGTCTGTGTGGATGGTCCGGGAGCAGGTTTGGGTGGCGTAGTGTGGCAGAGTACGCCCTCCGTTTGTGTCTGCGTCTCGCCGACGTTCCGTTCCGTTTGGGTGCCTTGATCGTTGGTGGTTGGCACCGTGAGTGGCCATTCCAGGATTTCACTGAGGAGTGCGGAACGACCAGCCAGGTCGGTTCTTCATCTTATGGGACAATCTTCGTTGGCTTGGTGACTATACCGAGACACCATTTCGTGGATTGCCCGGAACAGTCCTGGTTTATACTGCTCCAGCCACGCTAGAGCTGGTGCAAAGGGTCTGATGGGGTCCCAGAAAGGATCTTTCTCTAGGTGGACTGGTATTTCCAAGGGGGGTCCCCTGATCTCATCTGGCCTAAATTCTTCTGGCTCTGGTGGATTCCAGGCGGGTGGTGTAGAAATTCGAGGGATTTCTTCTATGTCCATCTTCGGGTGCAGCAAATCTCGGTTCCTTCTCCATCTGCCAGTCCTCATTTTCTAATTTTTCTTTCCGAAAGTCCCTGTCTTCCTCCATTTGCGCAGCGTCTCTTAGTTCCTCCTCCATCTCGATTATTTCGATGCTTGAAGAGCTTGACGAGTTTGGTGACGATGGTGGTCGAATCTCGTCCTCTTCCTCTTCAAGAAGGTGGCTATCGAGGCTGTCTATCGTCGATAGGTCGTCCTCCGAGTCGGAGATTTGTTAAATCTCCGCCTCATCCATTTCACACATGGAAAGAGGTGGAGGGTATTCCATTATAAGCCTGTAACATTCTTTTATTGTAATTTTCGAATATACTTACAGGATCCATCAACACCTATACAGACGACACCGTTGAGGCCAGTGTCAGATTTATTATATAAGAATAATTTTTCACTCATTTTCACTTATAATTCGCTTGAATTTTTCACTCATTTTCACTTATAATTCACTTGAATTTTTCACTCCTTTTTACTTATAATTCACTTCAATTTTTCACTCATTTTTCACTTATATTTACTTATAGTTCACTTAATGTTTAATTATATTTGCCTTCACTTGCGATCCACTTGATATTAATTTATAATTACTCATTTCTCACCCTACTTCATATTCACCATATATTCACTATGTTATTTAATTTTGACGGGGGGGAGAACACTCCTTGTGTTACAAAATTTTTTTCCTGACTCAATTATAACTTAAGTTAAACCCACATTGTTACATTGTAATGACTCGTGATAGAATCCCATGATTTCTACGATAACTTTCTATTTTGTGATTAACACAATTAGTATTATTATTAAATCTTTTGAAAATTTGGTGACAAGGCGTCGGAACGACGCGTTACAGTACAAGTGCGTTAATTTGAAAGTAAATCTTTGCAACATTTCTGGAAGCAATTTGTTTTCGTTTTACTTGCGTTACAGTACAAGTGCGTTAATTTAAAAGTAAATCTTTGCAACATTTCTGGACGCAATTTGCTTTCGTAATATTTTTCATAATTTTCACTACCCTCATTTTAAACAAACTTAAGAGTTTCCTTTCTCAATCTGAAGCAACGTCTCCATATTCATAATTTACTGTTCCACAGACTTAGATTCTGTTGCCTTTGGACTACCTACTTTGAGTCCCAACTACATAATAAAATAAGACAATTTTCACTTAATTCACTATAACTTTCAATATATTATTGACCCTTACTTCACTAATAATCCGGCCCAGTATCCCTATGACCATTGTTGATACAACATCCATCGCTATCATACTATTTGTACCATTAGATTTCAGTCTCTGAGATTAAAAGTACTTGGTGTTGAATTTAAAAGTTGTGTGGTCTTATCTGAACTGATACGTCTAATCCCCAATTTTCATTACTATTTGAACCTAAGTAGTCAATTGAGAGTAGTTTCTTTTTTTATACCTCCAGAGCGTTAGCTCGGTATCGGGAGTGCACCTTGTGAAATTTAGTTTTATCGTAATAGAGTTTCGTTTATATTTATTGTTATGTCAATAACCGTTTAGAGTTCAGAATAGTTGGTGTCCCGATTTTAGAGGATATTTATTCACGTATATTTCACATTAATAATAAACAATCATTTATAAATCCAAAATAGTTCTGAAACTATAATTTTAAAGTTACTGTAACTGAATTCTAAGACAACTTTACATACTCAAAATCTGATTTGAACCGAATTTCAATATTTAACTAAAAAAACGTTACTTGTGCAATCTAGTTCTTTATAGTTTATCTAGACGGTCCCCGGTTGGGCGCCAGACAACTTTTGTATTGCCGGTATTGTCAACCGGACTAAAACATAATTAATCAAAAATCATTAAATCAAACATTACTCAATACTTAATTAAGACCGACTAAACAAACATTAATATTAACTAGATTTTTTGCACGTGCCGGTACTAGTCAGCTATGCTGGTCGTGGAGAGAGGGGTGAGTTTCGTATTTAAGAAAGAGAAGGTAGTTTAGAACACAGTGACGGAATTATAAATAAATTAACAATCGATTAGATAAAAATAATTAAGTATATTGTAGCAACGAAATTCAATTAACAAGTTACATTAAATAGTGATGATCATTTTGTCGTTTATAATTAATAATTAAAATAATAAAAAACCATAAGCAGAATTACTTGAGTATTCTGGATTATAACAAAGAACCATAAATAATATAAATAACTTACAGATTTTGTATCGATGATAAGTTGACTCGTGATAGGGATTATGATTTCACTTTACACTTTTAATTTATTATTTATTAAAGAAAACATTAAACTAATAATTAATTGGAATATTAAACTCACTGTAACAAATTATTTAACAATTCGAAACCAGAAAAGAATTAAACTGTAACTAAACTAGAACTGATTCTAAATCTATTACATTTTTACTAAAACCGGAGAAATTAACTAACGATGTTAACACAACAAGGGATCGATGACAACGGAGAGATTCAAAAGGTTTTGCAGAATTATTTTAATTTGAAATCAGTACTGAATTTTGGCGTTAGGTGACTTATCGGTATTCTCGATATTTTCATACAAAAAGGGGGTTTTCTCCTACCTTGCTTCTCCCAGAATTCTGAATTACTAATACTATGATACTTAAACTAAAACGACTTTTCCTATGGCAAGATTGCGACCTTCTTGACCATAGGAACCTGTCAATTAACCCAAAAGGAGAGCTTCTTTGCCAAACGAAGTCGCTTTCGTTTGACAAAGCCTGTTAACTTACTAAAACTAAACTAATTTATCAAAATTCCTTAGTATGGAGCGCCAATGTTTTAGTTGGACTTCTGCTAAGTGTAGAATGATTACTTAAACAAATAGGTACTAAAACAAACACTGTAACAAATTTACTTTAACAAAGACAATTAATATTACCAAAATTCAAATACTAGAAAAAATGTTCTCAGATTAGTGCTTTTGTGACGTAAATCGTAAAAATAACGTCACTTTATATATATATATTTATTTATTTATTGCATGTTTATGTTTTTCGATGATTAGTAGTGTTTTTGGTACTTTTTATTTGCAAACTTAAAAATTTTAAAAGTTAACAAAATGGCGACCGTTAAATTTTTTTCGTCGCTATTTTGAATTATAAAATTTTAACCAAATATTCTAACTCAGCGACCCCAAAAACCTCCAAATAATTATTTTTATTCAATTATTTTTAGTATTTTTTTAAAAATGGCTGCCATTTTGTTAATTTTTAAAATTTTCAAGTTTGCAAATAAAAAGTAGGTACCATAAACACTACTAATCATCGAAAAACATAAACATGCAAAATATATATATGCCGATACATTACTCAAAATAATGAGATTTGTTATTTTCTGAAAAAAATTATTGCGATTTCTAAACAGTTTTAGCGGACATGAAACCTTTTAAAATTAATTCCTTTTTTCATATGGTAATCACACAAAAATTTTAAGAAAAATAAAAAATGATGTTTTTGAGAAAATTGACTTTTTTGATTTTTCGGAAAATGGCCGCCATTTTGTTAATTTTCAAAATTTTTCAAATTTTTAAGTTTGCAAAGAAAAAGTATTAAAAATACTACTAAAATCAAGAAAAAAATTGAAAAATATTTATTTTTGCAAAAATTATAAAGATTTGAAAATAAAATTTTCAAACACTCATAACTCAGCTAAAAAATTTTTTGTTCGCTAAATAAAAAAATACGTGTCTCTTTATTTGTCCTTAAGAACAAGAAAAATTACCCTTAACTTGATTTAGAAATTTAACCTATTCGCTCTGCATGAATTGAGATAGAATCAGCCATATGCAAAAGTGGGCCTAGAATGTTTAAACACTGAAGAAAAGAGATTTCTACCAAACGGAGGGCTTAAAACCCAGTTTTAGGCTCCGTTTGGTAGAAATCTCTTTTTTCAGTGTTTAAACATTCTAGGCCCACTTTTGCAAATATATGTTCTTTTAGTAAAAAACCTCAGCTTTCATTTTAGATTTCTACCAAACGAAGGGCTCAAAACCCGGTTTTTGGCTTCGTTTGGTAGAATTCTCTTTTTTTCAGTGTTTAAACATTCTAGGCCCACTTTTGCATATATATGTCCTTTTAGTAAAAAACCTCAGCTGTCATTTTAAAAAAATCGTATCCTTCTCCCAAAATTAAAATATATTTTTAATTTTGAATTTCTTTGGTCAAACATTTTTTTTTCAAAATGCTTTTTTTTAATCGAAAGAGCATGAAAAAACCTTTCGAAGCTGTACTTGGCCAAATTTTTATGTCTAATTGTTTAAGATTAAAAAATTATCAAAATAAACATTGCACCGTAAGACCCCTTAATCACTTGACGTGAAGTCGCTCATATACACTCAATAACATATATGCTTTCCTTCCGGTTTGGACAACTTTTTGAAAAGTGGTGTGCCTTCTATAAGAATGTTTTAAGTCTATGGACTTAAACCATAGACTTAAGCCATAGACTTAAAACATTGTTATAGAAGGCACACCACTTTTCAAAAAGTTGTCAAAACCGGAAGGAAAGCATATGTGACGCTCCACGTGAAAAGGGACCTTATTTATTCTTGTCATAAGGTCCCTTTTCTCGTGGAGCGTCACATATATGTTATTACGTGTACTAAATTTGGAAATCACAATTTTCCAGGGTAAACCCGCTCACTTTATCTTTTCAAGACGGAACACTTTTATTTTTCAAATATTAAAATTTGTCTTATTCCCGTCTTAAGTATGATTTATTATTGATAAACTATGAGTTCTATAAACATCAAATTAGTTAAATAAATAATGAATATAGGTTTCATAAATTACAACTATGGATTTAAATAATGTTATATTCTATTAAGAGAAAGTGAAATGTAGATACAATTTTGGTTTTAACAAGTCATAAATTGTGTTATTGTTAAAATATAATACGTGAAATTATTTTATTCTAAATTTTAAATTTAAAACAAAGTGAGCGGCTCACATTTCAGAAAAAATTTAATTAAATCTTTTTGAAATAAGACAAAACTATATATATATACTTCGAAAAAGGACATTTAGTAGCAACAAAAAAAATTTGCCAAATAAATTAAGACTCAAAAATAATGATAGAAAAACTCTAAAATCAGAAAAACTTTTTTTTTCTGACCCCTTTAAGAACATTTAATTGTCTCTGATTCTATGTTGAATTCATGAAACTAAACGAAAGTTTGTTAATATAAGTTGAATGTTAAGTGCTATTTACAGTACCAATATCTCCATCTTAAGTTGAGTTCATAGCGTCAAATCGCTAGTGAGCGGGTTTATCCCAGTCTCCCCTACAATTGAATTTTACAAAATTCTAATTATTTTGACATTATTTAATTAAATATATTAGAAATTAAAAACTTCAAATAAATAAAAAAAATTCCATTAGGAAAAATTAATTTTACATAATTCTTAATTAAAAGTATGAAAAGTTCAAATTTTCAAAGATTTTAATTTGAAATTCATTTTTAAATCAATATTTATTAGAAAATTCTACGAGAATTGAATTATTTAACTACAAAAATAAATAATAAGAGGATTGTTCAAAATGAAAGATATAAATTTTGGAGTATAAAATTATTTTCACAGTTTATTTAAATTTACTCAGTTACAGGTTTACTTCCGAAGGTTCGCCACAGACTGACTTTATTTCAGTGTGTTGTCAATGTTAAGGGCACTCATGTCATATTCGGAAATGACGTATATTTTGTACTACATAAATTCAAATTTCTTACAATTTTAATATAATTTTTAAGAATATTTTTCGATCAATTTGATTACAATTGTATTAAAAATAATTAAAATTCTGCCAAGAATTTAATTAAAAATTTTGAAAATAATTTAATCTTGGAGAAAAATTGTATTATTTATAAAGATAATTGAAATTTTGACGACAGTTTTTGATAATTTTTAAACATAATTGGGTTTCTGAGAAGAATTTTAGTAAAATTATTTTGGAAAAATTGAATTGTTACGCAAAAAATTTCATTAAAATTTTTGAAAAACATTTTATTCTTTAAAGAAATTTAATCAAAAATGTATAGAAAATAATATTTAATTCCAATAAATATATTGTAGCAAAGGTTATTAAAGTAATTACATGTTTTGATAAATTTTAATAAAATTTTTAAGAATTATAACTTTTTTCTAGGAATTGCATTAAAATTGGATTAAAAATAATTAAAATTCTATAATAAGTTTTTTATTCATGAAAATAATTGAATTTATGGAAAGAATTCTATTTTTTTAAACAATTGAATTTTGGAGAAGAATTTTATTATTTTTAAAAATAATTGAATTTTGGAGGAATTCTATTATTTTTCAATATAATTGAATTCTTTTAGAAATTTTTATTAAAGTAGTAGATATTAACGAGAAAACACGAGAAAAGGGACCCATCGCCGCAAAAGAGAATTTTATGGGGAATCCACACTTCGATCTAAGAAGCTAAGCGGGACGTTTTTTCGTAGCGTTTTCTATAATTTACTATATCTATATACATAAGAGCGTCACGAAAAAGCGTCCCGCTTATATGCATCTTAAAGGTATCGTACCATGTAGAGTTCTTAAATTCTCGAGAATTTATGTGGAATCGTTTAAAATTTTAAGGTTATAAACATGTATAGTCTGTGACCAAGGGAAATCAATAATTTATTTTATTTAATTAAAAACTAAAATTTTACTTCAAATCAATTAACGATAATTTCCTTAGACTTTATTTGCTATTAAAATTTTAATTAGTCAAATAAGCTTTTCGTCTAATCATTAATTACTTCTCATTTCGCTCACGAACAATTATTACTTAACAAAAGAAAAATGCTCAGTTGAACGCCAGTTATTTTACTCTAAATTGGAAATTACTAAAATAACAAAATAATTTCTTACCAAATTTTAACTCGAAACTACTAAATTTTTAAGACTCTAATGTTGACGGTGAATTTTTGTTAAGACCGCCATTGAAAGCACATGGCGTGAAACACAATTTTTAAAACGCGAAATTTTAGGTTAACTCACCGTTGTAGGAAATGAATCAACGAAGAAAAGACGCTGGCTATTCCAATAAACTAGATTTATTCCTTAATCCCAAATGCAAGTTGGTTTGTAACGAAAATTACACTGAACTTTCGTAATCTCATATGACTCTTTAAACTCAACACACTCAAAGTACAATTCTCTCAACTTAATTCTTAACAGTTCAACTGATTTGTCGGAAATTTTACTTGATTAAATAAATTGTTCTTTACACGTAATGAATCTTTCAACACGAAAACGCGAATTTTTAGATTATTCTCTCCAATCAAGTTTTGTTAAATCGTTGTTCAATTTTTATTCACACGAAAAAAAACTCACAATCTCAAAAAAAGTACAACCAAATTTACGACTCTCTATCTCATCGCACGTGCTACAATACAATGAATGTCGATGCGCGTCTCTCCTTTCTCTCTCTATTCCATACGCACTACAAATTTAGTCAAAAGAAAAAGGAAATACAAATCAAAACATCGCCCAAAATTTGTTTAACGAAAATAATACTCGGCGATAAATACAAAACCTTTAAATACAAAACTCAAATTAGTAATTTTCTCACAATAATTAACAACCAAAACGATATTTCACTATGAGTATTAATTCTAATTATTAAACAAGTTAGCATATTTATATGTTCTCGGGTAACATTTTAGATTGTAAAAAGTGGATAGTAGATTGTACCCAGTAACATAATGATGGTACCACGTACAATCTTTTTTCAACCATCAAATTCTAACTATCTATTTCTCTTAGTGTAAAAGCTTTATTTTGGACCATAATAACGTTTTTTTCAAAAGCATCAATTCGCACTTCTTAATTTTTCAACGCATAATTTCGCATAATAATCAGTTTTTCAGTGCATAATCCAGTAATTTTCAGCGTCTTTAAATACTGTCCTTATACATATAAAACGATAATAGTCCAAAAGGTAAAATAATTCGGACACATTCGAGCAATAAACAAGTTTCTTATTCACTTCATCAGTTTTGAACACTTCTCTGAAATAAATTCGATCATCATCTTTCCGGAAACTCGTAATTCTGAAGTCGTTATCCACTAAATTCCAATTAAATCGAGAAGCGAGTATTTCAAATTGTCTTAACGATAGATGTAAATCATGAGAATAGTCCTGAAAATCTGCATTTGATACTTTGTGTAATTCTGAAGACTTACACACGGCAAATAATTTGGCCCCTGGAGATAAAATTTTGAAGTTGTTCAAAATGAATTTTAACGGCATTGGAAGGTCTGGAAAATTTGTAGGTTACAATTATCGCCCGACAAAATACGGCACTGACTGATTTAAATGACGTGAAATAGGTAAATAAACATTTTTCAACCACTTTTTCTCTAAACACAGACACTTTTTACAAAATAGGCCAACGTACAACGAGTAAGAATCTTCTTAATAACCTAAATTCAAAAGATTGTTTAAATTCATGCAGAAACGCGGTTGTAAAATGTAAAATTGGAAAGTGATGTAATGCTAAGAACATAACAGCTGGACCATTGTGCTCTCTGCATGCTTCTGCCCTCTTCTGGCGACTGGCAGTAAACCGCTTCTTGTTGTCTGTCATTACATTACTTTCCACTCATTTCCAATTTAACATTTTACAACCGCGTTTCTGCATGAAATTAAACAATCTTTTGAACTTAGGTAATTAAGAAGATTCCTACTCGTTGTACGTTGGCCTATTTTGTAAAAAGTGTCTGTGTTTAGAGAAAAAGTGATTGAAAAATGTTTATTTACCTATTTCACGTCATTTAAATCAGTCAGTGCCGTATTTTGTCGGGCGATAATTGTAACCTACAAATTTTCCAGACCTTCCAACGCCGTTAAATTATTGTTTCTTGTACAGAATTTCAAGGCGAAACTTTTTTTCTAATAAAAATTTTTTATATAATTTCTCGTTTTCACGTAAATTGAAAAAAAACGTAATTTTTTGAGTTAAGAAATTGTAATGAATTTTTGACTTCAACTCGTGACTACTTCGTTAAATATTAATATTTTTCCACGAAATTTACACACAATATTCTTCAAACTATTCCAAGAGTGAAACAATATTTGTAAATTTAAAAAAAAATTGTATGTCAAGGTAAATAATTATTTAAATAATTTTGTCGGAAAAATGATTCTCCTATTTTCAATTGAAAAAGTTGAGTGACGAATTTTCGTTTTCGGAAAACTTTCAGCGACAAAAATGTTCATTAATATGTTAGGAAGTTTTTTGGAAAATATCTCGCCATTTGATAATAAATTGAAGACAATAGAGCAATTTTAACATCGTCGCGCTCTGCTGTAAACGTAAACAATGTCTAACTATATACATTGGTCTTGTAATGGCGGCTATGCTACACGTGCGCTGCCACGCCGCAATTTTACAGCAGAGCGCGACGATGTTAAAATTGCTCTATTGTCTTTAATTTATTATCAAATGGCGAGATATTTTCCAAAAAACTTCTTAACATATTAATGAACATTTTTGTCGTTGAAAGTTTTCCGAAAACGAAAATTCGTCACTTAACTTTTTCAATTGAAAATAGAAAAATCATTTTTCCGACAAAATTATTTAAATAATTATTTACCTTGACATACAATTTTTTTTTAAATTTCCAATTATTGTTTCATTCTTTGAATAGTTTGAAGAATATTGTGTGTAAATTTTGTAGAAAAATATTAATATTTAACGAAGTAGTCACGAGTTGAAGTCAAAAATTCATTAAAATTTCTTAACTCAAAAAATCACGTTTTTTAATTTACGTGAAAACGAGAAATTATATAAAAAATTTTTATTAGAAAAAAGTTTCGCCTTGAAATTCTGTACAAGAAACAATAATTTAAAATTCATTTTGAACAACTTCAAAATTTTATCTCCAGGGGCCAACTTATTTGCCGTGTGCTCGCGCGTGTGCCCTTTTAAGATCCGGAGCCTCAATTAATGACCTGCAGTTGAGTTATCAGTATCATTTAAGACTTCCGGTTTCTAAACAGTCAAAACATCAGCATACTTTTTGTTCTTTTGAGTTTTATAGTGGTTACCTTTTACATTAGTTTTACAAAAATAACAGTCATCTGGTTTGTGATAAGGCTGATGATGCCATATCATCGGATAAGATAAGGAAATTTGAGTTTTCTGTCAACTGTTCGATTTATATGTCTTAAATTTTAATGAACACTCAGTTCAAGCAAATTCTGGTTCATACCACTGATCAGAAGTACCATATTTAAGCTTAAAGAAATCATTGTAGCCATCAACCAGAGTTTTATTATTCTTTAACTTCACACGATGCCTCTGATCCACCAATAAACCACATATGAAACAAAACTTATTGCGATGATCACACATTTTTTCTTCAAAAATTGAAGCAAAGCAATAAAACTTTGACGTTTCAATAAAGTTAAATTACAATAACACTTTCTTTTCTTATTCAAGATACAGTGTGAACTTAGGTACACTTGAGAACTTTTTTCATATTTCTATTAAAAAACAAATGCATGATAATCGCAATAAATTTTCTTTCATCTAAGGTATAATTGTGGATAAGCAGCATTGTTTAAAACTGTAATTGATGGCCTCAACCATTTTTTTGCAACCTAGTGTATATCACGTCTGATCGTTGGCATAAACCGGAATTCACGTAGGCTAAGTGTTCTTCAAAATTCAAGAAATGGGAATCGAAAAGTTGACACAAATTTAGAATTTACTTATCTTTTCCGGTCGTATTATATCATCAAACAATCCAAAATGCTCACGTTTCAATTTAAAACAAAGGAATATCTTGGAAGATGATTTCAGGATCTCGCTAGTCCGTAAAAGTTGATGATCAAAATTCTTTGCTGGGATCGTGCAGCGAGGTATATCGGTTCGTTCTGCCGCGATGCGACAGGAAGAGAGCGAGTGGTGGGGAAACGGAGGCAGGCGACGCAAGTTTCGTGCGCGGTCGCTACTCTCTCGTAGCTTTCACGCTGAACGTGACTACGATGGCTGTGTGTATGACGTATTCTATTTCTCTATATATTAATACATAGCCTATCGTTACAATATGTAATACATGCATAAAACTGCGAGAGAAGAGGTAACGCACTGTGACGCAAAAGGTTAAGGAATAAAAAAAGTGTAACCTTGAGTGGACCACTCCTACAAAATTGTAAAAGTTATTCTAAATTCTTTAATGTATTTAATATTTGATATATTAAAACAAAATTTATGCTTATGCAGCTTCAGACCATGTAGGTGTCGCAATGTTTACAAGTGAAACAACTTTTAATAATTTTGGCACATATCACATCAATATCACAAAAAAATTAATAATTTACTATGAATTAAATCTGAGGAAGATAAAAGACTGTAAAGATAAATTACTCAATGATGTCTCTGGTACGTAAGCAAAAAATATAAAATAGGGGAGTGTAAGGTATGGTGTCGGACACTTTCTTTTTTGCGTCTCTCTCTCAAAAAACAATATTTTTTAAAATTTCAAAAGCAGGCAGTTGCTGACATCTATTAAGCATATTTCTGTCAGAAGCGGCTGTTAAAATTTAAATTCAGTGAAATTTTACAGCTCTTGGCCCAAAAAACTGATTTTTTTTATTTTTGAAAGTAGTAAGGTATGGTGGCGCATTTGGTGTATTTAACTAAAATATTATATAGATGTTAAAATTATTTATTAAAACTACTAGAAATGATGAAAAATAACAAAAAGAGAAAAAACTGATGATTTTACATTATAGAAAAAAAAGTTTTACTTCAGTTATGGTTACAATTTGGACATGTAAAGTAGCTGGTGGCTGTTTTAACGCAACTAGAATAAGAGAAGACCGCAAGTGTCACAAATTAGAGAATTGTTGCGTTGGAGCACATGAGGCATAAGTACACAAAAAATGCAAAGACAATTGAAACTCGTGCAAAAAATGATCCGCCACTGTACGTCACAAAAATTGCGCCATCATACCTTACAAGCTATTTATAAAAATATGATGGTGTTACTTTCATACAGCGCGAATTGAGAAAAATGTAAAATACAAAAAATGTTGTCCAAGGTCTAAACAATACGTTCTATACATTTACAATCTTTATTTCATCTCTTTTAATACATTGAATATCCACACCTATCTCTTCCTATCTCTAATTTCATTTAAGAACATACTTATCTCTTTCAATATTCTTGTTTCTATCCCAGGCTATCCCTTTTTCATTCCTCTCAATCTCTTTCTATCTTTCCTTTTTATTATAATAACTCTTACTTTATCGCCTTTTATCCTTTTACTATTTAGTTCTTTCTCTTTCTATCTCTATTTAAATATCAGTTCATACTTGTCTCTTTTTATCTTTTCGGTTCTATCAGAGTCTAGTTCTTTTCTATAAGAATAAAAAAATCATATTACAATTTTAAAAAAAATAAATAGTTAACAATCCAATTTGTTTTCCTTTATCTTTTTCAATAACTTTTATTATATCCCATTAAATGCCTTTTCAATCCCCAAAGTTAACTTTTTATACCCTTTTCAACGTCACTTCATACTTATCCAGTTATATATCATAGACTCATTTCAAGTAAGAGAAGTGTTCCGGTTGTGGGCACCCTTTTGTTTTTGCCTCATAATATTTGTCCATGTGCATATTATACAAATATATGTGTACGAATTTAAAGCTAGAGGTCTAAGCTGACTGTCAGTGAAGGAATTAAATTGATTTCTTTAAATAAAAAAGTTTTATTAGAAATTTAGTGAATTAAAAATTTTTTACAAAAAAATTTTTGTACCCGGTTATGGGCACCCTTGAAAAATCCGCTAAAATGGAAAAATATTAAAGGAAACCAACACAAATGAAGAAGAAATGAAAATTTCTTTATTTTAAGAGAGTTTGCCGGGATAAAGAACAAAAATGATGACACGTTTTCACACTATGCCCACAACCGGCGCACTTCCTCTATACAAATTAAAATAATTTTTTTAACTCTAATACCTAATACTGTTTGTAAGTTTTAACCTTTGTAAATAATCCACACAGCACCGAAAATTTCCTGAAACTTGACAGAACGTCATCCAACGAGAGTAAAAATATTGAATGGTACAGCTCATGGATAAATGTGTGATATTGAATATCAAACTTCAGCTTCTATTCTGTGCTGTGTAGGAAGTGCAATTTGAGTAATTACACATTTTTATATGGTTAGATTAAAAATGATTTATTTAATAATACAAAGAAATTAAATATATTTCTTATAATGCTAACAGTGTTTTTAAAATGAGAATTGTTTATTTTATAATTATTAATTTAGTTCAAAATTTAAATTGTTGCAACGTAGAGGCAGTTTTTGAACTATAAAATAGTATTATTGGTGTAAAATAAATATTCATTTTTTGTTTTAGTTTTTTAAATAACATAATTGTTCAACATGTTGCTTGACTTATTCTAAAACATACATGCATTGAAAATATAAATGATAAAATGCACTTCTGGTAGTAAATCTAGATCATCGCGAAAACTTGTTCCTAATTCCCTCTTTTCTTGTACCCATTTTCAACTAACATCATATTATCTTCTCTAACTGCCTATTTTACATTAACTACCTTTTCCTTTTTTCTCCCAATATTGTCAGAAAATTTTAACGAAGCTCAGAGTGTCGAAATTCAACTTACTCAAGTATCTAATTCAGATGAACAAATTCACAGCGTAGAGCCAAATCTGAAGCTCCCTGATAAACGACCCTAAAAGCCAAAACAAGTGACCTCTTCAGAGGAAGATGATGAATCAAGATTACTAGATAAAAATAATCAAAAACCCCCATGGAAATTTATTTCAACAGTGAAAAAAAATTCTTCTGCCAAGGGTAAGAATAGTATTGCTCTCTCTCTTTCTCTCTCAAATAAAATGTATACTAATCATGTTACACTCGAATCTTGCTATAACGAGCATTTGTTAAACTACTTTTTAGGAAACACGTGTTTTAGTATTTTGACAAATTTGCTGGAGTTTTTAGTATGTCTAACCACAAAAAGTTTGATAATTTTTACATTTACATAATAATTTTGAATCAAAAATGTCGAAAAAGACTTGCTCCTAATTTTTCAAGAAGAGAAAAAGGTAGTTTCAATAGAGAAATGTGAGTTGAAGTAATCTAATTATTTCTATTTCTATTATTTGCCAAATTGTTGTTTTTTAGGTTGAAAAGTGACGTATAATAAAACAAGTTTTGTGGTAGGATCCTCTCTCGCGATCGCTATAATGAAACTTTACAGTCCCGAACTTCTCGTTATAGCTAGATTTAAGTGTACATATTTAAAACTTTAATATTTTTTAACCCTCTGTAATAGTTTCTTTATAAAATGAATTTTGAAATAGAACAATAGTCATAATGGTTACTTAATAATATTTTATGTGTTTCTTAATGTAATCTTTATTTTAAATAGACATCATTGACTTGTATTTTTAATATAGCTCCTGTGAGCACTGATACAATTGATGTATTTAAGACATCCTTAGGACGTCTAGAACCGTTCGACCCGCTTGAAAAATCTTGCACAAGATCATACGTATGAACATGTACAAGGATAAGATGATCTTGGACACGAACTTGTGAATGTTCAGCTTAAGGATTTGGAACAAAGAACATGGTATGATGTTTCAGTTGTCTTTTTAATGACTCCGAGACATTAGTGCCATTGTCCCCGGAAGTCCGCGGACAAGAAGGGACGTCTTTAAGAACGGCTCTTGTGCCCATTGGGTAGGATGTAAGATATCTTTTGGACATTCTTTGAACGGACATAGATATCCTAAGGATGTCTTAAGGTCCTAGTATCCACTGAGGTCCTAGTACTGAGCAAACTTTCCACTATTGGGCATTTTCATGAAAAAATCAAATTTTTGTCCATGCGTCACGACATTTAAAATTACCTATATTTTGATAAATTATGCAATAAAATTAAAACCTAAATTAAAGTGATTTAACTAAAACACTGATTCAAAGATTCACTCTCCCCTACATACCAAAATAAAAAGTATTGTTATTCATACTGTTCTTTATAGAAGTTTATCTTAATGTACTGAATTAAAACACTTTTGGACTTTTGGGTTAGATGAACATCAAATACAAAATTCGAAAAAAGAAAAAAGCCAAAGACCCTATAGTTCTTCGAAAAAAGAAAATAAATATGCCGGGAATTAAGAAAATCAATCTGAAAAGTATCAGAAAAATATGAAAGGTAACTAAAATTAAATCATTTTTACTTCTTATGGGAAAATGGTATAGCCCCCCACACTTCAGTTTTTGTGTGAATAATTTGTGTTTATATTTTTGGAATGTTGATTAAATTCTTTTATATCAAACAGAAAACTTCTTTCAACCTTTAATATAAATTCACTTGTAAAATAATTAAACATTTTAAGAGAAAAAAATCGGGCAAGTGCGAGTTGCACTCGCATTAAGATTTAGGGTTCCGTACACCAAAATAAAACTTATTTTTTATAAAAAAATATATATATAAGAAATATAATTGATTAAAATTAACATATATAAACTTATTGACCTGAAATTCGGTATACATATGTATTTTTATTACATGTAAATTACAAGAAAAAACTATAAAAATCCATATTGACAGGGTCATTTTTTGCAATTTTTCCAAAAAAATTGAATTTCTTTCCCTTCTAGTTCCCAAATATCTCCACCAATCAAGTTCGCTATATTTTTCCTGTAATCTGCACTTAAAACTGAACATCCTTACAGAATTTCAGCTCACCATTTTGAGATTTATAAAATTAAAGGGGGGGGGACAGGGTCATTTTTTGCTATTTTTACGAAAAAATTGAATTTCTTTCCCTCCTAGTTCGCAAATATGTCCGTCAATCGAGTTCGCTATATTTTTCCTGTAATCTACACTTGAAACTGAAGATCCCTACCGAATTTTAACTTACCAGGTTGAGATTTGTAAAAGTTAAGGGGAGGACAGGGTTATTTTTTGTAATTTTGTCAAAAAAAATTCCATTTCTTTCCCTTCTAGTTCCCAAATATCTCCACCAATCAGGTTCGCTATATTTTTCCTGTAATTTGCACTTAAAACTGAAGATCCTTACAGAATTTCAGCTCACCATTTTGAGATTTATAAAAGTTAAGGGGGGGGGGGCAGGGTCATTTTTTGCAATTTTTTCGAAAAAATTGAATTTCTTTCCCTCCTAGTTCGCAAATATGTCCGTCAATCGAGTTCGCTATATTTTTCCTGTAATCTACACTTGAAACTGAAGATCCCTACCGAATTTTAACTTACCAGGTTGAGATTTGTAAAAGTTAAGGGGGGGACAGGGTTATTTTTTGTAATTTTGTCAAAAAAATTCCATTTCTTTCCCTTCTAGTTCCCAAATATCTCCACCAATCAGGTTCGCTATATTTTTCCTGTAATTTGCACTTAAAACTGAAGATCCTTACAGAATTTCAGCTCACCATTTTGAGATTTATAAAAGTTAAGGGGGGGGCAGGGTCATTTTTTGCAATTTTTTCGAAAAAATTAAATTTCTTTCCCTCCTAGTTCGCAAATATGTTTGTCAATCGGGTTCGTTATATTTTTCCTGTAATCTACACTTAAAACTGAAGATCCCTACCGAATTTCAACTCACCAGGTTGAGATTTGTAGAAGTTAAGGGGGGGGACAGGGTCATTTTTTGTAATTTTTTCAGAAAAATTCTATTTCTTTTCCTCCTAGTTCGCAAATATGTCCGTCAATCGAGTTCGCTATATTTTTCCTGTAATCTACACTTGAAACTGAAGATCCCTACCGAATTTTAACTTACCAGGTTGAGATTTGTAAAAGTTAAGGGGGGGACAGGGTTATTTTTTGTAATTTTGTCAAAAAAATTCCATTTCTTTCCCTTCTAGTTCCCAAATATCTCCACCAATCAGGTTCGCTATATTTTTCCTGTAATTTGCACTTAAAACTGAAGATCCTTACAGAATTTCAGCTCACCATTTTGAGATTTATAAAAGTTAAGGGGGGGGGCAGGGTCATTTTTTGCAATTTTTTCGAAAAAATTAAATTTCTTTCCCTCCTAGTTCGCAAATATGTTTGTCAATCGGGTTCGTTATATTTTTCCTGTAATCTACACTTAAAACTGAAGATCCCTACCGAATTTCAACTCACCAGGTTGAGATTTGTAGAAGTTAAGGGGGGGGACAGGGTCATTTTTTGTAATTTTTTCAGAAAAATTCTATTTCTTTTCCTCCTAGTTCGCAAATATGTCCGTCAATCGAGTTCGCTATATTTTTCCTGTAATCTACACTTGAAACTGAAGATCCCTACCGAATTTTAACTTACCAGGTTGAGATTTGTAAAAGTTAAGGGGGGGGACAGGGTTATTTTTTGTAATTTTGTCAAAAAAATTCCATTTCTTTCCCTTCTAGTTCCCAAATATCTCCACCAATCAGGTTCGCTATATTTTTCCTGTAATTTGCACTTAAAACTGAAGATCCTTACAGAATTTCAGCTCACCATTTTGAGATTTATAAAAGTTAAGGGGGGGGGACAGGGTCATTTTTTGCAATTTTTTCGAAAATATTAAATTTCTTTCCCTCCTAGTTCGCAAATATGTTTGTCAATCGGGTTCGTTATATTTTTCCTGTAATCTACACTTAAAACTGAAGATCCCTACCGAATTTCAACTCACCAGGTTGAGATTTATAAAAGTTAAGGGGGGGGACAGGGTCATGTTTTGCAATTTTTTCGAAAAAATTAAATTTCTTTCCCTCCTAGTTCGCAAATATGTTTGTCAATCGGGTTTGTTATATTTTTCCTGTAATCTGCACTTAAAACTGATGATCGCTACCGAATTTCAACTCACCAGGTTGAGATTTATAAAAGTTAAGGGGGGGGGACAGGGTCATTTTTTGCAATTTTTTCGAAAAAATTAAATTTCTTTCCCTCCTAGTTCGCAAATATGTTTGTCAATCGGGTTCGTTATATTTTTCCTGTAATCTGCACTTAAAACTGATGATCGCTACCGAATTTCAGCTCATCAAGTTAAGATTTGTAAAAGTTAAAGGGGGGACAGGGTAATTTTTTCAATTTTTTCGAAAAAATTGAATTTCTTTCCCTCCTAGTTTGCAAATATATCCGTCAATTGGGTTCGCTATATTTTTCCTGTAATTTTCACTTAAAACTGAAGATCCTTACCGAATTTCAGCTCACCAGGTTGAGATTTGTAAAAGTTAAGGGGGGGGACAGGGTCATTTTTTGTAATTTTCTCGGAAAAATTCTATTTCTTTTCCTCCTAGTTCGCAAATATGTCCGTCAATTGTGTTCGCTATATTTTTCCTGTAATCTGCACTTAAAACTGAAGATCCCTGCCGAATTTCAGCTCATTAGGTTAAGATTTGTAAAAGTTAAGGGGGGGGACAGCCCATTTTGCGTGGCTGGGACGGACACACGAGTGATTTCATATGGGTTCCGTCAGTACACCTATGGTGTACGGAACCCTAATAAGGACAAATATGAGTATTAAAATTCTAACATTTAACAATTTGTCGGGTAGCCCCAGACAAGTGTTAAAAATATTTTATATTTTAATTATTGGATTTTATAAAGTAACACCAAATTATGTCTTAAGTAATGAAAATAGACCAACCCAGTGGGCACACTTGTTCAAAAGACGTCCTAAGAATGTCTTTTTGCGGACGTCTTTTGGACTTGTACAAAAAGACGTCTTAAAGACGTCCTATACACTACACTACACTACCGTTTTTCAAAAATTCATCCAAATTTCTTGAAAATCTATAATCGGGGGTTTTTAAGTTGCTGATTACGAATCTAAGGTCAGATTTAAAAAATTTAAAATGGCGGATAAATTTTAAAAAAAATTGTTTGATTTTAATGAAAATTGGTATCTAGAGGTTTTCGTGGTCGCTGATTACAAATCTGAGGTCAGATTTTCAAAACTCAAAATGAATTTAGGAGCCTCCACGTGGCATATCCTGGGTGTACCAGATTTTATCAGGTATAGCAAATCCTAATCGTTTAGGAACCTCAAAATAATACAATTGGCTTGAAATTTTTTAATTGTTGATCTTGTCAATTTCAAAGAGAGTTTTTTTTGTGTATTTTCAAAAGGAAATTTTAAGAAAAGTATAGCGAACTCGATTGATACTGATTAAATCATAGTTTTTTTTCGAAAACAGAAAAGTTTCCAAAAAAAGTGAGGTCAAGAGCTTAGAATTTTTCAAATTTAAGTTGTAATATGTTTAAAAAAGTTCATTAAAATGTTCTGTGCAGAGCAACTCAATTTTAAAAATTTAGATCATTATAGTTTTTGAATAATACTCAAATGAATGTTTGAATTTTGTCTTTTTCATCTAACTCTACCCTGTAATACAACTTACTATACATTTTAAAACAATTTCTTGACAAATTTTAATATATTTTTTAAGTGTCTTTTATGGGGACATTCCAGTTCAAAACAGGCAAAGAGAATGCTTTTTTAGTATATATTATTAAAATAACTGTGACATTTATTTAAAAAATTTCTTTTACATGTAATAAATAATTTATTTAAGAATTTGTAAAAAAAAAATTTTATTTTTATTTCAAAATGGCGGCGATATACGCCATTTTCTAAAATGCCCATTTTCGGTGGTAAGATCGATTCCAAACTATCTAAAACAGATAAAACCAAAAACGAAGTGACATTCTCTTCGTTAGATAATTCTTTAGGTGTGGAACCTCAAAAAAGTGGAATTTTCTTCCCCCTCTTTTTTACGAGTACTTTTTCCCAAAAATAAGCAAAAAAGGTGTTTTTCTTTAGAATTTCTCTTATAAAAAGAAGGGGAGTTGAAAATTTTTCAGTTTTTGAGGTTCCACTTATAGGCATGATGATGCTGAATCGAAAGGCGTTTGATTTTTTAAAATCGCTTTAAAAGAACTCGAGATATCACTCTTACCAGATCAAAAAAATACATTTTGAGAAAAACGCATTTAAAGTTTTTGTTCATAAGGTTTAAAATTTTTTTAAAAAATCATTGGATTTGCTTGAAAATCTTTACTCGGGGGTTTTTGAGGTCGCTAGTTACGAATATGGAATCAGATTTTAAAAATTCAAAATGGCGGATCCAATATGGCGGACATTTTTTTTTAAATTATTGTATTTGCTTGAAAATCGTTACGGGGGGTTTTTAGGGTGGCTAATTACGAATATGACATAATTTTTAAAATTAAAAACGGCGGATGCAATATAGTGGACGAAAAAAAATTAAACCAAACAAATTTAAATAAAAAAATTGTCTTTTCCGCCATATTGAATCCGCTATTTTGAATTTAGAAAATTTGATATCTAATTTGTGATCAGCAACACCAAATACATTTTTGTTTGTCTTTTTTAAAAAATGCAAATGAGAAAACATTTAACCCTTTCAGTCCTATAATTAGGGCAATTAAAAAATATCTACAATAGGTATAGTACCTATGGTTTTCGGGGTCGCTGATTACGAAACTGGAATCAGATTTTTAAAATTTAGAAAATTCAAAATATGGCGGACGATAAAGTAAAAAAATTAATCAAATTTATTTGAAAGTTGTCACTCTGGGGTTTTTGGGGTCGCTGATTACGAATCTGGAGTCAGTTTTTCAAAATTCAAAATGGCGGATCCAATATGGCGGCCAAAAATTAAAAATTCAACAAATTTACTTAAAAGTTGTCACTCGTGGGTTTTTGGGGTCGCTGATTACAAATCTGAAGTCAGTTTTTCAAAATTTAAAATAGCTGATCCAATATTGCAAACAAAATTTAAAAATTAAAAAAATTTGCTTAAAAAGTTTCTCTTGGGGTTTATGGGAGTCGCTGATTACGAATCTGAAGTCAGTTTTTCTAAATTTAGAATGGCGGATTCAATATGGCGGACGATAGATTAAAAAATTAATCAAATTTACATGAAAGTAGTCTTTCGGTGGTTTTTGGGGTCGCTGATTACAAATGTGGAGTCGGTTTGTCCAAATTCAAAATGGCGGATCCAATATGGCGGACTAAATTTAAAAATTAAACAAATTTACTTAAAAGTTGTCATTCGGAGGTTTTTTAAGTCGCTGATTCTAAATCTGAAGTTATGGATTTATGGATCCACTATTTTGAATTTTTAAAAACTGACTTTAGATTCGTAATTAGCGACCCAAAAAACCCCCGAGAGACAATTTTAAAGCAAATTTATTTCATTTTTATCCGCCATTTTGAATTTTTAAAAACTGACTTTAGATTCGTAATCAGCAACCCCAAAAACCCCTGAGAGACCATTTTCAAGCAATTTTGTTTAATTTTTAATTTTTTGTCCGCCATATTGGATCCACCATTTTGAATTTGCATATCTGATTTAAGATTAATATTCAGCAAACCCCGAGAATTCAGAAAACAACCATAATTTAAAGTATATGTTACTGATTTAATTTTATTACAGTTAAGTTTAACCTGAAATAATGCGTTGCCGTGTATAAGTTTGTTAATAAACAAAAAAACATCAATAATATAGATTAATTTGTTAAAAAACTACTGAACCCTATTTGTAGAAACATAAAGATAAGAAATGTGCAATTATTTAAAGTTTTCCTTTAAGTTATGTTAAAAAAAATCGGTGGCCTTAAAGGTGGTCGACATATCGACCACTGGGACTAAAAGGGTTAAATCATTCGATTGCTTATCCGCATACAAAAACATCTTTGACATGGCGAAGAATAAGGATGTATAACTTTTGTTTTACTTCGAATTTTGCAATAATATTTTAGGAGAGTATTCTAAGCACTACAAGAAATCCGAAAATAAAAACAAACAAAAATCTTTTTTTTTTACATTTTAAACTGGAATGTCCCTTTATAGAATAATTATATTCATTTGCTAAATTTATTTATTTGTTACTTATCAAAGTGAAAATGAAGTGGATATAATTACTATAATTTAAATATAAACTCGATTTATTTATTTTTTAAAATATTTTTTCTTTATTTTTTGTCTGTTTCAGAATCTGAATTTTTTTAGGATGCAGTTATACATAATTTTAAGATATTAATAGGCATTTTTCTAATCTCGTGTTTTCTGCTTTTCGTCATCGTTTTTTATGCCAGCATGGAAAAAAATATAATTTGTCATAAATTTTTTTTCCTTCTTAGTAAAGTCCCAATTTTTTAATTGGATGAATTTGCCGTTTAAATTGGATTAGATTTTTTACTAAACGTTAATTTAATTTAATTTTATTTTATTGTAGTAAATCCAACAGTCATAAGCTGCTTCTACAACAGCTTTCTTTTCCTTAGTTCTTGTTGATACGAACAAAACGCACTGTCAAAACAATGTGCGCCCAACTATTTTCAGATGATACATAGTTTAGTTTTACTAATTAATTAAGAAAAGCAAACTAAGTTTTAAGTAATTATTTTATCATGTTGCTATGCGCTAAAATGAAAGAAAAAATAGAAGGTACAAGAATAAATTAGGCTATATTAACCATATAGTATTGCTAGAATAGAAACAGCTCTATAATTAGGGTATTTTTACCATAACATTTGAACTAACATCTTTACGAAATTTCACATTAGTTTCCCTGTCGATTTTCAATTCATATACTTTGTGTTTGCAAAGCAATTCTGTATTTCCCTTAATAATTTATTCTCCTTCTGTTCACATAATAAACCGCAATAGTAAATAAAATTTTACTTTAATAAGTAGGAGAATTAATTACTTAAAAATTACCTTACAATGTCAGTTATGTATAAGGGTATGGTCGTTTTAAAATAATGAAATGCAATGGGGCATCCCTTTTTATGATTGTTAAAGTTTCGTTAAAAATTCGAGGCATTAAAAATGATATCAAAATATTATAAATATAATTATATATGTACATAAAAATAGACAAAAGAATTGTGAAGGGGACTTTTCTGATCAAGGTATTGGAAAAATAGATTTTTCTTTTTTTACTTTAAAATGTTCCTTAAACTACTGTCCTTTAAAACATTTCTGAAGAAATATGCACAAGAAAAATAGTTATAAAAATTTTTTTTGTCGTGTCTTAACTTAGGGTGATGTGGGGTAATGTGAAACATGGGGGGATGTGCAACACCGCCGATTTCTGATCTTCAGTTCGATATTGAACAGAGCCAAGTATTTCCATTTGTTTGTGTCCTCAGTAGCTTGTTTTTATATAAAACTCACAAGATAGCTCGCAGCTAGGTTTGCTGTACGTAAGTTGACTTAAATTTCTCGAAAAGGAAATATTTCTCGCGCTTTACATTTCTAGTCGTTTCGTGAAGGGTTTTAATTTATTTTATAGATAAAAATGTGCTTATTGTTGCTTATTTAAGTGTTTTTAAATATCTTTTTATATTTTGTGTTTCCATTGCATTGTATTGCGTACAAATCATTTTTTACAAAATATCATATTTGGGGTGATGTGCAACACTTTTTTTGGGGTGGACGTTACTACTTTTTACGTGCCATGACTGCGATTCACATGATAAATAAAAAATTCTTAGTTATTTTCCTTTAATTATATTGCTCATTCAGTTATTAATAAATAAAAAATTAAACAAAGAAATTTTTTTCTTTGGTGAAATCTCCACTTTTCAGAGGTCAACTATACCTTAGTAAATTTTTTTTGGCAGATTTCAATTAGTTTGCATTGAAAAAAGCCTAAAATTAATAATTAAAGAGATTTTCATCGATATTTATGCATTACATACCTGAATTTTACTGGTATTGCACATCACCCCAACTTTTTTGGAAAATGCAAAAACAAACGTTTTTGAAAAAGCGAAAAATTTGTAGAACAAATTTTAAATTCTGAAAATCTAATGATGCAGAAATATTCTATTTTAATGCCTCTAAGTCATTCAATTTCAAAATATTTAAAAATTTAATTATTTGACATGTTTTTCGTCCAACGAAAAAAAACGTTGCACATCACCCCACATCACCCTACTTTATAATACGTTACAAAAACCTTAAACGCGATTTTCACAAAAACACATTTTTGAAAACGCGAATAAACTTTTTTTTGTTTTTTCTGCAATTTTTTCCGTGTAAATAATTGCTAATTCAACAAACCTTCTCATCAAGAATCGTTCAACTATTTGATCCGCGCGGACAGTTGGGCTTTTCACATCGCTTTTTAGTTTCGAACAGAAACTCTCAAACGGAAACGTTGAGTATACCCACGATGCACAGTGGGGCAAAATGTAGTAAGAGGCGTCAAAATTCTGTAACCACGTCAATTTTTAATGAAAATGAATGCACTTTGGTGGCATGAAGCTTCAAGTATCACAGAATTTGAAACCCTTGCCGCATTTCCAAAATTCAAAATAGCGTCTGTGCTGTAAGTGCCTAAATTTGGTTATTTTCGTAGTTTTTAAAAGTTATGAACATTGAAACTGAAACAACTTGCACAAATAAATTCTATAACTGTTGCTAAAGGTATATTTTGGGACTGAGGCCTATACTTGTTAAGAATCTGCATTGCAACTTTCAAAATTCAAAATGTCCGATCCAATATGGACGATCAAACAACAAAAATCCTTATAAAAATGCATATTAAAATAAATTATTTTCATGAAAGTCTATACTCCAAGGTTATTTTTGCCGCTGATTACGAATCTGAGGTCAGATTTTCAAAATTCAAAATGGCCGATCCAATATGGGGGTCGAAATTATAAAAAATTAGTCAAATCATTCTGATACTCAGTATTCCAACAGTTTTCAACAAAGTAATTAATATAAACAAAAAATAATTGAAGATAGGTTGTAATTATAAAATAGCATAAATGAGAAAATGGAAAATAAAATTTAAAAACGTAAACAACATCAACGAAGTCCACTCTAGTTTAAGAAAAAAGACTGTCTGAATACATGAAGTTTCATACACATAACAAATAGCTATCTAGACATTCTTTTTTTCACTTATTTTGTTACCATGGTGAAGCAATGATTTTAAAAATCCGACCTTAGATTCGTGATCAGCGACTCGAACACTCTTGAAATATTGAGTATCAGAATCATTTGCCTAATTTTTCATAATTTCGACAAACATATTGGGTCGGCCATTTTGAATTTTGAAAATCTGACCTCAGATTCATAATCAGCGACTCGCAAACTGTTAAAATACTGAGTATCAGAATGATTTGCCTAATTTTTCATAATTTCGACCGCCATATTGGATCGGCCATTTTGAATTTTGGAAATCTGACCTCAGATTCGTAATCAGCGGCGAAAATAACCTTGGAGCATAGACTTTCATGAAAATAATTCCTTTTAATATGAATTTATAAGGATTTTTGTCGTTTGATCGTCCATATTGGATCGGCCATTTTGAATTTTGAAAGTTGCAATGCAGATTCTTAACGAGTATAGGCCTCAGTCCCAAAATATACCTTTAGCAACATTTTTAGAATTTATTTGTGCAAGTTGTTTCAGTTTCAATGTTCATAACTTTTGAAAACTACGAAAATAACCAAATTTAGGCACTTACAGCACAGACGCCATTTTGAATTTTGAAAATGCGGCGAGGGTTTCAAATTCTGTGATACTTGAAGCTTCATGCCACCAAAGTGCATTCATTTTCATTAAAAATTGACGTGGTTACAGAATTTTGACGCCTCTTACTACATTTTGCCCCACTGTGCGATGGTCCCTAAAACTGAACGGAATCTGGCCCGTGTTCTGATGAATGTACATTAAAAGTCATATTAGAATGTCCATAAATGTCTGATGTATAAACAAACTGTTTTAATAATGCTCGACAAACAATTATTTACTCTTCTGATATTGATGCAATGTTCAACAAGAACACGGATTGACTTAATAGTTTCAAATTGGTGAAATAAGGTTTCTTCAAGATGCCATCAAGACATGGTAGAGTAAAATAAAGCAAACAATTTCGCCATTCACTAGCTTTCCATTTAGCATAAGTACTAATGCTCCGAGGTCGTCTAGATATTCTTGAAGGTAATCTGATTTCTTCAAGTTTTTAATCGATCAAGATTTTGTCGTCATTGTTGTTGTACCACTCCTTACCACAATCTTCAAACAGATGTGAAGTAATCTGCTTTGTGCATCCCAGAAAATATCCATCAAAGTCATCATTCACAACTCCAGCAGCTAAGTCAAACTCTTTTAACAACGTCAAAGGACTATAGCCCTTTACTCCCAAAATTGGTTCCTCAGAAAGTACTGCAATCTTTATGTGAAGCCTTAATTCATCGTGTGTTCGCAAATCAATTGGACTGTAAGGATAAATAATTTTATTATTTACCCACATTCCTTTCGCATAGCATTTTGGACAACCAAAATAAGAATTGTGAGGACACGTTTGTAACAGTTCAGGTGTTCCAACAGCATCAACTGTAAATACCAATGTTACAAATTTACTAACCACTTCACGACCTTGCGGACCTTCAGGAAATCACTTAATGCCTTGACTATACAATTTATTCAATTCCTGAACAATTGGTCTGAAAAAAAGGTGACTTCTGGCTTTTTGTTTCCTATATAAACTCCTGCTAATAATACATGTTTGCTACGAGCAAAAAGTGGCAATTCATTTATTTGCAAAAGAATCGGAAACACAGAAGCATTTGATGACTTTGCTAACGATACTCCATCTACCCATAAAGTGAAGGAAAAATGATATTTTTCTGATAAGAACTGTCCTTCTTTGGAAAGTTCACGATATTTATCGCCATCTTAAATGTCCTCTTTGTTGTCGGGATGTGTTTTTACTCGCTCATACTTGTAAAGCAAAAATTTAGCTATGTTTGGCACTCTAAATAAATCATATAACTGAGGAGTAAGTCGGACAAAAATAAAAGTTCCAAAATATGTCTTCGCTTTATTGGGTCCACATTTACCGCAAAAGCAATCTTCTGTTGGAAGTTTTCCGTCGCCAACTTTCTGTTTGCATAATGCGCAATAAACTGAGTACTGTAAATTGGATTTATCTCGGTTTAGAACTTTCCACAATTGTTTTTTCGTAGTTGGTGTGTTACAGTGAATGTAATGACCTTTTATCCAACGTAAATGCTGAATTAAACTTTCGTAGGTATGTTTATTGGCTATACTAAAAGCTAATGCAAATAGTAGATCATCTTTAGCTTTTAGGTTAATGTAGTTTTGGAGGTCTACATTCATTCTCATATTCTTTCCAATGCCTTGAAAAAGTGCTCTTCTTGGTATCTCATCGTCATCGTCATCGTCATATAGCACAATTTAAAAACAATTGATGCAAATTACACATATAATCTGATTTGCACTCAAGTTTCATTCAAAATATTTAACATTACCTAAGAATTTGAACTTGAAAAACTACTTATAAGCTCAAAACTTAAATATGACAATCAATATTCAAGGAATAAAAATAGTGGTGGTCCAAAATAAGTCAAACTGGCCACTTGAAAAATTTTTGTCTCCAATTTTCAAGTTATCTATGATTTATAGTAAATATATAAGTACACTTTTTGCCTCTAAAATATTTTACAAAAAAAATTATTTTTTGTCCTACCTGCACGAAAAGTATGTCATTTCGGGCACTTAAAGTGGACGCAAAGTAACTAATTCTCGCCCGGGGTCGGAGAAGTAGGCGCAAAAGTTCTTTTACGCCCGCTGACGTCACACAAGCGGACGCAAAAGTACTTTTACGCCCGCTTCGCTTGTGCTCTTAATGCCATACTTTTCATGCAGCTTGGACAAAAGATTATGTTCGCAACATGAACGCAAAGGTGATTACGACTTTGGCGAGATTTCGGGACCCTCGGCTTCGCCTCGGGCACGAAAGTGTCCTCTCGGTCCCGAAAACTCGCCATCGTCGCAATCACCTATTTTGCGCACTTGATACAATAATAACTATTTGAAGTAATCAGGTGTTGAAATTATGTCATTTTATTTTCATTTTATTATTACTTTGAAAAAAAATAAAGATAATTAAGTGCATTTTTTTAATTAAAGCTTAAAGTCTATACTTTAAGGATTAAAGAAAGCGATTGCTAAAAAATGAAAATTTATAATTGTTATTAACAATTCTTTTAAAACAATTGCAAATTGAAGAATGTTCTCAATGTTTTTGAAAGGCAAAATTACAATGTTATGATGCGCAAAACTTCAAGGATTAATTTAAAAAAAAAAAAATTCAGTAACCTCCAATATTATAGAAATTGTGTAGATTTTTCTGACAAAATGCAGGAGAAATTCGACTCGAGTTACTGGAAAAAGATAAAATTGCAAACGAATAAATAAGATCGTCTTTTGTTTTGTTAGAAACTTCACGCTTTCAAGCGGATTTTTAAGATTAAAAGTCGATTTTCGCCTGCATTTTGGCAGAAATATCTACATAATTTCTCTAATATCAGAGGTTACTGATTTTTCTTTTTTTTTAATCCATTAACGCCCACCAGGACGCAAAATGTGCCATGATTTCACGACTCTCATTTTGTATGAAATAATTAGTTAAAAATTTTAGGAAATACCATTTCCGACGTAAAATTTATCGCTCTTTCGAAATATGAAGCTAAAATTTGTTTATAATTATGTCAAAAAAATTTATAACAATTTTATTGCAAAAAAACAGACTTTTTTACGAAAAAAGAATTTTTCAATTATTATTTTGACATAGAAAACTAAAGAATATGGTCTCCAAAGCACAAAATATCGCGTCCTCGAACACTCAGCTATAAAAATCCATAATTACTTTTTTTTAATTCAAGATGGCGGATATAAAAATGGCCATTTTTCCAAAATGCAAAAGGCCAAAAAAAATGTTGGGTAATGTTTTCAAAAGTTATTACATTTGCTTGAAAATGGTTACTCGGGGGTTTTTAGGGTTGCTGATTACGCATCTGATGTTACTTTCTTAAAATTCAAAATGGCGGATCTAATATGGCGGATATATTTTTTAAAAAGTGATTGTATTTGCTTGGAAATGATCATTCGGGGGTTTTTAAGGATGCTGATTACAAATCTAACATCAGAACAATATTATGTTTATCCTCCACGTCCGTTAACCGTCAACAACATTTTATTGACGTTGTCCAGCTTTTACCACAAGGAGGTCGACGTGCAAAAAAGACACTTTTTTATTTAAATTTATTTTTTTAATTTTGCCTTGAAAAATATTGCCACTATCATGCAAAGTGCAACAAAAGGACACAAAAATTGTGCATTCAATGTGGCATAAATATGTGCGTCACTTGTTTTCAATCAAACCACATGTAGTGTTAGTCTCTTTTTTATCATTGTATAAAAATGTCATAATTATATAAGTGTCAAAATTATCGTTAATTAATAAAATTGTTTAATAAAATTAAAAAAGTAGCTTTTTTGCACGTCGACCTCCTTGTGGTAAGAGCTGGGCAACGTCAATAAAATTTTGTTGACGGTTAATGGACGCGGAGGATAAACATAATATTTTTCTGAAGTCAGATTCGTAATGAAAATCCTCAAAAACCGCCGCATGACAATTTTGAAGCAAATACAATTACTTTAAAAAAATTGTCCGCCATATTGGATCCAACATTTTTAATTTTGAAAAAGTGACATCAGATTGGTAATCAGCATCCCCTTAAACCCCCAAATAACTGTTTTCAAGCAAATCTAATCACTTTTTAAAAAATTGTCCGCCATATTGGATCCGCCATTTTGAATTTTTTAGAAGTAACATCAGATTCGTAATCAGCATCCCCAAAAACCCCTGAATGATCATTTTCAAGCAAATACAATTACTTTTTAAAAAATTGTCCGCCATATTGGATCCGCCATTTTAAATTTTTAAAAAGTGATATCAGATTCGTAATCAGCGACCCCAAAAACCTCCGAGTAACTGTTTTTAAGTAAATCCAATCACTTTTTAAAAAATATGTCTGCCATATTGGATCCGCCATTTTGAATTTTAGTAAAGTAACATCAGATTCGTAATCAGCGACCCAAAAACCTTCGAGTAACCATTTTCAAGCAAATCTAATAACTTTTGAAAAACATTACCCGAAATTTTTTTCGGCCTTTTGCATTTTGAAAAAATGCCAATTTTCATAACCGCCGTCTTGTATTTAAAAAAAGTAATTATAGATTTTTATAGCTGAAAGTTCGAGGACGCGATATTTTGTGCTTTGGAGACCATATTCTTTCGTTTTCCATGTCAAAATAATAATTAAAAAATTTTTTTTTTTAAAAAAGTGTGTTTTTTTGCAGTAAAATTGATATAAATTTTTTTGAGATAATTATAAACAAATTTTAGCTTCATATTCCGAAAGAGCGATAAATTTTACGTCCGAAATAGTATTTTCTAAAATGTTTAACTAATTATTTCATACAAAATAAGAGTCGTGAAATCATAGTACATTTTGCGTTCTGGTGGGCGTTAATGGGTTAATTTAATCCTTGGAGTTTTGCGCATCAATACATCGTAATTTAATATTTCAAAAACATTGAGAACATTCTTCAATTTGCAATTGTTTAAAAGAATTGTTAATAACAATTATAAATTTTCATTTTTTAGCAATTGCTTTATTTAATCCGTTAAGTATAGACTTTAAGCTGTAATTTAAAAAAAATCACCTAATTATCTTTATTTGTTTCAAAGTAATAATAAAATGAAAATAAAATGACCCAAAACTTCAACACCTGATTACTTCAAAAATAATTTTTTTTTAATTTAGGGGGAAAAAGTGTACTCATATATGGAGAATTTCACGGGAAGTGATCCGGCCTCATGCGTTTACACGTCATACTTTGATGACTTGTAGTTTGCTTTAAGAAAAAGATGTAAATTAGATAAAATATGTTTTGGAAAGGGGTTTTCGTGTACTTTTAAATAAAGATGTTAGTTTTTTAAAAAAAATTTTTTGACCTTGAAAATTAAAAATTAAAATTTAATTTTCATTTATTTGTACAATCGGTATTTTTAAAAAAAAATTTTTTTATTTAGAATGAAAGCTGAGCTCTTTTCCTATAAAAAACATATCTGCCCAAAATGGGACTAGAATTATGAATTCTAGTTAATTAATTTTACAAAAAAATGAAAATTAAATTTTAATTTTTAATTTTCAAGGTCAAAAAAAATTTTTTTTTTTAAACTAAAATCTTTATTTAAAAGTACACGAAAACTCCTTTCCAAAACATATTTTATCTAATTTTTTTTTTTTTTTTTTTGCAAACTACAAGTTATCAAAGTATAACGTGTAAACGCATGAGGCCGGATCAGTTCCCGTGAAATCCCCCATATCTACCAAAAATCATAGATAACTTAAAAATTGGAGACAAAAATTTTTCAAGTTGCCGGTTTCACTTATTTTGACCCTGGTATTTCTTACGTGAAATGAGCCGCCCGATAATATAACCACGCATATAATTTTGATGGACATTTTAATATGCCCTTGACATCCACAAATGAATTTAAAAGAAATTTTTTTTCCAATAACATTTAATTCAGTTCCAATAAGAAAGTAATTCAAGAAAATTTTTCTTTTAATGTATTTGTGTATTTTGGGGGGCCAACGAAAATGGACCTCGAAATTTTATGCGTGGTTATACTATCCGGCGGCTCAAATGTAGTCTATTATAAATCAATTGGTCTTACAAAATAAACACTACTGACTTCTTGGGAACGATTAAAAATACTTCTGATCAATCTGGAAAGAATAAAAACATTCCTAATTTCTTCGGGACGAATGCAGAAGCATGAATATCGACTTGTTAACTTCAAGATCGTTTTACTCGAAAATTTGATTTTAGGCGTAGTGTCATTTTTAACTAATCAGGTCACATATAATTTAAAATTATAGCAATATTCCAAATTTTAAATTTACTAATTACTGAGCTCTCATTCATATAAAGGCAAAAAAGGGCCAAAAGTGGTACATCCACCCTACTCTGTCGCCCAGTAGGATTGGTCCATCCTACATCAAATAAAGACATTACTAAAAGTTGTTTATTTAAATTTCTAGTAAAGATAGAAAGTAATTTATTATAGAAAATAATAAATTTAAAAAAATAATTTTAAAAAAAATTAAAACATCTTCATTGTTTAAATGCAATTAGCAATAAACAAAATTTTTTGTTTTGGTAAATTTTAAACAAAAATGTACTTTTTTAACAAGTCATTACATATAAATTTTACCTATTTTAAAAGCTTATTTTGCCTCCTTTCAAATGCTGTTTTAAAAATTATTGTACGATAATTTTTAAGAAAGTTTTCGTCATTTGTTTAAAAAGACAACCATTTTTTAAATTCTTTATAACTCTAAAACGGTTGATGTATGAAAAAATTTCTTGTCCATAAAATGTTCTCTTTTATGTATTATGACGAATCAAATAAGTGGCGACTCATCACTGATGGATCATGCATGAGTAAGTGCTTTCCCAATATTCCTCCCTTGAATCATGAAATTTAAATTTGTATAATAGTGATTATTATTATTACTATTATTATTATAGGTTTAAAGGCTGTATTATTACATAATAAAAATCAATTGCCATCAGTTCCATTAGCATACGCAACTGACATGAAGAAAACGTATGAAAATTTGGAAAAATACTTCGCCTCATCAATTAAGGTATATAAATGGCAAATAGTCAGCGACCTAAAAGTATTGACAATTATTTATATAATTAAAAGAAATTATTTTATATATTTTGTTTTTGACATGAGAAAATTCTAGCATATGATTTTATGGAGAGGCATTTGAATGTTCGTGATGTATTTGTGTTTTTCGTATGTTTTTTTATTATTTTGTATTATTTTTTTGTTTTAATGTTTCTATAATTGAAGCGTTTTGTGCAGAAACAGCATAAGTCCATAATTCAAAATTGTTCAGGAATGAATAAAAACTGTTTTTCTCGTAAATGTTAAGATTTTTTTTAATTCGGCTTTTTGCTTTATATTCTACTAACCTATAAGTTAAAAAATCCAATATGATTAATTAATTATCTACTTAATATAAAAAATTAAAAAATAAATTAACATTTGGACTTATGCTGTTTCTGCACAAAATGAAATGAAAAACACAGAAAATTTATTAAATCCAGTGAAATATCAAAGTTTTATTAAATATTTAATAACATTTATTTAAAACATTAAATTTGAATAATTTTTAGTAACATTTTATAAATAATAAAATTGTTTTAAGAATAAATTGAACCAATTTTCAATATTTTCTAATTTTAAAATAATTCAGTCACCACTGTCACTTTTTGCTTCCCATGAGTGTTTTTATTTATAATATAAACTGTTTAATATAAATTATTAAAATACGTCAAGAATATCACAAATAAATATAAAACTTATCATGGACTTGTGCTGTTTCTGCACAAAATGATATTTTAATTATTTTTTTTAAGGGTTAAGAGTTTAGTCACTTATGTAATATTTTACCAGATTAAAAAGCTTCATTTAAAGATAAATTTTCAATAAAAAAGTGATTTTCGAAAAAAATGGACTTATGCGGTTTCTGCACAAAACGCTTCAATTATATGTATTACTCCAAATGTAAGGAGAATACTAAGAATGGTCAACACGTGTTATTAACTGTGTAATTTAATCTTGAAAAGGCCCTACTTCGTAGAGGCGAAAGCTCGATTGAAAAATAATGATTATATTGATCAGTTCTTTGACAATTAATAAACATCTTTGACAATATTGACAATTTTGTTCGGTATGCAAGGTGGGTGCCATCCTGACACTACTGCACCTTAAACTTGGGTATGCGAAGAAGTTTAAAAAAAATGCAAAGCGTTCCGTTACCTGATAGAAGTTGCATCCTTAAAGTGAGCGATGCAAAGCTGAAGGAGGTAACACATTCATTTATTTGTTAATAGTTTATAGTTTATTAAGCTTCAATGCAGTTATTAAGAGAGCTGTTGACAATTTCAGGGATCTTTGTCGGGCCTCAGATTCGAAAACTCATGCAAGATGAGGAATTCGCAAATAAGCTCAGTGCAGTGAAAAGACGAGCATAGGATAGTTTTAAATCATTATGCGAGAAGTTCCTTAAAAACAACAAGAGTCTTGATTATGTTGAAGTCGTTAAAGAATTTTTGAGTGCATACGCAAAAATGGAGTGTTATATGTCCATCAAAATACACTTCCTGCACTCACATTTGAATTTTTTCCCGGCAAATTTGGGTCAGATGAGTGACGAACAGGGTGAACGATACCACCAGGAGATAGGAATCATAGACAAACGTTTTTCAAGAAAAAAGCTCCATCAACATGCTTGCTGATTACTGCTGGTCCTTGAAACGGAAAACTAGCGATGACTCATACAAGCGAAAGAGGTCTAGCAAACATTTTTGAATCTGAAGTTCAGTTTAACCACACATTTTAAATTGTTCAAACTGTTTTGTAGTACTCTGTACTATTCTATTCTTTTATGTAATTCTAATAGCAAATGGTGTCATTCTTCTGATTTCGTGAGTAATGCACATAAAATTATTTTTTTTAGAAAAATGCTTTAAAATTACAACCAAAAACATTTTTTTATGAATAAGTATATTATTTGGGAATATTATTGTATTACTATATTTTATGTATTTAAAACAATTAACTATCTATAAATCTAGTCACCGCGACTTGACAACTGGTGTCGACTAGATAATTAGTTCCTTCACCCTATTTGCTTACATTTTTTGCAACCCAGTGAACAAAAACTATTGATGATCCGATAGCTCCATGGAAGAAATTTCTATCTCGAATGTTCAACCTTCATGTAACATCAATTAATTCACTTTTTTCGCAAATATACCTCATTGAATTGAATCTAAATAATATTTCACTTGCTTAATTATTAATTTATTTTTAATAAATAAATACTTTTTATAACTGTTATGCTTGTGTTCAACACTTTAAACCATTTTCTTGATTCTTCTCATTACTTTTACTCATACGGCGACGCGACAAAATTCAAACAGTGATTACGTTTTGCATGGATTTGAAAGGGGGTGCAGAGTTTAAGTGGGAAGAGCAGGGAAAGGCAACAACCTGACGCTAGGATCAGGGATCTGGTAACAATCTGGTGACTTTTAATCATTCTCTTCCTCCATTTTGTTTTTCTATTCTTTCTAACCTGCTAATTGGAAAGAGACAAAAAAGGAAAATGGAGGAAGAGAATAAGTCTCTACCAAATGGCGTATTGCATTAAAGCCGATAACATTTTGGCGCTAATTTATATAACAACTGCGCATACTCATAACAGTTCACGTGCATAAAATGGTAAGAGTTTCAGGCAGGCGCGGTTAGTTCTTTATATCTCTGGCTTTGGGACTTGTCGAGCAGTGGAAAACTAGTATAGTGCAATCTAGTACGGTTAGTCAGTCAAGTGCTGTTATTTTACATTGTCAACATGTGCATAATAAAATTTGTAAACATACAATATAGGGAAGACAATCAAACAGAAATTATTCCTATCAACAGGATTGATAAGTGGATCCCTATCACCAAAAGTGATTTTAAAAAAAAGTTTCCGATATCACCACAATTTGATGTGTATTGGTACGAGCCTTCGGATAAAGAATGGGTCATCATGAGTGCAATTATTCTTCAAGTTAGAGGTAATATATTTACAAATTTTTTATTATTTTTAGTGGTAATCAGATAAAAATACCAAATATACAAAAAAGAGTTTTTCTATTCCGTTGGTTGAATAAACTATCTACATGTGAATCAACATGGCGATTCATTTTTTATTATTTTAATTTTTTTTAATTTACATAATTTAATATAAACCTTTAAAAAAAATTTCCAATTTATGTTCAATTCTATTTTAAGAATTTATGTATTTTTTAGAAGAGGAATATATAATTTAAATATTTAATTACATAATTTTCATATCAATTTTAAATTCTTTTTAACGAAGAAAGTATTTTTTTCAAATTATTACTGGAAATCTTTGTACATTTTCCTGTATCAGAACTTATACTATCTCTGTCAAAGAAAATGAACCATTTAGCATACGAAATTGAAACAAGATCTTGTGCAATATCTTCTCAGTGGGCAGAGGGACGTCCCTTTTTGTTTGCGGACAATTCGGGGACAATGATGGTAATGTCTCTGAGTCATCAAAAAGACAACTAAAAGACGTTCTATGTCTGGTTCAAAAGACATAAGAAAGGACGTCTAAAGTACGTCTTAAAGACGTCGTTTAGACGCCTAAAAGACATAAAAGGGACTCTAAATGACGTCTTTTGGACGTCCTTTTTTACATTTTTTCAGATCTTAAATAAACATTTCTTTTTTAACATTTTCTAAGTTGAAACTCAATAATATTGTATTAAATTTATTTTAAGTTTTATTCTATTTTTTTTAAATGTGGAGAAATAATGAAAAAATTCCTACGAAGCTGGGATCGAACTCGGATACTTTGGGCTTAAAGCACTGCGCCTTAAGCAATTCAGCCTTCAAGACAGATATGAACCTCTACAAAGTTAACGATCTCACTTGTCAATAAAATAAATTTAACTTAGAAAAATTCCAATGAATTTTACATTCATAAATTTCTAAGTCTAAGTTGAACTTAGAAAATAATATTTTCTATTTATGGAAACTTTTCTATTTTTAAATGTTGAATAAAAGAGACGTCTTTTAAATATCTTAAAGACATCTAATGTCAAGACATAGAACATGTATAAGGACGTCTTTAAGAAGCACAGTGGGACAAAATGACAAAATTTAGTTCAAATTGACTTCTTGACCACAATTTGAAACCAAATTTTTAAAAAATTGTCTCTAACGCAGAACTAAATTCTGAAGAGATTTGTGAAAGTAGATTTTTTAATTTTTGTTTTATAAATTTTAAATGTTTATGCAAAGTGTAAAAAATTTTTTTTTTACATTTTTCGATTTTTTTGCTCAAAAAATTCTTGCATACTTAAAATTGTATACATTTAATGCCTGGCGGTGTGTAAGTAGTAAAAAAAGTTTTTGCATTTAAAAATTCTTATAAACAAATTTTATAAACAATTACACTTTATAGGAAGTTATGTTTAATAGAATTTTTACGAATAATGTTTCATCTAGGCCGCCTAGAGATTTTCTTTGTAAAAAAGTCATTTTTTAATTAATTTTATTTATTTATTTATTTACATCATCTTTCCCGCAGTCCAAGATGGACCATATATGGGTTACGAAAAAAATAAAATTAATTATTTAACAATACTTAAGTCTAAAAAACAAAAATTAAATTTATAGTAGAATTTTACACAAATCGAGATAATCACAGCCTTGTCGTGGATAAATTCTATCAGTTTTAAACGCCAAGTACTTTAGAAAAGATTTTTGGATTTTTTCCAGTTCATCATTATATTTGTTGTAATATGGAATCCATATATATTTTTCCGGCACGTGAGACAATCTGAGCGGGAGGTTTGACGTCGAGGTATAATGATGTGCACCGTCGATTATTGTCCGGTACACACCATTAGAACTCGACTGTCGATAAACCGGTTGTACTCAGAGAGGTTTTCTACAGTTTTCCCTCTTCTCTGGCGAGAAAACCCATTGACGGGTGGTCCAGGCGTAATGCGAGTACTCCTAATAAAGTCGGCTGTAGACGCAAAATTAGGTTAATATATAGAAAATTTCGAAAGTAGAATGGTTATGCTTAATCCAAAAAAAGTATTTCTCGGGGACTCTTGTCGAAGTGCGTAAGGCCAATAGGGCAGGAGTATAAACAATAAAAAGTAAATATGGAATCCATATGAATGGGATGTAATTTATTTTAGAGAGAATCAGAGATTTATATAATGCAACTATTGTTGACAAATTTCTAAAATACTTAGTTGATGTTAATAAACATCCCAAGGCCCTAGATGCGGAAGACACTACTTGAGATATTTGATCATTGGAACATAATCTATCATCGAAAGTCACTCCAAGGTCACATGTACTTGTTACTCTTTCTATAGCGATGTTGTTTATTAGATAACCAGATTTTATAGGCGTCTTTGTTCTAGTAAAAGATAAAGAATGGCATTTAGAAATATTCAAAGGAAGTTTATTTTTTACAGACCAATCAAAAATTAAATTTAAGTCAGATTGGAGAAGGGATACATCATTGTAATTTTGTATGAGTTTATAAATTTTTACGTCATTATCAAAAATAAGAATTTTTGAAGTGATGTTATGGTTGATGTAATTTATGTATATATGTGACCTGGAATGTTAAAAGGGACCAAAATCAAGTTTTCGAGAAAAACGTTCTTAAAGTTAACAAACCGATATTCATACTTCTGCATATTAAAATGGCTTGAAATTCGTTACTCGGGGGTTTTTGGGGTCGCTGATTAAGAATATGCTATCAGAATTCCAAAATTCAAAATGGCAGATGCAATATGGCGGACAAAAATTTAAAAAATATTTAAAATTGCCTGAAATTCATTCCTTTGAGGTTTTTGGGGTTGCTGATTACAAATCTGACCTCAGATTTTTAAAATTCAAAATGGCGGATCCAATATGTCGGGTAAAAATTTTAAAATTATCTAAATTTGCCTGAAATTTATTACGTGGGGGTTTTTGGGGTTGCTGATTACGAATCTGACATCAGATTTTTAAAATTTAAAATGGCGGATATAATAGGTAGGACAAAATTAAAAAATTGATCGAATTTATTTATAACTTTTTACTAAAATTTTTAATAATTTTCAATTTTCATCAATAATAAATTGTCAAAAGTATTAACGAAACCCTTTCAAATAAAAATTTAAAAATAAAAAATTTGTTAAAATTATTTCCAGTGATAGTCAATTTGACGAAAAATTGACGATCACTATTGCTATTCTTTTTTTATTATGATATAATAAGGTTAGTTTTTCTACTTTTTGCTTCGTTATAAAACCATTTTGATTTAGCGACCCCAAACGCTTTATTGCGTTGAAAAGAGCAGATCGTTTTTTATAAGAATCACTAAAAAACTGAAAATCGATTTTTTTTTACCTAAGGTCCCTTTTAACATTTCAGGTCACATTTCAGAGGAGATCCAAGTGACGAACCTTGGGGAACACCGGATGTTGGAGTTATCATTGTTATAAACAAATTATATAAACAATTACATTTTTTGGGAAGTTATGTCTAAAAAAAAATTTTTAAATTAAATTTCCTTTAGATTATTGCAATTAAACTTTATTTTTGTTAATCTGATATTTTGAAATAATTTTTTTTAATTGTTTAAACAATTTTTATAAACAATTGTACTGTAAGGACATTTTTGGGCAGAAATGAATCGAATTTTTTACGAATAATGTTTCATCTAAGCCGCCTAGAGATTTTCTTTGTAAAAAAGTCATTTTTCAATTAATGTTATCCTTGTTATAAGCAATAATTATATAAACAATTACATCTTTCGGGAAGTTATGTCTAAAAAATTTTTTTAAAATAAAATTTGCTATGGATTATTGAAATTAAACTTTGTTTTCGTTAAAATGATTAATTTTAAAATATAGATGTTCCCTAATGTCCGGAAAATGTGTGAAAATCTATGAAAACTCAGGAAAAGTCAAAATAATAAAAATAATAATCTATTGATGTTTTTTCAGAACTGACAGAAGTAATTCAAATTCATTTCTAAATTATTTTTTGGTCTAGGAAGAACTGTTGTACGTTTCTTTATTGACGAGAAAGTCAAAAAAAATTTTTTTCAGACATAACTTGCTGAAAAATGTAATTATTTATATAATTTGTTTATAACAATGATAACAATAATTGAAAAATAGCTTTTTACAAAGAAAATCTCTGGGCGGCTTTGATAAAACATTATTATTAAAAAATTCGATTTATTTCTTCCCAAAAATGTCCTTACAGTACAATTGTTTAGAAAATTGGTTTAAACAATTAAGAAAAATTATTTTAAAATATCAGATTAACAAAAAGAAAGTTTAATTGCAATAATCTAAAGGAAATTTAATTAAAAAAATTTTTTTTTAGACATAACTTTCCAAAAATGTAATTGTTTATATAATTTGTTTATAACAGTGATAACATTAATTAAAAATGACTTTTTTGCAAAGAAAATCTCTAGGAAGCTTAGATGAAACATTATTCGTAAAGAATTCGATTCATTTCTGTCCAAAAATGTCTTTACAGTATAATTGAGTATAAAAATTGTTTAAACAATTAAGAAAAATTATTTCAAAATATCAGACTAACAAAAAGAAAGTTTAATTGCAATAATCTAAAGGAAATTTAATTAAAACAATTTTTTTAGACATAACTTCCCAAAAATATAATTGTTTATATAATTTGTTTATAACAATGATAACATTAATTGAAAAATGACTTTTTTACAAAGAAAATCTCTAGGCGGCCTAGATGAAACATTATTCGTAAAAATTCTATTCATTTCTGCCCAAAAATGTCTTTACAGTATAATTGTTTATAAAAATTGTTTAAACAATTAAGAAAAATTATTTTAAAATATCAGATTAACAAAAAGAAAGTTTAATTACAATAATCTTAAGCAAATTTCTTTTTTTTAAATTTATTTTTAAACATAACTTCCTATAGAGTGTCATTGTTTATAAAAATTGTTTATAACAATTTTTAAATGCAAAAACTTTATTTTACTGCTTACACACCGCCAGACATTAAATGTATACAATTTTAAGTATGCAAGAATTTTTTTGATTAAAAAAAATCTAAAAATATAAAAAATTATTTTCTTTACACTTTGCATAAACATTAAAAATTTATAAATCAAAAATTAAAAAATCAACTCTCACAGATCTCTTAAGAATTTAGTTTTGTGTTAGAGAAATTTTTTTTTTAATTTGGTTTTAAATTGTGGTCCAGAAGTCAATTTGAACCAAATTTTGTCATGTTGCCCCATTGTGAGACGTCTTAAAGACGTCTTTTTGTACAAGTGCAAAAGACGTCAGCAAAAAGACATCTTAAGGACGTCTTTTGAACAATGTGCCCACTGGGTTATATAAGAAAAATACCACAAGGATTTGGAACAATGACATGTACAAGAAAATGCACAAAAACATTTACATGTTCCTTGTACAAAGTTCATTGTTCCAAATCTTTGGAATACTTTTCTTGTACAAGATATTGCACAAGAATTTGTTCCAATTTTAACACCCGCGCGAGTTATTTATTCCTTGGAGAGTTAGCATTTGGGTGTAAAGTTTTAACTCTTTTATCCAACTCCCCTGGCTTTAACTCCCCAACGGGTGCGACTTTTATAGAATCCCCTGGAGAGTTAAAATTTAACTTCCTTTTTTAACAGTGTACATAAAAACGAGTATGTTGACGCCTCTCGTTCATAAAATGCTAACATAAATGTCAGAGCAGGATAATTCTAATTGAAAAACAAGTGCAATATAAAGTTAACAAAAAAAATTGTGCAAGATAATTCTATCTCAATATTCCGTGCAAGACAATTTTAATTCAAATTTGCGTGCAATATAATAACACGTGATGTTGTGGACAATATAATTCTATCAAAAATATTAATGCAAGACAATTCTAACTTCTGACACAACGTAAAACAATGCCCACTCAACCTCAAAATAATAAAAACATTCAAAAATACTCTAAATTTATGGTGTTGATATATTATCGGTTGTGTGAAATATAGTGAAGCAAATTTTTGTTAATCAAAATTTGAATTGACAAATTCGGAATTGTCTTTAAAAGGACAAATAATATCTCTTTAGATTTAGAATTGTCTGGTCTATTTGTCAATTAAAATGTTGTTGTGGGCATTTTATATAATTGCGATTTCAGTTTAAAAAATATATACATAAGAAAACTAAAATTGTTCATACACGCTATTGAAGTCTCTTTTTAATTTTTTTTAGGGTAATTCTCAATAACGAATAATAATTTTTATCGTAAAAAGCTGGAAAAATGTCTTAAACTGCTACCTACAATTGTATTATTATTATGAATTTAACCCATTAACGCCTGAATGCACTGAATTTTTAGTCTGACTTCAAACTTAAGTATTAACTATAATAAACTTCGTATTCATTCATTCAGTCTGTCCAGATCGTGTACATTCTGTCCACAGTGAGAGAGAAAGTTTGATAGAAAGAAAAAGAGGGAAGTATTGCCTCTCCTTTTAGTTTAGAGTAGGAGCGAAAGAGAGGCGAATATTATTATTATATCTATATATATTAAGTTAGTCTTTCCTTATATATTCTGTTTACAGTGAAAGAGAAAGAGAGGGAAGGAGATATTGTCTCTCCTTTTAGTTTAGACTGGGAGCGAAAGAGAGACGAATAGTTAAGAAAGTAGTGCCCACTTTTTGGGTTTAGAAGGGGGTATCATGTTTTCTCTATTTTTCGGGTCAGGTAGAAAGAGAGGAACAGAATTTGATGGAGGAAGGAAAAGTGGGGAATTTTGCTTTCAAGCCAAAATACGAAATGGGCGTCTTATTTCCTTATTGGCTAATTATTTTTCTTTTCTCACTCACAGATAGATTAATGAGTTAAAAAGAGGGCGATTAAGAACAAGGTTTTTAAAAATAAATCTACGTTTAAAAAAAAATTTTGAATTAAATAATTTTGTTATTGAGTAAATACATTAATTTATTTTTGTTAATTTTGTTTTGGATAAGTTTTGATTAAAATATTTTGAAATTATAATAGGTAAGGTATTGCAATTTTTAATATATTTATTTGTACTTATGTGCCTATGATTTATATGAGATTATGTGCTAATGATTTATATCAGCTTTATGAATTGTATGCGTTTATGATTCATTTGAGATTCATGAGTTATATGTGCTAATGTGACCTCACTGTAAATAAATGGTTCTAAATTAGAGCTGATTTTTGGTATTAAAATAGAACCAAATGAAGATTCAGTACCAAAATTTGTACTAAATTAGTACCATTCTTTTTACAGTAATTATGAAAATTATTTGATTTATATGGGACAAAAATGAGATTTATGTGACTTATGTTATTTATGCGAATTTATGATTTATGAGATAAATATGAGATTTATAAGAAGTTAGATGACTATTTATTATTTAAATTAAAATATATAATAAATAAAATAAATTTAAATGTAAACAAATGTTTATATAAAAAATAAAATATAAAATAAATTATAAAAATTTATTTATATTCATTCATTATTTTCATTTATTTAGTTATGATTTAGAAGTTTTAAGTTTAAACCTGTTTTCTAAAAATAAGTTTTTGAAAAATATTCTATTATTTGTTCATTTTATTAAAAAATCATGTCTAACAAAGAAGAAAAGGTTTATTTAAGTGATAAAGATCATAGAGTTCTACATACTGAAGGAAAAATGTTAAATGACAATCATATTACTGAATTTGGAAAGTTGTTGAGAAGAGAATCAAATTTAGCATTTACATGCAAAGTACTTTATATTTAATTACGCCTGAATTCATTATTCTGATTGATAAAAATCAGAAGCACATTCAAATACTTTTTAGTGGTTCTTGCAAATCTGGTCATTGGATTTGTACTTATTATGATGGATTAAGGCTATATATTTATAACAGTCTTAATAAGGGATACTTAAATGAAGATCAAAAAAAATATTAACTTAGATTATATCCTTTCAAAACACCGGTAGTTTTTTCAACTGTTAATCTACAGCCGAATGGAATTGACTGTGGCATATATATGCAATTGCGTTTGCAACATCTTTGTATTACAATGAATTGCCAAATACTGTTAATTATATTCATAGTGAAATGAGACGACATCTAATTTTTATGTTTGAAAATAATCGTTTAATTTCATTTCCTTCCGTGGAATTGACAAATGTTATTAGACCTTTTTTTGTTGAGTATGATTGGAAACGTCTTTTAACGAATGGAGCTACAAAACTCATAGAAATACCAAACTCGTCTTCCATTTGTGAAACTAGTATCAGTATTAGTAATAATAATGTGAATAGAGGTATATCTACAGAATATTCAGAGGAGAAGCTTAATAAAAATGAAAACTATGAGAAAAAGAGACATCTAGCAATAAAAGATAAGGAGAGGAAAAGGGAGGAAAGGCTCAAAGAAACAGATGAACAGAAAATAATCAGACTAGAAAATGATAGACTGAGAAAACGTAATTACCAAAAAAACTATAAATATAGATAAAGAGAAAGTAATAAAGCAAAACAATTTAAAATGTAAAAAAATTAAAGTAGCTCTAGAAATAGAAATTGAAACAAAAGATCCACAAAATTTAAGTGATGAAGATTATAAAATTTTAAATACTGAAGGAAAAAAGTTAAATGACAATCATATTACTAAATTTGAAAAATTGATGAGAAAAGAATTAGACAAGGACAAAGACAGGGAGAGGAAAAGAAAGGCAAGGTTTGAAGAAACAGATGAACAGAAAAAAATAAGACTAGAGAATGATAGATTAAGAAAACATAATTACAGAAAAGCGAAAAATGTAGATGAAAAACAAATAATGGAACAAAACAATTTAAATCATAAAAGAAAGGCGGCTAATATAATATAGGGAAGAGAAATTAAAAAAAAATTTCTATGCACGCTCGCTGGTTATGAGTCGGTGCAAGTTCTAAAACAGAAGTCAATTGTCAGTGAGCGCTCCTAGGACATTTACACCTACCTGACTGGTATTAGAACTCCCGAGTAACAAAATTAAGGTCAATTGCATAAATTAAAAAGAAAATTCCGCCATTTTAAATTTATGAAAACTTACATCAAATTCGTAATCAGCGACCTTAGAAACCACCAAGTGACAAAATTAAGGTCAATTACATAAAGTAAAAATTGTTGTTCCATATTAGATGGGGGGTGGTCAAAGATTGGTTAAAAATTGTCCTCGTGGATTATGGACGGACCCTAAGTTTATACCGCGGCTTATATCATGACTATCAATAAATCTCGGTGTCAATCTTTTGACAAAAAAGGAAGAATACTTCAATAAAATAATTCTTCTAATGTGTAATGAATTTATAAAAAGTTTTTCTATCGCTTGACTAAACTAATCGAAACAGAAACCATTATTTTGTGATTTGACTTGCTTGGTTGCAAATGTTTGGTATCACTTGTTTACATTTAGTTTTGAGTAGAAAATTATGTGCAATGTTGCCAGACGTGTAAAGAGCTGTTCAATATATTAACATACAATATAGCATAGTTTATACGAGTTTAAAAAAGTATGTTTTGTAACCGACTTTCAAATTTTCTTCGCTTATAACGAATTCTTGAAATAATACAGTTTACAAGCAAACTGAAAATTTAAGGAAATAATTATAAAACTAAAAATATATTATTAAATTTATGTCTTGAAACTGCTCAGTATGTTAAATTTAATTTTTGGTTTTCGTGTTATATGTTTTTTAATATTCTTAAAAAAAATTGTAATCTTTTCTAATATTTTCGCAGAAGAAAAAAACATCTTAAAGTCTTAGTCACACTTTTATATACAAACAATGAAATAAGGTCCTAAGTATCATAAGACAAAAGCAACCGACAGATTAGCTCGGTCGGATAAATGCCTGGCTCGGTGGGCGGACCAAGGGTACTTGGTTCGCGCCCATTAGCCTGGGATTTTTCCGGCAAGTGAGATAATCTGAGCGGGAGGTTTGACGTCGAAGTATAATGATGTGCACCGTCGATTATTGTCCAGTACACACCATTAGAATTCGACTGTCGATAAACCGGTTGTACTCGGAGAGGTTTTCTACAGTTTCCCTCTCCACTGGCGAGAAAACCCATTGACGGGTGGTCCAGGCAAATGCGAGTACTCCTAACCTTAAAGTCGTTCTGTAGAAACGCAAAAACAAGTTGGTATATAAGAGTGTGTGTTCTGACAGTTGGCTAAGCCTAAAGTCATTTAAAAAAAATAAAATAATACAAAAGCAGAATTATCGCGCGCGTTTTAGCGCGCGTAGCTCTGCTAGTTTCGTAATAAACATAATATTTTCTTTTCGGACAAAATTTTTTTATGTATTGGAGTGTCCTCTATCCGAATATCATGTTTAAAAATTATTACAAAATTGTTTAACAATATTTTTTTGCATATAATTAAAAAATTGCACAATTTTTTAATGATTTTTTTTTTAAATCATAAATTTAAATGTCAAAAAAATTTTTTTAACGGTTCACATTTCCATAAATCGTGCACTCGATTGTTGCACTTTCCAAATATATATCGTCCTTTTGTAAATAAACTTTTGATTTTTCAAAATGGCGGCTAAAAACTCAAAAATTTATGAAAATTTATTGTCCGATGTACATTTTTTTAAAATTTGGCTTGAAAATGCGTACTCGCGGGTTTTTGGGGTCGCTGATTACGAATCTGAAATTACTTTTTGAAAATTCAAAATGGCGGATCCAATATGGCGGACAAAATTTTCAAAAATTAGTCGGATTCTCTTCAAAATCCTTACTCGGGGGTTTTCGGGGTCGCTGATTACGAATATGAAATTACTTTTTAAAAATTCAAAATAGCGGATCCAATATGGCGGACAAAATTTTCAAAAATCAGTCGGATTCTCTTCAAAATCCTTACTCGGGGGTTTTCAGGGTCGCTGATTACAAATCTGAAATTACTTTTTGCAAATTCAAAATGGCGGATCCAATATGGCGGAAAAAATTTTCAAAAATCAGTCGGATTCTCTTTAAAATCCTTACTCGGGGGTTTTCGAGGTCGCTGATTACGAATCCGATATTACTTTTTTAAAGTTTAAAATGGCATATCCCATATAACGGGTAAAGAATGTTAAATTTTATTTCATCGTTTTGAAAATTCTTACTCAAGGGTTTTTAAGGACACTTTATTTGAATATCTTTAATTATTTTGAACATCTTTAGCTACCAGTTGCTAAACTGATGTTTCCAATTCTCACCGCGTGGAGGTAGATGAACAACGAAAATCTTATTTTTTTAAAATTTAAAAAAAAAATTTTTTTTTCCTTTTTTTAATTTTTAATTTTTTTTTTATTTAAAATTTTTTTTATTTTATAAATTAATATATTATATTAAAATTAAAGTTGTCCAACTTTTTTATTCTTATTGCTTCTCTACTCTCCGTGTGCCTGTTTAAAAACATTTTTCACAAAAATATTGAAGACAGGTGCGGCAAGATTTTCGTGTTCTTATTGAACATTTATTTGTTGAGCAATATTTTTGTGATTCGTTTCTTTCCACAACAAAATTTTTGCACTTTTTGTTTATCAGATAACTTTTGCTAATGCTTATAGAAAACTCTTTTATCCCAATTTTTTTCGATTCGCTGTTTACAGTGTTGTGTAAAATTACCGCATTCGTTATTGCTGATTGAATTAAGCGCTCAAATATCACCCAAGTCCATTTTTTTGATCTGATGATTGGCAACACGAGACTACAATACTGGTCATAAGCAAAAAAAATAAAAAAAAAAATTTTTTTAAATAAGATTATCGTTGTTCATCTACCTCCACGCGGTGAGAATTGGAAACATCAGTTTAGCAAACTGTGGCTAAAGATGTTCAAAATAATTAAAGATATTTAAATAAAGTGTCCTTAAAAACCCTTGAGTAAGCATTTTCAAAAGGATTAAATAAAATTTAACCTTCTTTACCCGTTGTATGGGATATGCCATTTTCAATTTTGAAAAAGTAATATCAGATTCGTAATCAGCAACCTCGAAAACCCCCGAGTAAGGATTTTGAAGAGAATCCGACTAATTTTTGAAAATTTTTTCGCCATATTGGATCCGCTATTTTGAATTTTCAAAAAGTAATTTCAGATTCGTAATCAGCGACCCCAAAAACCCGCGAGTAAGCATTTTCAAGCCAAATTTAAAAAAAAAATGTACATCGGACAATAAATTTTAAATTTTCATAAATTTTTGAGTTTTTAGGCGCCATTTTGAAAAATCAAAAGTTTATTTACAAAAGGACGATATATATTTGGAAAGTGTAACAATCGAGTGCACGATTTAAGGAAATGTAAACCGTTTAAAAAAATTCTTTTGACATCTAAATTTAAGATTTAAAAAAAAATCATTAAAAAATTGTGTAATTTTTTAATTATATGCAAAAAAATATTGTTAAACAATTTTGTAATAATTTTTAAACATGATATTCGGATAGAGGACACTCCAATACATAAAAAAAATTTTGTCCGAAAAGAAAATAGTATGTTTATTAAGAAATACTTAAGTTTGAAGTCAGACTAAAAATTCAGTGCATTCAGGCGTTAATGGGTTAAGTAAGAATTTTATATATATAAAACCACGAAATTACTGAGAAAAATATTATTAGATTTAATTGTAAATTAATTGTTTGCATAAATAAATATTAAAATTTTTAGATCATAGATTCAGTTAAAGTAAACAGAAATGGATTTTTTTTATTTTTATTAAAAAATATATTTATTTATAATATTTTTATCTTCTAGTTAACAATAATTTAAGCTATCAAAAAATTCAAGTAAATTAATTCCACAATTTATTATTATAAAAATTTCATATAAATGCTATTATGATTCTAATGTTTAATAAAAATTTGCTTCACTATATTTCAGATAACCGATAATATATCAACACCATAAATTTAGAGTGTTTTTGAACGTTTTTATTATTTTGAGGTTGAGTGGGCATTGTTTTACGTTTTGTCAGAAGTTAGAATTGTCTTGCATTAATATTTTTGATAGACTTATATTGTCCGCAACTTTACGTGTTATTATATTGCACGCAAATTTGAATTAGAATTGTCTTGCACGGAATATTGAGATAGAATTATCTTGCACAATTTTTTTGATAACTTTATATTGCACTTGTTTTTCAATTAGAATTATCTTGCTCTGACATTTATGTTAGCATTTTATGAACGGGAGGCGTCGATGTATAGTAGACTTTTAGGTCTGCGTAATGCCTGGTAGTTATGTTATCAGAAGCTCAATTTTTTTGCAGTATAATTTTCAAATGGAAATACGCTGGAGTCTTGGTTATACGGACAACTCGGGTGTGTGTCCGTATAATCCAAATAGGTCACCTTGATTAAAAAGAATAAATATGCAGAGCAGTACGAAAATTCTTTTTGCCCTCCGTTGAAATAGAGTCGCCTACTAATTTTGTTATATCTTTAGAATTTATTAATATAGTGTAGAATTGATAATTTGGATTTATTAAATTACATTTTTAGACAAATAAAGTAATAATTAATCAATATTGTCTGATAGCTCACTAAAAATTTTGAGGTTAGGTTATATCAAGGGGGGAAAAGGATCCAGTAATATGTACGCTACTGACATCATCGAGTCAAGCACGAAACTTCCCTTCACCCCTCATCCCGTTTCAGCGCTATCACATTCCGTATAACCAAGACTTCAGTGTATCTTTTTTCCATATCAACGGATTTAAACGTTGTAAAAACGATACTGACAGTGACATGTCATTTAGGAATTTATGAGTAGAATACATTTTTTGGAACTTGTTAAATAGGTATTTCATCTAGCATTATTAAAAATCCATTGTATAAAAGAAATCAAGACTTTAAATCTATGTTTAATTACTTTAAAAAATACTGAATTACCACACAGGTATTTTACTTATTTCTAACATTACACATAATTAAAATATCACAGCTTTGATAGAATTTTGTTAATATTAGTTAAATTTTAAATAGTAGAAGACTTTACTCAGTTAGTAAATACCTAAATTAGAGTGGTTCTTATTTCGGCGATGCTTCCAAATCATCAGAGTCACCCCAAAAATTAATCAAGGTATAACAAAAAAATTTTCCTAAAAGTTTGAAGCAAATCGAACAATATTAACACGTGCTTCTAGTCGACTGAAATTTTAAATGGAAAATACATGTAATTTTTCCTGGAAATCACAAAAAAATGTCTAGCTTATACAAATTTATTTAAAATTCTCTAACTTTAGGTGCTTTTAGTACATGATAAGAGGTAAAATATCCAATTATTTAAAAGAAATTTAAAAGTATTTGCTTCATATACAAGCTTGATGAATATGCCGCTATCACAGTAAACGGGACTAGTATATTAGCCCTCAAATGCAAACATTTTCTTATTCATTAAAATTTGACAAAACATCCAAAATGGCAGCACCAATATGGTGGACATATGAAATAAAAAGTCATTCAATTGGACAGAAACTTGGTACTCGAAGGTTTTTAGAACCGCTGATTACGAATCTAAGGTTTTATTTTTTTACATTTGGTTGTATTTTTTTATTTCATTTGAATTTTTCTTTTCTTGTAGTCTGTTTTCTATGGCACATATTAAAACTAAGAAGGATCTCTTAGTCAACTATTTATATGAAATTCCAGAAAACATTTTATCTCTGCTAAATCACATAGATACTCATTCTTTCAGTACATTGCAAAATTTTTGATTAAAAATCTTAGAAGAGTTGATAAATCATAAAGTGACACAATTAAAAGGAAGAAAACGTTGACACAAATTTATTTAATTACAAAAAACAAAATAAAAAAAATTGAACTAAAATCTCGTCACTTCCTCGCTGTTAGTTCTGGGTAACGCTAAAAACGAGTAAGAAGATCCGTCATATTAGCTCCAACATTTCGAATTTTTTCAAAATGATCTTAGATTCGTAATCAGCGACTCTAGAAACCTCAGAAAGGTTTTTATGTGTACTTTTCAATGGCTTTGTTAGTTTTTAAGAAAAAAATTTTTTTGACCTTGAAAATTAAAAATTAATTTTCATTTTTTTGTAAAATCAGTACTTTTAAAAAATTTTTTTTTATTTAGAAAGAAAGCTGAGCTTTTTCCTATCGAAAACGTTTCTTCCCAAAGTAGGACTAAAATTATTATTCAATAAAAAATTTTAATTTCAGCTTTTTTTTAATTCGCGTTCTTTTTTAATTATTGTTTTTGGCATGAATTTTATTTTTAGAAGTTTTTATCTGTTTTTGTTAAATTAAAAATTGTAATTCAAACATCATGTCTTTAAAACTCCGCGCGAGAGCACAGCGCGTCATTCTTTTACCGAGAAAGAAAATGTCATTTTTTATTAATTAATAATATTTTAGTCCCACTTTGGGAAGAAACGTTTTCGAAAGGAAAGAAGCTCAGCTTTCTTTCTAAAGAAAAAAATTTTTTTCTTTAAAAACTAACATAGCCATTGAAAAGTACACATAAAAACCTTTCCAAAACATATTTTGTGAAATTCACATCTTTTTTTAAGAGAAATACAAGTCACCAAAGTATGACGTGTAAACCCATGAGGCCTGGATCATTTCGCGTAAAATCCCCCATATGTAATATTTCTTTAAATAATTTAATAGAAGAAGAAGCAGTTGTAAATGTTTATGATAATGTTGCTGATGATAATTATTATGTTCAAGATGTAAATATTCAACATAATGTGAATATTAAGCGCGAAAATATTACTCATCAGTTGTATTTGAATCGCCAAAGATGAATTGAGTTTAAATTCAAATGATGTATCACATCTACATACATATTTCTTTGAATAATTTATTCAAAAATATCTGACAGTCTTTTTTCAAATAATTTCTCAAATTTAATGTTGAATTTTTGTTTTATTTTATATTTATAATTAACTGATTTAAATCAAACGTTGTATCACATCTATTTTCAGTTAATTAATGTAAATTAAACATTAGTATCACATCGATTTTTAATTAACTAATTTTAATTAACCATTAGTATCACATCGATTTTCAGTTAATTAATTTAAATTTAACATTAGTATCACATCGATTTTCAGTTAATTAATTTAAATTAAACATCAGTATCACATCGTTCTTCAGTTAATTAATTTAAATTGTACTACATCATATTATTATCAAGTATTATTAATATTCTTCGTAACGTATATAAAAAAAATATATTTAATAAAACTTAAGTATATAAAATAAGACTGAAGTCCGCAACGATTTTAAAAACGAAAACAAAATAATAATTTATTTTTTTTGTCTTAAAATTTGTATATTTTTAATAATTGTCTATTAAGTCTATTAAAAGTAAATTTTAAACAAATTTAGGCACATAAAAATGGAAAAATAATTTAAATTGAATTTTTTTTTATTTTTTGTTTTTAAAACCATTGCAGACTTTAGATTCATAAATTGAGAATAAATATTTGCACGTCTAACATAAAATTTTAAACTGAAAATAAAATAATATTCTAATCAATATCTAGACGTACGGAATGTTCTTAAAATTAACTTTTTTTGATCCTTTAAAACATCGACAAGATTTTTAAAAATGCTTAACCCATCAAGGACGGGATGTACAAAATTTGTACACAATGTTTAAGGATATATTTCAATAATAAAATGTTACCAGAAAATTTGTTAAGTACATATTTCTTATGTATCAAGAGTCCCTCTTTCGAATGGCGTGCTTAAAAAACTAAATAATGTTAAATAAACAATTTATTTAACAATTTATAACAAAAAACACGATTTTTCAAGAATTTTAAATTGGTTTTTAAAATTTTTTTATAGCTTAACCCTTCAGCATACCTTCTACTGTTATAAATATCGCGTCAAAAATAGTTGGGCTACAAGATAGGACAATTTTGGGGATTAAATTTTTAGATGGCTGCCACAAAATGGTCACCAAAGTTACTTCTTTTAAAAAATATTATAAACAAATGGAGGAAATTTTCAAAAATAGTTAACTTTGCTTAAAACTTGTCACTCGGGGGTTTTTGGGGTCGCTGATGACGAATATGACCTTGTTTTTTAAAAATTCAAAATAGCGGATCCAATATGGCGGACGACAAATTTAAAAAATGATTGCATTCTCTTAAAACTTGTCACTCGGGGGCTTTTGGGATCGCTAATGATGAATTTGACATCGTTTTTTCAAAAATTCAAAAAGGTGGATTCAAAATGGCGTACGAAAAACTTTTTAAACGATTGTATTCTTACCGCGTGGAGTTAAACTGTTTTTAAAGAATCTTTTTTTTTTATTTTTAAAAATTTTGTAATACTTTTGTTGCCTTTTATATTTTTTGAACATTATTCAGAAAATTTTTAATCTATTCTTACTTTAATTATTTTTTTTCATGTGATTCTAAAAAACACTGTTTGCAAAAATATTGATTGCATTGCTGATATAATAAATACGTTCAAAATTTTCGTCAAATTATATATATTTTTATAATTATAAATTAATTTTGATTTTTATATAATAAATAATTTCGAAAATTAATTAAATTACTTTTAATAAACAATATATTATCATAATTAATGTATTCAATATAGTATGTATTTAAAACGTACTCTTTGAAAATTTCCGCAAATTATTTTAAATTCGAATATTAATAATTATGAACTTATTAAATAATCAAGAAATTAAATTGGATTAGTTCTGAAAAAATAATGAATTAATGTAATGGATATAGATAGTATATTGTATTTTAAAAATTCACTACTTTATAATTTCCCGACAAATTACACTACCGGTCAAAATTGAGAGACCACCCATTTTCAGGTAATTAAAAAACATTTTAAAACATAAAATATATAGAATCTAAAAAATTTTTCTTTTTATTTCTAGAAAGATGATATAATTTTGAAAAGGACAAGATCTTTTAGAAGTAATTTTGACATTATTTTGTTTAGATATTTTTAAAAAATCGCCATTTTTAATGTTTTACAAAAATTTGAATAACTTCTAAAATAATGAACACTTGTTAATGATGTTAGGCTTATTTTAAAGGTAATTTGCTACACTATAAGAATCACTTATAGTCATTAACGAGTAATTTCTTTTTTATAAAGTGTAGACTGTCAAACTTGAACCTAGAAAATTCAAAAAATTAAAAAATTTGAAACATTTTTTCTGTACTAAAAACTATTTTAGTAAATATATTTAAAAGTTATTCAAATTTGTATAAAACATTGAAAATGACGATTTTTTAAAAATTATTTAAATGAATTATTGGCCAAACGACTTCTAAAATATTTTGTTCTTTTCAAAATTTTATCAACTTTCAGAAAATAAAGAAAAAAATTTTAGTTTCAATAAATTTTATGTTTTAATACGATTTTTATTCGTCTGAAAATGGGTGGTTTCTCAATTTTGACCGCTAGTGTAGTTCAATTTCATACGCCATTTTGGATACACCATTCTGAATTTTTAAAAAAATAAGGTCAAATTCATCATCAGCGACCCCAAAAACCCCCGAGTGACATGTTTCAAAAAAATACTATCGTTTTTAAATTTGTCGTCCGCCATATTATATCCGCCATTTTGACTTTTTAAAAAACAAGGTCATATTCGTCATCAGCGACCCCAAAAACCCCCAAGTGACAAGTTTCAAGAAAATACAATAATTTTTTTAATTTGTCGTCCGCCATATTGGATCCGCCATTCTGAATTTTTAAAAAACAAGGTCATATTCGTCATCAGCGACCCCAAAAACCCCCGAGTGACAAGTTTCATGAGAATTTGTATGATTTTTAAAAATTAGTTCGCCATTTTGGATCATCCATTTTGAATTTTCAAAATATAAGGTTATATTCGCAATCAGCGACCCTAAAAACCCTCAAGTGACAAGTTTCAAGAGAATACAATCATTTTTAAAATTTGTCGTCCACCATATTGGATCCGACATTTTGAATTTTTAAAAAACAAGGTCATATTCGTCATCAGCGACCCCAAAAACCCCTGAGTAACAAGTTTCAAGCTAAGTTAACTATTTTTAAAAATTTCCTCCATTTGTTTATAATATTGTTTAGAAAAAGTAACTTTGGTCACCATTTTGTGGCAGCCATTTAAAAATTTAATCCCCAAAATAGTCCTATCTTGTAGCCCAACTATTTTTGACGCGATATTTATAACACTACAAGGTATGCTGAAGGGTTAAGCTATAAAAAAAATTAAAAAAACCAATTTAGAATTATTAAAAAATCGTGTTTTTTGTTATAAATTGTTAAATAAATTGTTTATTTAAGATTTATTTAGTTTTTTGAGCACTTTTCGAAAAAGGGACTCTTGACACATAAGAAATGTGTACTCAAAAAATTTTCTCGTAGCATTTTATTATTAAAATATGTCCTTAAACATTGTGTGCAAATTTTGTACATCCCGTCCTTAATGGGTCATCTTTTCTTTCGCAATTTTCTTTAAATCTCAAATTAGCTTCCGCTCTCATTTTCTCTAATATTGTAGGTTTCTTCTTTATTACTGATTTTGTGCTACATTTCATTTTTTTCTTGGATTCTGGAAATTGTCTTTGGAGTCATCATCGTCACGGCTTTTAGTGATCGTCACTCGCTTCTTGTTTCCCTTTAAATTGGAAGAAAAATTTGTCTCCTTTTGTACTCCTTCTTTCTTTAAGAGTAGAATAACTTTCAATTAACATACCTATTCTTCATTAAATTTGATCAATTTACTCATTTATCTTCTGAAAAAAATAAAAAAGAGGATAAGCTAAGACATAATATTTAATTGAAATTTTAGATTATTTGAATAACTCTAATTTGTTAGAGATATTTTTAAGTATAATTTTTTATTTTCAAATGTGAATTTTTAAACAATTTTATAATTGTATCCTCGAACGTAAATTGGGAAAATCCAAATCAGGGAAAACTCAGGAATTACACACTTTTTAGAATTTACACTTTTTGATTTATTCAATAACAATAATGAGCTTCACGCTCCACTCTCAATTGTTTAAATACACACCAACTCGAGAAAACTCAAAGAAAAAAAACGAAAATGTTTCTCACGGCAGAACGTAGGTCAGTACCGGCAGTGCGAAATCAAAACGATTTAGAATTTCAACAAGAAAATAAAATCTGACATTTCACATCGTCACAATCCCCTCCCCATGACCGGTACTATTTTATATAGGACCGTCATCACAATGATAATCTTGGTACTGCTACTGACTCTCCTTCTTTCTCTGGCTCTCCTACTCTCTCTCTCTCTGGCTGTCCTACTTTCTTTACTCGAACTCATTGGGCTCCTCTTCTGGCTCCTGCATTCTAGCGTTGGTTTCCCGTTTCTCCACGTTGTCTTCTACACGCCACGGGATACCCGCGAAACGACAATACGCTTCTGCGCATCTCGGGCAATCCCGCACTGTTGTTTCCCGTCGTCCGCAATTTCTGCAAAATTTGTGTAGTACCGGGTATACACAGTCCACCACCCTGTGTCCGCGCCTCCAACAGTTAAAACAAGCAAACGAAGGTGGGTCCAGTATCTCCGAAGTTGGAATCTCCTTTAATCCTCCAAATATCACACCATTTTTCCTCGGTCGACCAGTACTCTTTTCTGGGTACTCCTTCGGTCAAGTACCCGTTTCTTCGGCTCGTCTTACAGGTGGCTCTGGGTGTGGCGAATGTGAGCGTTGAGCCCTATGAACCGGCTGTTGGGTCTTCATGTCTCGACGTTCCCATGTCCGAATTCCTAAAAAAATCTCTGAATTTTGAAGTTTTTTTTGTTTGCCTCGTTAAACTATGAAATTACTACGAATTTTAATACAAAACCTTGAATTTTTTCTATTTCAGACAATAATTTCTTTTTAAATAACTTAATTTTACAAGAACCATTTTAAAATTATGACTTATAAATTATTTAATGAATTATTTTTACAATTTTCATAAATTCATAAATACTAGATTCATAAAAGATTTTACTTAAAAATACTAAAAAATTGAATTTTGGAAAAGTTACAAATAATTCCAGAAATTTAATTATTTTCAAAAGTAATAACATTTTTCGCAGAAATTCAATTATATTCAAAAATTAAAAAAAATTCTGGTCATTTCAATTATCTTTAAAAATAATAAAATTCTTCTCTAAAATTCAATTATGTTAAAAAATGTTTTTAAAAATTCTTGTCAAAATTTCAATCATCTTTATAAATCAGCAACCCCAATAACCCCTAAGAGACAATTTTAAGCATTTTTTTTTAATTTTTAAATTTTGTTTGCAATATTGGAGTGACAACTTTTAAGTAAATTTGTTGAATTTTTAATTTCTGTCCGACTTATTGGATCCGCCATTTTGGCTTTTGAAAAAATCCAAAATCCAAAATTTTTGAAAATTTGACAACTTTCAAGTAAATTTGATTAATTGTTTACTTTATCGTCCGCCATATTGACTGCGCCATTTTAAATTTTCAAAATTTTGAAAATCTGATTCCAGTTTCGTAATCAGCGACCCCGAAAACCATAGGTACTATACCTATTGTAGATATTTTTTAATTGCCCTAATTATAGGACTGAAAGGGTTAAAATTTTTTTTTAATACTTGTTAAAATTTCAATTATCGTTATAATAAATAAAATTCTTCTTCCAAATTTAATTATTTCAAAAACTTGAGTAAATTTCTTGTTAAAATTTCAAAGGAATTCAATAATTTATGAAATTTTTAATAAATTTTTTCGAAATAATTCAATTATTTTCATAAATAATAAAATTTTCACATGAGTTCAATTATTTAATATACAAAATTTTATAAAAATTTTTGAAAGAGATTATTTTAATTATTTAAAAAGATTTTTATAAAATTCGTCGCATGAATTCAATTATTAAAAAAAATTTAACAAAGTTCTTTTCAAGAATTAAATAATTTTTATAAATAAATAATAAATAATAAAACTCATCGCAGGATTTTAATTAATTTTTGATACAATATTTTAATCAAATTTCTCGAAAAATGTAATTCTTAAATTTTTTTTTAAATTTGTCAAAATAATTGAATTATTTAAAATTGATAATATTCTTTATTAGAAGTCAAATTTAACAAACATTCAATTATTCAATAAATTATTTATTTCTTTATTTAAATACTTGAATTCTTCTAGAATTTTCTGATAAAAATTGATTAAAAAATGAATTACCGAATAATCGATTTATTATTTATAAAAATAAGTGAATTATTACAACGAATTTTTTTTAATATTAAATTTGAAAAAGTTAACAATTCTCCCGAATCAATCTACACAAATAAATTAAATATCTTAAATAAATATCAAAAAGCTCATGGGCTTCAATGTATCGACAGCACAGCTGCCCTAATACAGAAACCTGCTTAATTTGAAAAATATTTTCGAAATTAATTAATAATTTCAAAATTATCAAAGAACTCAGAAAAAACGGTAGCATGGTGGGATACGAGCCTACGACCTTTCTATTGCCGGTAGACTGCTCTGACCACTGAGCTACATGCACCCCGAGACTCTCCGAGTTCCTTGAAATATACTATCCCTTCCTACATTATTTTAATGATAACGTAGGAAGGTTCTTAAAGATGGTAAGCCTAATTTTACAATTTTACAATTTTATTTGTGTAGATTGATTCGGGAAAATTGTTAACTTCTTCAAATTTAATATTTAATCACCGAATGATAAATTTACTTCCTTCAATTATAATTGCCTATGAATTGTAAAATTAGGCTTACCATCTTTAAGAACCTTCCTACGTTATCATTAAAATAATGTAGAAAGGGATAGTATATTTCAAGGAACTCGGAGAGTCTCAGGGTGCATGTAGCTCAGTGGTCAGAGCAGTCTACCGGCAATAGAAAGAACGTGGGCTCGTATCCTACCATGCTACCGTTTTTTCTGAGTTCTTTGATAATTTTGAAATTATTAATTAATTTCGAAAATATTTTTCAAATTAAGCAGGTTTCTGTATTAGGGCAGCTGTGCTGTCGATACATTGAAGCCCATGAGGTTATCAAGATTTATTTAAGATATTTAATTTATTTGTGTAGATTGATTCGGGAAAATTGTTAACTTCTTCAAATTTAATATTTAATCACCGAATGATAAATTAACTTTCTTGACTTTTTTTAAAATTTTGTTTAAATAGTTGAATTTTTTCGATAAAATTTACTACTTTAATAATTGAATTCTTGCGAAGGATTTTATTATGATTTTTGTAAATAATAAATTTTTTTTGAAAAATTTTATGGTAATTTAAATTATAACAAAACATGAAGAAGGCGATTGCTCCGAGTCTTCGACTCAGAGTGATCGACTTCTTTATGTTTTGTAATAATATTCTTATAAATTGTTGAATTTTGAAAAGGTTTGAATTTGAATGTTTTGAAGAATATTAATTTTTACGGAAAAATAATAATGATTAAATATTTATTTAAAAAAGAAGTGATTGATGTTTTTGAATAATTTTACAATTAAAGAAATTTGTAAATAAATGTAATATAACATTTTTTGAGTATCTAATAATTTTTGGAGAGAATGAATATTCTTTGGGGTCAGGGAAAAAATTGAAAATTTTGTCTAGAAATCAGAGAAAAGACAGGGAAAAATAAAATTAAATATTTGTAGCAACCCTAAAAAAGAACTTTAATTATTTATTATTTGCTTTAAAAAATTTATGCGGAATTCAAGTAAATGAAAACTAAAAAAATTAATTTGCAGAAGCAAAAGTTTAATGTAAACTTTAAAAGTGTTTACCTATTTTTAAATAAAATTTGTACGTAATTTGATAGTAATTTGTACAATTTTATTTAGAGAAACAGATACAGAATTAATAACAACATATTCCTAATGGAAATTTGTATGAATTCGACCACTTTCCCTACGAATTTCGTACAATATTTTATTAACTTTTACGAGCAGATAACTCCTAACAAATATTTTTAATAATATTTAGAAAAAATTTCATAGAAATTCAGTAGGTAATTATTCGTAAGAGTTTTTTAAAATAATTATCAATTAATTTTTCTAAATGAAATGCAATTTAGAATCTGTTATCCTAATTTTTATACTAATTATTGATAGTATTTGTTTATTATTATTTTTTATTTATTATTATTTTTTTCACGTGGATTGAAATTTTGAAAAAATTTTGTTTACAATCTTTTAAATTTAATTATTTCTTAAAATTGCAATATTTTAAAAATAAATTCTTTTTAAAATTAAATAATTCATAGCTTGCTTAAAAAATTTATTGTAGATTTTGGCTATAAGCAAAATAAAAACATGATTTTATAATTAAAAAATTTATTAATTAATTTTATAATAAAAAAAATCTGTACTTACATTTAAGTTTCTCGGTAGCATGTACGGACCGATAATTCTATCTCCTACAACTTACACCTGCCTCGATGTTAACTTTAAATCGTCTTTGGAAATTACCCTTTCTGTACACAAAAGGATTATCTTCACTGTACTCGTGCTCATTGTGTACATTAAAAATTCCTTCTCTAGTGTAGGTTCTCTCGTCAGTCCATAAAATGTATGGGACTTCGTCTTCATGACGAAGAATCCACCTACAAAATCGTCTTCTTAACAAAAAATCAGCATCTTCCAGCTGCTGTACCTTACAATAATGGTGGTAAGGATGAATTCCATTTCTCCTTGTAATGCGATTTACTACTGACTTTGGTACATTTGAATGTCTTTCCAATTGTCGACAACTAGTATTCGGATTTTACAATATTCTTCTCTTGTGAATGCCATGATGAAAAAATTAAATAAAAAATTAATAATTATACTAATGTAATAATCTTCAAAAACTAAAACTTTTAGAAACCAGAAAAGATGTAACTCTCATCGGAGTCAAAAATGGACTAATCTTCAATTTATTTTATTTTAGTATAATCTTATTATGTTAAGGTAGTATTAGTATTTCATTTCAGCATGTAAAGAAAGCAATAACATGAAAACATAATTATCATCAACATTGCTACCCCGGAATACGAATAGATGAAAATGTTAGATAAGATAAATAAGATTTTTAAAAATGCTCTAACACTACCAAAGTTATTGCAGGCATTATTTATTAATCGCCTTACAAAAATTTTAAAGGAAATAAACAATCTACAAATGTAGAAAATACATTAATTGGATTTCTGAGAAAAGAAAAATTCATTTTTTTCGAAAAAGGTGTTCAAAATTAAATTGTTAATAACTTTTTAAAAAACTATTTTTTTAAAACTATTTTCAGGTGTTGTTTTTATCATTATCTACTTTTAAAATATAGTGTTTGAAAGAAATTAAAATACCCTTCGAAAATTATAAGTACACTTCAGAAAGCCTTACCCACCTTAGGCACAAAATAGGCGCTTTTAGATAGCAGCCGACAGGAACTAAAAGCTTTTTGTATAGAAAGAATTTATTGCCCGAACGCCATAGATATTTTATGGAAAAATATTCAAACCGATTAATGAATTAAAATTACGCTAGCTCAATCTTTTCAAGGAGAGCGCGGGGAAAGAGAAACCACCATTTAGTTTAAATTTTGTCTTTAATAATCAAGAGAATTATAGGTTCTGAAGGGACTTGTGCAACGTATACAATTCGTCGTAAAACAAAGCTAAATGAAACACATTTTATTTTGATCAATAATCGTTATAAGACAACATATTTAAATATTATGAGACACACCGGAGATACGCCGACGTCCCCGCATCGTACCCCGACTCATCTCGGCAGATTTAGCACAATTAATTTACTTTTTAAGTGATTTTACAGAAAATTGTCTATTTTAACCTGTCACTTTATTCAAAGCGAAACTGAGAATAATTAAATGTCCGACGGGGACGCCAAAGCAGACGCGCATCTCGGCTTCGTAATGAGTCTCACACGCACTCGTTACAAAGATTTTCCAATGGTGATCGATGCGCGCCAGTCAGTAAATAGGTTATTTACCGACTGTCGGAAACAGTTTAAAAGATGCAAACGTTTTTTTCTCTTTATTATCACCACGTTCAGTATTAAAAGTACTGTCAAAAGACGTTTTAATTTTACAACAACACATAACTAATTATAAATTAAACAAATGTTTTTTTCTTTTCTTAATCACTTTAAGAAGTTAAAAATGAAACAACTTACCTCAGCAATCAAATGTTTTCCACGTTTGAAACTTCACTAAAACACATTAAGTCACTTACAAGCTACTATTGTTTACAAAATAATTAATAATCACAATTATTGCATTAAAAAGTGTTGCTAGTTACCGCAGCAACAATTTTTTAAAAGCAAGTAACACAATTTATCGATAAACGGCGCCGATAGCATCAACTCCACCCGAAAACAGAATTTTGTTCCTAATAGCCCCAGTTTACGGCATATGTCATTTAACATAGAATTAATTTAACATATATTTTATTTGATATAAAAATCATTTAAGCAATAATTTCCATTTAACGTAAAAATACAATTGACTTGAATTTTATTTCACATAAAAATCACTTGACATAAGTTTTATTTGACAGAAAATTAATTTGAGGTAAAATTTGTTAAACATATACGTCATTTGACATAATATACATTTAATAAATTTTATTTTGTCCTAAAATTCATTTGTCATAAATTTCATTTGACATAAATTTCACTTGACATAAATTTCATTTGATATAAATGTCATTTAATATAAGAGAAGCAAATGATGTTTATAATGTGTAACGGGTGTCTTACTATTGTTGTTAATATTTGAGAAAATACTATTAATTTTATCACTCTAAAAGAGGTTATTTTATTCCGAGAATTTATTTTAATCTACTTCAGAATTAACAAATTAAACAAAACACACGTTACTTTGTTGTTTGAATTTATTGCTGAACGCCAGAGATATTTTATAAAAAAATATTCAAACCTATTATTTAATTAATTTTACGCTAGCTTAATCTTTTTAAGTAGAGCGCGGGGTAAGAGAAATCACCAGTTATTTTTAAATTTTGATTTAATAACAAGAAATCACAGGTCCAGACGGGACCTGTTCAACAGTACAGAAATGTCGTGAAACAAAGAAAATTGACACGTTTATTTTTAATCGATAATTCGTCAGGAGACAACACATTATTCCTTTTAAGACTCACCGGAGATGCGCCGACGTCCCCGCATTGTTCCTCGGCTCATCTTTTTAGGAGGTTTCACACTTAATTTTAATTTAATTTTATATCAAAATTGGTCTACTGTGACCTGTCACTAAACGACGCCAAATCGAGAATGAATTAAATGGCCGACGGGGACGCCGAGGCAGACGCGCATCTCGGCTTCGTGTTGAGTCTCAAGCGCACTCATTACAAGATTTTCATATGGTAATCGATGCGTGACAGTAAGTAATTGGGTAATTTATCGACTGTTGAGGGGCACTGCGCGACGACGTCCAGTCCGCAAGATGGCTGCAGCCAGTGTTTTGACAACTGATGTCCTCGTCGATGGACTTTCATTTTTTTTCATTTTACGTAAAGTTCATTTGACATAATTCTCATTTGCCATAAAAGTCATTCAACAAAATTATCATTTGACTTAAAAATCATTTTACACAAATTATATTTTACATAAAAATATCGGCGCGAATTTAAAAAGTTGTATTCGCGCCTATATTTTCATGTTTCATTTATATCAAGTGAACTTCATGTAAAATGAGAATTATGTTAATTGGGATATACCAAATAAAATTTATGTCAAGGTAATTTTATGTCAAATGAGAATTATGTTAAATGGCATTTGTGCCAAATGAAATTTATATCAATTTAATTTTATGTTAAATAATAATTATGTTAAATGATGTTCACGTCAAATTAAATTTATGTCAAGCGAATTTTATGTCTAATGATATTTATGTCAAATGGATTTTGTGACAAATGAGAATTACGTTAAATGACGTTTATGTCAAATAGAATTGATGTCTAATGAATTTTATAACAAATAAAATTTACGTTAAATGAATCTTATGGCAAAGAAATTTATGTTAAACGATTTTTATGTCATAAGAAATTTATGTTACATATTTTTTATGTCAAATAGGAATTAAGTTATCTTAGTTTTATGTAACATAATATTTCTGTTAAATGAATTCAATGACAAATGATATTTAGGATGTTAAATGGTTCTTGTGTGCAATGAAATTCATGACAAATAATGTTCATATTATGTGAATTTTAAGTTAAGTAGTTTTATATCAAATAACTTTTTGGTCAAAAAAGATTTCGGGAATAAGCATGCGCCTCATAAAGAGTACGTTAAATTTTTCAACTGAATTTTCGTATAAAAAACTTTAGAAAATTGTAGTACATAAAAAAATTTTCTTGAACAGTGTTCAATTTAAAAATAAAGCTTAAAAAAATTTATAAAAAAACATTCAGTTAAGTAAGATAATGTCACAAATATGTTTACAACATTTTAAGCATATAAAAAGACAAATTTTTTAAAAAGCAAACCGTAAAGAAAACTTATTTTTACTTTTTGTGTGAGTTTTCTGGTGACATTTTTCTTCTTTTTGTACCAGTCGGAATCTTGGAATGGTGACGAGGGGTTCCTCACTCATGAAATAACGTAAAATTCTGGTTAAGATCTTGTCATACTCTGGATGAACAAAACTACAATTATGTTAAATTTCGTCAGAGTCCGTCAAAGTCTGTCACTGAACGCGTGCTATCACTGAACGCGTGCGCAAGGAACGATGACGATGAACGATGACGAAGATTCTCCAGAATCCGACTTTGCTGGAGATGGGTGAACTTGAAAAATCTCGTTCTTAACATTTTTCATGCCTGATTTGTCATTTCCCTCATTGATTCTATTGATTGGTGCCGGGAAGTACTGCAAATCATCATTTTTTTCCAGTTGTAGAGGATGGCTCAACATTTTTTCTTGCCTCATTTATTGGTGTTAAAATGTACTCCAAATCGCCATTTTTTACAATGGTGGATTTAACAGAACTCCACCTGGTTGACCTCTGTTGTGACGATGTGACGATGAATTAAAAAAATATATATGTAATTTAGAAAAATTGTGAAAGAAATTTAATTTTTAAAGAATCACTGTTTTTAATTTAAAGACTTGTTTTGAATTTAAAGAAATTAAAATTAACTTTGTTTAGATTTCAATTGCCGAATTATAAATTCCACACTTCAAACTTTTAATGAACCATCGATGACCCGTTTTAGAGAACTTTCCCGGCGCTAGATAGGTAAACTACCCGGGTCACGATGTTGAAACAAAACAAAGAACTTTCCCGGACTAGCTCTTTACCGAGCTCAATGTTTTATTCACACGAAGTTACGTTTTATATTAAAATAATAGGGCGTGAGTACCGCACACAGAGGAGAGGGACAAGATGAATTTAACACACAAATAAAACAATTGAATAAAACAAATTATAAAAAACACAAGTACATTATTTTCTCTTAAATCACTCTTCTTTTATTCTTAACTTTAGACTTTGTAAAGAGAACTGAGAACTTACACACGCCGGTGATTTGTGTCGGTCGACCGAAAATGGCAGCGTCCTATCGGCTTGCCATGCGGTCTATACAATTTAACAAGATAATAATAAAGTAAAATGTTGAGTTCAATTCTGACTACCGCATTTAATTTATAATAATTAATCAAAAATTAACTGAATAAGTTTCGGCGAAAACTCAATTAGGTTTTTATAACATGATTATTTAAAATCAACGTTACAAAGTGTCAAATGAGGCATTCTTTCTCAAGTGGGCCACCCTTTCTTTCTATTTCAAATTAAATCCAAAAATCTTTTATAATAGCTCAAATTAAAGGTAAAAATGTCAGCTTTTCAATGCCGTTGGGCCCTTTTTGAAATATTAATTTTCAAATGAACTAAAGAGAATTTAATAACAAAAAACACTATGACCAATTCTTTCTCATGTTAAAAAACGAAGAAAAACCCAAGGTGCCGTAAAAACTTATAATTACCAGTTGTCCAAATTACCACTTGTCCGAAAATCATTTAACCGTTTAAAAAATTTTCAAAATTTCTGTTTAATATACTAACCAATGTCAAAAATTTTGATTTAATAATATTTTAAACTAGTAAAATATTTGAAATTGTTAACTTGACATAAGTGTAATTTTTGTTATTAATAATATTTGTATAAAATATTATTTATTTAGTATAATTTTGAACATACCTAATACTTCTTTTAATTAGAACGAAATTCATATATTTTTTTCTCTTCTAAACTATAATTTTTTATAAGTTTAAATGCCAAATGACAAAAATTTTTCGTCGTTAAATTGACATTTGTATAAATTTTATACATCTAAATTATTCATTCAAGTCATGTTTTATAAAATCAAATCAATAATAAATATAAACCCTTTTGAATCTAATAGTGAAAAGGTTTAATGTTTCTTATATAAAATCATCATTTGTCACAATTTTCAAACAACCCAACAATAACTTAACAGAAATACATTGTCTGCTAATTTTAATGTATCGTAAATTTTTTAAATAATAAAAAATGACTTGAATGAATAATTTAGATGTATAAAATTTATACAAATGCCAATTTGACGACGAAAAATTTTTGTCATTTGGCATTTAACGGTGTTGCGCAATTTCAAACAGTGGTCGCCTTTTAAAAATGGCTGCTTGAACGTAAACATAATTTGAAAAGGATTTTTCTCCCAATTTAGACAATTATTGCAAAATAGGGAAAAATACCAGTTATCCTGAAATTTTGTTCTTTTATTTGTGCACAAGAAATTAAAAATCCAATATAATACACGACGTCAGGAAGTAAAATAAAAAAATTAGATGTGCCCATTAGGTGCTGCCCTCTGGTGTCAATTTTATGTATCGCGCATTTGTTTAACTTTTTCCTATTTTACTTCATGTCGTTGTAAATCTAAATAAATCTTTTACTTCTTGCGCGCAAATGAAAGATAACATATTCAGGATATCTTGTTTTTTTCCCGATTTTCCAATAACTGCCCGAATTGGGAGAAAAATCATTTTCAAATCAAGTATACATTTGAGCAGACATTTTTAAAAGGCGATCACTGCGGAACACCATTAAACTTATCAAAAGTTATAAAAAGTTATAGTTTAGAAAAGAAAAAAATATATGAATTTCGTTCTAATTAACGGTGTTGCGCAATCGTGAAAATAAATATACAGGGGGGCCCCTCAAGTTTATAGCCATCCCTGACTGAATATAAAACGGGTAAGACAAAGAAAGCATGCTGTGAAAATGGCTACCTCTCTTTTGAGTATGATTTATAAGATTTTTTACTTGAAATGCAGTCATTTTTTTAAAAATCGAAGAAAATACCAATCGTCCTCATATTATGAATTGTTCGTAGAGCACAAGAATTTTAAGATTCATTGAGAATAACGGTGATAGGAAGTAAAATAGGAAATACATAATTCGCGCAATGACAGACATATGAGTTTACTTGTTGCCACTTACGGGCAAATTATGTACCACATACGTTTATATTAGGTACCATCGAAATTTTTCTTTCACGCGATGAGTATTATTACCTTGGTGGCAATATGATTCTAAGTTGACCGCTAGAGTGGGACACTACAATTTTTCTGTGTTGATGGAAACTTTCATTTCTTTCCATCACAACATTTTGAATTTTAAACAGGGCAAGTGAAAATAATGGAGAACAAAACGTCGCGAAAAGGTATATAATAATTATTATCTTCCATTATTTTAAATCCTGTCTTCTTTTTATAAATTATATTTCATTTCTATTTGTTCAATTTTTTCTATTGCTTTTGCATTTTTTTTACTTTCGTGTAATATAACCTCATTTTTCTGTCATTGTTTTTTCGACGTTCTTTATTGTTTCTTTTTAGTCCACTTCTCTTATTACATCTGTATCATATTTTTTTTAAATTATCACAACTTTCTGTTCCTTCCATTTCTCACAAACTTTTTCAAATGACTAATTATTTTTTCTCACTTTAATACTTTTTTCATTATTTACTAATTGCTTTTCTCACCTTTTTTTCTTTGCAAATTAAAGGGTCAATCATAATAGTTTTTTTCTTCTTTTCATATAATGTTTGCAATTCACTCATTCCATTACCTTTCGTCTTCATGTTTTTTGTAGAACTCTGCACTACGAAAACTGTCCAAACATAGAAAAGTGAATTTGTGAAACGGGGATTTACTGATCTCAAGCAACACAGACAATACTTTTGCTGCAAGTCATGTCTGGTAAGTGAAAATTTATATTTATTTGCTTAGAAAATTTATATGTTTGTATATTACATTATTAATTTTTTCTAGAATTCTTGCTTATTTTGTTCAACTATGAAAAATATACAAGTAGCGCTATAAATTCGTCAATTCTTAGGTTAGAATTCTCACGTAAATATATTGTCAAGAAAAATCTTTGTAATACGTTACATATTTGGAATAAGTTTAAGGCTATGTCCAAGTTGTGAAATGTAAACAAACCAAAAGGTCACTACACCAGCACTAAAAACGCAATTTTGTGACATCCAATTCTCCCACAAAAAATAACATTTTTACACTTTCTTTACGAAAATGGTAAATTAGAGTATCAAAGTTTCCAAAAAAATCATTTTTGACTATGAGCAATAAAAAGCAATTAGTAAAATAACTAATTAAAATGACCTGTAAAACAGCATTTTTGACGCGTCGCGAAAAATAAACTGTTTGAGTATATCAACCGCACTGACGATGAAGAAGTTCCATTTTCAGTTATTCAAAGTTTAGTAACCAAATTCGATACTTTAGTTCACCATTTCTATAAAGAAAATGTGAATTTATCTTTATTTACGCAAATGGGAAGCGCGAAAAAATGTTTCATTATAGACCGAATAGGGAAGCATTTTTTCGCTGTTCCCATTTGTGTAAATCAATATAAATTCACATTTTCTTTATGGAAATGATGAACTAAAGTATCAAATTTGGTTACTACACCTTGCATAGTTGAAAAAAATGAGAAAACCCCTGAGTATCATTCAAAATCAAAACTAAGAATGCATTGACAGCACCATGCGAAAATGCACATTTTGTTTTCGACTAAAACTTAGTTATTTTCTCATTTTTTTCAGCTATGCAAGGCGTAGTTACCAAATTCGAAACTTTAGTTCGCTATTTCCATAATGAAAATGTGAATTTATGTTGATTTACGCAAATGCGAACAGCGAAAAAATGCTTCATTATAGACCGAATAGTGAAGCATTTTTTCGCTGTTCCCATTTGCGTAAATAAAGATAAATTCACATTTTCTTTAAAGAAATGGTGAACTAACGTATCGAATTTGGTTACTAAACTTTGAATAACTGAAAAAATTAGAAAACCACTGAGTTTCAGTCAAAAAGAAAATGTGCCTTTTTGCATGGTGATGTCATTGCGACCTTGGTACGGTCTGCGCACGCGCAGCGAGCAGCAAAGTTCACGTCGCGAAAAATTAAACTGTTTGACTATATCAACCGCACGGACGATGAAGAAGTTTTTACCCTTTCTCTTGTAATTTTAAGGAGGAAAGGGAAGAATTTCCCTTTCCACATGTTGAAGGTCCAATCGCTGACATGGAACTTCTTCATCGTTGATATACTCAAACAGTTTATTTTTCGCGACGCGTCAAAAATGCTGTTTTACAGGTCATTTTAATTAGTTATTTTACTAATTGCTTTTTATTGCTCATAGTCAAAAATGATTTTTTTGGAAACTTTGATGCTCTAATTTACCATTTTCGTAAAGAAAGTATAAAAATGTTATTTTTTGTGGGAGAATTGGATGTCACAAAATTGCGTTTTTAGTGCTGGTGTAGTGACCTTTTGGTTTATTTACATTTCACAATTTGGACATAGCCTTAAGTTTAGACATTTTTTTTCTTTTTTACTTTCATTTATTTTTTGTCCATAGAGAATTTAAGAAGAAGAAGCAAAAGTGGTGGGCGAAGTAGACGAGAAAGAGCAGAAGTCTACAAGAAAATCAGTGAAAAAGAAAAAGGTATTAAAATGCTCTGTTTTCTTAATCAAGTAAGTAAGTAAGTAAAATAAGTAAATGAAGTTTTTTGATATATTATAGACCTTTATATAATAATTTGTGGTTATTACTAAAATAAGTAATGAAAAATTAATTTTTTGGAGATTTTTTTCCTTTCAATTTTTTCTTATTTTTCAAAGTATGGGAAAGTCATCTGAAATACGAGAAGAAGCTAGAATCAGTTTCTCGTAAATTTTTAATTATACTTTCAGTTTTTTCTTAGTTTTTAGAATATGGAAAAAGTCATGCAACGTATGAGAGAAAGGTAAAATACTTAATTCTCACCTTTGCTCATAATTTGGCAGACTTTTCCCATATTTTGAAAAATAAAAAGCATAAATGTTTTTTTTATCGTTCATAAGAGGAATCGAGTTGGATTTTGGTATGAATAAAAGAAATAATACCTTTTTCAGAAAAACTTGAAAAATTTTTAACCTAATTAACAATATACACTTTTCTTTTTTCGTTTTTAAATGAGGAGAAATATTCAATAAAAAAAATTCTAAAAATTTTGGGAGAATATGAAATTAGTTTTAATCGTTTAAATAAATTATTTACATTTTTAACCATTTTTGTAATGTTATATTACGCTAAATATTAATCAAAAGAGGTATTATTTCTTTTTATTTATACAGAAAATCATCTCGATTCTTTTTATAGAAAGGTGGAAAATAATTAATTTTAAAATTCTTATGAAAAAATGTTATTTACAATACCTATTAAAAATTAAAATTTCGAAAAACTGTGCAACTTATATTTTTTGTTTATCATATAGAGTACAAAATTGATAAAATCATAAAAAATATTCGCCGACTGAAAAATAATAGGCACACTTCACTTTATAAATCTAGTGAAAGGTTTTCAGTTTTCCATTTTTGAAAAGGGACAGTGTACAAGTTTAAATATATTACAGCGAAAAAAAGATTTATTAGAAAAAGGACATGTGATGTCATCATTAATAGTCTAGATTGTTTTTCATATTATAATGTTTATAATAGGTAATAAAACTTTGGTAATTTTAAGTAAATTTTTTGTGATTGCAACAATATAATATAGAGTAGAGTGGGGCGAAACCACCAATTTTGCACTTTAAGGACTATAACTTGAAAACTAAAGCCAAAAAGGAGCCAATTCAAAAAGGGTTTAAAAGATTGATTGGGTACATAACTCACTTCATGGTTCATATACTGAATTACATAAAATGAGTTATATACCCATCTCTAAATCACTTTTTCTAATAAAATAAACAAAATCTGAGGAATTTATTATTTAATATATACTAGAACCAAAAGGGCGCGCGTTGCGCGCCCACTCCTGGTCCTTTGACACACAAAATAAAACCTTAATGTAACCTTAAATTAAATCTTAATTTAATAAAAACATATGTTTATATTTTAAAAATTATTTTTCAGTTAATAAGATTTGTTTAAAAATTTCTTATTTTTTTAAATCTAAGTTTGACGAATTGAATTTTCTATAAAAAATTACACGTTAATGCCTTTAAAAAATTCTCATCCTGGAGGAAATCAACTTTAAAATAAGCCTAAAATTATTAAAAAGCATATAGTATTTTAGAAGTCATTAAAATTTTTGTAAAACATTGAAAGTTATTATTTTTTAAAAATGTCTAAATAAAATATTGATCAAATGACTTGAAAAATTATGTACAAACTCCAAGGATTAATTTAAAAAAAGAAAAATCAGTAACTTTCTATATTATAGAAATTGTGTAGATTTTTCTGCCAAAATACAGGCAAAATTTTTTTTAAATTAATACTTGGAGTTTTGCACATCAATACAGGGTAATTTAATTTTTCCAAAATATTAAGACCATTCTTGAATTTGCAATTGTTTTAAAGAATTGTTAATAACAATTTTAAAATTTTATTTTTTAACAATCCCTTTATTTTATCATTAAAGTATAGACTTAAGCTTTAATTAAAAAAATTACTTAATTATTACTTCCTCATAGAGGATGTATTGTAACAATAAAATAAAATAACAAGCTAAAACAAAAATTGTATAATATAAATATAAAATTTTAATAAAATTTTTAATATAAATTTTTTTTAAATTTTTCATTTTTACTCATAGTAATCATAATAATACAGCACTATCCTACCTAATTTTTTTACACAAAAAACATTTTTATAATAAAGTTTAAAAATTAAAATATTATATTATTTATATTAATTTATTTTTAAATTTAAATTTATAAGAAAATACAAAATTTTTATAAAATAAAAAAAAATGAATATTAGTCAGTTAAGGGGGGAAACCACATTAGAACGCTGTTTTTTTGCCGTTTTTCGCGAATTTTTTTGAATGAAATAAAACATTTCCACTATGTTGTTAATTTATATTTAACTGTAACTCATATTTTTTATAAGCGCTTATATTAAAAATCTTCCAAATTGGGAGCTATTGCATATAGAGCTGCTCCGACGGAGTTCATGACTGCCGTGCAGTCCTGAGCCCACAAATTTTGTCCGAAAGCAAAAAATCAAGTTTATTCATATTTTATAAATATTTTATTATTAAGTGAACTAACTTTTAAGTAAAAATATTAAAAATTGAAAAATTGACACTACTTTTAAAAGAAAATTCGATTTTTTGCCTACTTTTTTGCAACTTTTTTATTTTAAAAAAGGTACTAAAAATTTTTTTTCTCTTCAAGTTTAGTTCACTTAATAATAAATTTAATAACGAACAATTTCCAATTTTTTATTTTAAAATCGGTCAATAACTTTTTGAGCTACACTGCACGGCAATTTTAAAAATCCTGTTTTGAGAAAAACGCATTTGAAAAAATAGTATCAAAAATTGATATTTATACAAAAAAATTTTTTTAAAGTGATTACACTTTAATCGGCTATTCCAACACTATATATGAGGCATTTTACGTGAAATTTCCTAAGTTAAAATTTCAACATCTTGAAAAAAATTGAAACTCGAGGAATTTGTTGTTCAATCAAGTAGAAATGTGACCCAAAGAATATTTTTGATTTTTTCGAAAAATTGGAGGGGGTAGAGGGGGGGTCAATTTGACCAATTTTGCCAACACCGGCTACTTTGTGAATTTTTTCTGAACATACTTGTAATGGGAAAAATTTTTTAGAATATGTTTCTGAAATGTTTTTTCGTCCTCTTTCCAATGGTGACCGCAACCGCGACGTAGCGCGCCGCAATTTATTCTTTGAAATTTAATAACTCAAAAACAAAAAAGGGCATTCTGAAAATTTACATGCCGATAGGAAAAAACCTCAGCTTTCGTTTGCAATAATTAATTTTTTAAAAAAACGGACCGATTTTCGGGAAATTGAAAATTAATTATTAATTATCAAAAATTAGGGTAAATTTTTGAAATATTAAAAAATAAAATACACCATTGGAAAGAGGACGAAAAAACCTTTCAGAAACATATTCTAAAAAATTTTCCCCATTACAAGTATGTTCAGAAAAAATTCACAAAGTAGCCGGTGTTGGCAAAATTGGTCAAATTGACCCCCCTCTACCCCCTCCAATTTTTCGAAAAAATCAAAAATATTTTTTGGGTCACATTTCTACTTGATAGAACAACAAATTCCTCGAGTTTCAATTTTTTTCAAGAAGTTGAAATTTCAACTTAGGACATTTCACGTAAAATGCCTCATATATGTGACCGGGACTGAGAAAAGGGACCTACTTACCCAAAAATCGTTTTTTTATGATGGTTTATTATAGTTTAAGGTACTAGAAATACAATGCAATCAGTCCAGATTGTTAAAAAAATTTTTTTGCAATTGTTTAAACAAATTTAAAAAAAAAATTTTTTTAAATTTTTTTTATGAAAATATAAGTAATTTTAAGACAAAAATTACTCTTGGTTGTCTAAGTGTCAAGAATATATCCTCTAAATCTTAAATTGAATGCCTAATCCATTTACAAAAAATTCGACTTAATTCCTCGAAGATGATCCCCAAGTATACCCCGTCATCGGCAACCTGGTTGTGCAAGTCAAAAAATAACTATGGATTATTGTAGAGTTTAGAATTATTCATTATTGTGTCAGTTCTGAACTTGCATAAAAAATTTCAGACCTCTAGGACATCCGGAAGTCTTTTAAATTAATTTTGAAAATTCCATAATTTGACTTTTACAAAATAAATTGTTTATAACAATTACAGGGTTGTTTGAACAATTATTTAACCATAGAAATCGGATTTAGCATAAAAAATACATAAAGAACACTCATCATGTTAATTTAAATGTAAAATGTTTTAAGAAATCTAATTTATTTAGATAGAAAACTTTAAACGCGTTTTTCTCGAAAAGTTGATTTTGGTAAGTAGGTCCTTTTTCTCAGTCCCGGTCACATATCCTTTCATGTGCTTTATAAGTAGCATGTAAGTCTAATAATTCCTCTTTTCGTGACTTTCTGCTCTCCTTAGTCTCAAAAGTGCTACGCTTATTCTACTAATCTACGGTAATCTAGAGCGCGCTCCGTTCATCGCTAGTACAGCGAGGACTTCGAATTTTGCTTTAAAAACTTTGTCAGCCTACTTTTGAATACCTTAACGAACAATTTATGCAAAAAAGAAAAAATCGATTTTTTCAGACGTCTAATGTAGTTTCCCCCCTTAAGTAATTTTTAGTTTTATTTAAGTATTTTAACATTAAATACTATTATAAAAATACTTTGAAATTAACAGTACAGATGGTAACTCTAAGCTTTAAATTTTTACCAATTTTTAAGAATTTAAAGTTAAAAATCACTAATCAAAATTACTTTCAAAATAAGTCAAAAACATGATTCTGAAACTGGCACCTTATTATTATGGCACCTGTTTATTACCTTCAAGACTCTAATTTTGAACTGAAATAAAAAATATTCTTTTTTTGTTTAAGACAACATAAACTTTTTTATAATAAAAAACTGGGTACTTGTTTAAAATTTATTAAAAAAATATTAAACCATGTAAAGTATTTCTGAAATTATATTAATTTTTTAATAAAACAAGGCAAATTCAAGGACGAGATCAAGCATTTTTAAAATGATTCTAGAAAGTTATTTAAATTTCTTTACAAGTTTAATTGTTGAAAAAGTAGATAGGGCAGACCGGGGCGTAATGGCTAACTTTTCACTCTTTGTCGTTTTACTCGGACATTTTTGTTCTAATTAAATGTTTATCTTCCAGAAAAGTTACTCTGGTATCTCAGCTTTCTTTTAAGACTACAAACGTCCCGATATGTCTCTTACTTTTTATTCTACAACAGTTTTTCTGGAGCAATGCAGAGCTCCAAAATACGGCCCGAGCCGGGGCGTAATGGATAACTCCCGGGGCGTAATGAATAATGATTGCTAATTATTATCTACAGTTTCCAATCTTATTGCATATTGTAAATTAAGGTTCCTGGGTATTCCGTGAATGCTATTTTTATTCAGAAATACTTCAACTATCGCTTTTTCAATAATATTCTGTGATATTGGCACTCTCTCAATTTTTTTTGTAATTTCTCATTAAAATCGTAGCTTGAAATCTACTATTTGTAAACTTTAGACCAAAACTTTTAAATTTTGTTAAAAACACCTAAACACATTTAAACTAAGTGACAAGTAACCGCGAAAACAAACCTACACTTCGCCGATATGGTAGGTTGCTTTTTATACATAGCGTATTGCATTAGCCAACACGCCCCGGAAAAAACTAGCCATTACGCCCCGGGGGTACTCGGCAAATATTTAGCTTTTCTTTAACAATACCGGAAGTGTGAATCAAAAATCTCGAATTGTCCCTTAAAAACAAACGTGTCAAGATCGAAACCTCATTTCAGTTTTTTTTAAAGCTATTTTTGAAAAAAATAGAACGAAAAAACGAAAATTTTGAAAAGTTACTTTTGTATGTCAAAAATAGTTTTTCTACTATATTTCTTACAATAATGAATAAATATTAATGAAACTTCCGACAAACTTGCAGTATACCAAGTACAATAACTTGTCTATTGTGCGAAATTATTACAATTTACGGTTTTTAAACAAATTACAATTATTCATTACGCCCCTTAGCCATTACGCCCCGGTCTCCCCTATTGTTAGTGACTTAGACGGGAAAGTTGTTAATTTATTACTTGCATTTCTTAATTACAAAAAAGAAAAATCATTTTATATCATTAAAAAGTAGTATTTTACACAATTTTTAAAAACTTACCTCCTTATCCTTATTTTTAATCACAAAAATTTTTTTCGTCTTATTTTATTTAATTTTGAAAAGAGAGAAAAAGTGTTCGTCACATTGCACTTTTATTTTTCTGTATTATATACTGCAAAAATCTGTTAATAAACTGTAACTATACTGTAAAAAAAGAGAGTTAAATTTTAACTCCCCAGGGGATTCTATAGAAGTCGCACCCATTGGGGAGTTAATGCCAGGGGAGTTAAATAAAGAGAGTTAAAACTTCACATCCAAATGCTAACTCCCCAATAAAAAAAAACTCGCGCGGGTGTTGAATGAAGGGAGTTAAAAATTAACTTTCTTTTGGAGTTGATTTTTAACTCGAGAAATTCACTCCAAACTCCCGAGTCCGTTAACTCCCTAAATTTTTTACAGTGTATATATGTATACTCAAGTATAAAATAGACTACCAATGCAACACTCTCTCTCTGCTCACTGGTCACTCAATAGACTGCCTACTGGTTAAAAGAAACCCTTTAAACAATAGGCCAGGTACTCGAGCAGACCTTTCGTTTCTCTTTAAATTTTATATAATAAATAACATAAATCGGTCCCTGTTTATAACGCAGAAAATCTAACGCTATTGCTTCCTTCCTCTTTTCAAATAGAAATAACATAAATCGGTCTCTGTTTATAACGCAGAAAATCGAACGCTATTGCTTTCTTTCTCTTTCGAGGATAAGTAACATTAGACTGTCTCTCTTTACCTAATTTGCATATCTACTCGTTTCATATTAAGGATATACACATAATTTGACATAAATTTCACTATCAATAATTTTCCTCCATTGGCACCTAGTAAATAATGATTCGATTTCCCCGAAGGCGTTGGACAAAATAATTTTTAAAGTGGTGTTGGTGGTTTCGCCCCACCAACACTTTTTTCGAAAAAATATAATAACTTCCAAAATACTTAAACAAATTTAAAAAAAACTACACCACTGCGTTCAGAACACTCAAATAAATAAAGAAATTCTATTCTTCTATTAATTTTTACATTATATTAACAATAATTCAATAAACAAGTAAAAATTTTTTTTTTGAAAATTGTTAAAATTTTACATACGTCACTGTCATTTGGCAGATATTTTTGTTGATCTAGTTGCTAGATTGAATCTAGCGCAACTGGATAGTTTCTCATACACTTCCACGGTAAATTTCTACACGGGTTATACATAGCGTGTTGCATTAGCCAACACGCCCTAGGGGTACTTGGGAAATATTTTGTAATTTTTATCAATACAGTAAGTGTGAATCAAAAATCTAAAATTGACTCTCAAAAAATGTTTCTAGCTTAAAACGCGATTTTAGTTTCTTTTTTAAAGTTATTTTAAAAAAATTAGAACGAAAAAATGAAAATTTTGAAAAGTTACTTTCATATGTGAAATACAGTTTTTCTACTATATTTCTTACAATAGTGATTGAATAATAAATAATCAAACTTTGTAGAAACTTGCAGTACATCAAGTTGTCTTTGGAGTGAAATCATTTCGATTTACGATTTTTAAATAAATTACAATTATTCATTACGCCCCTTAGCCATTATGTCCCGTTTCCCCTATATACGTGATTTGTAAATACATATCAAGTGTATGATTAAAAACATGTAAATCCGGATACAGTGAAAGTGATATTTACCCATCGTTTTAACAAGCAAAAGTAAAATACCTCCGCTAAGCTGAGACAAAAAGTCAAAAATTCGAAAAAAGTTTTTAAAAAAATTAAGTTTTTCAAAAGTTATTGTCGGACAGACAGTCAGACAGACAGACCTACAGACAGACGTAATCGACAGACCATGTTTCTTGGATTCAGGGCACCTCAAAACGCAAAGATTTAATAAAATTAGCAAATAGTATATTAAGCAACAAGGTACCGTAAAGGCAGCCTTTAAGTCCCGTGTAACTTACAATATTTTTTATTCCAAAGGCACAAAAGTGGCGATTTAAGATAGCAGACGACAGGGAGTAAAACTCATTCACTTGTTCGACTTCTATGAAAATGGCGGCTTTTTTTCCATGAGCAAAAATAACGCATGGGACTAGCTGTTTTTTTTGCCCATGGGAAAAAAAGGTCGCCATTTTCATTCAACCTGAGGTATAAAAAGTCAATTTTTCATCAAATCTAATACCTCCTCATGTGATTAGAATGTAAAAAACCATTTCCAACAAGATAGGACCAAAAATTAAAATGTAAAAAAGGGTCAGACCAGCCAAACTGCATTAAAAAAATTTCATTGATTTTTTAAAATGTTAAAACTTTTATGAATATATTTTAGTTATAACATTTTAGAAAATCAATAAAAATTTTTTAACCCAGTTAAGATAGCCTGACCCAAAAACTTAAAGAAAAAAAAATTAATTTTTTATAAAAAAATGTTGTAGAGAAAAGTTGTTTGTATTTGTCTAATCTTAAGTAATATAAAGTTAAAAATAATGAAATTTGAAAAAATTGAATTTTTAAAATTTTGAAACTACTGTAGTTTGCGTAGTTTTCGACGAAAATGGCTGGCTAACGAACTCGACCTGTATTTTAACACTAACTTTGTGCATGCAAAGTTGCAAGTTGATGCAATAAGTTTTTCAAGAGTTATCGTAGGGACACCATTGTGTCTACAGACAGACAACACTTTTTTAGACCATGTTTTTCGGACTCAGGGGACCCCAAAACGGCGAGATTTCATGAAATTAGCGAAAGTTAATTTTCGACAAAAACTAATACTTTCTCATATGATGAGAATGTAAAAATGAAAAAAATGGAAGAAAAACTAAATTTTTTCCTACAATTTGATTATAGCTTTTGCCTTTGCTTTGAAAGACTCTTCCTATAGTTTAAAAAATAAATAAAATAGAATAGAAACTGAAAATTTTCCGAAAAATTGATTGTAGTTTTTACCCATACATTTACCATCTTTAATTTTTCATTTAAATTAGGGTTAGGTGTACACTAGGGTGTCCGTTATTTCCCAAGTTAGCTATTTTCATTTGGGTATCGTCAAAATCGTTTCTTTTTGACCTAAAAATACTTCTAGAAACTAAAAAAAAATGTTACGATGCTGTTTAACCCTGCCTAAATAACAATACTTTTTCCATTTAATTAACATGGGATTTTTGCACTTTTTAGAAAATAATTTTTATTTCGTTTATAATACTCTTTGACTAACCAACAATGCTTGATTTTGCTTCTATTATGATTCCTTTAGATAGAGAATTTTCCCTTGTATCGCGAAAAATTTATTACACAATTTTTAAAAAGGTAAATTTCATTTTTATTGATTTTTGTGATTATTTTGCTAAATCTACTTATTAATTAATTTTTATTCGGAATTTCATTGAAAGTTTCTTGTGTTATGCATCCAATTGGACCATAACAAAAATTTTAATTCATAAACTATCCAAGAATCACACAGTAGACTAAATCTATTTCAAATAAGGCATGTCGACTAACTTCATGTTAAAGAAAAAAAATTGTTTTGCTTGTCATTTATTTTCTTTTGAGTATAATTAAATTTTCTTTCTTGGGTCTTGTAGATGGTCTTGTCCTCTTCAAAATCCAGTTTGAAATTTGAAAAAATATTTAAAATTATAAAAATAGGGGATGATTTTTTGAAAATAAATAAGATCAATTTTCCCCAAAACACCACCTTTTTTGTTATCAAATTTTTACTACAAATTCTTAAAATAATTATGAACATTTCCTATGAATTTTAAGCGGGCTAAACCATTCTGGCAATCAGGAGAATTTTTTTTTTGAAAAATTTATTTTTACAAATTTTCAAATTGTTAACGTTCACGTCAACAATGCTATAACAATTCATTTGTTTTTAAAAATGCAAGTTAAAAATTTGAAAATTGATCTTATTTATTTTCAGAAAATCATCCCCTATTTTTATAATTTTAAATATTTTTTCAAATTTTAAACTGAATTGTGAAGAGGACAAGACTCATGAAAGAAAATTTAAGTATACTCAAAAGAAAAAAAATGACAAGCAAAACAATTTGTTTCTATAACATGAAGTTAGTCGACATGCCTGATTTGAAATGGATTTAGTCAACTGTGTGATTCTTGGATAGTTTATGAATTAAAATTATTGTTATGGTCCAATTGGATGCATAAAACAAGAAACTTTTAATAAAATACCGAATAAAAATTAATTAATATGTATTTTTAGCAAAATAATCAGAAAAATCAATAAAAATGAAATTGACCTTTCTAAAACTTGTGTAATAAATTTTTCGCGATAATATTAAAATTTCTCTATCTAAAGGAATCATAATAGAAGCAAAATCAAGCATTGTAGGTTAGTCAAAGAGTATTATAAACGAAATAAAAATTATTTTCTAAAAAGTGCAAAAATCCCATGTTAATTAAATGGAAAAAGTATTGTTATTTAGGCAGGGTTAAACAGCATCGTAACATTTTTTTTAGTTTCTAGAAGTATTTTTAGGTCAAAAAGAAACGATTTTGACGATACCTAAATGAAAATAGCTAACTTGGGAAATAACGGACACCCTAGTGTACACTTTCTATTCATTATTTATTTCTTTTAGAAGTGTGAGAATGAGGATGAACAAAAGTAACTCCCTGTGTTTTTCTGTGAAAAAATTAATTTTTTGACAATTTTAACAAAAAATTAGTGACCTTTTGCACTTTTATTATTTTACATTGTAATATTGTTAATATTACAGTAATATTACGTGCTACTTAGTTTTAAGAAATACAATTTTTTAAATAAAAAACTGAAAATATTTTTTAATTGTATAAAAATTCATCTAATAAATTTTTTTCAGAAATATATATTGTAGAAAATCCTCATTCCAAAAACAAGCAAGGTGCGACGAAAAGAATAAGGTACGATAGATAAGTATCATATTTTTTAAATTTCACTTTTCAGGGTTGCCACATAACCTGGAAACATGGAAATGTCAGGGAATTTTATAAACCTTAAAAAATCCTGGAGAAGTCAGGGAATTTTGATCGAAATGCTGGAAAATTGTTATATTCTAAAGTTTATTCTTTAAATCTACCTAATTTTGCATAAATATTTCAAAATTAATTCAATTTTAAAAAATTTGCGTTTACAATTTTCATAATTACTGGTGAATTTCAAAATATTTTAAGTTGAAAATTTGCAAAATTTTAATTTTTAATTAATTTAACTGGAAATTGTCTTAAAGAACGTAAATTTTTTGAGAAATTTTAATTATTCCAATTCTTCTGAAATTAGTTCAATTTTTTAATATATATTTTTAATTGATTATTAAAAATAATGGATTTATAAAAGAATTTTAATTAAAAACATTTACAACACTTCTGTAGAAATTATTTTTTAAAAAAGTTTAATTCAATTTTTCTTTAATTCTATTGAATGTTTTATTTCCTAATATATATTTAATTGAAGAGTGTCAGAATAATCAAAATTAAGTAAAAATTAATATTGAAAGTAATTGAATTATGAAGAATTTTATCATTTTTGAAAATTTCTTGCGGAGAATTTTATCAATTTTAAAAATAATTCAATTCATGCGAAGAATTTTGTCAATTTCAAAAATAATTGAATTATTTCAAAGAATTTTATTCAAATTTTTTGAGAATAATTGAATTTCTGCGAATAATTTTATTATGTATAAAAATAATTAAATTCTTGACAAGATTTTTAAAGAAATTTAGAATTAATTTTTCTTAAAAAGTTTAATGTATTTTTTAAAATTGAGGGGACAGATGCAATAACAGATGCTTGGACCTTCAAACCCTCATTAAGGAATACTGCTAATGACTTTTTCTATAAAATATAAATTTTTTAAATAGTAACATTTTTTATTTTTCATTAACATATTTAAATTCCTTACTTTCTCACGATTTAATACATATGTTGTTTACCAAAAAAATGTTAAAATTTAAAGATTAAGTTAAATATTTATTTAATAATAGGTATGGTTTTTGGTAGAGTTAACTTCATTCTATGTATCTGGAAAAATAATATATTTTTTTAATTTTAACATTTTTTGGTAAACAACATATGTATATAATCGTAAGAAAGTAAGGAATATAAATATGTTAATAAAAAATAAAAAATGTTACTTTTTAAAAAATTTGTATTTATATAGAAAAAGTCATTAACAGTTTTTCTTAATAAGGGTTTAAGGGTCCGAGCGATCCCCGCTGTGAGGGTTGCACGGGACTCAGTTTTGACTTAGTGTGCCGTATGGTGGGGGAAGGCTTCTTTCCCTAACGGGACTAACTTGGACATCACTCCTTGTATGTAGTGTAGAGAGTTAACAATCGTGCTTCGTGAGTGGTATATTCATTTTTTGAATATATCACATTACTATTTGGTATACTTTTTTTATTTTGAATAACATTAGATATTTTCTTTTCTTTTTTTTGTATAATTTCTCTACAATTCGTAGAGAGTTAATTAAAGTGTTTCGTGAGAGGTATAGTTATATTTTTTTAAATTTTATATTATCATTTGATATAGTTTTTTTCATTTTGAATTTAAAGGATAAAGAAATTGACATTTTTTTCTGTTTTGAATAACATTTGGTTTTTTTTATTTAAAAAAAAAGAAAAGAAATATTGGATAAAATTGACATTTGGATATTGGATAAAATAAAAGATAAGAAAAGAAAAATTGGATAAAATTGAAATTTTGATATTGGATGAAATAAAAGATAAAAAAAGGAATATTGGATAAAATTGAAATTTTGATATTGGATCAAATAAAATATAAGAAAAGAAATATTGGATAAAATTGAAATTTGGATATTGGATAAAATAAAAGATAAGAAAAGAAATATTGGATAAAATTGAAATTTGGATATTGGATGATATAAAAGATAAGAAAAGAAATATTGGATAAAATTGAAATTTGGATATTAGATGAAATAAAAGATAAAAAAAGAAATATTAGATAAAATTGAAATTTGGATATTGGATGAAGTAAAAGATAAGGAAAGAAATATTGGATAAAATTGAAATTTGGATATTGGGTGAAATAAAATATAAGAAAAGAAATATTGGATAAAATTGAAATTTGGATATTAGATGAAATAAAAGATAAAAAAAGAAATATTGGATAAAATTGAAATTTAGATATTGGATGAAATAAAAGATAAGAAAACAAATATTGGATAAAATTGAAATTTGGATATTAGATGAAATTGGAATTTAAAGTATTTAAAATTTAAAATGGATTAAAGAGATATATATATATATATATATATATATATATATATATATATATATATATATATATATATATATATATATATATATATATATATTGGATAAAATTGGAATTTGATGTATTTAAAATGGATTAAAAAGAAATATACTCAATGACATTGGAATTTGTCGTATTTAAAATGGAATAAGGGACTATATTGGATAAAATTGGAATTTGACGAATTTGAAATGGAGTAAATACACTTTATTAGTTGAAATCTTAAATATTGTTTTATGATTTAAATATTGATTGGTCTGTATTATTGATATAGGAGACAATGATTTTGTAAGAATTGATGAAATTGTGATGTAGAAAATATAAATTGGGAAAACGTCATTATTATTATCAAAACCCACAAATTGGAATTAAAATTAGATTAGGAAAAAAAATATTGAATAAAAAATGTCGAGAATAGAAGGTCATGTTAATTTAAGTGCTAGAGAAAATAGAGAAATACTTAATAAAAAAATGTTAAGTGATAATCATATTTATGAATTTGGAAAAATTTTGGAAAGGGAATCAAATTTTGTGTTAAGACTGCAAAGTACTTTATTTGTAAATGAAGATCTGCTTGAATATATTAGACCTATTGGACTAGGCAAAAAACATATTCAAATACTATTTAGTGGTCATAATAAGAGGGGTCATTGGATTTGTACGTATTACGATGGAGTAAGAATTAATATTTTTGATAGTCTTAATAAAAAATGTCTGAATGGAGATCAGTTGAATTATTTAAGTAGATTATATCCTTTTAAGCCACCAGTAGTTTTTGTTACTGTTGATCAACAACCAATGGGTAGTGTTGAATGCGGAGTATATGCAATAGCATTTGCAACATCATTATTTTATAATGTTATGCCAAACACTGTTAATTACGAAAGCATAAATAACAAAATGAGGCAACATTTAAACAAAATGTTTCAAGATAATCGTCTATGTCAGTTTTCAAAAATGAGAAGATCGAATATGAGACATTCGATTGTAGAGTGTGATTCGAAGCGTCTTTTGAAATATGAAAAAACAAATTCTTATAATTTTTTGAAGACACACCCTTAAAATAATGTAAATAATAATAAAATTGTAACAATGGAGTAGTCAAAGGCTAAGTGTTCTTTAAATCAAAAAAATGATAATAATTTTAATTCAATTAGTAATAATGATAATAGAGGCTGTATAATTGAGCACTCCAAAAGTAAGTGTCTTTTAAATGAAGAAAATGATAAACAAAGATTGTGTGCAATAAAAGCTAAAGAAAGAATGAAGAAAGTAAGGCAGGCAGAAACGAAGGAGAAAAAAATAATTATCAAATTTTCTAATTTTTGTATATTGACTTTAACTTTTTCAAAAAGCTAGAAAAATTTAGATAACATTTTTCTAAAAACACAGAAACCTTCGTTAGATTTTCAGCTTTAAAATACGCCTTCGAAAATTATAAAAGGTTAATCCGTCTTTGATATATCATTAAAAATGTGAAGCCGTGTTTCGACCGATTGGTGCATTGAAATTTAACTGTGACGACTCGATTGTGGCTTCGCGCGGCAGCAAATAAGAGAGAAAACAGGAACGAATCAATGCGGGGAAACAATGAACTTTTGAGTTTCTTTATAATACTCGTAAAACATCATTATTTATTATTCTCCAGCAAAAATTCGTCCCTGTTTTCTCTCATTCGCTGCCGCATGAAGCCAGAATCGAGTTGCCACAGTTGAATTTCAATGCACCAATCGGTCAAAACACGGCTTCACATTTTTAATGATATATCGAAGACGGATTAACCTTTTTTGATTTTGGAAGGCTTATTTTAAAGCTAAAAATTCTAACAAAGATTTCTGTGTTTTTAAAAAACATTTATCTATTTTTTTTTAGATTTTTGAAAAAGTTAAAGTCAAGAGACTGTAATGATAGTTAATTGTTAATTTATAAATGTATAAATTTACGAATGTTCATCGGACCTGGGTTCGTGAAAGAAAGGAATTGACAAATTAAATTAACAGAAAAAACGTATATTGAAAATTAAATGTTATTTACAAGCGTGTGCGAATTAAACAATAGAAAATTAAAATCATCGAATCGTTAACGATGCGCACGCTGCGCGAGACAGCAAAACAATGGTTGTTTCCGTAAAAAGACAAATAAATTAAAAATACGAAAATTACGCGTAAAACGTTGGACGGACGCATGGCACGTTACGAAATATTCTCGTTACTTAGAAGTTAATTTGCATTGCGGTAGGACCGCTTACAAACTCAAAATATTCTCCGTAGAATCGTGTGACAAAACGCCACTTGTTTTACGGTAGAACCGTTTTAGGCGATCGCCCTTCTGGCCTGCGATAGAACCGCTTTGGAGTTGAACTCCTTCAGCCTTGTGGTTGGACCACTTAGAGTGAGGACCCTTTCGCTACGGTAGTACCGCTTAGAATGAAAATTCTCGTCCGCGTTCGAGCCTACGTGCTCTCGCTCCAGCGGTGGGGCGAGTTCGTGGGGGAGACTTGTAGAGGGGCGCTCTACTCGACGCGTGCGCCAGCGCTCGCGATTATTGATCGTTTTCGTATTGAAACGATTTTCGATAACCTGTTATATTTATCGTAGAATCACAGTTAACAATAAGTATAAATATTTAACGATTATTACACCCCCTTTTCGTTAAAGGAGGGAAACTTCTTTGGAGTTTTCTTCCGATTACCGTAGAACACAAAAATATTATTATATAAGTAAAACAAAATTAACACTTGTAGTATAAAAATATAAAAATCGTATTAAATACGAGTCTTTATCACTTTCTTAAAAATAACACAAAATCGCGTGAATGGAATGCTAAAAGAATTACTTTCGTTCATTTTATTTCGCGGGTTTTACAGTCTTCTTCCCGTACGCGTTGATTATCACTCTCATTTTCTGTCCGTTTATATATTCTATAAACTTCTTACGTTTCTGCGGTGGTCGACGCGAAATATCTCCACTGGTAGCGACTTCCGTTTGTCTCGGTGGTGTCGTTTCACGCTGCTCCGAGTAACTTTCCAACGGGATTATCTTCGGTTTCATCCTTAACTCTTGGTTTTTTTCTGCTCGGAACCTTAATGATTCTTCGGGGATTACAGGCTTCAGAATATGTATAGGAATCAATTTGTAACCGGGCTGCAATTGTCTCCATGACGCTTGCTGAACGACGGGTTGTCGGACACGAAATCGGTCGCGGTATGTAGACAGGTCGTGGCTCAGGAACGTCAGGTTGCGGAACGGGAATACGATGAGGTTCAACCAGCAATTCTTGTGGATTGTAGGCTTCGGCAAAACACTGCATGTCTCCGGCTAATTGTTGATCGTATTCTTCGTACACGTTTTCCCATTCGTCGTCGGATTGAAATCGACCGGGTGACTCGGGTGAAGCTGGGGTACATGAAGTTTCCATTTGATGTGTAGTTTCACATGTCGCGTCGTCGTTCGTCTTGGGAATTTTGTCGATAACTTCAGCGCTAGTTGAAGGCTGCGCCTCGTCCATCGGTTTCCACGTCGGCATTACCATCAGCATCACTTCCAAATTACGTACTGCCGTTGTCGTCTCGTCGTTTTCGATTTTGGCTTGAGGTTCACTCGCGGTATTGTCGGTTTTCACAGTGTTATTTACGATTGGTAATTTTGTTGTCTCGTCGCTTTCGATATTGGCTTGGGGTCCACTCGCGGTATTGTCGGTTTTCACAGTGTTATTTACGATTGGTAATTTTTTGTTAATCACGGGGCACTTTTTACGCGTGGGGGCAGGAACGGTGTTTGTCACAGCGGCTATCCCATTTCCTCTTCCTTTGTATTTTTGTGGGATCACAGCTGGACCGTCTGGAATTTTTGGTTTCAATATCGAATCGATATCGCGTACAACTTCGTTCACGGAAAGATCATTTGCGTCCAAGGTGTTTTCTGCGTTGGGAGCCATTTTCGTGCTTCTAACTACAGAGTAAACTGCGAAATGAGGTAGCGGCGCTATTGCGTCACCACTCTACGTACGGGACTGTACCAGCGTTGGGGCGGCGATGGCAAGGTGGGCGTGCGCTATGGATCTGCTTGACCAATCAGGATCGATTTTGATGAGAATCTCCCTCCGTGTAGTCCATATCTGCTTCCTCGTATTCTCGGAAGGGTTTCACGTCTTTCACGTGACTACGCGTGATATTTCCGCGTTCGTCTTTTAATTCCAAGATATTTCTGCCGATAATTTTTACAACAACAAGTTTTTTTGTAAATCGCGGTGCTAATTTAGCGGAGAAGTTTTCAATGGCCGAGGACAGATGGTGTTCTCGTTTTATAACTTTTTCGCCTATCGTTGGTAACCATTCGCGTCGTTTCTTATCGTAATTCCTACTTTGATCTGAGAATGCACGTGCCAAATTCAAACGCACGAGATCAATTGTATCTTGTAGTTTCTCGACTCGCGGATCTTTTCGGGGGAAATTCTTCGTTACATTTGATACGAGCGTATTAGGCGGTAAAATTTCGCGTTGAAAATTTAAATATGCTGGCGAAAATTTTGTCGATTCGTGTTTCGCGGAATTTATCGCGAATTGCAATTCGGGCAGTAAACTATCCCACTTTTTCTGATTTTCACCTACGTATTGAGCAATCATTATTTTTATCGTTTTGTTCGCTCTCTCGACGGGATTGCTTTGGGGGGAATAGGGGGGAGTACGTTGGTGACTGATTCCGAACCCTTTGACGAAACTTTTAAAATCTTTCGCGGTAAATTGCGTCCCGTTATCGGTTATTAATACACGCGGTGTACCGTCACGTAATATAATTTTTTCTTTGAAAGCTTGGATTATCGGTTTCGTTTTTTGTTCACGTAGCGGGTGGAGTTCAATCCATTTCGAGAATTTATCCTGCATTACTAAGAGATATTTATGACCTCTGGACGAACGAACTATAGGACCTACGATGTCCATCGCGACGTATTCCCACGGCTGTGTGGCGTTAAATGTTCCCATTTTCCCAGGCGATGTACTTTGGGAGGACTTAAACCTCTGGCAAGACTTACATTGTCTGACGTATTTCGCGATTTCGGAATTCATTCCGGGCCAAAAGTAATTTTCAGCTACGCGTGCTATCGTTTTCGCGATACCTAAATGGCCGGCTGTTGGCGCATCGTGGTTTTCGGACATTACTTTCGAACGTAACGGATGTGGAACGCAAATTTTCCACGTTTTTTCTAAATCTGTGAAATTTAACGAATGATGCATGTGTCGTAATAAAATTCCATCGTTGACGGAATATTCGGGATAACGTTCGGGATTCGAGATAACGGCTCGCAGTAAATTTTTGTACCATTCGCATTGTTCATTTTCGTTTATAACGAAAACGGTTTCGTCGATACCTTCGTTCGTTTCTTCTTCGCACGATAATGGTTCTCGCGATAGAGCGTCGGCAACTTTGTTAAATTTACCTTTTCTATATTTAACAACGAAATCAAACTGTTGTAAATATATGATCCATCGCGCAACTCGTCCTGTAGGACTTTGGAGTGACTGTAACCATTTAAGAGACGCATGATCCGTCATAACCGTGAAAGAATAGCCCTCGAGGTAATATCTCATCTTAGATATGCCCCAAACGACCGCTAGGCATTCTTTCTCGGTAACAGAATAATTCTGTTCGGCCTTGTTCAAGGTTCGACTTGCGTAGGCGATCACGACCTCTTTACCGTCAATGGTTTGGGTCAATACCGCACCTAAACCATTTTTGATCGCGTCGGTCTGTAAACAGAAAGGAATCGAGAAGTCTGGGACTGCTAAAACTGGCGCTGTTGACATTTGTTTCCTTAAAGTTTCGAACGCATTATTTTGTTCCGTATTCCATTTCCATTCGCGTTTCTTTTGAAGTAACGAGGTCAATGGTTTCGCGACTGATGAACAATCGGGTATGAATCGTCGGTACCAGAAAACCATACCGATGAATCTACGAAGTTCATTAATATTTTCGGGCGTTTTATATTCAACGATAGCCTTGATCTTTTCCGGGTCCGTGTGAATTCCTTCACTATCTACCACGTGTCCTAAGTACGTAACGCGCGTTTTATAGAATTCTGATTTAGTCGGGTTTACTTTTAAATTCGCTTCGCGTAAACGTTTCAATACGCGACGTACATTTTTTAAATGTTCACTTACCGTTTTACCTAGAATTATTACATCATCGAGATAAATAAAAGCGGATACTCCTAATTCTGGACCAAGTACCTTCTCTATAGTTCGTTGAAAAGTCGCGGCGGCGGAATGTAAACCGAAAGGCATGACTTTGTATTGGAGCAACCCTCGGCCAGGTATAACGAAAGCCGTTATCGGTCGACTTTCCTTTGCTAAAGGTATGTTCCAATAGCCGTTTCGTAAGTCTATTTTTGAAAAATATTTAGAATCTCTCAAACGATCGAGCGTTGCGTTTACGTGCGGGATTGGATAAACATCGCGGATAGATACTTCGTTAACCTTGCGATAATCGTTGCAAACGCGATAGGATTTATCCTTACGTTTAGTCAAAACGATTGGCGAACACCATTCTCCGTCAGCTGGTTCGATGACGTCACTTTCTAACATTTCGTCGGTTTCTCTATACATTACGTCTAACATCGCGGGGTTTCGCGGAGTATAATGTATATTAACGGGGCGTGTATTAGGTTTAAGTTTAATAACATGTTCACCTGCCGTGGTGGGTTTGTTTATCTTTTTACCTAATTTTAATTCTTCCGAGATGACTTTGACTGCCGCGTTTATTTCATCCGCATTCTCTATCGGTTTTTCTTTGATTTCTGAAACAGATGAGAAATCAAAATGGTACTTCGAGGCGGTTAAAATATCTAGACCGAACAGGAGGTCTGTTTCTAAATTTAGCAAGACTCGAAAATTAACGCGCGAAGTTATTCCGTTAAATGTGATCGTTAAATCGACTGTCCCAAGTATAGTCGCGCATCGACTGTCAGCGAATCGGGCTATTAAATTTGCGGGTTTTAATTCGATATTTCCGTTTCTCTTTAAATTTTGATAAACTTTTTCAGAAATATACGATTTAATAGCTCCTGTGTCGAGAAGCGCGTGATACGTTTTATTGATAAAATAAATCAGTTCGAAAATACGTTTATAGTGTGAATCTACGATTCCTACAGTGTCGTTGTTGAGAAATTGCCGGCTACGTGAATTTTGTTTTCGGGCCGATTCTCCGCCGGTGTCTTTATATCGGTCCGTCTCGAGTTTTCCGATTTTTCGCATTTGCAGTCTTTGTAAAATATATCGGGTTTACCGCAATATGAACAGAACTTTTTCGCGGGGTTTTACATGATAATCGTCGGTGACCGCGTTGTCCACATTTGCAACAGCATTGTGATCAATCGTATTTATTCTCGACTGCCGCTATATTTTCTCTCGATTTCGATTTTCCCGGGTGATCTGATTTAGTTTCTGTATTAAGAATCGCTTGCGGGGGAGGCTTATAATTTTTCTCGGCGCAAACGATGAGTTCGTATTCGTTGGTTAGGCGTTTTAAATCCGAAACGTTGTGTATTTCATGCCGACGAATGTATCTACGGTACTCTGGTCTTAGATTCATATATAAACGTTCAATCTCGCTCGCGGGACTCATGTTACCGTAACGTCGAATTAAAGTCTGAAGTACCGTTATGTAATCGTGAGCGGACTCTCTCGGACCCTGGGTACGATTGCGTATGTCATCTTCCAACTGTCGATTTAGATTGACAGGGAGGAAAAACTGTTTCATATCATTCTCGAAATCTTTCCATATGTTCCAATTTCGACGGTTGTTCCGATACCATAGTATTGCGTTGCCTTTCAAAAGCATAGGGAGACAGAATAATAAGTCGTCGAGACCAATATTATACGTCAAACTCAATTCTTCGATACGTTCGAGAAAGCTAAGGACGTCGCCTTTTCCATCAAAGGAAAGTCCCCATTTTCTTACGAGTTCAGCGAGATTATCGCGTCCGAATCCTTGGTTACCGTAATTATTTTCGCTATATCTATCTAAATCGTTATTATCGTTTACTGATTGAAATCTTCTTAAATGCGGCATTGAAGGCGCTCGATTTAAAACCGGTCGTGCGTTTGCTGCGCCGTGGGCTACAAAAGCATTGCGAAATCTTTGAATTTCTTCGTTTCGTTCTCGATCGCGTTGAGTTCTTGGATCCGCGTTGCCTTGATTTCTATCGTAGTTAGGAGGATCTCTTTCCCTATTCTGATTGATTGCTCGTAATCCGGGATCGTTTGTTTCGTTTCCGTTCCTCGATGCGTTATTTCGGAGAGGGGGATCTATTTCCATATTCTGATTAAATGCTCGTAATCTGGGATCGCCCGTTATGTTTCCGTTTCTCGATGCACTATTTTCGCGACTCGGTTGACGGCTACCTACACGACTGGGATGTCGGCTACCGGCGCGGCTTTGATTTCGACTATGATTCGCGTTTTCATTATTATTGTTAGTTCCTAGATCAGCGTTTCTATTCGGGTCGGTATTGTGAGGAGTGGAATTTTGGGTGTTTGTCGTGTCCTCATCGTCGCCACCGTGATCCGAAAAATCCTCCTGATCGTCTTGGTTTAGTGTTGAGCGTAAAATAGTTCTCAAAGTTTCGCGTGAAGCTTTAATAGGGAATGCTATATTTCTTTCTTTTAACGCGTTTTCTAGGGCGGGAATGGTCATCGGCCATATTTTAGTTTTTGTAAGCTTTTCTTTGCCGTCGGCCATTGTTACAATTAAAGTAAGAGAAACAAATCTAAAATTTCGGTTTTTACGAGTCTACACGTCTTACAATATCGTCCCTGTTCGGGCGCCAAATCTGTAATGATAGTTAATTGTTAATTTATAAATGTGTAAATTTACGGATGTTCGTCGGACCTGGGTTCGTGAAAGAAAGGAATTGACAAATTAAATTAACAGAAAAAACGTATATTGAAAATTAAATGTTATTTACAAGCGTGTGCGAATTAAACAATAGAAAATTTAAATCATCGAATCGTTAACGATGCGCACGTTGCGCGAGACAGCGAAACAATGGTTGTTTCCGTAAAAAGACAAATAAATTAAAAATACGAAAATTACGCGTAAAACGTTGGACGGACGCATGGCACGTTACGAAATATTCTCGTTACTTAGAAGTTAATTTGCATTGCGGTAGGACCGCTTACAAACTAAAAATATTCTCCGTAGAATCGTGTGACAAAACGCCACTTGTTTTACGGTAGAACCGTTTTAGGCGATCGTCCTTCTGGCCTGCGATAGAACCGCTTTGGAGTTGAACTCCTTCAGCCTTGTGGTTGGACCACTTAAGGAGAGTCCAGAATAGAGTCGAAGTCGGTATGAACGCGCTGATACAACGCGCTCGTCCTATGTATTCCATATGGACGAGCGCGTTAATATCAACGCGTTCATACCGACTTCGACTCTATTCTGGACTCTCCTTTAGAGTGAGGATCCTTTCGCTACGGTAGTACCGCTTAAAATGAAAATTCTCGTCCGCGTTCGAGCCTACGTGCTCTCGCACCAGCGGTGGGGCGAGTTCGTGGGAGAGACTTGTAGAGGGGCGCTCTACTCGACGCGTGCGCCAGCGCTCGCGATTATTGATCGTTTTCGTATTGAAACGATTTTCGATAACCTGTTATATTTATCGTAGAATCACAGTTAACAATAAGTATAAATATTTAACGATTATTACAAGACAAAAATGAGAAAATTTGATAATTTTTTTTATTTCTTTCTCACTCTACAACTCAACAAATAATTATCGAAATGACTTTAAAGACGGCTTATTTTACGCAAAATTTAATCAGCTTTCTAACCGTATTTAATTCTTTCTTGTATCTCCTTTTATTTCCGAGATATGATTGAAAAAGTGATAGCATGTTTTTTTATAGAGTCGAATGTAATCGTTCTGATACTTTCGGACGGTAGTGTAAATAAAAAATTTCAGATTCTGCACATTGATGGAGGTTTGTCACGTGTTCCCAACAAACCGGAATACAACAGAGGAAACGTTTCATTTGAAATTGCAACTATTTGCATCAACATTAGTTATTATTCATGGGGAGTATGTTCTAGAAGACGTAAACAAAGGACCAGAAATTGATTTAATTCGAACCATGCTGTTAACTTTTTTTTTATATTTATCAATCGCTTCTTGCTCCATTCCTTCTTTAAAACATATTGCTTGTTGATTAGGTAAATGCACAGCTAATCTGCATGCCGCATGTGATTGTTCGTGCATATTAAATTCGAATAATCTATGCATTGCTTCTGGTGGACATACATAACGTGTATTCAAATAATGTTGAGGTTCATCATAGTGCATTAAATCATTATTATCTTTAATACCTACTATTGCACAGTCATGGCCCTTAAAACAATACTCAAATAAGTATTTTACACTACCTATACTACCACATGCTACAACATTAATGTGACATTTAAATGTTTTACTCAAATACGGATTATATGGTACAATCATCGAATTGTCTGCAGTGCATTTAATTGTTCCATCTTTTTTATAAAAAATAATTTTTTTACCATCATTTCTTCGTCTATATTCCGGATAGTTTTTTTAATCATAATTTGTTTCTGAACAAAATGGTTTTGGATAATGTTTTACGCAAATTTTTGTTTCCGGTTTCATGCAAGGCGAATTCATATTTTGCTTTCCACAAGGTCCATGGACTTGAAATTGTTTTACAATTTTAAAAAGTTCTGGATTTTTTGTTTCATCTGGAATTTCTGCACATATTATTTTATCTACAGATTCTGCATCACGAATCGCAAAAGTTTTATCCAAAAATAAAATTAAATGTATGTGTGGCAATCCTTGCTTTTGGAATTCTATTACATACACATAAGCGAGAACTGATCCAAAAATATTTTTATCTTTTAATTCACTGATAAGCGATTTTACCTTTTGTTGAAAAACTCTAGCTACAATATCCGGTCGATCAGACGCAATTTCACCTTCCAACAAATTTTCTCTAATCTCTCGCCATTTTGGATTACATGTCATTGTAATGAATAAATCAGGTTTTCCAAATTCTTGAACTGATCGCATGGCATCTATAAAAGATTGTTAATTCGAACGTGGTCCTCCAGTAAATATTGATGGTAAAATAATTATTCTTCCTGGTTTTACATTTTCTCTATTTGCTTTATTATGTACATAATCCATTAATCCACAGTACATTTCTACTCGAAGCAGTTTTTGATTTTTATAAATGAAACTTATGCGTCCAGCTACGACTTTTGACCAAATATCAACTATAAATTGTTGACTTAATTTTTCCATTTGCGTACATGGATTAAACATTCCTTTGTAAGAAAGGCGATACATATAAAATTGTAAAGCAGTAACATTACGAACACTATTAATTAATTTTGTTTTTTATTCCTTAAATCTATTTCTGCTTCTGAGCTATTACGTTTTCTCAACCCATCATTCTCTTTTCTAATTATTTTTTGCTCCTCTGTTCCTTCTTTCTTTAGTTGCTAAATTATACAACCTCTATTATCATTATTATTAGTTGAATTAAAAATCTTATCATTTTTTTATTCAATAAACCCTTAGTCTCTGAGTCTACTTTTTTGAGCTTTTTCTTTTCAATTTCAGTTTCTGTTTCTCGTCTACTACGTTTTCTTAACCTGTCATTCTCTCTCCTAATTATTTTTTGCTCCTCCGTTTCGTCCTGCCTTACTTTCTTCATTCTTTCTTTAGCTTTTATTGCACACAATCTTTGTTTATCATTTTCTTCATTTAAAAGACACTTACTTTTGGGGTGCTCAATTATACAACCTTTATTGTCATTATTACTAGTAGAATTACAACTCTTATCATTTCTTTCATTTAAAAATCGCTTAGCCTCTGAATCTATTTTTTGGAGCTTTTTCTTTTCAATTTCAGTTGCTGTTTCTCGTCTATTACGTTTTTTAACCTATCATTCTCTCTCCTAATTATTTTTTGCTTCTCCGTTTCTTTCTGACTTACTTTCTTCTTTCTTTCTTTAGCTTTTATTGCACACAATCTTTGTTTATCATTTTCTTCATTTAAAAGACATTTACTTTTAAAGTGCTCTATTATACAGCCTCTATTATTATTATTATTAATTAAATTAAAATTATTATAATTTTTTTGATTTAAAGAACACTTAGCCTTTGAGTGCTCCATTGTTACAATTTTATTATTATTTACATATGATTAGTAGGTAAATACGATTTTTCGGACCACAAGTAATGATATTACGTAATAACCCGATATAATCATCCCCTAAAAATCACCCTTAATTCATACTTTCATCCCTGAAAAACCGTTACATATTTTTTTTAAATTAAAATTTTTAATTAGTTTGATTAGTAGGTGAATACGATTTTTCGGACCACAAGTAATGATATTACGTAATAACCTGTTATAATCATCCCCTAAAAATCACCCTTAATTCATACTTTGATACCTTAGAACCTTGACATACTTTTTTGAATGGTAAGGAAGGATCACAGTCCGGACAATTAAGACAAGACTAGTTTCAGCCCGACCAGCAAAGGTAAGGATCACTTTTCAGACAATTAAGGCAAGACTAGTTTCAGCCCGACCAGCAAAGGTAAGGAAGGATCCCAGTCCGGACAGTTAAGGCAAGACTAGTTTCAGCCGGACAAGCAAAGGTAAGGAAGGATCACAGTCCGGACAATTAAGGCAAGTCTAGTTTCAGCCCGACCAGCAAAGGTAAGGAAGGACCACAGTCCGGACAATTAAGGCAAGACTAGTTTCAGCTCGACCAGCAAAGGTAAGGAAGGATCACAGTCCGGACAATTAAGGCAAGACTAGTTTCAGCCCGACGAGCAAAGGTAAGGAAGGATCACAGTCCGGACAATTAAGGCAAGTCTAGTTTTAGCCCGACGAGCAAAGGTAAGGATGGATCACAGTCCACATGTTTTTTAAATGCAAATTTATTTCGCTAAATAGTTTAGTGTGATACCTGTCAGAGCATTAGAATATCTTTTTATTAATAGTTTTTTGTTTAACATCAATGTTAATCAATAATAAATTAACATTGTTATAAACAAGCATAATAATTATAATTGTATTTGTTAACATGCGTTACTTATGTTTGATTATCTCGTAATATCATTAGTAGTTAAACAAAAAAAAATGCAGCTGATAATAAAGCGCAAAAAAATTATGACATTCAAAAAAGTATGTCAAGGTTCTAAGGTATCAAAGTATGAATTAAGGGTGATTTTTAGGGGATAATTATATCGGGTTATTACACTACCGGTCAAAATTGAGAGACCACCCATTTTCAGGCGACTGGAAAACGTTTTAAAACATAAAATTTATTGATAATAATATTTTTTTTTGTTTATTTTTTGAAAGATGATAAAATTTTGAAAAAAACAAGATATTTTAGAAGTCGTTTGGCCAATAATTTGTTAAGATATTTTTAAAAAATTGTCATTTTCAATGTTTTACAAAAATTTGAATAACTTTTGAAATAAAGATCGCTTTTTAATGATCTTAGGCTTATTTAAAAGGTTATTTGCTACACTATAAGAATTACTTGTAGACATTGACGTGTAATTTTTTTCTTAGAAAATGCAAGCCGTCAAAGTTGGACCAAAAAAATTCTAAAAATTTGAAACATTCTTATTAACAGAAAAATAATTTTTAAAATTCAAACGAATTTTTTATTAAATTTTCTTGGAAAATCTACACCATATGATGTTTTATATATTTTCTAGAATAGTTTTTAATACAGAAAAATTGTTCCAAATTTTTTGAATTTTTTTGGTCCAAGTTTGACAGCCTGCATTTTCTAAGAAAAAAATTTCACGTTAATGCCTATAAGTAATTCTGATAGTGTAGCAAATGACCTTTAAAATAAGCCTAAGATCATTAAAAAGCGTTTATTATTTTAGACGTTATTCAAATTTTTGTAAAACATTTAAAATGACAATTTTTTAAAAATATCTAAATAAAATATTGGCCAAATGACTTCTAAAAGATCTTGTTCTTTTTAAAATTTTATCATCTTTCAAAAAATAAAAAGAAAAAAACTTTAGTTTCAATAAATTTTATGTTTTAAAACTTTTATCATTCGCCTGAAAATAGGTGGTCTCTTAATTTTGACCGGTAGTGTACGTAATATCATTACTTTTGGTCTGAAAAATCGTATTCACCTACTAATCAAACTAAATAAAAATTTTAATTTTGAAAAAATATGTAACGGTTTTTCAGGGATGAAAGTATGAATTAAGGGTGATTTTTAGGGGATGATTATATCGGGTTATTACGTAATATTATTACTTGTGGTCCGAAAAATCGTATTCACCTACTAATCAAACTAAATAAAAATTTTAATTTTGAAAAAATATGTAACGGTTTTTCAGGGATGAAAGTATGAATTAAGGGTGATTTTTAGGGGATGATTATATCGGGTTATTACGTAATATCATTACTTGTGGTCCAAAAAATCGTATTTACCTACTAATCAAACTAAATAAAAATTTTAATTTAAAAAAAAATATGTAACTGTTTTTAAGGGATGAAACTATTAATTAAGGGTGAGTTTTAGGAGTTAATCACTAACAGTTATAATATATTATATTTTTAGATAACAGATTCGTGTTGAGCACCCTCGAAAACCCCTGAGTAAGAAATTGTTGATAAATTTTACTTGTGGTCCGAAAAATCGTATTTACCTACTAATCAAACTAAATAAAAATTTTAATTTTAAAAAAGTATGTAACGGTTTTTAAGGGATGAAACTATCAATTAAGGGTGTATTCTGGTTTGGTGGGAACACGTGACAAAGCTCCATCAATGTGCAGAATCTAAAATTTTTTATTTATATTATACATAAAAATTTTTAATTTAAAATATGCATTTAAAAATTAAATTTATTCACTAAAATTACCTTGTCTACAATAATCAAATCTCTTAATGCGTCAATATCTTTATCTCCCCATACAACGCATTGGATTCTTTTTCCGCTTCCATTGTTTACGTAAAATTTTAATAATTGAGATAGCCCTGTCGTTCTGGGTCCCTGAACGCTTTCAATGTATACAACAATTTCTCTACAATAAAATAAAAATTTTAATACAATTCGACTGTTTTTAATATAAATTAACAAATTAAAATTTTATAAATTTTAATTTTATACAGTTACATAATACAAAATTTAATTACTCATTGTTTTTTGAAAATGAAATTTTAAAGTTTTTAATGTTTGCAAAATGATAGGAGCAAATCTTATTTTTTAAAGAAAACAATTAAAATTATTTTTCAATATGGGATTTCAAATCTAAATTTTTTTTTACTTTTAAGCTAAAACTCAAAGAAGTAACATTTAAAAAAGTCACAACAATAATTAATGATTTAAGGATTAATATAGACTATTGAAATAAATAATTGAACAAAATATTTAATAAATTATAATTTCAAATAAAAATATAAATGTTTAAATTATTTTTCTCGAAATATCAGAAATCAACAACATTCTCTCATAGACATTCTACAATAGAGCTGTTGAAAAGTTATTTGATTTAAAATAAATAAGAAAATAAAAGATCGAAAATTTCGTTTAAATTCATATATTAAACATCTTTACATAAAAAAAATTGAAAAAGAATTCGAAGTTTGAATGCTTTTAAAGAATCACTTGAACAACAACACATAGTAATTTTTTATATACTTACACTGTTCTATCCCAGTAGTCGATTTCATCTATAGCTCTATTCGTAGTGAACTCCATTTTATCTTAAAACATTTTAATGCCAATATTATTACAATATTGGAATTCTTTTTAAAACTATGTTTCATTTTAGTTAAAAAAATATATTTTTTAAATAAATTGAAAGATTGATACTATTGGAAATAAAATTCTTTTAAAATTTTTTTTAACAATATATATGTTAGGCTCAAAAGCCGAAAACGGCCAATGGCCGGAAAAAAACAGCCAAACCTAGTTTTGGCAAGTGCAATTTTGCCAAAACTAGGTTTGGACGTTTCACTTCGGCCATTGGCCGTTTTAAATAGACAAAACTAGGTGAGGAATTTTAAATTGTGAGAAAGACCGCTTCGTTATACAATAGGAATATATTTATTTAAAAATGTGTCATTGATTAATACTATTTACAATAAGATGAAATTTCTCTACCAAAAATCCATTGATATTTTGCACATAAAAGTTAATTGAAAAAACTTTTTTAACACTTATTTATTTTTACACAGACTTATTTATCTTTACACAGGCTAATTTACCTTGTTGACGATTTCTTATTTCATACACACAATTATTCAATAGAGAAACAATATGTGACCTGGTCTATGAAAAGGGACCTTATGTGCGAAAACAAGTTTTCGAGAAAACAGCAGTTAAAGTTTAACTTAGAAAAACCCTTGTAACTTTTTTTAATATTAATATTTTTTTATCAAGTTAGGCTTATTTTCTTTACCGTGGATTACAGTATCAAAATAAAAAACCTACAAGTAATGACAAACATTTTTTAATAATTATTTATATAAATTAATAACAAACTCCCCAAACATAGAAAAAATAATCTAAGTTTTCAAAATAGCAACAATAAGTACATGCTAATTCTAAACAAATTTCCTATTAATACGGCGGTCTTTCTTTTTCTATTCTTTCTTTCTTTCAATTTCTCACAATTTGAAATGCCTCACCTAGTTTTGCCAAATGTCAAATTGACAAAACCAGTTTTGGCAAATGACAAATTGACAAAACTAGTTTTGGCAAAATTTAAATTGACAAAACTAGTTTTGGACAAATTTAAATTGCCAAAACTAGTTTTGGCAAATGTCGATTTGCCAAAACTAGTTTTGTCAATTTAAAACGGCCAATGGCCGAAGTGAAACGTCCAAACCTAGTTTTGGCAAAACTGCACTTGCCAAAACTAGGTTTGGCTGTTTTTTCCGGCCATTGGCCGTTTTCGGCTTTTGAGCCTAACATATACATGTAAAATCATTTCTTAGACAATATTTATAAAATATTTCAATGTATAATAAAATAATAATAAAGATTTTTTATTACAACCTTATTTTTGATGTAATTAATGTAAATTTTGATGTGAAAATATAAATAAACAAAATCATTGTAATTTTTTAAATTTCAAAAACAAATGTTACAAACGTTCATAATTAATAAAGAACGTTAAATTTATTTAAAATATTACTCAATCCATTTTATTAGAAAAATTTAATTAAATAATTGTAGCTAATTACTAATGAATATAACTTTTTACTGTAATAATTTATATAGTTTGATAGTTTATAAAATGAATTTAAAGATTTTAACTGTTTCAAATGAATTTAAAGAAAATATTTTTTTGCAGAAAACAATCTTGGATTATTTATTTTTAGAATTTTGAAATTCCAACTTATTTTGCATTTTTATGAATAAAGTGAAGAATCCTAGAGTTAAAAAATATAAAAAGCAAAATCAAAAAATTGTTAAAAAGAATATAAGTTAAAAATTAAGCGAATGATTTTGAAATTTCTATTTTAAAAAAATGGCAATTATTATTATTTATAAAAATTAAGTAGAGAAACAAAATTTTCTTTGTAAAAAGACAATATTGAAATAAATGCTTTTACAAAAATTATGATTCTTGAAATTAAAAATTCAAAAATATTAATTACCGAACTTTTCTATAAATGAAATGATAATATATGGAAAAGCTTTATGCATATACAAAATTTAATAAAAAAACCAATTATTTTAAAATGAAAACTTTTATTTTGAACTAACCTGCGATTTGAAGAAATAATAAAGGTGACTCTGTTGAACTTCACTAAACGCTTTAGAATTTAAAGGATATTAAACTGCGTAATACAGAAGATGTGAAACACTTGCTTGCTCTTGAGACACTGATGTTTACTGGAAGAATATACAAGAGTTTGAATATATCAAAATGAAAAAATTATCAGATTCTCCGAAATATTCGATTGATCGTAAAAAAATCTAAATACAAAAATCATGAAAAAATTTTCAAAATATAATTTTACAAATACATTGCGAATTATTAATTTTGAAATATAACATAAATATATTGTTAAACTTAATTAAATACTTTTTTATTCTTTAATTAAATACAATTATTCGATTTATAATTAAATGATTTAATTCTTTACTTTATATAATTTAAGAAAAAAAGTGGTACACAGAATTTTAAATTCTAATCTATTTTTACAAGATAATTACAATAAGAACATAACAATTTCCATTGACATTCTTTTTATAATAAATGTTTTCTCATTATCGAAAACTCAGGGAAAAAATGTTAAACGTGGTTTATTTATACAATGTTTCATTTGAGAAAAAATTAAATATCATTAATAGATAAATGAAATTCATGATACTTTTATGAATTCGTGGAAGTTGATTATTATTAATTGATAATTATTAATCAATTTTAATTTTAATTCACCAAATATATTTGAAAATACGAATTGCTTTATACTTACTTACCACTGATTCTATCTACGATGTGAAACACTTTTCTGCTCGTAAGGCACTGACGAATACTAAAAGAATATACTTGAGCATATTTTATACATGAAAATGAAGAAAATTATCAAATTCTTAGAAGTAACCGCGTATTTATCGAACTAAAATGTGTATACAAACACTGTCAGAAAATTTCTAACAGTAATTTTAATGAAATATTATTTCAGAAATGAGGCACAATTTATTAAAATAATTGCAAAATTTATTTATTTATTTTCTTACAATATTTTGAAGATAGTCATAGTCTTTATATTATGGCAGTTGCGTTGCGCAAGTATTCACGCGCGTTTGTTTTAGCTAGTTGAATTTAAATCTTTTGAAGAATTTTAATTCCTACGGAAAAATAATAATGATTAAATATTTATCATTTAAAAACGAAGTTATTGATGTTTTTGAGTAATTTTACAATTAAAGAAATTCGTAACTAAATGTCATAGAACAGGAAAAAAGTCGTTTTGTCCAGAGATGCCATTGGGCGGAGGAATTTCATCCCCACTCTTGCACCATTTTACATTTAAGTCAATGTAAAATGGCGCAAGAGTGGGGATGAAATTCCTCCGCCCAATGGCATCTCTGGTTTTGTCTGGAAATCAGAGAGTTTGAAAAAATTAAGAATACAATTAAAAATTAAATTTTGTATAATATAAATGTAGTTTTAAAAACCTGGAAAAATTACGTTTCTCAACCTGGAAAACTTGGAAAAGTCAGGGAATTTGAAATAAGGAAAAGCGTGGCAACCCTGCTTTTGAATGATTGATAGTGTTCTATACATTTAATTTTTTCTAGAAGAGAGAACAAGACCAGGTAAAAGAGTTCTAAATCAGGAGAAAGGGTCCATTCAAATGGAGGTGGAAATCGAGTAGAAAGGAGAATGGAAAATGAGATTGAAAGAGGAGGTGGATAAAAGCGGAAAGGATATAAAGAAGGAGAAATAAAAGAAGGGAAAAGAGATCTTCATATGGAAGAGAAGGTGGACGGAGAAAAGAAATGGGAAATGGACGTGGACGGGGAATTTTTGTGCGTGGACGGCAAAATTATCAAGGAGGAAGGGGACATTATCGGGGCGGAAGGGAAGTCAAAGGAACCAGTAGTCACGGAACAATAAATTATATTCAATGTCAGAATGTTTATTGTTAAATAATTTCTTTGTAAATAAATTAATAAGTTCTGCACGTAGTATTTGTTGTAAATTTTATTACAAATTTTTAACCGGGAATTTTTTCACTAAATTAAAAACAGTCTTATTATTTAATTTTTTTTAAATCGCTTTTTACTTCAATTTTTACAGATATTTATACTGTTCTCTAAATTTAAGTTGGTTAAAAATAGTTAATTTGAAAGTAAAAAATCAGTCAAAATTAATATAGTTTGTAAATAAATTTAAGAAAAATGATCTAATGAATAGAAATTTTGTGAAATTCAACTAAAAATAATGAAATTTGTTAAAGAATTTCATTGAAAACTTTTTAACAAATCGAATTTTCAAGGTATTTTAATTTATTAGTTGATGAATAATTGAATTTTATAGAGTCACACTCTGATGTTATCATGTTTCTTATTGCGAAGTTAAATAATAGAAATTTTTATTAGTTAATTTAAAAAAGATATACACTTACATTTTTTAATAAAATTGAATTTTCGCAAAGTTTTTTTGAAAATTGTAAAAAATAAGATTTTTGAAATTTTTCAATTCTTTTGTTTCAAGATAATTGAAAATTTAAAAAATTTCTTTACATTCTATTAAAAATGATTAAAAATTTTAAAGAATTTTGTTTACATTTTTCCAAAATAGCCAAGAGAAGTTCGTCACCGTAATTATAATTTTAAATTAAAAAATGTATTGGCAATACATTCAATTATTTTCATAACTAGAAAATTCATTGCAGAATTTTAATTATTTTTAATACAATTTCAATCAAATTCCTCGAAATATTTAATTATTCTAGTTTTTAAATGATTTACATAATTTTTAAGTGATCTTTTGTAATTCATAATAGTACTAACAACTTGAAATTTGTAAAGGATTAGATATTATAGTCCGGGAGCTAGCGACCAAAACAACTATCTCATTTCATACCGGCTGAAAATTTGAGTAAAGATTACTAAAGACACGTAATTAACAGAAACCTACGTCTGGCAGGCCGGCGCTGGGGCAGGGGGGGCGAATAGGTGAAAAATAATGTAAAATTTTCTGATTTCATACCGCTTAAAACCTTCATAACTCGAAAGTAGACACCCACACGAGTGTAAAAATGTGCGTCTGGCAGTTCTGGGGTGGGGCAAAGTACGTCTGGCAGCCCTTCGAAGATGCGGCAAATCGGTCAAGCGGTGAAAAAAAAGTAAATTTTCTCATTTCATACTTTTTTTAATTTTCTTTTCATCCCTTCTCCTAATATCAATATCAGTCATAATTCTGTCATGTTTTAACGTTTTGTCAAATGTTTCTACTTTTTACGTTTTATTTTCGTAAATTTTTTTAAAAACTTCACTTTTTCAGAAATATGCTTTTTACCTACATTTTTTACATGTCTCATTCTATTCTCTTTATTTTAAAATTATTTTGTTTCGACTCTATTCTATTTTATTTTAGCTTATTCTGCAAGTTATTCTCCAATATCATTTTCGATAGTTTTATTATTTCTAATCTTGACATAATTTTTGTGTAAAAATAGTACTTAAAATTTACAGAATTGGCTAGACAATCAAAGGACTAATAGAGAAAGTCAATGGGGCAACAGAGAGAATAAATGGGGTAGTAAAAGAAATGATATGAAAGAAAAGGAAGATAGAAGAGATGAAAGAGGATATGTGGGAAGAGGAAGTAGTCGACAAGTAAATAAGAGAGGACAATTAACTATAATAATCTTCGAATTCTTTCATTCAGTCTGTCCAAAGCGTGTGCATTCCGTCCGCAGTAAGAGAGAAATATTGATAGAGAAAAAGAGAGGAAAGTATCGCCTGTCCTTTTAGTTTAGGGTAGGAGCGAAAGAGAGGCGAACAGTTAAAAAAGAAATGCCTATACTTTTTGGGTTTAGAAGGGGTATCATGTTTTCTCCATTTTCCGTGTCAGATAAAAAGAGAGGAACAGAATTTGATAGGGGCAGGAAAAGTGGGGAATTTCACTTTCAAGCCAAAATACGAAAAGGGCGTCTTATTTCCTTATTGGCTAATTATTTTTCTTTTCTCACTCACAGATAGATTAAGTAGTGAAAGAGAGGGTGATCGAGAACGAGGTATGAGTGAGAGGTATAAATTTTATCATTGTTCCATAAACCAAATGGACAATTCTTCACCAATTTTTGACCCCCACCCCGCCTCCGGTTGTGAACAATCGCAAATATTTTTAAAAACTAATTCGTATAATTATTTAAGATTTAATTATCTTCGAACTATGTAAATAAAAATTTATGAATATTTACTTTTTGGACATATTGAATTTTCTGAGAAATTATGGTCCTGTTTATAATTTAAATTTTCCAAAAATTTGATCATTTTTATTATTTTTTAATAAAAATTCTAGGTAGGGGAGAGTCTCTAGTTGTGAGACGGGTTTTATTTTTGTCCCGTAAATTGTAAACGGGTAAACGAAATTGAAAATAAAATACACAGTTCGAAAGGTAACAGAAATACGCAACTTTTATTAAAAGAAAGTGTAGTGTTTCGATGAACTTAAAAAATTTTAAGATACATTTTCCGAGCACATCGCTTTTGTCAAAAAAAATGTCTCCAGTTGTGAGACAGTCTTTAAAAATTGCTAAAATTTAATAAGTTTGACATAAAACGTTATATTTCGTATAAATAATTAAATATATTAATAATATGTATTATTATTTACTAAATAATGATATTTATTCGCCAAAATATGACTATCAAATAAATACAATTTAATAGCTTCAACAAGAGCATTTAAATTGATTTCTTCTGAATCAATTGACTTTTTTCCACTTGACATGCCCAAAAATACTAGAAAAAAATCAAAACAACATTTAAATAGTATGCCTGCAAAGTTGTATTTTTTATGCTGCCCAGATGGGTGTTGACACCGTCTCACAACTGGTGATATGCTGTGTCTCACACCCAGAAATTGGCGCTATTTTGAAAAAGGAAAATTAAATTATTTTTAACCGTAGATCGGAACAATGCAATATTGCATCACAAAATATAAGGAAAGCACAAAAAGCAAATACATTACATTTACATTTTCCAATTAATTTACTTGTAAAAAAAATAAATAAAGTAAAAATTTTTGTTACATATTGGATGAGGGGATCAAAAATTAATTGAAAATTGTCCTCGTGGTTTATGGACGGACCCTAAGCTTATACCTCGGCTTATATTATTACTATTAATAAATCTCGGTGTCAATTTTTTGACAAAGAAGGAATAATACTTAAATAAAATAATTCTTTTAATTTACAACGAATTTATATAAAGGTTTTCTATCGCTTGACTGAACTAATCGAAACAAAAACCATTATTTTGTAATTTGACTTGCTTGGTACTTTGAAAAGTCTCGCAACACCGTATTTCTTTAGTCTTGTTGCAAATGTTTGGGATGACTTGATTACATTTAGTTTTGAGTAGAAAATTGTCTGCAATGTTGCCAGACGTGTAAACAACTGTTTAATATACTGTATAACACATGACATATTTTTACAAATTAATTTATTGCAACTTTCACAGGTACCTAATGACACTTTTTTAACAGATATTTAATCAATATATCTGTCTCTTATTAAAAAATGTTTCATTAATTTCTTAATGTTAAGTACTTTGTGGTGAGTAAATATGTTTGAAAATGTACTCAATTCCCACAAAACTCAATGTTAAAAGTTGAAAACAAAGACGCAGATAATTTTTTTCACAAGTTCCAACAGGGATAAAAAATTTAACCTTATTTTTTTAAAACCTTTATCTAACAGTGGTACAAATTTCAACAAATTGGTAATGTTAATTCTATTTGCGAAAGAACCTCCTTATCATCTTGAAGAAGATCTGTAATTGCCTTATCGTTTTATAAACATTTTTCATAACGCGGTGCAAAAAGGGCACTTTCTTGCACCTTGTTATGAAAAATATCGTTCGTAACTAGTGCTGACAGTTGCCAATTTTTGAACGAGCACTTTTTTTGGAACAAACTGTTCCAAAAAAAGTGCTCATTCAAAAATTGACAACTGCTCGCACTCGTTACGAAATATACTATTACAATATAGCATAGTTTATACGAGTTTAAAAAAAGGAATGTTTTGTAACTGACTTCCAATTTTTTTTTCGCTGATAACGAATTCTTGAAATAATACAGTTTTCCAGAAAACTGACAATTTAAGGAAATAATTATAAAAACAAAAAAATATTATAATATTTATTTATTTATTTATCGTTTTGTATGACGCAGCAGAATAAGGACATTTTATTTCGACAAAATCTCCAGTTTTCATTAATACTCCATCCGGACATGCAGCTATTCCAATAATATTAGGATGTATAATCAAACAACTGTCAATAATTTTATCATTCAATATCTTTTCTAGAAGTTTTTTTGTTGTAAACTCATTTTCACGACCCCAATCAATTGCAGGTCCATTAAATATCTTTGGAACCCTAATATCTGTTACAATACTTTTACAAGATGTTTCCTCTCTTTTGTGACATATTCTTCGGGTGAAAGATGCAGTTATATAAAACTTTCTATATCTCCACCATTTGGGATTTTTCGCTTGTTTACGTGTCTCTTTTTTTCAATTTTAATTCTTTTTTTTATTCGTTCATTCATTTTATCCTTATGAATTTTCAATTGTATATTATATGTCTTCTCATCCATATCTACTTCTTGACAATCTGAACCATAATCTTCATTACCTTTCTTTTTACCATCCTTACTTCGTTGTCTTCTTCTAAGTCTTTTTTTTCGTTTCTCGTGTTTTTTTGACTTTGTTTTTCTACAGCTTCTGTGATCTTGGGTATTTGTTTACCTGCAGTTTTATAATATTGTATTGTTACTTGTCTAGTATTAAATTGTAATGCTGCTGCCAATACACGTGCAGTATGAGGGATATTTACTAGCACATCTACTATGATCACCAAATACATGTCTCGGAATAAAGTGAATAGCATTTGCTACCTCAAAACACATTTCATCATCTATTTTCTTCTCTTGATTCCAATAATGCTAAAGAAGACGATTAACCTCACCAATGCATTTTTCTCCACTGTTTTCTACAATTTGTCTTCACTTGCCTACATATCCACGTTTGCTACTTGCTATGTTTTTTAATCTATTCCTGAATGCTCGACGCAAGTGTTTAGAACATTCCACTTTCTCTATATCTATCTCGTAATCCGCGTATGGGTCTGCTTTTCTCAGATTTTTGTAGACACTGCTATAGCCATCTGCAGCAAGCCTGTAGTAAATTAAATTATGCTTTTCAATGCTTTTACGAAATCCTTCTACAATAGAGACAGTTTCCATTCTACATGAGTTTTCCTCTCGGCTCCAATTTTTGTAACATTCATGATCTCGTGGTATGTAGCCTTGCATATTTGCTTTATCACAAACAGAACAATACATAATTTTCACATCATACCATTATATTTTACCAGTTTTTTCGAATACCAGTCCAGCTGAAGAATTGTAGTTTCCATTTTTGTAGGACCTTTTCATCCAGCTTCCATCTGCTAATACAGTTATCATGCCTATCCCATCTTTGTGCATTCCATCCTCAAGAGCTAACCGTAGTTCTTCCTTTCCAGCTTCTTCCATATTATCCTCTACAGCCTTCTGCAATATTTTATGGGCATTATCTCGACATTGTTGATATCTGTGATTGGTCATAAATATTTTCCAACAGCAGCAAATAGTTTTTGCATTTGACTGTAACCAGTACCACTATTAACCCCACCTTAAACTAAGGCTTCGTTGATATCTAGATTATTATTGTTTTTCAGAGTTGACCATACATCTGCTTTCCATAAACAATTGTCACATTTATATGAAATTTGAACTCGATTTCCTTCTCTGATCTGAGGATCTATTTTGATATTTGTGATGGGACATCCTGCAGTATTGTGAGTAGCTAATCTTATACTCAACTGATCCCACAAGGAAGAAAAGTTAGTGAGAAACACTTCTGACGAATCAATTTCTTGTTTCTCAGACTTTTCTTTATTCATTCTATTTATCTCTTCTTTAGGTAAGTTTTTATCTTGGTTATTACTGTCATTGCTAACAATTTTTCCTTCAATTAACATCTTATGAGAGTTTTCACTGTCCAACTTTAAATATTTCTTTCATTTGACACAGGTGGGATTGATATATTCTTTACAAAGTTTTGGGCTTCCAGACGAAATGTAACTTTTATTTGAAGAATTGTGAATGTTACAGACTTCATCACTATAGGATTCTTCTAGATCCTTTGAAACATAATTCTCAGATTCATTTTGAGAAGTATCAGTGCCACTTAAAACATTGAATTTATTCTCTGTATAAATTTTTGTATTTTCGTTTCTAAGTTTTTAATTCAATCATTTTCTTCTTTTCCTAAATCTTTTCTTCTGACCAACTATTTCCCAATCACTAGATGAACTAATCGAACTACTTTTTTGTACATTTTCTTCTGATTCACAGCAGCTGTCATCCTCATACTTACTATCAACATTTTAATGTATAACATTCTCCTCAATCAGTTTATTCTTGTTATCTCTACATGCAATATTCAAAGTGCTAATTCTTCTTATGGTGAAAATTTTTTCCTTTTCGATTATATGCATTATTTTAACCGGATATAGTTCAAACCAATTTCCTCCATCTCTTGGATTTGAACGCGAAATATTAATACTGATAAGTTTAAACAATGAATTGTGTTACGATGGTAACCGATCGACAAATCGAGTACTTTTTGATTATGCAATATCATTTTTGAACGGTAAAATATTTTAGAGAGTTATATTCAGTGATGAAAAAGAATTACTTTTTATAGTTATTTTTCGTTAATTTAAGTTTTTTTGTTTAAAAACAATTACTTTATTATTTACGTGGTGATATTATTGTATAGAGAGGGTAATTACAGTAGCACCTCTAGCGGACATGCATACCAATTACATTGAATACACAAAGAGTCGATAACGTAGGGCACATATTTCGCTTGTACTCAAATCGGATGGATCTTTGGAGGAACAACCGACACCACGAACGCCTGAATGTCTCTGAACAATATAAAAAATTGAAATGCCTTTTTATAGTTTTCTGGGACTCATTCCAAATGAAAAAAAGGTTATTTTTATTCTGTTACAGGTAATATACTCAAGAAAATTAAACATGATTTTAAAAATTAAGTGAAAACAGTAAGGTTAGGTTGCAACTTTTTGACAGGTTTCTCTCCTTTTTTTCTAATTTGTCCCCTTTTTCACCTTTTTCTAATAAAAAATAAACAAGTTTTTCTTTTTTTAAATCTTTTTTAATGTGTAATCATAAAATTTTTCTAAAAAAATTCAATTATTTGCAAAAATTTGCATAAATTCAATGTTATTTAATATCTACTATTTAAATAAAATTTTCAAAAGTACAAAAATAAATAATTTATTGAATAATTGAATGTTTCTTAAAATTAAATTCAATTACTTTCTTAAATATCATTCTTCGGAACAATTTGATTTTTTTAATACAATTTTAAGTAAATTTGTCGAAAAATGTAATTACGTTCAAAATCTTTATTAAAATTATTTAAAAGAATTCAATTATTAATTATTTTTAATAATTTTTGCAAAAATTCTTTAAGAATTTTCAAATTAAAAAAAATTCAATTATACTTTTTAAAAAAATTAATTCTACAGAATTATTAGTTAAAAGTATAAAACATGCGAATTATTAAAGGTTCCATTTTGAAACCTTTTCAAAATTCAATTATTTTAAAAAATTCATGCTTTTAATATTAAATTATTATCTAAAATATTAACTGAAATTCATTGTTAAATCAATTTTTATTAGAAAATTCTACAAGAATTCAATTATTTAAATACAAAAATAAATTATTTATTGATTAATTGAATGTTTGTACAAATTTAATTCTCATAGAGAATTTTATTAGCAAACTTTGAAATAATTGAATTTTTCTGACGAATTTTAAGAAAATTTTTAAGAATAATTACATGTTTCAAAGGAATTTAATTAAAATTGTATTACAAATAATTGTGTAAATAAATAAATTAATTATTTAAAATTCTGCTATGAATTTCATTATTTATGATAATAATTGAATCCCAGTAAAAAAATTTAGGTATTATTTCTGAAAATAATTGAATTCTTGCGAAAAAATTTATAACAAATTTGTAAATAGTTGAATTCCTGTGAAATTTTTATTATTTGTTAAAATAATGTAATGTTTCCTTAGGATTCTATCAATATTTTTTAAAAATAATGTAATGTTTCCTTAGGATTCTATCAATATTTTTTAAAAATATTTTAATTCTTTTGAAAAATTTTATTAAAATAGTAGATATTGAAAATCCTGGAATTGAGGAAAATTTTTGAAAATAATTAAAATTTTGCAAAGAATTGTACATATTAAAGTTTTTAAAAATAATTGAATTTTGAAGAAAAATTTTATTACTTATAATTGTTTATAAAAATAGTTGAGAAATTTTGAATAAAATTTATTAAAACTTTTGATCATAATTGAATTTCTTAAAAGAATTTTATTACTTTTGAATATAATTGAATTTTCATCCAGACGAATTTTTTATTCGTTTGTAAAATTTTATTGAAATAGTAGATATTGACTTTTCCAAGTTTTTTCAAGGTTTATAAAAATCCCTGACATTTCCAGTTTCAAAGAGTTTTATTAGAATATAGAAAATAATTAAATTATTTCTTAGAAAAGATACAATAAGCAAATATTTTGACAATAATAGAATTATTACAAAAAATTTCTTTTTTTATATAAATACATATATATTATATATAACAGTTACATATTATTCATATGTTTAATGCAACAAAAAATGTGACAGTGAGGTTAGACCTTTTTTTTAATTTTAAAAATTAATATTTTTTTCTTTTTTCTTCTTTACTTCTTTCTCTGGTTCTTAGATCTTCTCTTTCTCTGGTTCTTGGATCTTCCCTTTCTCTTTCTCTGGCTCTTAGATCTTCCCTTTCTCTTTCTCTGGCTCTTTCCTCTATTCTTTCTCTGACTCTTTCCTCTTCTCTTTCTCTAATTTTTTCAATTTCCCTCTCTATTTCTCGGGCTCTTTCACGCTTTTTATCTTGCTCTCTATCTCTCTCCATTTCTCTGTAATTGAGTTTCATTATTCTCATGCTTTTTTCTAATTCCAGGACTCTTTTTTCCAATTTCCAAATTTTCTGAAAAAAATTATTATTATTATTATTATTATTTTTTTTTTTTTGCTTAGGGACTTTTGGGAAATCTGCCTACAGATACCTTGGATTCCGCACTCCAAGGTTATGTGGGGTTGGTATGATAAAAAAACAAAAGAAAATATAAAAAAAGAAAAATAAATAAATGTTATAAAAAATTTAACAAACTGGCGACCTACTACCAGCCCGACCCACTAAAACCCGTAACCCTTCTTATGGAGCCCTTTACCCTCCCTCGGAACTGTCGTAAGACTTTAGCCTTCGAGGGTGGCGCTCCAACTCTGTAGCTAATGCGACTTTCTGCTTTTCTCTGCGGTTATCCTGCGTTAATAGTTAAAAATGTAAAACTATTTCAATATAAAGGCGGAATTAACAGCACAACAATAATAAAAAAAATGTTTAATTCAGTGTAAACAGTCAAAAGATAAAATTGCAAACGGATATATAAAAAAAGAAAAAAAAATAAACGCGTATATAATATTAAAAACATAAAACAGAATAAATTAAAATTGTATAAGGACAAATAAATCACAAAATAAATTAATAAAAAACAAACAAAACAAATTAAAAGCTGTTTAAATTACGATTTTTGGCGGCCGTCGAGATCTGTCCTCGACAAAACCGAGATTATAAAGTTCTAGACTTGCCGCCAATTCTCTTCTGACTGGGCAATCAGCGATACCATGTTCTCTGGTGTAACTTGACTGTTTACACCTTCGAACATGGCCCGCCTCTCCAAGTCCCATTTCTTGCATGAGAAGAGGGTGTGCTCCGCGTTGTCCTCAGGGAACTGGCAATATGCACACACCTCGTTCTCGCGTAATTTAAAGCGACACAGGTACAAGTTAAAACACCCGTGACCTGTGAACGCCTGAGTCAAGTAATAGGAAACCTGACCGTGTTTCCTATTTATCCAGGTGGCGAGTGCCGGGATAAGGTGATAAGTCCATCGACCTTTTTCCTCACCATCCCATCTTTCATGCCATCTTTCTATAAGCCTGTGCCTCGCTTCTTTGCGGATCAGGCCCTTGCTTGGTCTTATTGCCTCATCTAAGGAACTGCTTTCTTTAGAAAAGAGAAACATTTCTTCCCTTTCCCTCCCCAAAAGATCTGCTGGCGGGACACTTGCAAGGACCTGCACAGCACTTGTAGATACCGTCTTATATGCAGAGATGATACGCGTTGTTATCGATCTCTGCGCAGACAGTACCTTTTCACAGATGGTTACACATCTTTTTCTCCCTAGGGATAGGATCCACGCTGGTACTGCATAGAGCATTTTAGCGTGGGCGACACTCGCCACCAGTCTCCGTTTTTGTTCACGGGGTCCGCCAACATTTGGCATTAGCCGTGAAAGATTAGCCGCACACTCGATCGCCTTATTTGACGCCGTAGCCATGTGGTGGTGGAAGTTTAACCTTTCATCCAACTCCACACCAAGATATTTAATTTGTTGACTCTACTTGGCCTCGAATCCGTCTATCACGATTCGTGGAAGCTTATAACCACGTCTGTCTGTGACTAGCAGTGCCTCGGTCTTTTCCAGGGCCATTTCAAGACCTCTGGTATCCAGCCAGCTTTTTGCAAGTCGCAGACATTCGTTCACCAATGTCCCAAGAGCCTCCTCACTTTCGGCAGTGCACACGAACAACGCGTCGTCCGCAAAGCCGATGATCACTGCACCTACGGGCAGATCCATTTGCAGAAAATCATCATAAGATACATTCCATACAAATGGACCCACCCTCGAGCCTTGAGGAGCTTCACGCTGCATCTCTTCCCTGAGAGTGCAGGTGTCTCCCTCATATATAACCCACCTGTTGCTAAGATAATTATCCATTATCCGCAACAAGTAGGGCAGCATGTTTTTCTTTTTCATCGACTCGATGAGATCTTTCCATCTTGCGGAATTAAACGCGTTGCGTATGTCAATTGCTACAAACGCGCAGAAGCTCTTCTTTTTCCCAGGTCCCAATTTGTTTTTTCCTGCTTTGGCTATGTCCACAACTGCCTGGATGGCATCAACCGTGGACTTGCCTTTACGGAAACCAAATTGGTGATCGGATAGACGATTCTCTTCGGTCAAGTGGCTTTGCATTCTCTGCAGAACCATATCCTCTAGAAGTTTACTCATCGTATCTAGCAGGCATATAGGCCTGTACGATGAAACCTTATCTAGAGATTTTTCACCTTTCCTTAGGAGGACTAACCTCTGTCGCTTCCAGTCGCGGAAGAACTCTCCTCTCTCAAGGCAAAGATTGAAGCATCAAAGCAGAATCTGGGGTGAAGTGTCGATTACCAACTTTAGGATCTCGTTACTTATCCTACCGATTCCAGGCGCCTTGCCTGTTTTCAATCTTTTGCCTGCTTTTTGCAGTTCACTAAGTGTGAAGAGTTCTTCCTCTTCGACTTTGCAAAAACTCCAGTCCCTTCTAAGGTATGGCTCCGCAGGAGGAAACAAAGAACTTATTATCTTTTTGACCCAATCGGGATTGTCCAGGCCGGGGGTCTTTTGCCTCGTCACTAATTTCTTAGTTACGATTTTAAAAGCCAGACCCCATAGGTCCTTATCGACTTCCTTGATTAGGTCCTTCCAGCTACGGCGTCGCGACTTGCGGATCTCTTTCTTGAGGTTCTTTTTCGCCTCCTTGAAAGCCTCTTTCAGCAAGGGATCTCCGTTAGATCGGGTATATGTCCTTCTTGCTTTGAGGCATTCCTTCCTTAAGGAGGCTAGCTTTTTTGACCACCAGTGCAAGGATTTTCTTACGGGAATGGCGCCTTTGCGTGGCATTGACGCATTGCAAGCGGTGACTATCATGTTTCTCACCGCTCGCACGTTCTCATCTGGACTGCTCGGCCTTTTCACCCAGCCCAAGTCCTCAATCAAAAGGGCTTCTCTTAGGGACCGGCCGAACTTTTCCTTGTCAAGTCTCTTCATATTCCACGAGGAGGTTATGCGACTAGGAACATTCTGTCTTTTTTCTCCTCGTGTGTCTTCCATCGAGACTGAGAACTCAATATACTGGTGATCACTTGCGGCATATTCCTCAGAGACCCGTTAGTCGCTTATGCGGCTAAATAGTTTAGACGATGCGATCGTTAGATCTATAATTGATCCGATCGCACCTCGTCTAAAAGTCCATGTATTGCCTCGGATTACAGCCAATAAGTCGTTTCTGAAGATCATTTCTCCAATACGAATTCCTCTCTTGTCGAGTCTCGTCTCACCCCACTCTGGCGACTTTGCGTTAAAATCGCCAGTGATGATGACATCCAGCCTGGATTCTGTGAGGCTCGCTTCTAGGTCTTTGATATTGGCTTCGAAGTTTGTCAGTGGGTCGTTGGGTGAGAAGTAACAACTATACATACGTATATTAGCTACCTCTATCCACACGAACCCACTGCTCGTCTCTAGAAACTTGTCAACCCGCAATTCTGGGTTGCACAGCTTTATAGCGGCTCTCTTCGCCTTATCCTGATACCAAGGGGCGAGATCGCTTCCTTGATACTGCTCACTGCAGAACAGGATATCGACCTCATTTTCCCTTGCTGTTTGCATTAGGAGCAACTGTGCATCCTTACTTGTATGCAGGTTGACCTGCAAAAATTTTAAGGGTTTGCCCTTTTAATTTTTTGCAGTTCTTCCCTGTAAACCGGGCAGGCTCTCTTTCCGGACTCATGATCCGTTTCTGGCTTCCCCAGGTCCAAGCAAGTAAGGCATTTCGGCTTAACGTTACAGCTCTTCGCGAGGTGTCCCTCTCCGCCGCATCTCCGACAGTTTTTACTTCTGTCGGGGCCTTTGCAGGTTCGGGTAGAGTGTCCGTAGGCTAAGCACTTTTGGCACCTAGCTACTTCAACATGCTCGCGAATTTGAGCATTTATCCAGCCGATTTTGATTCGGACAAGTTTAAGCAGAATGTCACTTTCTGCTTCTGCCAAGCGGATTAGAGCAACCTTAGTTCCTTTGTAGCGCGGCAGTAATTTGCACTCTATAGGCAGGTCGGATTTACCCAGCTTTTCTTCCAATGCTGAAGTCACCTCACTCTCTGTAGTGGCTTCATCCAGGTCTCTGATTTCTACAGACCTCTTATTTACAAGAGGTATGACCTCGGCCTTGCCATGCAGGGCCAAGGACAGACCTTTCGCAAATTTTAAGGTCTTTCCACCCTTTTTCACTATCAGGAGAACTTCCTGTTTAAAAGTTTTCCTGATTTTCTGTACCACGGTGTCTGTATCTTCAGGTTTAACCTTTTCTTTTATCAGCGGCAAGATACCCTCGTAAAACTTTGGGTCTCTTGACGTGATCTTCACAGCTTCCGTGGACCTGAATTTCGAAGGGGGCTTCGTGAGCTCTTTTTTCTCGCCTTGGGTCTTTCTTCCTGAAACCCGTTTCTTTCTTTTTTTAACAACCTTAAAGTCATCCTCAATGTCCGCTCCGTCTTTCAAGACGGTATCGGCATACGTCTTACTAGGACTACTTGAGGACGCCCTTTTTGCTTCAACTAGCGACTCAGGATTAAGCTGTGGAGCATCCTTTCGCTTAATCCTCTTTTCACTTTGAGTCGCTCGTTGTGGACTCATATCCGGGCTATTATTATTATTATTATTATTATTATTATTATTTTTTGCTTAGGGACTTTTGGGAAATCTGCCTATAGATACCTTGGATTCTGCACTCCAAGGTTATGTGGGGTTGGAATGATAAAACAAAAGGAAATATAAAAAAAGAAAAATAAATATGGGACATTCCACGTCAACACGGACAGAGCTCTAAACAAAAATTGCTTTAATGGATTTAAACGTTCTAGGGCTTAAAAGATTTCTACGTTCATGTACTTTAAGATGCCGATGGGCGTTTTTTGCAAAATTCAATTTCCGATGCCAATAGAACTGTCAAAAGTCAAAAGGTCCAAAAATCTTAAAATACTTTTAGGAATTAAAAGCAAAAAACGAGGTAAATTATTCTGTAACTCATTCTTTATCAGTTTTTAAGGTTCCCGAATATAAATCTAAAGTTTTTTTTTTAAATCCAAAATGGCGAATTCAATATGGCGGACAAAATTCAAATTTGATCAGATTCGATTAAAACTTGTTACTCGGGGGTTTTTAGGGTCGCTGATTACGAATCTGAAGTCACTTTTTAAAAATTCAAAATGGCAGATCCAATATGGCGGAAAAAATTTTCAAATTTGATCCGATTTCCTTAAAACGTGTTACTCGGGGGCTTTTGGGGTCGCAGATTATGAATATGAAGTAACTTTGTGTTTGAGACTTCAAATTCATAATCAGATACGCTAAAAACCACCGAGTAACACTTTTTAATAAAATCTGATCAAATTAAAAAATTTTATCCGCCATTTTGAATTTCTACAAAGTAACTTCATATTCATAATCTGCGACCCCAAAAGCCCCCGAGTAACACGTTCTAAGGGAATCGGATCAAATTTGAAGATTTTTTTCTGCCATATTGGATCCGCCATTTTGAATTTTTAAAAAGTGACTTCAGATTCGTAATCAGCGACCCTAAAAACCTCCGAGTAATAAGTTGTAATCGAATCTGATCAAATTTGAATTTTGGCCGCCATATTGAATTCGCCATTTTGGATTTAAAAAAAAAACTTTAGATTTATATTCGGGAACCCTAAAAATTGATAAAGAATGAGTTACAGAATTATTTACCTCGTTTTTTGCTTTTAATTCATAAAAGTATTTTGAGATTTTTTGACCTTTTGACTTTTGACAGTTCTATTGGCATCGGAAATGGAATTTTTCAAAAAACGCCCATCGGCATCTTAAAGTACATAAACGTAGAAATCTTTTAAGCCCTAGAACGTTTAAATCCATCAAAGCAATTTTTGTTTAGAGCTCTGTCTGTGTTGATGTGGAATGTCCCATATATATATTATAGTAAATTTAATAAACTGGCGACCTACTACCAGCCCGACCCACTAAAACCCGTAACCCTTCTTCTGGAGCCCTTTACCCTCCCTCGGAACTGTCGTATGACTTTAGCCATCGAGGGTGGCGCTCCAACTCTGTCGCTAATGCGACAGAGACTTCTTCTTCTCTCTGCGGTTTTCCTGCGTCCATAGTTAAAAATTTAAAAATATTTCAATATAAAAGCGGAATTAACAGCACAACAGTAATAAAAAAATCAAATGTTTAATTAAGTGTAAACAGTCAAAAGATAAAATTGCAAACGGATATATAAAAAAAGAAAAAAAAACGCGTATATAATATTGAAAACATAAAACAAATTAAAAAATGTAGAAGGACAAGTAAATCACAAAATAAATTAATAAGAAAAAACAAACAAACAAATTAAAAGCTGTTTAAATTACGCTTTCTGGCGGCCGTCGAGATCCTTCCTCGACATAACCGAGATTATGAAGTTCTCGACTTGCCGTTAATTCTTCTCTGACTGTGTCATCAGCGATACCATGTTCTCCGGTGTAACTTGACTGTTAACACCTTCGAACATGGCCTGCCTCTCCAAGTCCCATTTCTTGCATGAGAAGAGGGTGTGCTCCGCGTTGTCCTCAGGAAACTGGCAATATGCACACACCTCGTCCTCGCGTAATTTAAAGCGGCACAGGTACGAGTTAAAACACCTGTGACCTGTAAGCGCCTGAGTCAGATAATAGGAGACTTCTCCATGCTTTCGGTTTATCCAGGTGGTGGGTGTTGGAATCAGACGATAGGTCCATCTGCCCTTTTCCTACCCATCCCATCTGTCCTGCCATGTCTCGATAAGTCTGTTTCTCGCGTATTTGCGGATGCGGTCCTTGCTAGGTCTTTCTTCCTTTTGGGTACTCGGGATTATTTCTTCTTTTAAAAAGAAGAAATACTTCCTCCCTTTCCCTTGCCATAAGATCTGCCGGCGGGACACTTGCAAGGACTTGCACAGCACTCGTCGAGACCGTCTTATACGCAGAGACGATACGGGTAATAACACATCTTTGCGCAGACAGCATATTATCGCAAATGGTTTTGCTTCTTGTTTTAAGTGAGGGAGCCCACGCTGCTGCTGCGTAAAACAGCTTAGCATGGGCAACACTAACCACCAGTCTCCTTTTCCTTTCACGTGGTCCGCGAACGTTTGGCATAAGTCGTGCCAAGTCTGACGCACACTTGATCGCCTTATTCAAGGCCGTCGCTATATGGTAATGGAAGTTTAACCTTCCATCAAGCTCCACTCCTAAATACTTAATATGTTTACTCCACTTGACCTCGAATTCGTCTATCACAATTCGTGGGAAACTATAACCACATCTGTCTGCTCTTATAATCCTTCTGACCCAATCGGGATTGTCCAGGCCGGGGGTCTTTTGCCTCGTTCTTAATTTCTTAGTAACGATTTTAAAAGCCAAACCCCATGGGTCCTTCTCGACATCATCAATTAGGTCTTTCCAGCAACGGCGTTGTGACGCTCGAATCTCTTTTTTCAGGCTTTTCTTGGCCTCCTTAAATACTTCCTTTAGCAAAGGATCTCCCTTAGAACGGGTATAATTCCTTCTAGCTTCAAAGTACGCTTTCCGCAAGGAGGCCAGCGCATCAGACCACCAGTGCACCGAGCTTTTCCGTGAAGGGGTTCGCTTACGACGCGGCATAGATGCATCGCAAGCTGTGGTGATGACTTTCCTTACCGCTCGCACCTCTGCATCCAGGGTATTCGGCCTCTTCACCCATCCCGATTCCTTAATAAGGCGGGCTTCTTCTAGGGAACGGACAAATTTCTCCTTATCGATTTTCTTCACATTCCATATAGGGCACTTTCGACACGGAACTTCCTCTCTTTTGCCTCCTTCTGTGTCTCCCACTGAGACCGAAAACTCGATATACTGATGGTCACTTGCGGTATACTCCTCAGAGACTCGCCAGTCGCTTATGCGTTTGAATAAGGGAGTTGATGCTATCGTAAGATCAATGATGGATCCGATTGCACCCCTCCTGAACGTCCAAGCTCCTCCCCGGTTCACAGTAATTAAACTGTTTCTGGAGACCATTTCTCCGATCACTTTGCCTCTTTTATCGAACCTTGACTCGCCCCACTCCGGCGACTTAGCATTAAAATCGCCAGTGACAAGTACGTCAAAAGGGCCTGTGCCTCTCTGCACGTGTGCAGGTTGACCTGCAGAAGTTTTAAGGATTTGCCTTTTTAAGTCTCTGCAACTCCTCTCTGTAAACCGGACAAGAACCTTTTCCGGCGACATGAAGTACGTCTGTCTTAGCCAAGTCAGAGCACGTCAAACACTTAGGCTGTTTGACAGAGCAATTCTTTGCGATATGACCCTCACCGCCGCATCTCCGACAGCTTTTAGTTCTGTCGGGGCCCTTGCAATTTCGAGTCACGTGTCCGTAAACAAGACACTTTTGGCATCTTGCTACCTCTAAATGCTTTCTGACTGCAGCATTTATCCATCCTACTTTTATTTTGCCCACTTTTAGCATAGAATCGCTCTCTGCTTCAGTCAGGCGGACCAACGCCACTTTTGTGCCACTAAAACGTGGCAAAAGTCTGCACTCTATGTCCAGGTCAGGCTTTTCCAGCTTTGTCCTGACGGCAGAAACAACGTCTTCACTTGTCGCTGTTTCGTCAAGTCCTTTTATCTCGAGAGTTCTTTTATTCACAAGAGGCATAACCTCGGCTTTAGTTTTTAAAACTGAAGTAAGAGCTCCTGCAAATTTCAAGATCTCTTCTCCTTTTTTTACCACGATCAGGGCCTCCTGATTAAAAGTTCTCCTGATCTGAAGGACATCATTTCCAGATTCTTCTGGTTTTACGGCTGCAAACGCCTTTTTTAGGATTTCGTTGTAAGCCTATGGGTCTTTTACTATTCTTAACATTAGTTAGGGAAAAAGTCAAAATTTTGTCTGTCAATCAGAGAAAAGTCAGAAAAAAACAGAAATAAATTTTTGTGGCACTGTGTAGAATTTTTTTATCACTTGTTAAAAACCAATTATTTTCAATATTTAAAATAAATATTTTCAGCAGTAAAATATCTACAAAACATAAGTACTGAAAATGTATTTTAATAGTTTTCTAGATTATATATCTGATGTTTTATATAGGAACACTCCATTATAAATTAGAAGAAATTATGGGACGTTTCACGTCAACCGGCCCAGAGCTCTGCCCAAAATTCAAAGCAACTAAAATAAACAAAAAAAAGTGCAAAATACTCGTAAACTAATGCCCTTTCAATTGCAAAGTGGCAAAATTCAAAATTCAAGATGGCGTCATTACTGTGTCACCTTAAAGACACTAAATTCCAAAATAATCAAATATATTTATCAATTACTTTTAAAATATAATACGAAAATGATAAGTCACATCATATTTTAATGTTTTTGGGGTCGCTGATTACGAATCTGAAGTCAGTTTTTCAAAATTCAAAATGGCGGATCCAATATGGCGGACATTAAAAAAAATTTTTTTTGATTCGCTTAAAACTTGTCACTTGGGGGTTTTCGGGGTCGCTGATAACGAATCCGATGTCAGTTTTTTAAAATTCAAAATGGCGGATCCAATATGGCGGACATTTAAAAAAAAAAACTTTGGATTCGCTTGAAACTTGTCACCCAGGGGTTTTTGGGGTCGCTGATTACAAATCTGAAGTCAGTTTTTCAAAATTCAAAATGGCGGATCCAATATGGCGGACATTTTCAAAAAAAAATTTGGATTCGCTTGAAACTTGACACTCGGGGGGTTTTCGGGGTCGCTGATGACGATTCCGATGTCAGTTTTTCAAAATTCAAAATGGCGGATCCAATATAATAAAATGGTGGACTTTAAAAAGGCCGATTGATATAATTTATAAACCATAAGACGTATTTTGTAGCTTTGACGAAGGCTGTTTGTTATAATTTTCAAATTTGTAATAATTTGGTGGCCCTGAAAAGGGCCGATTGAATTAAATTTACAAAATACTTCCCAACCTATGAAATTGTATTTTAATACTGCATAACTGCAATAGGTTGAGGTGCATTTGAATATCTGAATATTTTCAACTGTCTTTCTGGTGTTACAATAAAAGAGTGCGCAGATTGAATTAATAAACTTTTGAAATTTTAGTCGCAATATTGGATCAGCAACTTTAAATTTTGAAAAACTGACATCGGATTCGTCATCAGCGACGGCGAAAACCTCCAAGTGACAAGATTCAAGCGAATACAAATTTTTTTTTAAAAAGTGGCCGGCATATTGAATCCGCCATTTTGAATTTTTAAAAACTGCCATTGGAATCGTCATCAGCGACCCCGAAAACCCCCCGACTGTCAAGTTTCAAGCGAATCCAAATTTTTTTTTTAAAATGTCCGCCATATTGGATCCGCCATTTTGAATTTTGAAAAACTGACTTCAGATTTGTAATCAGCGACCCTAAAAACCCCTGGGTGACAAGTTTCAAGCGAATCCAAAGTTTTTTTTTAAATGTCCGCCATATTGGATCCGCCATTTTGAATTTTAAAAAACTGACATCGGATTCGTGATCAGCGACCCCGAAAACCCCCAAGTGACAAGTTTTAAGCGAATCAAAAAAAATTTTTTTTAATGTCCGCCATATTGGATCCGCCATTTTGAATTTTGAAAAACTGACTTCAGATTCGTAATCAGCGACCCCAAAAACATTAAAATATGATGTGACTTATCATTTTCGTATTATATTTTAAAAGTAATTGATAAATATATTTGATTATTTTGGAATTTAGTGTCTTTAAGGTGACACAGTAATGACGCCATCTTGAATTTTGAATTTTGCCACTTTGCAATTGAAAGGGCATTAGTTTACGAGTATTTTGCACTTTTTTTTGTTTATTTTAGTTGCTTTGAATTTTGGGCAGAGCTCTGGGCCGGTTGACGTGAAACGTCCCTTATGTATTTTCATCTTTGTAATTAAAATTTTTCAAAACCTTGATTATTTAATAATTTTTAAAAAATTTATAAAATATTGTATTACATCGAAAGAAATGTACTAAATTCTATTTATGTAAAAATTGTTTAATTATACACAATTAAAAATTCTATTAGCTATTAAAACTTGATTTATATTTTTAAAAAATTAATTTTTAGAAATTTTTATTACACTTTCTTTAAAATCAATTATTTTCAATATTTTTAAATATTCAGCTTGAACAAAGATTAATTTTTAAATAATTTCAGTTTAAAAATTAAAACAATTCACTTATTACGCTCATGATTAATTATTTTTAATAATTTTTGAAAGAAAAAAATTTATGAATAAATATCGTATTTGGGGTGATTTATTAAATTTATTTTTAACTGAATATTTGTTAGAAAATTGTAGGAAAATTCAATTATTTAAATACAAAATTAAAAGGTTATTGAATAATTGAATGTTTTTTAAAATCAAATTTTCATAAAGTTTTTTACAAATTTTTAAATAATTGAATAATAATTATATTATATGAGAAATTCGATTAAAATGTTTTTTTGAAATAATTGAAGTGGTGCAATATGTTGTTTTATTTACGAAAATAATTAAATTTTTAAAAAGATTTTTATTATTAATGAAAATAATTTAATTATTGCGCAGAGATGTATATAAAAGCAGTAAATAATTGAATTTCCTGCAAAATTTTTATTTTCTATGAAAATAATTAAATTTTTTAGTAAAATTTTATCAAATTGTTTATAAATAATGGAATTCTTTTAAAATGCTGAAATAGTAAATATTAAAAATTATTAAATTGAGAAAAATTTATGAAATAAATTTAAATTTATCTAAAACTTTTATTAAAATTTTTGAAAATAATTAAAATTTAGAGGAGAATTTTGTTATTTGTAGAGAAAATATCATCTTTTACAAAGATCAATGAAATTTTGATAAGAATTTAATAAAATTTTTGATCATAATTTTTTCTTACACAGAATTCCAAAAAAATTATATTATTTAAGAAAATGAATGAATTATAGCGAAGAAAAGAAATAAATAGTTGATTTTATGTGAAAATATTATTATTTATGAAAATAATTGAATGTTTGAGTAGAACTTTATCAAATTTTTTTTAAATAATCTACTTCTTTTAGAAATTTTTTTTAAAATTGTAGATATTTAAAATCATTGAATTGTGATAAATAATTACAAAAAAATTTTAATTTTGACGAGAATATTATTAAAATTTTTGAAACAAACAAATTTCATCAAGACAACAAATTTATCAAGAAGATATTATTTTTTATAAGAATCAATAAAATATTAATGATAATTTGAAAGAATTTTAACGTAATTGAATTTCTACGATGAATTTTATTACTTTTGAAAATAATTGAATTTTTGCAATCATTTTAAACTTTTGCAAAAATTTCATTTTTTAGTGTTTTTAATTAAAATTCTTCTATAAATACATTTTTTATAATTAATTAAATGTATGTTAAACACTTTAACTTACTTTAAAACAATTTGAATTATCAAAATTTTTATAAAATCTACGTATCTACGTAATCTAAATATATCTAAGTAGAATTGTTTGTTAAATAATTTATAAGTAATAATTGTATAATGGTTTTTAAGGCATCAAATTATTTAAAAAGAAATTATCGTTAGAAATAGAAAAATTTTATGGTTTTGTATTAGAATTCATGTTAAATGTACTTTAAATAAATAAATAATTTAAAAGTTTATGAGGCACACAAAAGAGGCACGAAAATTTAAAATTTTCTTATGAATTCTAAAAAATTAATTTTTTCAAGTATTTTCATAAATATCCTTGACTTCTCTGATCAGTGGCAACCCTGTTCTAATAATTACTTTTTCAAAAAATATTTTAATATAATTTTTATGCTGCTTTTTAGCTATTTCATTTTTAAATTTTCAATTGACAATTTTATTTTATTTTTGAGAATTTTTTTTTAAAGCACTTACGTTGTTCTCATTTTTATTATATAATTGCCGATTGATGTTCGATGGCGGCCTCGGTTTTTCCTCTTTTACCTCCTCCTCCTCCTCATTAATTGGCGGTGACAGCGTATTTTCTTGCGGCACATTTTCCTTCTGCAGCCGTTTCCTCTGCTCCTCAATTTGCAGTTGCTGTTGCTCAGTTTGCTGCCTCAGCAGTTTCAGTTGTTCCTGCAACTGCTGATTTTGCATGTATTGTTGCTGCACCTGTTGTTGCTGCTCAATTTGCTGCCTCTGCTGCAGTATTTGTTGCTGCATCTGCTGCAATTGTGGCGGAAATTAATGCTGCGCATTTTGTAGTTGTTGTTGTTCTCTTTGTTGTTGTTCTCGCTGTTGTTGTTCTCGTTGTTGTTGTTCTCGTTGTTGTTGTTCTCGCTGTTGTTGTTCTCGCTGTTGTTGTTGTTGTTGTTGTTGTTGTTGTTGTTGTTGTTGTTGTTGTTGTTGTTGTTGTTGTTGTTGTTGTTGTTGTTGTTGTTGTTGTTGTTGTTGTTGATCAGTCGGATTTGGGCCAAGACTCTAAAATAAAAAATTACAATTACATACACTAATTGTCAGAAATGTAAAAAGAATATTTTTATTGTACTTACTCCCTTTGAATTTCTTCCTCCTGCACTTCTGACCATTTCTGAAATGAAATATAATAATAATTGAGAATAAAATTTATTAAAATTAAGAATAATCAAATATTTCTTTATTTTTCAAAGTTAATTCAAATTTGTAAAAAATTAAATTTCTAACATTCCATTTATTACTATTAAAATAAATTATTAAAAAATATGTGTAACCAAATATAATGAAAATAATTTATTTTTAAACAATTCACAGTGGGCCAGCCTACCCCAGAAAGTGGCCAAAATGGGTAGTTCCCAGAATGTCAGGAATTGAAAAGTTTTCATGTCATTAATACTAGATTTTGGGGTCGCTGATTACAAATCCGATATCAGATTTTAAAAATTCAAAATGGCGGATCCAACATGGCGGACATAAAAGTTAGAAATTTATAAATTTTTATAAAACTGGGTGTTTAGGGGTTTTTTTGGGTCGCTGATTACGAATTTGAAATCAGATTTTAAAAATTCAAAATGGCGGATTCAATATGGCGGACATAAAAAGTTAAAAATTGGTGAATTTTTATAAAACCGGGTATTTAGGAGTTTTTTGGGTCGCTGATTACAAATCTTAAGTCAGGTTTTAAATATTTAAAGTAGCACTAAAATGAAAATATTTCATTTCATTTTTCTAAATATAAAGAATGCGCCTGTAGTTAGCCTACAAAAATTGTAGTTTCCAGAGCCTACCACTAGGAGGTTACAGTACGTCTTAGACTCCATTTTTTTTTTAATTTAAATTTTTTTTTGGGGTTTTTTATTTTTTTTATTATTTTTTTAAAAATATTTTTATATGATTTTTGTAGTCTTTTTTAAAATAAATAACTTTTTAAACAAGTATTAAAATAATTAAATAATTACCCATTTAATGAGTATGAATGATTTCAATGATTTCAAAAGATCAAATTTCATCATCTACATCAGATTGTAGATCTTCTTCCTCAGATAACTCTATGTTATTTAAAAGAATGCTCGTTTCAGTAAAATCAATCTCCATATTTTCATCTTCATCACCTTCATTCAGATTACTGGAACTTTCTAAATCTGTAGAATCTACTTCAGGTTCATTTAATAAAAGTCGTACTTCGTTAGGAAAAGGTAGATGGTTTTTTTGTTGAAGTCGCGATTTTAAACGAAAACTAGATAAAAGGGGATCAGAAGTGTCCATAGCCCTATAAAAGATATCCTCGAGATTTGACATTCTGCTGTGTTTTCTGCTATGATGGAGTCTAAAATTTTTATAATCTTTGTTTCTCGCTTCAGAACCTTCTTCTCCAAGCATACCTACAGGCAAGACACTGTTTCTAATTATTTCTCCGCCATGTATTAAAATTTTGTGAACAGTTTGCGACATTGGAAACCATGGATAGACAGAGACATACAGTTTTGCAGTAGCAGTACAAAATTCTTCAAATCGAACTGAATTAATAGGTAAATGACAAGAGATGCAAATTAAAATAACTTTAAATCTTCGAAGCAAATCTTAATCAATACCAAGGCATTCAGACAGGAGTTTAGTATCTTGAAATGCTCTGCGAGCTGTGTTCCCGTCGTTACTGGTTCCACCCTCTGGGCACGGAAACGTCTTCGTTCTAGAAACGTTCCTAAAACGTTTTTAGAACGTTTCATGTCCTCAACATAACGTCTCAAGAACGTTTTATGTTCTAAAAACGTTTTTAAAACATTGGACGTTCTTAAGCCGTTATGTAGCGGACATGAAACGTTCTAAAAACGTTTTAGGAACGTTTCTAGGACAAAGACGTTTCCGTGCCCAGAGGGCACTTCCTCCAGGCTTTGGTTTATCCACTCTGAGTCCCATTTTTTCCCACATAAGTGATTGAACTTCATGTTTTCTTTCTTCTAGCAATTTTTTATTGCTACGCGACGACGTGATGCGCTATATTCAAAAATTCATTTCTCGAAAACAAAAAAAAGGTTTTTTGAAAAACAAGTATTTCATTAGAAAAAAGCTCAGCTTTCATTTAAAAATAAAAGGAAAAAGAAAAAATGGACCCAAAGATGCGAAAAGTAAAAATTTATTTTTATTTTTTCAAAATTTATGTCCAAATAAAAAAATCTTTGAAAATAGACTTTGCCATTCGAAAGCCCATGAAAAAATCTAAAAAAACCCATATTCTAATTTTTTTTAAAATTTGTTCCTCTAATTATAAGAAATAATCAAAGTGGAGCGTGTCACGCATAAGTTCAGAACTTCTACCCCCTCCCCCTCGGACAATTTTTAATAAAATTCAAAAATATTTATCCGACAAATTACTAACCTATAGGGCATTTCATACAAAAAATTTGGGAATAATTGGACAACATTTTTATTTTGGGTGGACTTTTGACGTGATATCCACCATATTATAATTATAAATACATTATTGAATGAAATTTAAAAACAATGCAAAAAATGCCTTTGCCCCACACGCTGGGGCAGCGACGTTTTCGCTTATATTTTTAAAAGAAAGCATTTATAAGCTTTAAAAAAATTAACAAGTGATATTTATTAGTATAATATTTACGAAACATAAGGTTAACAACATATTATTAAAAGAATTAAACTATTTAAATAAAAAATAAAAACTTTTAGTGATTTTAACCTTATATTGTGAATTAATACATAGAAAATTAGAAATTTCAATTGTTTTTAACCGAATAATGTTCAATATTGCCTTTGCCCCACATAACAAACTTTTTTTTTTACTTTAAATTTCAAATATTTAGATACAAAATTAAACTAAAATACCACGCCAGTTGTGTAGAGAAATATTTTATTTATTTACATGTTACGTTTTTAAAAATTAAATACTTAAACTTATGTTTTAAAAAATAAAAGTTTGTTCAGTAAAATTATTATTTTATTTTTGTAAAACAATTTTTCTGTTATATTTCTTAAAATATTTGATATTTTTAGGTTTTTCTTTTCTTAATCAATTGGTCTGATTGCATTGCAACTTTATTTTTAATACCAATTGGAATAGACAGAAAATAAAGGAGATATATTAAAAAACGTCTTTGCCCCGCATAGCGCCTTTGCCCCACTCTCCCCTATCTAGGAAACAACATTTTTTTCAATAAGGAATAATAATACGAAAAGTATTAGCTCCTACGCAGTTTTGAGTAGAACTAAGATGTCGCAACCGATCTGAAAATTTGTTTTTTAAAAAAAAGTTAAATTTAATTAGATAATTAAATAATATTTAATTTATTTATTATATTATAAAAATTATTATTATAACCGACAGATTAGCTCAGTCAAATAAATGCCTCGCTCGGCGGACGCTTAGGACCAAGGGTACTTGGTTCGCGCCCATTAGCCTGGGATTTTTCCGGCACGTGAGATAATCTGAGCAGGAGATTTTAACGTCGAGGACTTGGTTGTGTAATATTCGAGACTTCGAATTTATACATCCAAGACTCGGCGTCGATAAATCGGCTGTACTCAGTTAAGGTTTTCCGTAGTTTTTCTTGACTATGGCTAGAGAGGGCCATGTGAATACGAGTACTTCTAATAAAAGCCGGCTACGGACCGCAAATAGGGGGTATTGGGAATCTGGGAAAAATTGGAGAATATTTAGGGGTTGTCGTATATGTAAAAACCCAAATAGGGTATACATGAAGAACAATAAAAAAAATTATTATTATTATTATATTTTATAAATATAATTAATAAATTAAATTAATTTTATTATATATATGGGCAATTCCACGGGAAATTTTTCTACGACATTTTAGAATCAGTTAAACATATTTTTTTATCGTTCTTGATAGAAAAATATTAAATACGTATTTTTTTATTGTTCCATATTTGCCAAAATTTTCGAGTTATGAATTTTCGAAATTTTTGATTTTTAAAAGTAGTCCCATTTTCAATAGCTTATAACTTTGAAAGTATTGAGTTTGGAAAAAAGTTGTCAAAGGAAGAAAGTTTTGGTTTTTCTTCAACTTTTAAAAGATTTAAAAAAAAAATTTTTTTTTAATTTTTAATAAAAAAAAATTTTTTTTTTTATAAACAAATTAATTTTTTTTAAATTTGGGCGCGATTTTTTTTTATTTTTATTTATTTATACCTACTAATATACAGAAAAATTTCCAAAAAAATTCAAGATGGGCCGACTCATAGTTTTCGTTCTATAAATTTTTTAATTAATTTGTTTATAAAAAAAAAAAAAAAATTTTCTTAAAAATTAAAAAAAAATTTTTTTTTTAAATTACATAAAAGTTAAAGAAAAACCAAGATTTTCTTTTTCTGACAAGTTTTTTTTAAACTCAAAACTTTCAAAGTTACAAGCTTTTAGACTTATAATTCACAGTTTTTGTTCTATAAAAAATTTATGGAACGAAAACTACGAGTCGGCCCATCATGATTCTTTTTGGAAATTTTTCTGTATATTAGTAGGTATAAATAAATAAAAAAAAAATAAAAAAAAATCGCGCCCAAATTTAAAAAAAATTAATTTGTTTATAAAAAAGAAATTTTTTTTTATTAAAAATTAAAAAAAAATTTTTTTTTTTAAATCTTTTAAAAGTTGAAGAAAAACCAAAACTTTCTTCCTTTGACAACTTTTTTCCTAACTCAATACTTTCAAAGTTATAAGCTATTGAAAATAGGTCTACTTTTAAAAATCCAAAATTTCGAAAATTCATAACTCGAAAATTTTGGCAAATATGGAAAAATAAAAAAATACGTATTTAATATTTTTCTATCAAGAACGATAAAAAAATATGTTTAACCGATTCTAAAATGTCGTAGAAAAATTTCCCGTGGAATTGCCCATATATATATAATATAATAAATATATATTAGGGGAGAGTGGGGCAAACCGGACCCCCTAACGGTTTTTTTACTCTTGTGACAAAACGAATCAACCGATTTTATTTTTCGATGACTTGTTTAAAAGATCATTTAATTGCGCAACTTTTCCCAGAGACACCTATACTTCATCTTTTATTGTTTAGTTGCTGTGTTAACTTTAAAAAATTTTGCAAAAGGTCCGGTTCGCCCCACCCCCTGGGGTAAACCGGACCGTTTGGTTTTTTATTTATAATATTACATTTACATAATCTACAATAATAAAAACATAAAGAATCATATAAACAATGGTTGTAGTAATAAAAATAATAATACTGGATTGAATTTTAATTAAATAAATATTTTTTTTAATTAAAAAATAAAAATGTTTGTCATTATCAGAGAAACAATATTAAAGGATCCAATTCTCATTAGAAGACAATTATTTTTCATTGTAAGTAAATATTTTAATGAAAGAAACATTTTATTTAAAAATAATTTTTATGAAACTTTAATTCAATGGAAATATCCTATGGCCGGTTTGTCCTACCGAAAACGGTCCGGTTTGCCCCACAGGCCCATTTTGAGAATAAATGTTTGTCAAAAAGAAACGCTTTGCAAATTCATCAAAGTTTTTGGTGGTAAATATTCTTAAGGTGTGTACCTTCAAAACCTAAGATCTAATATTTAGAAACATTACTTTTAAAAGAAATCAGTTTCCAATAAAATTAGCATTTGCAATGACAATTAATAAAAGTCAAGGTCAAACTTTCGATACGATTGGAATTGATTTACGAAAAGATGTATTTAATCACGGACAATTGTATGTTGCGTTTTCACGAGTTAGATCTTAGCAATCTCTTAAAATTTTTCTAGGAAGTCGGCCAACATCTAATATTGTTAAAAACTATGTATATAAAGAATTGTACAAGTAATAATAAATATGAATATTATTTAATAAAATTTTTAATTATTAAATTTTTGTTATTATTTAGTAAATTTAGTAAATAAAAAAAAACACGCGCGCTCAAGCGCGCGGTTGGTCTCGTATTAAAGATAATGTGTGACATTTTATATCATCTGTATTATTACATATTAAATAAACTTTTTATATATTGTACAACACACTTTCTTAATAAATAATACATAAAACTGAAATAAAATACAAAATAATATAAATTTAAGTAAAATGAATTTTACCTTGTAACACTTATTTAATATGTAGGAGAATAATAATGTTTTATTATAAATTAAAAAATAATTCTGACTTTTTTCCCTTCAGATATATTGAATAGAACAGTTAAATTTTTAACAAGGCTAAAGGTAATTAAGAAAATAGTTTTATGCTTATAGCATATAAAATAATGAAGTAAAATATAAAAACAAACCGAAATTTGACTGCTCCTGACTAACTTTGCAAATCACACAAGTTTTTAGCGACTGCTTAATTTAGCTTTAATGAGTAAGTTATTTACGGATATAGAAAAAGCAACTTTAATTAAATTTTTCGAAAAAATTTCATTATTTTCAAATATTTCTATAAAATTCTTCATAACAATTTAATTATTTCTTAAAATTTTAATAAATTTTTCGAAACATTTTTTTAATTATTCTTATAAATAGTAAAACCCTTGTAAACAATTCAATTATTTTTTTAAATAATAAAATCTTTACAAAAATTCAATGACTTTCAAAACAATTTTAATTGAATTCTTCAGATACGGATAAATTCAAATGTTTTTAAATATTTCCATAAATTTCAATTAAGTCCTAAAATTTTTATAAATTCTACGAAAGAATTCAACTATTTTTATAAATATAGTAAAATTCTTTGCAAGAATTTAATTATTTTTAATTCACTTTTAATAAAATTCAATTGCTTTAAAATCTTCAATTAAAATTATTAAAGACACTTTATTAGTTTAAAAAAAATTCAAAGAAATTCTTTGCGAGAATTCAGTTATTTTCCTAAATAATAAAATTCTTTGGAGAAATTCTATTATCATTAAATTTTTTAATAAAATTATTTGCAACAATTCGATGATTTTTAATATACATTAATTTTAAAATTGAAAATATTTGAAAAGAAAAATTATAAAAAATTAAAGAAACAAAAAGTAAACAACATCTAACTTCAAAGTGCGAATAGATTACCGGAACTTGTACTTATTTTATAACTAATTCAAAATTGTAATGACAAATAGAACAAAATTAGAAAATTGTTAAACAACTGTGATTAAGAAATAGAAAATTTATTTATTTTGCATTATTTTTGTTTATGAATCATAATTTTTTAAACAAAATTATTATTTTGTTTTTAGAAAAAAAAGAAAAATATTTGCAAAATTTTTTTTTTTTTAATCTTATTTTTGGAACAGGATTTTACACAGGAATTAAGACATTTGAAAATTTCAAATTCAAACCTTTTTTAAATTAAACAACATATAAAAGTATTGTTATAAATAAAACATGAAGATATTGATTGCTCCGAGTCGAAGACTTGGAGTGATCGATTTTTTCATGTTTTTTAATAATAATTAAAGATGACCGAGAGATAAAGTCATTATTTTATATTATAAGAATATTGTTACTGTAACTTCATCAAAATTATTTTCATCATTTTAATTCAATTATTATTTTCTAGAATTTTAAATAATTTTTTTTGAAAATAATTGATTTCCTTAAAAAATATTTCTCCAAAATTGAATTTCTTTAGTGTTTTCTACCAAAATTTAAATTAGAATATTTTTAAACTTTATGAATTTTAAAATTATGAATTTTATTTTAACCCTCAGGGTACTGACTATAAAAATGTAACGTTCCGTACTGACATGGGTTAGCGTAACCCAGCAACTTTGATCGCCTGTATCTTGGGCTGTAATTGATGAATTTAAACTCTTTTTTTTGTAATCTGTTTAAAATTTCCCCAGGAATATGCCGGATTTGTCGGATTAGTGATATTTTTTTATTTATAAAAGTTATTGTTAAAAATACAAATGGTTTTCAAAAAATTTTCATGAAAAAAAATATTTTTTTCAAAAGCACGTATTTTTATGAAAAAAAAGATAAAATCATTTTATATAGGTGTTTTGGAAAGGTGAAAAGTTGGTCTTTAAGATAGCGTTAGCCGTTTTTTAATTGATCTTAAAAAGTATATTTTTTTTTAGATTTGAAAATGCTCTATTTTTGACATGTAAAAAAAAGTCAAACGATAAATTCATTAAAAATATCGCGAAAATTTACAAACCCAAATTCACAAAATTTACAAAATCCTTCCGCTTTACACTTTATGAACTTTTAAATGTAATTTATGAATAATTTTCAATTAATTTAATGAGATTTCACAATTCACAAAAACATGGATTTTATAACATAGCGTACTGACTGGGTGTAATTCACCCGAATACAAATTTCAATAATTCGCAGCTTGAACAGCAAGTGCCGAACGGCTCTGCTAAATCAGCTACTTTCGGTTCTAATCTCAAAGTTTTTTCCCCCCCAGGTCCGAGCCGCGTCCATCGATTTGTTTAGAAATGGCGCAACTTTCAAAATTCGCCTGGGTTACGCTAACCCAGTCAGTACCCTGAGGGTTAAAAAGTCAGTAAAAAGTTAGCCAAATTGTTGAAAATAATTGAAATTAGGGCAAGAATTTTTTTGATATTTATGAAAATAACTGAACTTTGGAGAAGAATCTTGTTATTTATAAAGATAATTGGAATTATTACGAATTAATGAATTAATTTTTTTAAAAATAATTGAACGTATGCAATTATTTGTAATTTCTTAAAAATTGAATGTTTTTAGTTTTTTCAACAAAAATTTAAATTAGAAAATTTTTAAATTCTATTATTTTAAAAATTGCTAATTTTATTTAAAAAAATGCATTAAGAAATTAGCCACGCGCTTTAGCGAAAGAATTCTTGCTATTATTCATTCAAATTCCATATAAGTCACCAAAACAATGTTTGACAATTACGAACAACTTATTTTTTGATTTGCGTGTATGAAAAACTTCGTGATTCTTTAAGCCACTCGGATCTACAGAAATAAATTCATTTGTAATATTTACTTCATAAGCTATCAGTTGTGTGTTGTATTCAACTGTTTGTACTTTTTTACAAACGAAAACAATCCCTCTGTTTTTAATTAAAACTCTGTACAGTGCTCCAAATTCTGGCAAGCAGACATCATTCTTGAAACCTATTGCAACTAAGCATTTTTCACTTACATATTTCACACCATTGTAGTTGATCCATTTTGTAGTACGTTACAATGGTTCGTCGGCAAATAAGCTATGAAATGGCAGTGCATGAGTAGGCTCTAGTTTTGTAGGACCCGTTGTAACACTTTTTGTTAACGGTTCAAGGAGTTGAAGCGTTTGCCAATACTGATGTCTCACTGATAATGTCCAAGGCAAGTTTTTGTAGTTCCTCATACCCTGAACTCTACGTTTTGATTGTTGGTGTTTTGCTTCCGCACGCAAACACATGTAAAATCGTAGAGGTCCAAATATTTTTATCCACCTAGGAAAATGCGTTAAAAAGTGCTGCTTTGGGGTAAATGTTGCATCTCTATCTTCATTTCCATACAAAGTCGCATAATCGTTCAGATATTCAGCAATACTGTCACTTAGAAATTCAAGCATTTCATAACTAATGGAATATCCACAAACAATGGATCGAATTTCCAATAGATTTCTGAAGTTGTAGAAGTAGGGGCAATCCGGCTCCACAATATCTCGTAAAATAAATGGAATAATTTAGGCCAACGTTTCCATTTGCATTGCCGTTTGTTTCATACTTCCTCCTGGAATTAAGGGGAAGGCTTGTACTTAGTTTCAGAAAAACCATAATCGAAATTCAGAATGCGCTTATTTAAATCTTCCAGACTTATTTTGTGTAAAATAACTTTTTGCGCAAAATTTTGAAGGGTTCTTTGTAAAATTCCGAGATCGATGTCATGAGTGATATCTGGCAATAAGTCTTCTGAACAGTGAAAACCTTGTAGTTCGTTTAAAATTGCCCTTCCATTAATTCCAAATAGTGTACTTAATACTTGCTTCTGATCGCCATCGGCTGCTTCAATTTCATCTACTTGCAAGTCATGATTTTGTGGATTCTGAAGAAGCTCTACATTTTCTTCAAACATTGTTTGAATATCAGGAAGAGGTGCAATGCAGTACCGACAAGGGTGAGTGGTCCTTCCAAAAGACTCTTTAAATCGACCTAAACCGTTTTGTGCTGGATTGTCTCCCTGTGTAGCAAATAACCCTCCTGACATGAACGTATTACCTGGACCATTAATACTTTCTTCGAACTTTTTCATATCGGATACGAAAGGCTTCAATATTTTGTTAATGCCATAACGCTTTAAATCTACGGATCTTGCGATTCCCACTAAGAAATAATACAGTAAGTTCGATTAATAGATTGGGTCAATATCTGTTAGTGAACAATAAATCATCAGCAATTTTTGTTCGCCACTTGCCTTTGAACCCAATCCGTCACACATATCGACCTCTTCTGTATATAATTTGACGTGAAATGATTCATCCTGATGTTTCCAATAATCGTTGTTTCGATATTTATTTGCATCTTCAAAGGAATAAATTATTCCAGGCTTTGAATCGTTATATTTCAAGAGATCTCTAAAAGTATCATTCGCAGCAAAATTTTGTATGATTTTAGTTAACGGAATAATAACCATTTCATCCTTTTTTCTTTTTATTGGTCGATTTTGTCCAGTACTTGCACTACCACATTTGACAAATCGTCTGCCAAGCGTATGTCTGCTTGGCATTAGAACGTTAAACTCCGTTTCCAAATATGCTGCTCGCTTCTTTTTGTTTATCAGATTAAAAATACAATTTGTTGATTCAACTTCATTTTCTACATTAAAATAATTACTTAAATTTATTCCTCCTTCTTGTAAGCTCTGTTTGACTCTATTTAAGGAATCTTCAACATAAACACCAACTACATGTTGAATCTTGTGAAGTATTTCTGTTATTTGATGTTCTGAAATATTGGTGTTCCCTCGTAAATGCAATAGAAAACGTCCTATGGCACGTTTTCTTGTGTCATTAATGTTGCGATCATTTTCTTCTTCATCATCCTTCATTTTCGTCTTCGGCAGATTCTTCGTCATATTCTTCTTCAGATTCTTCAGTCGAACTTGACTCAGAATCAAAATCTTCATCAGTTTCTCTTAAATTGTCTTCATCAGAAATTGCACTTTCATTATCTGACATCATTTCATCTAAATGTCTATTAATATTGACAACATTCCAATTTCTTCTAACATTTGGATTTGCATTGTCAATAATTCTGGGGTGTCGATGGATTCGATGTCTGTGGGACCTTAGTGAATTAGGATTTTGAAAAACTGCTGGACAGTTATTAATTCCACACCTTCTGCCCTGATTTCTCTCAACTTCATGAAAATTTTGCAAATGTTCCTGTATTTTTGGTAGCAAATTAAATTGCTGGTTACAAAAACAACACGTATAACCGGGAACTTCCATTACAGATATGGTTTTTATTTAAAATGTAAATTGGTAAATCTAAAACAAAAAACCGGACAAGTGCGAGTAGAACTCGTACTAAAACCGAGAGTTCCGTACCTTCGTTTAAAACTTCTACTTTTTTGCTGAAAAAAATATAAAGATCAACTTCAATATTTTTCGATGTATTTTTTCTGTAATCTACAGGTGAAAATAAATAAATAACTAATTTTCATCTCTTCAGATAAAAAACTTTTGGCGCTAGGGTAAAAAACACGCTTTTTTGACGAAATTTTTAAAAAATTTTAGTTTTTCGCAAAAAAATATGAAGATGAACTCCAATAATTTTTTCTGTATGTTTGTTGAAATCTACACGAAAAAATAAATAAAAATGTATAACGCCAGTCCACTAGACTAAGAATTGAGAAAACTAGCATAGGCACTAGGGCGCTAGGGTAAAAAACACGCATTTTTGACGAAATTTTTAAAAACTTTGAGTTTCTCGCTAAAAAAATATGAAGATAAAATCCAATCATGTTCGGTGTTTTTTTTCCTGAAATCTACACATGAAAATACATAATATAAGCAAAACTGTAGTTCAATAGGCCAAGAATTGTGAAAACCAAGGGGAGGGTACACACTTTTTTTTCCAAAACGAAAAAAATTTTTAGTTTCTCGCAAAAAAAAATATGAAGATGAACTCTGATAATTTTTTCTGTATGTTTGTTAAAAATCTACACGAAAAAATAAATAATAATGTATAACGCCTGTCCACTAGACTAAGAATTAAGAGAACTAGCACAGGTATAATTATTATCGAAAATTGAAAAAAAAAATTTAGGTTTTCGCTCAAAACGCAATGAAGATCAATTCTAATCATTTCCACTATATTTTTCCTGTAATCTACACGTGAAAATACAAAAGTGTACCAATTTTCATCTCTCTAGGTAAAAAACTGTGAGCGCTAGAGTGAAATACACGCTTTTTTGACGAAATTTTTAAAAACTTTGAGTTTTTCGCTGAAAAAAATATGAAGATCAAATCCAATCATGTTCGCTATACTTTTCCTGAAATCTACACACGAAAATACATAAAATAAGCAAAACTGCAGTCAAATAGGCAAAGAATTTTGAAAACCAAGGGGGGGTACACACTTTTTTTTTTAAACGAAAATTTTTTTTAGTTTTTTGCAAAAAAAAATAAGAAGATGAATTCCAATAATTTTTTCTGTATGTTTGTTGGAATCTGCACGAAAAAGCAAATAAAAATGTATAACGCCAGTCCTCTAGATTAAGAATTGAGAGAACCAGCAAGGGTTAAAGTATTTTCGAGCTTGCAAAAAGAGATTTTAGTTTTTCGATGAAAACACCATGAAAATAAATTCTAATCACTTCCGCTATATTTTTCCTGTAATCTATGCGTAAAAACGAATAAGTATGCCAATTTTCAGCTTTCCAGTTAAAAAAATGTAGGCGCCAGGGGGGGGGGTACATGGATTTTTTTCGAAATTTTCAAAATTTTTGACTTTTTCGATAAAAACAGAATGAAGATGAATACTAAATGTGTTCGCTATATTTTTCCTTTAATCCATTTTTGAAAATACATATGCATACCAATTTTCAACTTACTAGGTAAAAAACTGTGAGTGCTAGGGGGGGGTACATGCCTTTTTTTGCGAAAAATGGCCAAAATTTGATGTTTTTTGTCGAAAACTCTATGAAGATCAATCCCAATAACGTTCGCTATATTTTTCCTGTAATCTACGCGTGAAAATACATACGTGTACCAATTTTTAGCTCTCTAGGTGTAAAACTGTGAGTTCTAGAGGGGGGGTACATGGTCATTTTTGTAACCGTTCCAATAGGGTTCCTACCGGGTACGGAACCCTAAAAAAGGATTTAAATTCATTTTTTAAAAATTTTATTTCAATATATTATTATCTAAAACTTCACTAAAGTGAATTTTAAAAAATGCACCATTTTAAAAATATATGTGATAGTATAGTTCAATCCTTTTTAAATATTATATATAATTTCATAAAGGATATTACAAATATTTGTTTTGACCAATCTTGAGTAAGTTTTATTGTACTTTACCTCATCAGCGAAATGGTTAAGTCAATCACTTTTTATTTTAAGCCAAGTCTAAATGTAAATCACACTATTATTATGTCCATATTTATTTCGAATATTATATCTCATGTTATTTTATTGGTGAAAGCATAACTTCTACTTTTCCAATATGCATTACAATTATACAGTTATGGAGAGCAGACACAAACTCTTAATTTGAAAATAGTACTTTCTATCTGTACAGTTATTTATTTAAATTATTTTTGTCAAATGTAACTAACAATTGTATTGCTATTTACTTCAATACTTAGAGGTTAGGGGTTTAGTTTGTTTACAAATTTGACATAAGGCCTAACCACAGTGCAAATCGTAATGGCGCACACACACCACCTTTGGTTGCTGCCTGCAGGTGATAATGGTAACACGTAAGAGTAAAGGTACCGTCCCATGATGGCGTAAAGCGTAAACCATGTGAGTGAGTGAGAACGTGATATCTGTTCATCTCTTTCTATCGCACGATTTCTGGTTTTCGCCGACGCTTTTACGCCGTCATGGGACTGTTTCTTAAAAGTACCGTCCCATATCGGCGTAAAAACGTCAAAGCGTCGGCGTTGAAAATGTGAGTCAGCGAGACAGTGATATAAGGTTTTTGCTTTCACTCTCATATATTTACGTTTTGATGCCGACGCTTTGACGTTTTCACGCCAACATGGGACTGACCCTTAAGGCTGGAGTCCCATGACAGCGTTTTGCGTTGCGTTTTGTAACTAGGCCATGAGTGCAAATATAGCAAACATAAATCACCGCGAACGCAATGCATGGGTTAGAAAAGGTCAGAGATATATTTGTGTCCTTTTCTAACTCCTGCTTCAAGGTACCGTCCCATGACGGCGTAAAAGCGTCGACGTAAAGCAGAAATCGTGCGATAGAAAGAGATGGACAGATATTACGTTCTCACTCACTCACATGGTTTACGCTTTACGCCGACGCTTTCACGCCATCATGGGACGGTACCTTTACATTCGCGAAGGATGTTCGCGAAGCAGTTGTGCGTTGGCCTTTAACCGATTGTCAGTATGTTAAGGCCTTGTGACTTTTACGAAGATATATTATGATTCGGCCTATATTTGAAGGAAAATATAGAACAATTTAGAAAAGTGCCTCACTCTTGGACATAACCAACCAACTAGTTAAATAAATAAATAGTTAAAAGTGAAATAAGTGAAATTCTTTATATAACAAATGCAACAGTCTGGTTCTTTTGTAAGTATCATCATATTACAATCACATTATACTAAAAGTTCTACGTAAATAGTATTGATATTATTTTCTGAAGAAATACTGATAAAAGAGAAGAAATTCTCGAGAAAATATGAATTATTGATACTTTGGTGTTTTTAGGTAAACATTTTGAATTAAGTCGTACGTAATAGAATCTGTAGTGACAAGTTTATTTTAATCGAGATTTAAACAGTTAAACTATGTCAAACATTGACTGTCGAGGTGTGAAACGGGGAAGATGCTCATGCGAGCATTGCACAGAATTTTTGTCAACTTCTTTAAAAATTGAATGCGCTTATTGTAGCTGTATACCCGTGAAGCATTCAGTATTAAGTATATATTTTGTAACAATATTTATTTACATCTTTCTAAATTATCTTTTTAAACATGTTTAAAATGTTTTTGACTTAGATGAAGAGAACTTGGTTTTACACTTTGATGGCGTAAATCAAAATGGTCAAAATATTCAATCTGGAAATAATCGTGATTTTCAGCCAGAAAATAATCTACTTGTTAATCCCGAACACGAAACTTCTGCAGCTATTAATGACGAAAATGAAAATCGTGAAGATTTTGATGCCGAAAATGAAAATGATGAAGAGATGAACCGCAATCAATATGATAATCTGCCGGAGGAAGATTTAATCGAAATGGTATAATTATTAATTTTATATGAAGTACAAAAATTTTAATGCTTTTAAATGTTTACTATATTTATTTATGATAAACAGTTATTTATCTCTGTTAAATTTATGTCAACATTCTTAAAACAGGTTAAGATGCAGGATTTAATACCGTCTACTTTTAATGAACACTTTCATTCGGACATCACAACTGAACTATTTAAGGAGAAAGAGTTGAAGAAAAATGATTTCTGTGAAATAGTCAGGTTAATTGCAAACAAATTAGTAGAGGCTGGCAAAACCAATCCAACATACATATTGTTAGCTTTAATTGTCGCTACTCAAAGATTTCCTGGACTTAGAGGGAATAACACAGAAGTGATTCATGTTTGTATACAAAAATATTTATCTTGTTGTTAGCTGATCATATTATGTACCCAAACGCATTTATGCTGTCCTTCTGGTCTGGCGGAATTTTAAAAGCAGTCATTTCTGTCAAAATGTTATTAGTTCATAACATATGAATGAAAATTTGCACGTCACGAGTTAAGCATATTTGATACAAATGATACTAATTTCCCAAATTCCGTCAATCCGGAAGAACAGCACATATGTTTTTTAGTATATATATTTTAATTTTTGTGTAGTGTGTAAAAGGTGAAAGTGCTGTCTTATGTCAGCGTAAAGCGTCGTTGGGATTTAAAAACTATGAGACTAACGAAGAAAGGGAAGTCGATTACCTCTTTCATTCACACGATTTGCGATAACGCTTTTACCTCAACATAAGATAGGCACCTTAAGTGCTGGTAGTGCTAATAAAAACGATGCAATTATTACATTGATTTTTAATGTAAAAATTGAAAAGACTTTAATCTTTTTTTATATTTTGGTAAAGTTATTTCTGGGTACAATTGAAATGACAGTATTATTTTTCTAACCGTTATAAGTATAAACATAACATGTTTACATTACAATTTTAGAGAAGAATGCAAATTCGTCTTGCACAGTTTTTAAAAAATAAGGTACAGAGAGCAAAAGCAGGTAGTTCTAAAGAAAGTGAGAAGGAATATCGTGCCATTTCCGAAAACGAATTATTAGAAACAGATGTACAATTGCTGTTAGAGGAATCACAAAAGTCGAAAGTGGATATAAATAGAGTAAAAAATCTTCTGACTGCAACAAGAAGCGAAAGCCAAAAAGATGCAAAATCGCTTCCAGCAGAAAAACTGCTTGAAAAATACCCTATTTTGCAGGGTACTAACTTTGTAAGTATATAGGCCAAATTTTGGCCACATAACTTTTTATCCTTTTTTTATAGTTTTTCTTTTAATTAGTTGTTTATTACTCTACTTTATAACAATATTTTCATATTTTTTAGTTTAGATTATTACTTTGGTGTAAATATATTCCTTATAACAACAGTTTTAGTTGCATAAAAAATGACGAACAGTACTTTAAATTTGTTTATTTAATGTTTACTATAGTTATGATTTGTTAAAATTATTAGAGTTTTCGAAAGTTTCGAATGAATACGTTAAAATCATGAAGTATCAATTAAAAAAAGCATTTAGACAAAACAAATTTTTTATAATGCAAAATATAAATTGTAATTTAAATATACTCATCCCAATAGATCCGATTTTGTAAATAAATTTACTATCATTTTTAATGTAAACTTAAAAGATTGAATTGTTAATTTAAAAGTAAATTTATTCCTATTTTAAAAGATATCCTTTTTTATTATATTCAATACCTACTTATATTTGGTATTTCATACTATAGTGATTATTTTTATTTTGTGCAGCTTCTATGGGAATTTGGGGAATTGGTAGGAATGTCTACCAACTCAATGAAAAAAAACTTAGCAATATGTATACCAAAATTAGTGTCAATATTACCGGATGAGGACGTTACAGAAAGAGTTGATCTTTTTTTTCTAGAAAAGGTGGATTCATTTTTTCCAAACAAAAAGACAAAAAAAGGTTCTCAGGCAAGACGCAAACTTGTCACAATTTTGGAGGTAATTATTTTAAAGTATTAATATTATTTATGAGATGCTAAACGGCACTACACTGTTATGAGCATATACGTTTAATTTAAAGGAAAATTTTTCTGAACAATCTTAAAAAGTTTTCAGTGGTTTTGAGAAATAAAGTTAGATATTTTTAAATATATTTTCTAAACGTAGTTTGGATGAGTAAAATAATTTTAATATTGTTTACCTTATTTCATTTTTAAGTATTGTTTAATTTTTTTTAGTGTTCCTTACCAATAATTTTAAAACATATTTTTTAATTTATCCAATTTGTTTTATTGAATATTAAACATTTTTTTAAGGGCACTAATGAAGAAAGTGGCGCAACGGAATCACCGGATGCAAATAGAGCACCATTTTTAATAATCTGTGGTGACTTCACAAAAAATGTCAAATGTTATGTTGACGCGGAACCACTTTTCGTGAAAACGCCATTAAATGCGATTTTATTAGTAATAGCCGCCTATTGGATTTTTGATATCAGCTTTGATAAACATTTTCAGAATCAATTGATTCTTTTAAGCATGGTCATGTTCGGTAATCAGGCTGAAAAAATTCTTGGTGCGCATAAAATCGAATCTATATCCGTAAATAACTTACTCATTAAAGCTAAATTAAGCAGTCGCTAAAAACTTGTCTGATTTGCAAAGTTAGTCAGGAGCAGTCAAATTTCGGTTTGTTTTTATATTTTACTTCATTATTTTATATGCTATAAGCATAAAACTATTTTCTTAATTACCTTTAGCCTTGTTAAAAATTTAACTGTTCTATTCAATATATCTGAAGGGAAAAAAGTCAGAATTATTTTTTAATTTATAATAAAACATTATTATTTTCCTACATATTAAATAAGTGTTACAAGGTAAAATTCATTTTACTTAAATTTACATTATTTTGTATTTTATTTCAGTTTTATGTATTATTGATTAAGAAAGTGTGTTGTACAATATATAAAAAGTTTATTTAATATGTAATAATACAGATGATATAAAATGTCACACATTATCTTTAATAAAAAGTTATTCAATAATAAAATAAAATTGCAAGCAAATTTATTTCGAAACATACGACACAAACATAAAATATTTTTTATTTCAATTAAAAACAATTTTTTTTCATTATTTAATTAAATCTGATAGCATAGTTTGGTTGAGATTTGTTCATAAATAAGCGTAAAGCCGGAAGAAGAATAACAAATAGAGTGTATTCGTAATCGCATTTATAATTGTGTCTGTAGTTTATATATTGAATTTCTTTAATGTAATTCTTTTTTTAACAACATTCGAGATCATTAAAACTACAAGTTCACCGTATCCGACTAAACTGCGTTCCATTATTTAATGTTTTGTTTAATATTTGAAACTATTAAACAATTATTATGATAAAAAGAAAAAACAGAAAAGTATCTTATAATTAAGTAGAAGAAATAAATTTGTAGATAATTTTCATTCATTGAAAGTATTTTTTGCTCTGTTGTTGCATTAAAATAACAATAAATTGTGCTCTGTTTAAAAAATGCTATCAAATACTTTCGATCCACAGTTGACAGTCGTAGACATTCCACATTTACATTTAAATATATGTTGATAAAGTTAGCAATAATAAATATTTATTCACAATGTTGTTTGTACATCAATATTTTAATAAAATTAAAGTCCTGACGTACGAAAATGTCTATTCAGTAAAGAAATATTTTCAACAGTAATATAAGAAATAACAGACGAATTAATTTCATTTCGCTATTGAAATAAAAGGTTGTATTTAACATTTATTTATTTACTGTGTTTTGCCTACATACTCTGTAAAAAGCCGAATAATAAAAAAACATTTATTCACTTTAACACTTGTAGGTTAGGAGATTACTTTGTTTACAAATTAGTCATAAAGGTGCAGTCCACTGCGGTATCGTGAAACGGCAAAAGGTTGAGCCAATAAGAAATTTCTATTAAAATCATATTTCCATTGAATCGGAAGTTACTATTGGCTAAACGTTTTCCGTCTCTCGTTTTCAGGGTGCGGTTACATATAAGCAGAAAAAGTAAAACCGAGTGTGTATAAACATTTTATACCTGTCTTTTTCACTTTTGCATTATGCTTTTATTATCCAAAAGTTCGTAATTGTTTTTTTCAATTTTTGGAAAAATTGTTTTATTTGTTTGTAATAGTGTTGTTAATAATTATACGAATTATTAAAAAAATGAAAATTATATTTCATTTACTTGTTCGAAGATATAACTTAAGTAGTACCGCAACTTGTTGTCAGATGACGCCACTGTTCAGAGATAGAAAGAGAAAAACTCACTCCCTCTCTCTCTCTCTCCTTTGTCTATCTCTTACTACCTACTCTCTACCTTTCATTCGTTTTTTGGCGTTAGTGACAGCCACATCACGTTTTCAACGAAATTAAAAGTGTGTGAAGTGTGAAGAAGATGGAAGAACTGGAAGTGGAAGAGCAGAAGCGGAACGTTTATAGGATTTTAAAGAAAGTTCATGCTATACAGCATGAGGAGACAAAGTCTCCGAATAATAAGGAAGTAAGCTCAAATATGTACGTGTAAGTAATTTAAACATGAAAGCATTGCTTTTCCCAACATGGCTAAGCTTCAATCCCGAATTGCTGCCAATAGCCGAGAGGGATTTCTAATCCTTAATCATGAGTTGAGGACGGAAAATAATAAAATGCAATTAACGACAAATGTTTCGTTAAATCTAAGAGCGCTACTTCAGTCAATTCTTCAAATACATTGTAAGGGAAAAGTCTGAAATTGTTTCAGCTGATAGTTTTTCAAACAAAATTGAATATATTTAATATGAATCTGACAATCGGCTTAGCCAAAAACAATTAAGAAGGAAGAAGAATATTAAAAAAAAGTCTTACAAATACGCAGAAAATTTTAAAATCAAAAACTTTTAAAAGCAAGAACTCAAGCCTTGTACAAAAAGTTTCTGACAAGAAGGTATAATAAGAAAAATATAATTTTAATTATAAGAGAATTGCTATCATACCTCAGCGATTGTAAAAATTTCTGTATCAGAAATATTCGTGACAAAAAAATTAAAAATCTTAAAAAATTAATAAGACGTTCCAGACTCAGCATTGTAGCAGTATCATTGACAATAAATTCCATTACTATAGAATTCTCAGGAAATTGTCGACAAAGACTGTATTCTCAAAAATTATAAGTTATCAAAAAATAAAATAAAAATTTTCAACTATTTTACACTAAAACCGAAGCAAGGAAAGTTTTCATTTCTGGTGATTATAGTATAAAAATAATAAATTATTAAATTCCTTAAATAATGCTCTAATTTGGAAACAAACTGAAAGCCTATTTTGATTCATCTAAGACCATGAAGAAAGTTTTAAAGTTTAAGCCTCAACAAAAGATTGTTATTACATTGGTTATGTCTGTTGTTCTTCGGGGTCAAATATATCTGTTTTCTAGCCCCGTTAACTACGTTTTACCTCTAATCACAGCAGCAAGGATGTTGACATTAAAGGAAACGAATTATTTAAGAATAAGCGGTTTGCCAGTTAGTACATGGATACATAATACTTGAGTTTAAAGAACAGACAATTTTGACCGCAGTTACCCTTTTTATAACCTAAATTAAGATTTTCAATCTTCATTCAATCAATTGCTTTATATAGAAGCCAATCATAAGTATATAAAAAAGAACATACATGTTTCCCTAAACCAGACGTATGGATTCAATTATAAGAAGATTTATTGGTTTATTGATAGATGATATGTAATAATTATTTTATTGTAGACAGAAAATTTAAAGATCTCTTGTTCTGACTATCATCATTAGATTTCATTTTCATGTGTATTACCAAAAAGATCTGGTTAAGAAATAGTTATCAAATTCATACTTTTATTTAGATGACTTTCTAATTATCAAACTTTTAGGAAATAATTGCTAAATAACATTAATCTAACACCAAGCTTTTCTAAGTGCTTTTATTCGGGTTTTATTGTTAATAAGAAGAAGATTAATTTTAAAACTTTCTCAGCAATATCAAAAAATTCAACATAAGTGTCAACTAAATTCCAGTAAGAAAATTATAGCTATCTTGCAAACAGAAAAATAAATAAATAAGGTTACATGAATTAGGAAAGTATTCTTTACTATGTGAATTTAGTAAAACTAAAAAACATTCCTATTCTCAAAACAAACAAAAAAGAAAAAAGTATCTTTTACAAAAGCGTCGTTACAGGACTTAAAAAAAAACTATTAATAAGATCTAGTCATCTTTTATCATGAAATAATTTCAGGTGGTCCTGTCCACTACTGGCCAGATAATCCATAAAGACAAATTGGAAATTAATAATGCTTATAAAAAAAAATAAATAAATAAATAAAATAGAATAAATACATAAAATAAATAAATAAAAAATAAAGTTAAAGAAAACACATAAGCTATTTAGAAGTTAAAGGCAGTTTTTCTTGCGCTTAACTCTCTTGCCTATAAAAGGTATTATTAGGAATAAATAACATAACTACAATAGTGCATATACATAATAATAAAGAAATAAAAAAAAAAATTGAAAATAAAAGAATAAATTAACAAAACTAAGTTAGTAATAGCCTACATTCCGTTTTAATTTTCGACGTTTAAGGCATGTTTAGGTATAATCACATGAGATTTCCAGAATATCGTAACAAGATACAGATCGAGACATCATAGATTTTTCGTTTAGGAATAATATTTTTAAAGAATATGGAAGATAATCTTTACATGAAAATATATTTTAAATATTTTTCTTGCATAAAGTAACCCACAAACGTAAGCTATAGATGCTTTTATTTTTACTAAAAATGTGAATTTTGATATGCTTTACAAATATTTTCTTTAACCTGAAGTATATTCCTTAAAAAAGGTAGTTTCCTTTATGAATATCAATTCTTTGGATTCCAGAGCTTCAGATTTTTAATATCTAAATTATTCGAATTGGAAACATGCTTCTAATTAGATGCTTTTTTCTCATAGGATAATCAAACATTCTTGAAACAACTCTATTTATTTTTTTCTGTTTTCAAAAATTTTATCATTCAGGTCGCATCTTAAAAGAGAACGCGGACCGCGTTCATTATTTTTAATAAACATTAAAGATTCTGCTATGGTATAAAATATACTATGAATCCATCCTTAAACATTCAGTAGAATTTTTACAGGAAAATTAAACAGGATCATTTATCAGCTAATGATACAATAGATTCTAAGAATACTTTATAATAAGCTTTTCACAAAAATGAGCATTTTTAAAGTTTTTATTTCTGCATGAATGACATCTTTAGAGTTTATTAACATTTGGCAGATATCGAGAACCAGCAATTTCAAATAAGGAATTTTTTAGATTACAACCCTTGATACAACAAATTTTATTTTTAATTTAACAGGATTTACAAAAAATAAATCATGTCCAAAAAATACGAGAGGAGTGGAGCACAGTTAAAAAACCCAATGTTAGCTCTAGGATCGACATTAAAGTCCATTCAATAGAATAAATAATAACAGATTAATTAAAATATCCAGACCTACAGAAGGCCAGCTTTAGGTCTTTCTTTCCTTAAAAAAAAAAAAAAAAAAAAGACTCTTTGTACAGCCGAAACGTTGTTACATTATCCAAAATAAAAAAAAAATAAAAAAAAAGAATATAAAGGAAAGTATATAAAATCTTGTTTAACGATTAAAAACATTAAAAAAGATCGGTAGCTAGTCGAAATACTAAATAATTTTTCTTTTGCTTCCTCATAAGAATAGTTTTATTTTCAGTATTATAACTGTCTTAAAAAATGAATGAAAATAAAATATATTAATATAAATACAAATAATAATAATTTGGCGGAATGGTTCATCAGTATTTAAGTTTTTATCATAAAATTAATAAATATAAATACAAATAACAATAATGTGGTGGAATGGTTCATCAGTATTCAAGTTTTCATCACAAAAGCGTTTTATGTATTCTCAAAATGAAAGTTAAAGGTTATCATTGACAAAAAATTGTAAATCGTACAGAATGATTCGTTCTACTCTAAACATCTACATAAGTTATATCTTCGAACAAGTAAATGAAATATAATTTATGATTAAACGAACTTACAAGTGAAGTTCGATCAAAATTATATGAATAACTTGTTCGAAGATATATACTCCCACCCTTTTTCATTACATATATAATAGTAACAATATACATATAAGCTAGAAATATTTGGAAATTTAAAACTAATCCCCCCCTAAAATAAAAATAAATAAATAAGAACAATTTAATAAAATAACAAAAACAAATCAATAAGCAAAATAAATAAAATATATTTATAATTATTATGATTGTATGTAATATGTATTACAATACATATTTATTGCATAAATATATAGATATATCTATATATACATATACATACTATATGTAATAATAATTAATAATTGTTAATTATTATTCGTTAATTAAGCCTTCTCTAAACTAAATGAAAGGTAGAGAGTAGGTAGTAAGAGATAGACAAAGGAGAGAGAGAGAGGGAGTGAGTTTTTCTCTTTCTATCTCTGAACAGTGGCGTCATCTGACAACAAGTTGCGGTACTTCATAAGTTATATCTTTGAACAAGTTATTCATATAATTATGATCGAACTTCACTTGTAAGTTCGTTTAATCATCAATTTTCAAGAGTTGTGATTGTAAGGAGGTCCCACAGTCTGTGCGATTTTCCCATTGAAGCTTAATGTAAAAATTCAATCGATTGTGGGACCCCCTTAAATCTGCTGTGACAAAAACATGAATGGAGGTTAGTATTTCACTTTATAAACAAACAAACTTTTTTTCCTATTCAATTGCTCACTTTTAATCAATTTTTGCTTTTTTCTTTCTTAAAATTCATAATAAAATCAGTTTAAGTACATAAAAAATCAGTGCCGTGAAGAAATTTATTAATAAACTTGTCAGTAACAACATAACAGCCATTGCAAATGTATTTTGATATCAATTTATGTATGAAAAAATTTATATATTAATAAAATTAAATTAATTACTCAAATTTTTTTGTTTTCAACATTAAAAACTTTTTTTAAATTAAATTTTTAGTTTAAATTATTATTGTATTTTTACGTGTAACTACTTTCATTTCTCTCTTCTTTTTTTCTAGTCTTGAACGCATTTCGCTGAAGTATCATTCTAGGAGTATAGTCTGTTGGTCACTAGTCTTTGGAGATTATTTTAGGTTCTCTCTTCTCCTGTCGTTGCCTTCTTCGAAGGATTGTTTGAGTGGTAAGTTAAAATTAATTTACTTTATAATGTTGAAATACATTACTAGATAAAAGCATTAAATTGTTCAATAAGATTATCACAGTTTTCTGGTAGGTATCAAATTAATACAGAAAATCGTATTAACTCATGCAACGTTTTAATTTGATTTAAGGCATCAAATTGATACAAAAATTGAAATTATTTTATAGAAATGAACAGAAAATCGGAATCCTTCGAAGAAGGCAACGACAGGAGAAGAAAGAACCTAAAATAATCTCCAAAGACTAGTGACCAACAGACTATACTCCTAGAATGATACTTCAGCGAAATGCGTTCAAGACTAGAAAAAAAGAAGAGAGAAATGAAAGTAGTTACACGTAAAAATACAATAATAATTTAAACTAAAAATTTAATTTAAAAAAAGTTTTTAATGTTGAAAACAAAAAAATTTGAGTGAATTGTATTTTTTTCAAATTGAGACACATAAATTTTAAATATATATGTGATATGGTCAATGAAAAGGGACCTTACGTGCGAATACAAGTTTTTGAGAAAACAGCAGTTAAAGTTTTACTTAGAAAAACACTTGTAACTTATTTAGAAATTTATATTTTTTAATCAAGTTATACTTATTTTCTTCACCGTGGATAACAGTATGAAAATAAAAAACATACAAGCAATAAAAATTTTTTTTAAATAATTTTTTATATAAATTAATAACAAACTCCCCAAACACAGAAAAAAATCTAAGTTTTCTAAATATCAACATAAATATAAATAAGTGACACACGTTTGTAAGGGTTTTCGAGGCCGCTGATTACGAATGTGATGTTAAATTGACAATTTCACAGCTGACAGCTGTCAACTTCTCTTAAAAATGATCGTTTTTTATAAAAAAGAAAGTAGTAAGGTTTTTGAGGTCGCTGATTATGAATATGATATCAAATTTGAATTTTAACTGTTGACAGTTGTCAAAGAAACTGTCAACTTTTCTAAATAATAAAAAATTATCGTCTTCGTTATTTTAATTTGTATAATAACAAAAAGATAAGTTTTTTCGTATTTTTACACTTGTTTCTTTTAACTTTAAAAAAAATTTTAAATAACTTATAATCATCTTATGACTTTTTGGTTTTTACAGAGCGTTTCAAACTATCCAAATCAATAAAAAAGTAAAAAATAATTTAATTAAAACGTTAGGTCCCTTTTCCTAGACCAGGTCACATATACAAAAATACTACAGGGTTGCCACGCTTTTCCTCATTTCAAATTCCCTGACTTTTCCAGGTTTTCCAGGTTAAAAACGGAATTTTTCCAGGTTTTTAAAACTACATTTATATTTTACCAAACTCCTTGATTCCCAGACAAAACGACTTTTTCCCTATTCTATTACATTTATTTACAAATTTCTTTAATTGTAAAATTACTCGAAAACATCAATAACTTTATTTTTAAATGAACATTTAATCATTATTTTTTTTTACAAAAAATTAAGATTTTAAAAAATTTTAAATTCAATAACATATAAGATAGAGGTGTGCAAAATTCGAATCGAAAGAAAATTCGATTCGAACTTGCCAATTTGAAATTCTAAGGTTCGAATTTCGAATTGCACAACTCGACTCAGTCTACTTTCTATTCAAATCAACCAATTCGAAGTTTTGAATTGCGAATTGCTCGACTCGACTCGATTTTCGAATAAAGTCGGCCAATTCGAAATTAGACTTTCGAATTACTATGCAATGTGCTATGATGTGTATGCAGTATGTTATGTTTCGAATTGGCCGACTTGATTCGAAAATCGAGTCGAGTCGACCAATTCGAAAGTCAAAACTTCGAATTACGAATTAGCCTATTCGAATCGAAAGTTAACCGAGTCGAGTAATTCGAAACTTCGAATTTAGAATTGACTGTTTCGAATCGAATTATCTCCGATTCGAATTTTCTGCTGTCGAGTCGATTAATGTTCAATTCGCCCCGATTAACAGCATGTGACTGTTACAGAAATCAATGTTAATTTTTTCGACCACTTTTCTCTTAAAATATTAAATAAATTAAGCTAGTTTTTTGTAAATAACTCTAAAATATAATAAAGAAGAGCAGTGATGTGCAAAAGTTTTAATAATTCTAAAATAAATTATAAAAAAATACTTTGAAATCGGAAAAGACGAGAAATTGATTAAAAGTGATTTTGAGAACTTATAATTTTAAAGTTATTTTTTAATAAATAATTTTAAAAATATTTAAACTTTTTCACATCACTGCCCTTCTTTATGATATTTTAGAGTTATTCACAAAAAACTAGCTGAATTTATTTAATATTTTAAGAGAAAAGTAGTCGAAAAAATTAACATTGAATTCTGTAACAATCACATGCTGTTAAGGGGGGCGCCTACTTTATCGGGTCAAAAAAATCGATTTTCTAAAAGTTGTCTTAACTGAAAGTACACATATAAGAGAATATGCTCTTAAAATATTACGTCAAAATACAAAGTATTTTTCGAGTTACAGCTTGTAGAACGCAATAAAGCGCGTGGACTGGCGCTTGGCCTGGCGCGATTCCACTCGCGGTCTCTAATGCTTTTCATAATTTGTCGCGCTTATCTACACGTCGTGTAATAACACCTACCATTAAAATTACCATTTATCAGTAAAATGTCTTCTTATCCAAGAGCTACACATAAAAATATAGTCGTTCATCGAGGCCGCGAAACAGCATTTATATATGTTTTTCAATCTTTAAACGCGTTTTTCTCAAAACACTGTTTTTGTAGTTTGCGTACACGATAGACAAACATCTAATCAACCGATTAAGGTCTATTTGGGCTTGTTTTGAAGATAAAGAGTGTCTCTTTTGTGTAAATTAAATTTGTTTTTGATAGAGTTAAATTTAATGCTTTCTTTTAAAGAAAAAATGAGATTTTTTTTGGCAAAAATTAAATTTTTTTTTTAAAAGTCATGTAAAAATTTCAGTTTTTACTTTCTATTAAAATCTTTTAATTCATACAGAAGGCAATAATGTATATTTAAAGAAAAAATTTTGTTTTTCTGTTTTAGATAAGAATTGTGGGCCCTAGGTTGTACGCAATGGGAAAATTTCAGCAGCGAGGCGTTATATATACGGCGTTTATTTTATTATTAAATTCTATTTTCATTTAATGAAAAAATTATATTTCAAAGGTTTAAATATATAAGAAAACATACACTAAATCTCGCATCGATTTATTTAAATGTGTTTGAGAAAAAAATTCCTGAAATGTACGCAGTTTTTTACCTTCTAAAGTAGGCGCCCCCCTTAAATGCACACCTCTAATAAAGAATATATTATTATAAAACATGCAGATATCGATCACTCCGAGTCTTCGACTTGGAGTAATCGCTTTCTTCATGTTTTATAATCATTTAAACTTGAAACTATCATTATTTAATATTATAAAAATATTGTTACTGTAATTTCTTCAAAATTATTTTCATTTCATACTAAAATTATTCTTGAACTAAATTTTTTTTTATAATTTTTGAAAAAATTCTTTAAGAATTTTCCAATCCTTTTGTTTAAAATATACGTAATTTCTATTATCTGACATTCTTCAATTAAATAAATATTAGAAAATAAAAATTTCAAGAATTCTAAAAAATTCAATTAAACTTTTTAAAAAAAATTAATTTTACAGAATTGTTTACCAAAAAGTACGAAAAGTTAAAGTTTTCAAAGATTTTAACTTAAAATCTTTTCAAAATTTAATAATTCCTAAATATTTACGCTATTAGCTTTAAATATTCAATGATAATTTAAAATTTTAACGGAAATTAATTTTTAAATCAATATTTACTAAAAAAATCCACGAGAATTCAATTATTAAAATACAAAAATCAATAATTTATTGAATAATTGAATATTTCGTAAAATTAAACTCTCAGAAAGAATTTTTTCAACAAAATTTTTAAATATTTAATTTCTCTTGACAAATCTTAATAAAATTTTTAAAAATAAGTTCATTTTTCGGAAATTTAATTAAAATTTTAATTTAAAATAATTGAATTCCAGAGAAAAATTTATAAAGATTATTAAAATTTTGACGAGAATGTTTGTAAATTATTGAACTCAATTAAATTTCTGCGAGGAATTATATTAATTTTTGAAAATAATTGAAATCTTGAGACGAATTTTATTGAAATGTCTTTTTAAATAATTAAATTCTTTAATGAAATTTAATTGAAATAGTAGACATTGAAAATAATTAAATTTTGATAATTTTTTGAAATTATTTAAATTTCTACGAAAAAATTTATTAAAATTATTTTGAAAAAAAATTGAATTGTTACAAAGAATTTGATTACAATTTTTGAAAATATTTTAATTTTTTCAAGAAATTTCATTAAAACTTTATAGAAAATAATACTTAAATTCTAATAAATAAATTGTAGCAAAAGTTTTTAAAATAATTGAATTTTTTTGATGAGTTTTAACATTTTAAAGAATAATTTTATTTTTCGAGGAAGTATATTAAAATTGTATTAAAAATAATTAAAAGTCTGTGATGAGTTTCATTATTTACGAAAATAACTGAATTACTGTAAAAAAATGTTATTATTTATGAAAATAATTAAACGTTTGCGTAGAATTTTATTAAAAATTTCTTCTAAGAATTGAATTCTTTTGGACAATCTTATTAAAGTAGTTGATTAATTAAAAATCATTAAATTCAGGAAAGTTTTTTAAAATAATTAAAATTTTGCCATAAATTTTATTGAACTATTTGAAAATAATTGAATTTCTAAGAAGAATTTTACTACTTTTGAAAATAATCAAATTTCTGTAATCATTTGTAATTGCTTCAAAATTCAAATTCTTTTAGTGTTTTTAATTAAAATTCTTCTATAAATCCAATATTTTTAATAATCAATTAAAAATATATATTACAAAATTTAACTAATTTCAGAAGAATTTGAATAATTAGAATTTCTCAAAACTCTACGTTCTTTAAGACGATTTCTAAATTAATTCATTCAAAATTGAAATTTTACAAAATTTCAAATTATAAAACAATGATAATTAACACAATAAAATAAAAAAAATATTTAAAACTATAATAAAAATAATAAATTTAAAATCTATTTTTATGGCAATTTATTGTGGTAACATTGAGTGGTAATTTTATTATTATACAATTTTTTCTTTTACCTACGTTGTGGAATTCACCCTTTTGAAGAAAATTAATTATTAATAAAAAGTTTTGAGAAATAAGAATTCGATTTTTAAAAATATTTTTGTGAATTTTTTAAAAATGGTTTACTTACCTATTAAACAATCCGTCTAAGAAGGCAACGACTGAAGAAAAGGGAACCTACTAACGTTCTTCACAGGAAAACTAAAATGGTTTCCACCTTGTCGTGGTGGCGGGGCTTTGAACTAAAGGACAACCAAACAGCAAGAAAAAATGAATTCAAAAAATTCTGAGAAGGTACCCCATGTGAGCAGGCCGGAAACGGGAAATCTCACCATCGGTCCCAGGACCGATGCTCAAGTGCGCGCGGATTGTGGGGGCGCACAATTTCTTGCAGTGCCACGAGTGATCGTGGAAAGGGTAGATCCACAGAACATCGTGGAAAATAATAAAACGAGGAAAGGAAGCACGTCGAGCCTTCTGAGTGTGTCAAGCTGCAGTAGCGGAAAAACCGTTCATAGCGCTATCCACTCAGAAGTAGACGACGAGGCGATAGAAGAGACTCGCGAGATATGCTTGCGGCTCAGAAAGGAGGAGGCGACTTGTCTCGAAAAAATTGAGTTGGAGGTCGCAAAGATGATAAAATCTTGCGACATTCAGAAGACCGTCAATAGGACGGTAAAGAATGGACTCAAGGTCATCGACGTCCTGCTAAAGGAGGCAAGGGCAAAGCATGCCGCGGCCGATGAGTCGGACTTCGATTTGGCATGCGTTCTGAGCGGTGCGGAATGCAACCGCAAGGACCGTAAGAAAGAGAGAGAGCGTTTCTATAGGCGTAATCTCAAAAGCGTCTTAAGAGATGCTCAGAAACGAAAGAGAGAGGGTGACAGTCCAGAAGAGACTCGAACCAAAACCGATTAGAGGAAGAAGGAGGAAGCTCCTCCAATGGAAACGGAAGTACCAGATTCAAAGATTCCTTAATTGGAAAGAATTGGGTCAAAAAGATCCACAGTTCTAATCCGAGTCGGTGAAGGATTGACGTATGCTGACGTTCTGGGTAAGCTTCGCAAAGAGGTCAACCCAGAGGACAGTCATACGAGAATAGTAGCAGCAAAAGCTACAAACAAGGGGGACCTTCTGATTAAGTTCAGAGGAGACTCCGATAAGGACGCTTTCACCGCTAAGGTCACCAAGGCGGTTGGAAGCATGGGTAAGGTGCAGTCATTGGATCGAAGAGTTACACTCGAGATCCGTGATTTGGATTGCCTTACCCAAGAAGCTGAGGTGCAACAAGTGTTGTCTGAAGCAATGGGTAAGCCAGTAAACAGGAGAGTGACGGTCTTAGGACCCAACCGCCGAGGGATGAAGCTCGCGGTTGTAGTCACCAACCTGGAAGAGGCGAACAGGCTGGAGAAATTGGGACACGTAAAAATTGGTTTTATGTGTTGCCCAATCAAAAGAAGAGTAATGGTCGTCCGGTGTCATCGATGCCTGGGATACGGCCATATTGGAGCCAAATGCCAGAAGGAGGACAGATCGGCTGCTTGCTTTAAGTGCGGTGAGGCCGGTCACAGGTTCTCCAACTGTAAAAACAACTCAAGTTGCTTTTTGTGCAAGGAAAAGATTGGCAATAAGGTGTCAACCACCCATATTGCAGGCAGCGGAGGATGCGGAGTCTTCAGGACGGCCCTTGAGGAGGCGAAGAAGACTCTCGCAAGAACTAAAAGCAAATAAGAAGTATTAAAAGGAGCCAAAAAGCGTGATTTAAACAGCTTTTAATTTGTTTGTTTGTTTTTTATTAATTTATTTTGTGATTTATTTGTCCTTATACATTTTTTTTGTTAAATTTGTTTTGTGTTTTTTATTCGTCTTTAAACAGTTTTATCTTTTCAACATTATATACGTGTTTACTTTTTTTTTCTTTTCTTTTTTATATCTGTTTGCAATTTTATCTTTTGACTTTTTACACTTCTTAAAATATTTGTTTTTTTTTTTATTATTTTTGTGCTGTGAATTCCGCTTGGACTTTGTAATAGTTTTAATCATTTTTTTTAACTACGGACGCAGAAGGACCGCAGAGAAAGGGAGAAGGTCGCATTAGCGACAGAGTTGGAGCGCCACCCTCGAAGGCTAAAGTCTTACGACAGTTCCGAGGGAGGGTAAAGGGCTCCAGAAGAAGGGTTACGGGTTTTAGTGGGTCGGGCTGGCAGTAGGTCGCCAGTTTATTAAATTTACTATTTTATATATTTATTTTTCTTTTTTTATCTCCTTTTGTTTTATCACACCAACCCCACATAACCTTGGAGTGCGGAATCCAAGGCATCTGTAGGCAGATTTCCCAAAAGTCCCAAAGCAAAAAAAAAAAAAAAAAAAAAAAAAAAAGACAAGTGACCGATAGATGAAATTCCTAGAATGATTCTTCAGCGAAATGCGTTCGAGACTAAAAAAAAGAGAGAAATGAAAGTAGTTAAACGTAAAAAAATAATAATAATTAGAATTAGAAATTTAATTTACGGCTTCGCACTCATCTACTAAAACCTACTATTTACTATTTTTAACGTTATGCTACTATTAGGGTACTTTTTTTAGATTTCAGCAACTAAAAGCTACTATTTCTTTTTCTCTTTTTTTTGAATTTCCATTATTACTTTAAATCCGCTTATTATTAGAGATCAAAGAACTATTCATAAAAATTATAATAAAATTTTTTAAAACTGTTCAATTAATTTCCAACAAATACTCGAAATTCAATTATTTTCAATATTTATTATTTACTTGAAATTTCGCAAAAGAATTTAATTATTTAAATGATAAAATTTCCATAGGAATTCAATTATTTTAGAATAAAATTATCGAAAAGACTAATGATTTAACAAATTTTTAAAAAAAATTTTCTCAATAATTCAATTATTTTCGTATAAATAACTATTAATTCATTAGAGAAAATCAATTATTTAATTATTTTAAATTCTCGTCAAGAATTAAATTATCTTTATAAATAGATATTGAAATTCTTCTAAAAAATTAAATTTATTGTCAAAAATTTTATTAAAACTTTTGGGAAAATGTCAATTATATTTAAACAAAATTCTATAAAATTCTTCGCATGAATTCAATTATTTTTATAAATTATTATTGAAATTCTTCTCAGGAATTTAATTATTTTTAAATTTTTAAATAAAATTCTTCTTATGACTTAAATTATTTTAAAAAATTGTTATATAATTTTTTACTATAATAAATTTCAGTAAAATTTTAATTAAATTTCTTTGAAGAAATTAGTTTCTTTAAAAAGTTGTTAATAAAATTCATCATAAAAATTATGTATTAAGAAATAAAAATTTATTTTCAAAAATAATAAAACTAATCGAAGAACATTAATTAATTATAAATTTACAATTTAAAATTAATTAATAGAAAAATTGGATTTGTTTTGAAAATTTTAATAAAATTCTTTGCAAGTATTCCATTATTTTTAATACTACATTTTTACAGGAACTATGTGCGAAAAATAATGCAATTATCCTTAAAAATTTAATTTTAATTTCCCGACGAATTCAATTATTTAAAAAAATATTTTTTTAATTCTTTGAAAGAATTCAATTATGTAATCATAAAAAAATATTAGAATTTTTCACAGGATTTCAATTGTTTTCAAATATTTCAATAAAATTGTTTGAAAGAAATCAGTTATTTTCAATATACAATATCAAGCAAATTTTTTTGAAAAAAATCTATTATTGTTTTCAATTTTAATAAAATTTTTCCAAAAGTATCAATTGTGTCGATGAATAACAAACTTGTTCCCAAAAATAATTTTCTTCTTGGAAATTCAACGTTTTAAAAAAAATTTAATAAAATCGTTCGCAAGAATTTAATTATTATCAAAATTTTAATTATTTTTTGTAAAATTTAATTACTTCAAAAACTTTTCGCAATACAAAGATTTTTAATATCTACCATTTTTCATAACATTTTCAAACAGAATTCAATTATTTAAATTTTTTAGGTAAAAATCTTCCTAAATTTCAATTCTTTTCATGAATAATAAAAATGTCTTAGGAATTCTATTATTAACCCGTCAGCGGTCGCTCTATTTCCCCACCGTTCTTTAGTCGCGTGATAAGAAAAAGTCTCACACTTGGCGCATGCGCTCTTGTTCTTTAATATGCGGTTACATGGTAAATCCAAATTTACTGCTGCAAATATTTCGTCCTTTAACGGCAACAAATTCCGGCGGAATCTCCCTTTTATTTTTGCGCAGTGTCGATACAATAGTTGTCTTACAATTAGTTACCAAATCAATTGCAAGTGGAATGGAAGAAAAATAATTGTCCATAGTTATATTGCGACCAGTATTCAGGATCGGTTCTGAAACACGTTTGACTATTTCATTCACTGCATTGGAAACATTGTAAGGACCATTTTGCTGCTTTCCAGGGTAAATCTCTAAATTTACAGTATAAAATAATCGAGAGTCAACTATTGCCCAAACTTTTATCCCGTATTTTGCCGGTTTGTTTGGCATGTACTGGCGAAAACTACATCGCCCACGGAAAGATTCTAACATTTCGTCAAGTGTTACATTCTGGCCTGGTGTAAAGTGTTTTTTACAATTATTATTAAAGGCCTCAAAAATTTCACGAATAGGAGCTAGTTTGTCCGATTTAATTCTCTCTTCTCGAGTGTGAATATTGTCAAATCTTATAGCATTTAATAATTGGTAAAACCTTTGGAGGCTCATTGCAGCACGAAAATAATCCGGTGCTGTTCCGTCAGTAGTCCACAATTCTTCCAAATTTAAATGATTACTTTTTTTAATTAAGGAAGATTTCGACTATATCAGCAATTAGTGACATCTATTAGACGTCAATTGAACTCTTTGGTTTAGAGTCAGGTGTTATTCTTAAGATAATTATTCCGATATGGTTGTCGGTAAATAATTATATTTTTGAATTTAATTTTTGATCTGATTACTTTTTTTTGTCCCGATTAAATAAAGCAAACCAAAAACGGCTCTGATTTCAATTACACTAGTAGGCCGTACATCTTTTTCCCGTTTGTAATTCCTTCTAATTTTGTCAAGTCGAATATTTGTATATTCAACAATTTTTTCGATCATACTATCAGTGAAAAATAACTGCCAACATTCTAAAATGCTTTTAGCATTCACCCTTCACTCCTGGGAGTTTTGTAATAATATTATGTTTTCTCGTTCTTACATTTTTATTCCCAGGACTGGCTGACCATTTTGTTGTTTTATCTTTTCCAATAAAAAACGTTTCTTTATTGTTATTATCATTGAACTCTTCGTTTTCGGAATCTGATTGTTCTGTGTCCGTGTTATCAAAATTTTCTTCTAATTGGTCAGGAAAATCATCATCGTCAGAATTTTGATCTTCATGATCAAATAAAACCTCTTTTTCAAACCACTTGAAGTTATTATCGTTGTTCGCACTCATATTAAATTTCACAAGTATAACCTAAAAGTGACAAAATATTACTAATTCTAAAATGAGTGCAAATTATTAAGTATGATGTAATAAACCTAATTTATTAATTAGATCTATTAACACTGTAAATTAGTTTATAAACTTACCTTAATTAAAAGAGAATTCACTCATAAATTAAACAATTTAACTGATAATAACAACTGTCACATTATGTTTACATTGACACTGGTCGCCGCTATTTGTCGCCATTAGCAAATCTTCTGTCCTTCTCTCATTTACGAAGACCTCCGAGTACCATCGACAAACGCCGAAGGCAATTTTTCCCAACTTACTTTACTCGCGTGATAAGAAAAAGTCTCAGTTTTTATTGCTCTTCACAATTTATTTTTTTTTTTAATAAACGCTACTATTTAGAAAATTTTACTTATGATTATGTAAAAGTAGAATACTTTCTGGAAAGGTAGAAAAAATTCCGGAATAAATAAAAAATTTTATCATTAGAAATAATTAATTTTAAGATAAGTGTGAGACTTTTTCTCACGGCGCGACCGCTGACGGGTTAAAATTAAAATTTATATCAAATTAGTCGAGAGAAATGAATTTTAAAAAAATTTTTACACAGAAAAAACAAAGTCTGAAATCGTTTACATCTTAAAACCAAAATGATTGAAAAATAGCCTATTTTTAAGCTGAAAACTAGATTAAGTAAATTTTATGACTTAAAATAATACTCTTAAGGCTAAAAATTAGTTAAAAATGTTTCTAATGTAAACGGTTTTAGTCAAAAAGAGACTGAAAGTAAGATATATTTTTTACAGTGTAGTTGAAAGCAACTTTTGAAACTTTTTAAAAATTAATTATCGAGTGCGAAGTCTGTATTTAAGAAAAATAAAAGTCCACACTGTTGAGAAACAAAAAAATTTGACTAGACTGCATTTTCTTTTTTTAATTGTGACGAATCAATTCAAAATATATACAAATATACTACAAAAAGTTTTTAATACATATGTACAGTAAAAATAATAAACACAATAAAACAAAAATAAAATAATTACAACCAAAATGAAAATAATAAATTTAACTATTTTTATGACAATTTATTGTGGTAACATTGAGTAGTAAGTTTATTATAATACAATTTTTTTCTTTTACCTACGTTGTGGAATTGAACTCTATAAAGAAAAATAAATATAAATAAAAAATTCTGAGAAATAAGAATTCGATTTTTAAATATATTATTGTGAAATTTTAAAAATGGTTTACTTACCTATTAAACAATCCGTCGAAGAAGAAAAGACAGAAATAAAGGGAACCTGACAACGTTCTTCACAGGAAAACTAAAATGGTCTCAAAAGACTAGTGACCGACAGACGAAATTTCTAGAATGATTCTTCAGCGAAATGCGTTCGAGACTGAAAAGATAGAGAAAGAGAGAGAGAAATAAAAATAGTTAAACGTAATAAAAACTAAAAATTTAATGTACTAAGAATAAGAATAAAACGAAGTTGAAGTCGACAACGTAGACCAACAAAAAAATTAAATAGACAGTGTAAATATAATTCTCAATAAATATACAACAATGATTATTATTAATACAACAATAAAAAATTTTGTTCTTTGAATATATATTTTTGCATCTAATTGTTGCGGTAACATTTAATTCTATTCTTATTGGACAATTTTCTATTTTATCTACGCTGTGGACTTCAACTTGATAAAGTAAATTAATTTAAATTACTGAAACAATGAAAGAATTTTGAGGAAGATTTTTAAAAACATAATAATGTTTTTTTCGAAAATGATTTACTTACCAATAGATGAATCTCTTGAAGAAAGCAGCGACAGAAGAAGAGGGAACCTGCCAACACTCTACACTGAGAAACTAATATGGTCTCGAAATCCTTCTGATCGAAAGACGAAAATCCTATACAAAGATGCTTTAGAGAAATGCGTCGAGACTGGAAAGAGAACCACCAATCACTGTTAGGCGTTAGGGCCAACAATGCGTGCGCGCGCCTGACTCATGGTAACATATAGGAGTAAGAGAGTCAGAAAATTCAAATTAAATGTTTTTTCTCCCTTACTCTCATTGCGCCTGCCTGCGCAGGCAGGCAGGCTGTAGTTTTGTTTTCAAACGAAAAGGTTGTCAAAATGAAAACAAACATCAGGGCTGTATAGAAAAAATGTCTTTCTTTATTCCTCAAAGCCGGACATTTTTTCTCAACAAAGTCTTATATACTTCTAAACAAATGAACCGATTTAAAAGAATACGTAAGAAATAAAATATTCTTTCATTTAGAATTAGAAGATTTTTCTAAAAAGTTTATTTTTTAAATAATTGTTTTTTAAATTGTTTATTAACAATTTATATTTTTTAATGTTCTGTACTTTTAAAAATTGGAAAAATATCTCAACATACAATTAAAATTCCTTAAAGAAATTTATGAGCGATAATTATATTAAACGTTAATATCGAAATCTCTTGTCTCCGCGTAATAAATTATCATTATAATTTTTAAAATAATTGTCATTCATAATTATTTACAACGAATTTTATTCCTTTTAGTTTCAATTGCATGTTAAGATTTTTTCCAATTTTAAAAAACGCAAAATATTGCCAAAAAATTGTTATTATAAACAATTTATTAAATAATTATTTAAAAATAAGCTTCATTAAAATTTTCTAATTCTAAACGGGAGTATACTAAAAAATACATATTATTTTTTGTGACGAATTCACGAATTCTGACCCACAATTATTATTATTATCGAAATTAATGTATAATAGTTATTTATGATACAAGGGCGTAAAGTTATAATCAACTTTACGCACGAGTGTCATACAACATTTTTTGCAACACTCACCTGCACCCTCCCCTCTAATACAAATATTTAAATAAATAAAAATTTTTTATACATGTATACATACATTACATATGTGGACGTCCGCATGAAAAGGGACCACTTTGTCGGTTCTAGATTCCGAGATATTCGCAATTTACTAATTTTAAAGAAAAATATCGAAATTTTTTTTATCTTTTTTTCTTAATCTACAGGGTCTACCACGTCGATTCATGCAGTTTTTATTAATTTATTGACACTCTAAGTATTTTATTTCGTTGTTAGAAAAAAATGAAAAGGGACCACTTTGTCGGAAATCTGTTATTTTTTCATTGTTTCAAAACGAAGGGAGGGAAAAATTCGAAACCTATTGATTTTCAATCTTAAGGGTGTACTAGACTTAAAACAACTCTTATCTGAATAACTTCCCAGAAGAGCCGGAGAAATTCGCATTACAATTTTTAATTTCGTGTTTTTAAAAATGAAATTTTTAATTTTTTCTAAGATTTTTTATAATAAAGTCGCTTAAAAAATTTGTTTAGGCTACTTTTCTTTTCTTTGCTTGAAATAACTCTAAAAAATAACACCGAACCTTTAAATTCGTTAAATATTCCACTTTATTAATTAATAACCGTATTTTTAGAAAAGGGACCACTTTGTCGGAGATCCATTATTTTGTCATTGTTAAAAAATGAGGGGGGGGGAATTCGAAAACTATTAATTTTCAATCTTAAGGGTGTACTAGACTTAAAACAACTCTTATCTGAATAACTTCCCATATCAGATTTTAAAAATTCAAAATGGCGAATCCAATATGGCGGACGACATTTTCTAAAATTCATCGGATTCACTTGAAACTTTTTACTCGGGGGTTTTCAGGGTCACTGATTACGAATCCGATTTCAAATTTTAAAAATTCAAAATAGCGGATCCAATATAGCGGAGGAAATTTTCAAAAACTCGTCCGATTCATTTAAAACTCCTTACTCGGCGGTTTTCGGGGTCGCTGATTACGAATCTAGCATCAGATTTTTAAAATACAATGTGGCAATTCGAATATGGCTTGCGCCATTTTAAAAAATTTATCAGATTTACTTAAAAGTTGTTACTTGGGATTTATTGATGTCGTAGATTAAAAATGTAATATCGATTTTGAAAATGGCGGATCCAATATAAGAACAAACAAAAAAAATTTTTAAAACAAAATAAATAAAGGAGAGTAAAATCCGACGGCATACCTCCACGTGGTAAACTCGGGAGTCGTAACTAACGTAGTATACTTAACAGCTGACTGCGGGGAAAAATTTTGTATTTATTATCGTTTCAAAGGTTTTTCGTAATTAGCGAAAACACTCTAGTAACGAGTTTCAAATGAATCCAATGGATTTTAGAAAATTTCATTCTCTATATTGGATCCGCTATTTTGAGTTTTCAAAATCTGAAATCGGATTTGTAATCAGCGACCCTGAAAACCCCCAAGTAAAAAGTTTCAAGCGAATCCGATGAATTTTAGAAAATATTGTCCGCCATATTGGATTCGCCATTTTGAATTTTCAAAATCTGATATCGGATTCATAATCAGCGACTTCAATTACAATAGTATGCTCGTTTGCGCAAATTTTAGTTTTCCAAAAAATTGTCGACATTATGAGCCCAATTTATGAGATTTTGGTCTTGACTACGAAGGGGTTAAATACAAAATATGCGCACTAGTGCAATAAATAAAAAAACACACGCAGTAGTTTTTTCTAAACACAAGATATGCGCACTAGTGCAATATCAAATTAAAACATGCGCATTAGAGTATTTCAAAAAGAAAAATTGTGCATGTAAACATTTCAAAGAGAAAATATGCGTAGTTCTAATTTTTGAATTCAACAACTTGCGCACTCTTACAAGGTAAAGAAATAAGATGGGCAATAGATCACTACAAACAAAAAATTAATGAATTAGTGCATAACTCAATTCAACAATGCGCAATGGAGTTTTTTTAAATTATATGCGCAATAATGTAGTAAGCAATGATACTATGCGCAGTAGTATCTCTTAAATACAAAATATGTGCACTAGTGCAATAAAAACATGCGCAGTAGTATTTTCTAAACACAACACATAGGCACTAGTGCAATATTAAATTAAAACATGCGCAGTAATGTATTTTAAAAAGAAAAATTGCGCATGAAATAATTTCAAAGTAAAAATATGCGATGTCCTAACTTTTAAATAGACCACTCTAAACTAAAAATAAATGAATTACTGCATAACAGAATATAACAATGCGCAATAGAGTTTTCTGAAAAAATTACATGCGCAATTATGTTATACGCAATGTACATGGAAAAAAAGTACGTGAAATTTTTATTGACTCAGTACTTGACTTTTGGATACGACACAAAATACTAAAAACAGTCTAGTACTTTTGCATGAGAGTTTCAAAAGCAGTCAATGAAAATTTCTAGTACCTTCCTTGAGAATTTCATTGACTTTAAAAAAAATTGTAAAATAAAAAAAATAATTTCCACTTGTTCACACAGTTTTTCTGAAATTCACTCTTATTTATTTACATATTTAAATAATTAATCACACAAACAAAGAACAATTATTGTATCACTTTTCGACGTTCGTCAACACTTATGAACTAACCTATAACACACACATATATTCGCGTATAACTTAAATATAAACACACACTTAACACTTAAAAGTACATAACGAATTGTTCTTATTTTTTTTTAAATGACTTCAGGCTTACCCAACTGTCAGAATACACACTCTTATATACCAACTTGTTTTTGCGTTTCTACAGAACGACTTTGAGGTTAGGAGTACTTTTAGTACTTTTAGGAGTACTCGCATTTGCCTGGACCACCCGTCTAATGGGGTTTCTCGCCAGTGGAGAGGAAAACTGTAGAAAACCTCTCCGAGTACAACCGGTTTGTCGACAGTCGAATTCTAATGGTGTGTACCGGACAATAATCGACGGTGCACATCATTATACTTCGACGTCAAACCTCCCGCTCAGATTATCTCACGTGCCGGAAAAATCCCAGGCTAATGGGCGCGAACCAAGTACCCTTGGTCCGCCCACCGAGTCAGGCATTTATCCGACCGAGCTAATCTGTCGGTTGAATTGTTCTTATATACCACATGGTGAAATTTTTCACGACTTCTGAGATATGCTATTTGACTGAAAACTAAGACTTACATAACATTCTGTTTTGTGAGAAACACAAAATAAAAAATATTTTTTTGAAAGTCAATTCTTGAAGACAAATATATATTAACACTATTTGTTTTTCATAAAATAATAGTATGTTCACATCTGAAATTAACACAAATGGAAACAGACGATCAGCTGGCATTTTCCTTGGGTAGAAACGCGCAACGCACACTGCGCATGCTCTACAGAATTTTCAAGCGCAGTCAACTAATCTTTCACGTACCTACTTTATAAAACTGAACAAATGACTTTTCACTAAAATTTAAAAAACACTGTTGCCCATACTAGTACTAGAATAACTCTAGGTTTATAGCCAAAAACTAAAATTACATTCTCAAAAAAATACATTTTTTCTAGAAATGAAAAATTATGAATTTTAAAAAGTTGTGGTCCGAACTGCAAAAGTTTAAACTAAATAAACTGTTTTCAGAAGGGTTATAGAAAAATTCAAGATCAGCGTTAGAGCCTAACAATTGAAGGACGTATACGTAATACATAGTTTGGGGACATGAAAATTAAACTACCGGATTAGAGATTAAAAAATTATTTGTTTAGTAAATAATATTTTCAATTTATAAACTAGAATGCCCAAAACACCATTATGTTAATGTAAAGGTTTCATGCATCAAACATTAGTATTAATAATAAAAATAGCCAAAAACTAAAATTACATTCTCAAAAAAATCCATTTCTTCAAGAAATAAAAAATTATTAATTTTAAAAAGTTGTGGTCCGAACAGCAAAAGTTTAAACTAAATAAATTGTATTGAGAATGGTTATAGAAAAATTCAAGAACAGCGTTAGAGCCAAATACTTGAAAGACGTATTCGTAATATATAGTTTATGGCATAAGACTTAAAATACCGGATTAGAGTTTAAAAATTATTTGTTTAGTAAATAATTTTTTCAATTTATAAACTATAATGCCCAAAACACCATTATGTCAAATTAGTGCTTTTTTGCATCAAACATCAAAATTAATGATAAAATTAAAGCCAAAAACTAAAAATACATTCTGCAAAGAATCCATTTTTGACAGAAATAAAAAGTATAAATTTTAAAAAGTTTTGGTCCGAACTGCAAAATTTTAAACTAAATAAATTGCTTTCAGAAGGGTAATAGAAAAATTCAAGAACAGCGTTAGACCCTTACACTTGAAAGACGTATACGTAATATATATTTTGGGGACATGAAACTTAAATTACCGGATTAGAGTTTAAAAATTATTTGTTTAATAAATAATTTTTTTAATTTATAAACTATAAAGCCCAAAACACCATTATGTCAATTTAGAGCTTTCTTGCATCAAACATCAAAATTAATGATAAAATTAAAACCAAAAACAAAAATTACATTCTCCAAGAAATCCATTTTTGCCAGAAATTAAAATTTTAAAAAGTTTTGGTCCGAACTGCAGAATTTTAAACTAATAATAATAAAATTAAAGCCAAAAACAAAAATTACCTTCTCCAAAAGATCCATTTCTGCCAGAAATAAAAAAAATAAATTTTAAAAAGTTTTGGTCTGGACCTGTAATTTCTTATTATTAAATCAAATTAAAAATTAACTGGTGATTTCTCTTACCCCGCGCTCTCCTTAAAAAGATTGAGCTATCGTAAAATTAATTGAATTATAGGTTTGAATATTTTTCCATAAAATATCTCTGGAGTTCGGGCATAAATTCAAACAACAAAGTAACGTGTGTTTTTATTTAGTTGGTTGATTCGCAAGTAAATAAAAATAAATTCTTGAAATAAAATAACCTCATTTAGAGAAATAAAGTTAACAATAATTTCTCAAATATTAACAACAATAGTAAGACACTTGTTATAATACTTATAAGTAAACATCAGGTGTAAAAAAACCAAAAAAAACTAAAAAAAATTTTAAGATCTAAAAAAAATACAAAACGGGATCTTTATCTATAACCTCCTCGTGGTAGATCCTGGAAACTACAGTACGTTTTATTTTTGTAGGCTAATAACAGGAAATTTTTTTTATTTTCTAAATTGTATAGACACTAGTTTTGTAATCACGAAACTTAAAAACTCCCAAGCCAAAAATTGTAAGCGAATCTTACCCAATTTAAAATCCACTTGAATTCTTACATCAGATTCGTAATCGGTGACTTAAAAAACCCCTAGATACAAAGTTTCATAAAAATCGATTAATTTTAAAAATTGTATGTCCGACATTTTCGATCCGCCATTTTAAATTTTTGAAATCTGACATCAGATTCGTAATCAGCGACCCAAAAAACCCATAGATATCTATGTTAAATTCAAATTTATTAATTTTAAAATTTTTATGTCCGACATATTGGATCCGCCATTTTGAATTTTTGAAATCTGACTTCAGATTCGTAATCAGCGACCTAAAAACCGTTTAGATACTTATGCTTCATTAAAATTGATTCATATAAAAAAATTTATGTCCGCCATATTGGATCCGCCATTTTGAATTTTTGAAATCTGACTTTAGATTCGTAATCAGCAAGCAACCTTAAAAACTGTAGGTAGCATACTTGTTATTCGTAAATATCTAGTTTTTCTAAATAATGATTTTTGGCCAAAAATCGACAATCCTGGCCCACTGTGGACAGGGAGTAAAGTCATTTATTTGTTCGACCGTACGAAAATACAAGTCGAACAAGTGAATGACTTTTATTCCCTGTCGTCTGCTATCTGAAATCGACACTTTTGTGCATTACGGATAAAAAATATCGTAAGTAATACGGGAATTAAGCCAGCCAATTTGTTCACGATGATTTTTGTGACACGAGTTGAGGTCTTGGGGAGCCCTCGACCTCGACTCGTGTTACAAAAATCACCGTAAACAAATGGCTGCCTTTATACCCTTGTTGCTTAATATAATATTTTTACAAGATTAATGATTAGGTACAATTTTATTGTGCCATTTAAAGAAAAAGAATAGATATTAATCTTATTTAAAATTTTTTGACAGTCTTTTTTATGAAAAAATTGATGAAATATTTAAATTTTCATTTCGACAATTACACATAATTACACCTCCATTTTTAAAATAAGAATTTTTTTTTGCAATGCCCTTTTTATTTTTCTAAAGAACCAATGAAATCTTACAGTTAAATTATCGATAAATTAATAAAAACCGCAAATTCCTGGTAATGAGAAAATTTAAAAAAAACATGTTCCCCGACATGAATTTTTAGGGAAATAAGAATTTAATATAAGTGAAGAAAATTTTAATTTACTTAAAATAAAAAAAACCTTTTCATTTTTACAACTCTTTTTAGTTCATTTATTTTATATTTCGACAGACTCGATTATAAGATTGCAAACCATTTTTTATATAAAGATACTAGTGCACCAATTGAACCTTTTGCGACGTCATCGAATTACGAAAAAAGTAGCCATGGTTCCTCGAAACGTCCAGAAAAGAAGAAAGAAAGTGCAAGAAAATTTGATATCTGCATTGCAAGTCTCAACTACCAAGACAGAAAATCTGGTATTTCAATAATTACAAAAAAATTACTATTTACATGAAGAGAATAATTTAAGAAGGAAAACAGTCAAATTTAACTTATTGAAATTATTGCTGTTTGCACCATACGCTCATTTTGAGAATAAATGTTAGTTTAAAAATAAGGTATACTACACATGTTTTGAAATTCTAAACAACAGTTTTGACAATCTCGCCATTTCGGAGATATTAACATCTGGACGGTTTGTCCTACTCTCCCTAAATATTAAAATATTATTTTAATGATTAGCCCATTAACGCCTGAAATAAAAAAATTCTTTGCGCAAATTCAACCTATACTTTTATGAATGAAACGGATTATATTTTATACCGCAAGTATGTTTCTTATAGGTATTAAGTGCGCTCTTTTCGATTCCGGTGTGAAAAAAAAAATTTCGTTTAAAACAAAAATTAAATATAGCGGTTTTAATTTTAAAAACAGAAAATAAATTTCATTTTTTCAAGTTTGGTTATTTTTTTTACCCATTTACCCATCCAATTATTTGGATTTAGTAATTCCAAAAACATAAAATATAATGATAACTGGTATTAAGGGGTAACACTACCCTAGAGTCAGAAAAAGAGACCTATATCTTTGATGATTTGTTTTAAGAAAATGGAAACTAGAATAGGATTTCTTTTTGGAGGGTTTATTAAATACATATTGAAGAGTAGAAAAAAAAATTTTATTAAAAATTTTATAACAAAATGGCGGCGGTAAATTTCATAGTAAAAATCAAATATTTTTTACGGCCGGAAAGGTTTCTTGAACAGTTTAAGTCCTAAAACACAAAACAAAGAAATTTTATAATCTATATAATATAAACTTGAAAAGTACATATGATTTTTTTAATTGGATGTAAACTTTAATTTTTATAAACAATTTACTTTTTATTTTTTGTTGAAAAATTGATTATTTTACTAAAAAAGAGCACCATTTCTACAAAAATTGATATAAAAAAAACTCCTATGTACTTTTCAAGTTTATATTATATAGATTATAAAATTTCTTTGTTTTCTGTTCCAGGACTTGAACTTTTCAAGAAACCTTTCCGGCCGTTTTGGTAAAGAAAAAAATAGTCGATTTTTCCTATGCAATTTACCGCCGCCATTTTGTTATAAAATTTTTAATAAAAATTTTTTTTCTACTCTTTAATATGTATTTAATAAACCCTCCCAAAAGAAATCCTATTCTAGTTTCCATTTTCTCAAAAACAAATCATCAAAGATATAGGTCTCTTTTTCTGACTCTAGGGTAGTGTTACCCCTTAAAAGAAATAAAAAAATTTAGCATAGTTGTGACACGAAAACATTATTTTGACTACACTGCTAAGGAGTCAAACGTGCGTAAATAATATTCAATTATCATCCATAAAGGCACAAAAATTGTATACTTTTAAAAAAAGTAAATTAGAATGTAAAATTTAAAGATGGCGGACCAAATATTGCCTAAAATATGAAGGAAACTTTGATAGGGGTGGTCACTATTTTTCAAAATACCAAAATGTAATTTAATTCGCTAAAGTTTTTCTACTCGAAGGCTTTTGGGGTCGCTGATTAGTAATTTAATGTTATTTTTAAGAAATTCAAGATAGCGGATTTAATATATAGAACAAAACTTTTTAAAATTTATGCAATTGACTGGTATTAGAACTCTCGACTAACAAAATTAAGGTCAATTGCATAAATTTAAAAGAAAGTTCTGCCATATTGAATACACCATTTTAAATTTATGAAAACTTGCATCAAATTCGTAATCAGCGTCCCTAAAAACCACCGAGTAACAAAATTAAGGTCAATTGCATAAAGTAAAAATTTGTGTTCCATATTGGATGGGGGAAAGGTAAAAAATTATTAAAAAATTGTCCTCGTGGTTTATGAAAGGCTTATACCTCGACTTATATCAAGACTATCAATAAATCTCGGTGTCAATGTTTTGACAAAGAAAGAAGAATACTTTAATAAAATAATTCTTCTTTTACAGTAAAAATTGCTAATCGAACAAAACACTTTTTTTTCGAATAGAAGGTGTTTTTTGAGTAAGAAAATTATAGTTTTAATTTTTTTCCCTCGTGCAGTTTTTCTGTAGCTTCCAATTTTGCATTTTCGAGATGCGACGTCACTTAAACTTACCTGTAGAAAAATTAGCTTGTCGAAATATAATAAACGAGGTATCATTGGAAAGGTTATTAAATTACCTTTCGATCCATAGGTCACAAAATAAAATTCAACAAAAATTGAGAGAGTTACGTCGATTTAAGATGAAATTTCATGACAATTTTGATGATTTTTAGACATTTGAGTAACTTCTACTATTTTTTTCTACATCAAACAGGAAATAATGTTTAGGTTTTAATTTTTTTATTGGTAGACTATATCATTACACAAATTTTGAGCCCTTGTGGACCTCGATTGGATTAAAAATGACAATTCTACACTAAATTTAGTGAACAAAACTACATTCTTCATTTTAAGTATGCCTTAAAGATTTGCAGCAAAAATTGAAGTAATAAAATTTAGTTAAGCTCTAAAGTTACTAAAATCACTAATCAAGGATTTCTGAAGTCGTAGATTTCGAATGCAATGTTAGTTTTTCAAATTTTAAAATGGCGGATCCAATATGGCGGACAAATTTTTAAAAATCGATAAAATTCGTCTCAAATTCATTACTCAGGGGTTTTCGGGGTCGCTGATTACGAATCCGATGTCGGATTTCGAAAATTGAAAATGATGGATTCTTAAAGGTGAACAAGTTTTTTAAAATCCTTCGAGTTCGCACCTATTGGATCCGTCATTTTTAATTTTTGACATATGACATTGGATTCGTAATCAGCGACCCCGAAAACCCCCGAGTAACGAATTTAAGACGAATTTAATTGAAAAACTAACATTGCATTCGAAATCTACGACTTCAGAAATCCTTGATTAGTGATTTTAGTAACTTTAGAGTTTAACTAAATTTTATTACTTTAATTTTTGCTGCAAATCTTTAAGGCATACTAAAAATGAAGAATGTAGTTTCGTTCACTAAAATTAGTGTAGAATTGTCATTTTTAATCCAATCGAGGTTCACAAGGGCTCAAAATTTGTGTAATGATATAGTCTATCAATAAAAATTTTAAACCTAAACATTCTTTCCTGTTTGATGTAGAAAAAAATAGTAGAAGTTACTCAAATGTCTGAAAATCATCAAAATTGTCATGAAATTGTATCTTTAATCGACCGTAACTCTCTCAATTTTTGTTGAATTTTATTCTGTGACCTATGGATCGAAAGGTAATTTAATAACCTTTCCAATGATACCTTATTTATTATATTTCAAAAAGCTAATTTTTTCACAGGTAAGTTTAAGTGACGTTGCACCTCGAAAATGCAAAATTGGAAGCTACAGAAAAACTGCAGGAGGGAAAAAAATTAAAACTATGATTTTGTTACTCAAAAAACACCTATTTGAAAAAAAAATGTTTTGTTCGATTGTCAAAAAAGTTTTTAATTTGTAAACCTGTGTAATTAATATATATGGTCAATTCCACGTGAGATTTTAGTCGACCTCTTAAAATTCGCCAAAAATATTTTTTTTTATTCTGTATCGAAAAAAAACAGATAAGTATTTTTTTATTTTTGTTTAATTGTCCAAATTTTCGAGTTATGAATTTTCGAAATTTTGGACTTTTAATTGTAGACCTATATTCAGTATCTTATAAGTCCGAAAATATTGAGTTTAGAAAAAAGTTGTCAAAAAATGAAAGTTGTAGTTTTCTTTCGACTTTTAAGAAATGTAAACAAAAAAATTTTTTTTTAAATTTTTTATTAAAAATTTTTTTTTTATAAACAAATTAATTTTTTTTAACTTTGGGCCGGATTTTTTTTTATTTTTTTAATATTTATTTATACCTTATAATATAGAAAAGATTTTCCAAAAAGTCCCGAAATGGGCCTGATGTGTTAAATGAGTTTTAAAACATTTTTAAAAATCACTTGCAAGCTTCACAGTGGGATTTTTTTATAATTAACTTTTTAAAACTGTCTACAGCGTATAATTTTTAATCTATTTGAGTGTTCTTTGTTTTAAATTATAGGGTCTACGCTGTAGACAGTTTTAAGAAGTTAATTGTAAAAAAAATCCCACTGTGATGCTTGCAAGTGATTTTTGAAAATGTTTTAAAACTCATTTAACACATCAGGCCCATTTCAAGACTTTTTGGAAAATCTTCTCTATATTACAAGGTATAAATAAATTTAAAAAAAACAAAAAAAAATCTGGCCTAAAGTTAAAAAAAATTAATTTGTTTATAAAAAAAAATTTTTTTTTTATAAACAATTAAAAAAAAAAATTTTTTGTTTACATTTCTTAAAAGTCGAAAGAAAACTACAACTTCCATTCTTTGACAACTTTTTTTTAAACTCAATATTTTCGGACTTATAAGCTACAGAATATAGGTCTACAATTAAAAGTCCAAAATTTCGAAAATTCATAACTCGAAAATTTGGACAATTAAACAAAAATAAAAAAATACGTATCTGTTTTTTTTCGATGCAGAATAGAAAAAAAATATTTTTGGCGAATTTTAAGAGGTCGACTAAAATCTCACGTGGAATTGCCCATATAAAGTTTTTCTATCGCTTGACTGAACTAATCAAAACAAAAACCATTATTTTGTAATTTGACTTGCTTGGTACTTTGAAACGTCTGGCAACACAGTATTTCTTTAGTCGTGTTGCAAATGCTTGGTATGACTTGTTTACATTTAGTTTTGAGTAGAAAGTTGTGTGCAATGTTTCCAGATGTTTAAACAGCTGTTCAATATACTGTATAAAACATGAAATTTTTTTACAAATTAATTTATTGCAACTTTCACAGGTACCTAATGACACTTTTTTTAAAAGATATTTAACATTATATATATGTCTCGTATTAAAAAATGTTTTATTAATTTTTTAATGTTAAGTACTTTGTGGTGAGTAAATATGTTTGAAATTGTACTCAATTCACACAAAACTCAATGTTAAAAGTTAAAAAAAAAACGCTTATAACTTTTTTCAGAAGTACCCACAGGTCTAAAAAATGTAACTACATTTTTTAAAAACTTTTATCTAACAGTGGTACAAACTTCAACAAATTGATAATGTTAATTCTATTTGCGAAAAAACCTTTCTATTATCTTGAGAAAATCTGTAATTGCCTTAACGTTTTATAAACATTTTACAATATAGCTCAGTGTGTTAAATTTAATTTTTGATTTTCGTGTTTTATGTTTTTTTTAATTCTTCAAAAAAAATTGTAATCTTTTTACAATATTTCAGAAGAAAAAAAACGGATCATGAGGTCTGAGTCACATTTTTATACACACAATAAAATAAGGTCTTAAGTATCATAAGACAGAAACAGAAATATGGCGCGCGTAGCTCTGCTAGTATTATTAAGGGGACACCTAAGTCACTTAAAAACAATGCAAAAAGAGTCAACTTTCGGTACACTTTTCTCGAAAACTATTATTCCAATTGCGTTCGCCCTTTTTTTATTCGATTACAAATATAATCAAGTATATGAATAAGAAGTAATACGACGTTATCTTCAATAGAAACTTTTTTATGGATATTTATACCAAAAGCAAAATAAAAATCCCATTTTCTCTGATTCATTGACTCATATCTCCGTTTGTACAACTCAAAATGATGTTAAACTTCTTATTCGTATTCTTGGAACCTTACTAAACAAAGTAAAAAAAAAATTACAAATCGGTTTAGTAGATTCGGAGAAAACTGTACCGAAAGTTAAAAAATTGGAAAAAAACAATTTTGACAGGAGACACGAAAAAAGAAAAAATACTAAAAACTCATGGTATTCAGAATCATGTAATCAGATTTTTTCTACTCTTCAGAAAAGATTTTAAAAAGTCTTGTTCTATTCCTAATTGAGTCTACTTTTAGAAAATCAAATTTTAAAAAATCAATTTTTTTGTCATTTTTCCACTTAGGTGTCCCCTTAATAAATTTATAGCCAAAATGAAAATTACATTTTCCAAACCCATGTGGAAGGATATCCGGGAATCTTCCGGAAATTGATTTTTTTAACGGAAATTATCTGGAAATCTTCAGGAATTTGATTTTTTTTACTAAAATCTTCCGGAAATAATCCGGAAATCTTCAGGAACTTGATTTTTTTACGGAAATCTTTCGGAAATTGATTTTTTTAACGAAAATCATCTGGAAGTCTTCATGAAATTATTAAAAACTTTCCGGAAATCTTCCAGAAATTGATTTATTTACGGAATTCTTCCAGAAATTGATTACTTTTTTACGGAAATCTTCCGGAAATTAATTGTTTTTTAAGGAAATAATCAGGAAATTAATTTTTTTACTGATATTATCTGGAGATTAATTAAAATTATTTTTTTTACCCAAATCACTTTGGAAACTTTCCGGAAATTAATTTTTTTACAAAAATCACTTCGGATTTGAACCTCGCACAAAATTCACGTAAAAATCTTCCGATAAAATTGTTTGAAACTTCGTGGGTATGAAGTTTTAGGAATGCTTAACAAAATACTAAAGTCAAGTGCCCCAGTTATGGTCAGAAATAGGGCTAGGAGCAGGCAAAGGAAAAAATTTGACAAGTGCGAGTTGCACTCGCACTGCAATGGCGGGTTTCCTACACATATATTAAAACAATACTTGCAACATTTATCGATAACTGGTAGAATAAAAAACAATTAAAAAAATGTATTAAAATTATTTGATAAAAAAGTAAACAAAAAAAGAAATATTAAAGTATTAAATATTTTAAATATTAAAACAATACTTGCAACATTTATCGGTAATTGGTAAAATTAAAATAAACAATGACATTGGCGAATTTCCCTTTTTTACGGGTAGAGTAATTCTCGTCAAAGTTTGTTCACAAAAATACTGTGAAATCCTTAAAAGGTCAGATTGAATTTTTTACTAGGGGATAGGAGGCTATTTAACCCTTATTGGGACTCGTAACCCTCTAGTAAAGTGGAGAAGTCGGTATTCCCTCTCTCTAAAAAATAGAATATGGTGTTTAAAAATTAATTCTTAATTACTAGCAGTTATTATCTTGTACATTTTATGCTGACTTTAGATTTCACCCTAAAAGTCCTTTCAAACTTTTAAATCTCCCTGATAATCCCTATGAATTTTTTCTCCCTATACTTGTCCCTATTCAACCGAAAAATCCCTACAAATAGGGAGAAAATCCCTAATCTGGCAACACTGCTGTGGATTCATTCAGGAATAGCATACAACTGCCTTGGCTGTCGACCTGAAGGGGGCCTTCAGTAATGTTTTGCCTGATGCTATTTATACGAGATTAGTTGAGTTAAACGTCCCATTCAGGCTGATCAACTTTGTTGCTTTTATTATTTCAATTAAATAGTATATTAAGAAACAAGAAGATAAAGGCAGCCATCTCTTTACGGTGATTTTTGTGAGAGGAGTGGCGGTCGAGGGCGCCCCGAGACCTCCACTCGTACGTCTCACAAAAATCATCTTAAAGAAATTGTCTGCCTTTATTCTCGTGTCACTTACGATATTCTTTATTCCTAATACACAAAAGTGGCAACTTCAGAAAGCAGACGACAGGGAGTAAAAGTCATTCACTTTGTTCGACTTGTATGAAAATGGCGTCCGTTTTCTCCCGTGGTCAAGAAAAATGCATGTGAACAGCTAATTTTCTTGCTCTTAGGAGAAAACGGCCGCCATTTTCATACGGTCGAAGAAATGAATGACTTTCCTCCCTGTCGACTGCTATCAGAAAGCGCCATTTTTGTGAATGTGGGGTAAAAAATCTTTATTTCTCTTCTGATTCTTCAAATTTCCGAATTTCTGGCGTGGAGGTACCACAAGGAGGGAAATTATCACCCCTACTATTCATTTTGGTGCTTGGTAAGATCTCTTTAGTCACTCCACGGGGAGTTAAATGGCTCATGTTTGCCGATGACCTACTGCTTTACACTAAAACTAAAAAACCGGAAACTGGGGTTAAGGATATCAGGGACACTATTGTGTCCCTGATTCCTTAGCTAAAACAGGTTGGACTTTCTATCGCTCCAGGGAAATTACAATTAAAAATTTTTACCCGAACCCGAGAAAGAATAGAACACTTATTCATGTTTATCAATGAAGTCAGAATCAATTTACACAATAGCCTAGAGCACTTGGGCATTAAGCTCGATAGAAAGTTGATATGATCTCTACATAATTATGAAATAGCTAAAAAAGCAAACAGATCAATAAATATACTACGGGCCTTAAATAAGGTTTCCTGGGAGGCCAATCGGTCTACGATGCTAATGTGTGACGGTAATGAAGTGAAATCAAAATAGTATTATTTTATTGTTTTTAAAATATGCGTTTTATTCGACACACGAAATTTTGTTGTACGCTCCTGAGTGCTAATAGTGCGCGTGCGCTCAGACTCCGACCAATGTTGAGCGAAAAGCTCTCTCTCCACCGAGATCTTCTCCCTCCATAACGCACTGAATCGAGGACCCTGAATGCACGGTCCGAGAGCGTCACTTCTCGAAGCGGTGTTACCGCAGTAGGATCTCTCGAAGTGGTTTTACCACAATGAGAGGAAAGTGGTATTACCACAAGCGGTTTGACCGCAGAGGGCTAATGAGGTGTTATTTCTGGCCTTGTAACACTCTCTCCCGCGAAACTGTCGGTACCGCTGTCAAAAGTCGTCGTTCGTACGCGGTTTTTCTTTTTATCGTAAATATTTCATCGTACGGAAACCATTAGTCGATTATTTTTTTTATCTCCCTCACGAGTTTCGTTCGTTTCGTTTCGAATACGTTTGCCGTCGATTGATAGCTTCTTAAATTTCTAATTTTCGCTAATTCCGTCAATCGCCGAATATGTCGATGTCCACGTTAACGGTCGTCGAGAATAGTACTCGTTCGCCCTCGCGAGATGCCCGTGCGAAGTTTGTTTTACGTTTCGTCGTGCATTTTTAGTTCGCACATTGAAAATGAGTCATTCCGTTTTGTACATAGTTCCATTTTTTCTTTTAATACGAATTATACGTCAGATTAAACCGTTTAGAATTAATAAAGTACCGCGTTATGTCGCTCAGCATAGACTTTCGCTGTCCTACGTCACTTTATTTAGATTCAATCCGCCGATACGAATACCCGACGCTAAAAATTTTCAGTATTAAATTGCTTTATTGCGCTTACGGAAAATTATGTTTCGTAACCCGTCGAAGCCCGCATCACGTCTTCCGCGTTACCGTACCGAGAACATACGAACCGTCGCGATTAATTTTCGAGAAGATTTTCGCATATCCAGACTGTCGTTTATTCTATTCGCACGATTATTTTACGTACCGCTATATCCGAATTGTTAATTGTTATAGAGGTCGATTGAATATATATTTACAAAACCGCCGGTCTTAGATTTGTCCGTAGTGGATTTAAACGCGATTATTCGTTCGACTTTGATTACTTAGACAATTACGAACGATTACGATCTGTTTTTACAAAAAGGACATTTTCCTTTTACCTACGCCGTTTTCCTTTTATTTACGTTTTTACGGAAATATTCAACGCCGCAGAATATTTTAACGCACCAAACGTTACGAATACGCCGTTAGTATCCCCAAACCGAGAGAAAGGTTCGCGATCTAACGTTACCGAAATACGAAGGGATGTCTTGTCGTCGAAGAGACACTTCCTTACCCTACGTCGCTACGAAAATATTTTAACGTCGAAGAAATAATTCAACAAACCGATCTTTTACATACATTTATCGCCGCGTCGAATTAATGTATTGTAAAAACTTTATGTACGGAGTTAGATTATTGCATTACGTCGCGCAATGCGTATACTCAACGTCAGTTTTGTTTGTACGTCGACTTTTCAACTGACTAAAGTGTTCGAGTCGATTAGAAAACGTTAACCGTCAGTAAAAAGTTCCAGCTGTTCGTTTTATTTTATACCTAATCGCACAATATTCTTGCACTCACGCCGATTACGACCCGAATTACGTTCACACGAAAAGATCCATTAATTGTTACAAAACGTCGTCATTTAGTTTTAGACTCGCGTTTTGCAATGCAATGAGTTAATTTTCTTTTGAAAGCTACGTTTACGAATACGCTCCCGAAAACCACGTCGTTGTCGCAAACCCCGCGCGATATCCCCAACGTCTGCGAAAATACGTCCGAAAACATTTATTTGGTTAATTATCCGAAATTCACGAAATTATTTCGCCCGCACAATTAATACGTCCGTTATTAAATTACTTTTTGTAATTCATACGCCATCGTTGTAAAGTCGCTGACAAACCCGTTCATAAATAGTCACGTAAATTGTTCGAATCACGTCGCCCTTTATTAAATCGTACCGTCGTTGTAAAAAGTGCCGTCGCTAAACCAGAAATCGAGACGTCGACGCGGATCCGCCAATGTCATCGTAAAAAAAGACAGTTGTGCCATTACATCGCAGATTTGGTCAAATCAAGTCACCACTTGATCTTGAGTCAACACGCCAAGAAGTTTGCCAAGCCGCCAACGAATCGAGCCGAAGTGTCAGTACGTTATGTATCCAGTCAACGCCAGTACAGTCGAGTTCCTGTGAAATCCGTTACCTGTATACAAGTGCAGTACAGATAAAAATTTTCAATTGCCGAGTTGAAGGACGACCTACGAAACGCCGCATCGCTAGATTCCACGACAAGGACATTTTGCCATTTACGAAGCCAAAGAACCACACGACACTACGAAGAAGTGATTTCAGTTGTAAAAATTTGTGCGCGCTTCTGTTTCAAATTCCTTTTGACTGTCAATGGTCGCATTTATTCACGAAAACCCCACGGTCCGAGAGCGTCACTTCTCGAAGCGGTGTTACCGCAGTAGGAGCTCTCGAAGTGATTTTACCACAAGGAGAGGAAAGTGGTATTACCACAAGCGGTTTTACCGCAGAGGGCTAAAGAGGTGTTACTTATGGCCCTATAACACTCTCTCCCGCGAAACTGTCGGTACTGTTGTCGGAAGTTTGTGTTGTAAATATATTTTGAAGTATTTTATTCTGTAATTAAGATGTTAAGATTTTTTTAACGAACCCTGACCGACGAGCAATCCACACCCTTAACATTCATTACAAATGGTATATAGAGGTATATTAGTCAGGGCTCATTTGGAATGGGGCTGCCAGCTTTTTTCTTCTGCCAGCAAGACTCATCTTAAAAAACTGGATCGGGTGCAATCTTCAGCTTTGAGGGTTGTTTTGAGGTGCATGAAATCGACACCTATTAGTGTTTTCTTGTCCGAGGTTGATGAACCCCCATTATCGCTGAGGAGAACACTAATTTGTAAGAAGCATATCCTCCGGAATATTTCGTGGTCATTTAATTTCTTTCCTCCTAAACTCCTTTTACTTAAACAAAAATCGAGAAATAGAAACCGTAATTGTCGCAACCAACACAATAGCAAGTTCTCTCCATTTACGACATTTCTTGATATTTCAGACATGACGAATAAGAGCTGTAGAAGCCAAAAAACATCCACATTCGACTACAGTTGGTTGGAGCTTACAAAACATATTGATATAGACGTTACCTCGTGTTTGTTATTACAATCTTGTCCATCGCCTAACGAATCTCTTAACTACCTGTTAGCTGCTAATTATGAGGGATTTACTTGTATTTATACTGATGGATCACATGATCCCATTACTTGCCGCTCAGGATCTAGCTTTACGATTCCATCAATCAATTTTCATTTTGCTGTAAGAAACATCGGAATTATGTCTAATGCCTCATGTGAACTTTACGCCATTCTCTCGGCCTTAAGGGAAGCGCCTACTTTAGAAGGTAAAAAACTGCGTACATTTCAGGAATTTTTTTCTCAAACACATTTAAATAAATCGATGCGAGATTTAGTGTATGTTTTCTTATATATTTAAACCTTTGAAATATAATTTTTTCATTAAAAGAAAATAGAATTTAATAATAAAATAAACGCCATATATATAACGCCTCGCTGCTGAAATTTTCCCATTGCGTACAACCTAGGGCCCACAATTCTTATCTAAAACAAAAAAACAAAATTTTTTCTTTAAATATACATTATTGCCTTCTGTATGAATTAAAAGATTTTAATAGAAAGTAAAAACTGAAATTTTTACATGACTTTTAAAAAAAAATTTTAATTTTTGCCAAAAAAAATCTCATTTTTTCTTTAAAAGAAAGCATTAAATTTAACTCTATCAAAAACAAATTTAATTTACACAGAAGAGACACTCTTTATCTTCAAAACAAGCCCAAATAGACCTTAATCGGTTGATTAGATGTTTGTCTATCGTGTACGCAAACTACAAAAACAGTGTTTTGAGAAAAACGCGTTTAAAGATTGAAAAACATATATAAATGCTGTTTCGCGGCCTCGATGAACGACTATATTTTTATGTGTAGCTCTTGGATAAGAAGACATTTTACTGATAAATGGTAATTTTAATGGTAGGTGTTATTACACGACGTGTAGATAAGCGCGACAAATTATGAAAAGCATTAGAGACCGCGAGTGGAATCGCGCGCCAGGCCAAGCGCCAGTCCACGCGCTTTATTGCGTTCTACAAGCTGTAACTCGAAAAATACTTTGTATTTTGACGTAATATTTTAAGAGCATATTCTCTTATATGTGTACTTTCAGTTAAGACAACTTTTAAAAAATCGATTTTTTTGACCCGATAAAGTAGGCGCCCCCTTAAAGCAATCCATTACTTTGAACCTAGACAAAGTAATCATTATTACAGACTCACGCTCATCCTTACAGAATATCAATGAAAGACTGTCCAATTCTAGACCACATCCATTTGTTTTGAAAATCATTAAACTCACCCTAAATCTTCTAGAGAAAAATAGTTTGGTTCACTTTTTGTGGGTACCTGCTCATCGAGAAATAAAAGATAATGAGACTGCGGATAAATAGGCTAAATATGCCCTCTCAATGGAATATGGGAACTTTGCAACGTTACCTGCATTGGATTTAATCCCTATTATGAAAAAGGACTTTGAGGACTGGAGGAAAATCCTCTGGCCTTACCTTGAAAACCGGTTGTCCACTAATAAATATTTTGAATGGGTAAATGTGAAAACGAAGCGTCCTTGGTTTCGGGGCATCAATGCACCACGACGTTATATTAATACTATAACTAGATTGAGAACAAATCACGTAAGAACTGGCGAACATTTCCTCAGGATGCATTGGACTCTCCCCGTGGGCTGCGATTGCGGCTCCGAATTTAAGGACCTTAAACACCTCTTTGGCGAATGCCCGATTCTCTCACCTTAGAGGCTAAGATTGTTCTCGTTTTTGTCAACAAAAATTCCCAATTTTAACCCAGACCACTTTGATCTGGATAATTTAGTGTACAACCCGAGCGAGAAATTGACGAAAGAAATAAGCCAGTTCTTCTCGAGGGGAAACATAATCATATAACTGTAATATCATGTGACTTCTTCTGTCGGATGTCTGAGTGTTGTAGGGGAGGGGCGGGGGTGCTTGGTCTCTCTCGTGACTGACGCGGGCTTGGTTGGGACTTGATTTAATCAAGATATTAGCAATTTATGGTTGCAAGTGTGAAGCAAGTAAAGCCGTGGTTGTTATTGTAACGGAAAATATATATAAAAAAATAAATAAGTAAATAAATAAAATTAATAAGTAAATAAAAATTAAATTAAATAAAAAAGAAACCAATACATTCACCCGCCTTAAGATTCACGAGCAATCCTAATCTTATTATAATAATGATCACAAAGTTAATAATCGCTGAGTCGACTAATGACATTTTCAAATCCTGAAATCAGGGCAGAGGGAAGCATTTGAATTTGAAACCTTTCCCGCCACTCCAACATTCAAGAAAACCATAAACTATATACTCACACAGAAGATGTGAAACCCTAGACACAACTGGAAATATATGCTTGAATCAACGAATAGCGGAACAATAGAACAACGGAATCTACAACATACCTACAAACTATATCATCGAATACTTTATGTACTGGCACATTCGGATTTAGTATGACTAAATTACGAATATCTTAGAGTTTCATTGTGTGATTAAAAAGCTTACATATTAAGAAAAATAAGAAGACACTAAGCAAAACAAATGTAAATAATTCAATTCAGGTAAGTTATGCTTTATAAGTTAGTATATGGAAAATTTCTGAAAAATCACAATTCATTTAAAGATTATGTTTGTGTTACTTTTACTTTAATTAAAAACTTGTGTGTAATTTTTATGACTAAATCAAGATTCGTAGTAGAGAATCGCCTCCAAGTAAAAAGCGAAAACCGCGAATATATATACACGGAAAAAATTTTGGGTGACGAGCCGGTCCAAGTAGACCAAAAATTTACGAATGCGATACGACTTTAGTTTGGAGAAGCTGCATTTCCAACTCGGGCGTGCTAAGTGTCCAAGATGCGGCTATTGCAGTCTCTTGGTTTTGAGCAGAGATGCCAACGACCGTCCCCAAACGCAACTGCGCTTGCGCTACATAAATGCTCTTATTGGTTGAAAAAAGCGCGAACCCAAAAACCCTCGATTAACAAGTTTTAAGTCAATCCCATTATTTTTTAGTTTTTGTCCTCTATATTGGACCCGCCATTATGAATTTTGCAATTTTGACTTCATATTCGTAATCAGCGACCCCAAAAACCCCCGAGTGACAAGTTTCATATAAATCTTATTAATTTTTTCGTCCGCCATATTGGATCCGATATTTTAAATTTTGCAATTTTGACTTCATATTCGTAATCAGCGACTCCAAAACCCCCGAGTAACAAGTTTTAAACGAATCTGATTAATTTTTTTAATTATTTCGTCCGTCATAGGAGAAAATGTATCTTGACACTTTTTTATTTATTATTTTTTTTTACTTTTGTTTTTTTAATTATCTGCTGGAAGAGTTTTTACTAGAGATAAAAATTTGAAATTTTTAGTAATATGTATTAGTTTAAAAGTTATGATGATTTTAATGCATTTGTGGTACAGCGCACAGTATGCCTTTTTCTGAAAATGTGTCCAAAACCTAGTATCTCTTGAAGGAATTAACGAAATTGAATGGTTCTTAGACGAAAATAAAGCTTAATAAATGCAGAATACAGGAAAATTATACAAAAACAAGGTTAACTAATTTAAAGTTAAGACTCAGCGACAAAGTGAAAAATTTCATTTAAAAAATCACAAATCTTGGCCTGTAAACCAGAAAAATGACTCAAATTAGGTAATATTTAAAATTTAGAAGGTCCGATTTTAATATTTCAAAATGGCGTATCCTGCATGACAGCTAAATGAAGCAAAAATTTTTAAATCATTTTATTTGAATGACACTGGGTAAATAGGGGTTTTTGTAGTTGCTGATTATGAATCTGATGTCTGATATTCAAAATGTCCAACCCAATATGTCCGACCAAAAATGCAAAAATTTATTGAATTTACATAAAACTTGGCACCCAGAGGTTTTTGGGGTCGCTGATGACGAATCTAATGTCAGATTTTCAAAATTCAAAATTGCCGACCCAATAACTTTTTACAATTTTAATCGGCCATATTGAATAGGTCATTTTGAATTTTGAAAATCTGACATCAAATTCGTCATCAGCGACTCCAAAAACCCCTGGGTACCAAGTAATATGTAAATCCAATAACTTTTTGCATTTTTCAATCGTCCATATTCGGTCGGACATTTTGAATTTTGAACATTTGACATCAGATTCGTAATCAGCAACTCCAAAAACCCCTATGTACCCAGTGTCATTCAAATAAAATGATTTTAAAGTTTGTGCTTCATTTAGCTGTCATACAGGATCCGCCATTTTAAATTATTGAAATCGGACTTCAGATTAGAAATTAACCACCCAAAAACCTTCCAAATATTAAATATTACCTAATTAGAGTTATTTTTCTGGATTACAGGCCAAGATTTGTAACTTTTTTAATGAAATTTTTCACTTTTGACGCTGATTCTTAACCTTAAAATTTGTTAATTTTGTTTTTGTAAAATTTTCCTGTATTTTGAATTTATTAAGATTTATTTTCGTCCAAGAACCATTCAATTTCGTTAATTCCTTTAAGAGATACTAGGTTTTGAACACATTTTCACAAAAAGGCACACGCAGCGTATGTACCACTGGGCGTTAAAGGGTTAAACAGAACAGACAGAACAGAACAAAATAAAAATAGTTCGAGGACACGTCTGTTAGAAAACAGTCCTCAAAAAAAAACTACTGCGCAGTCATCAAAGTTTTAAAAATTTTTTGTTTAAGGTGAAGAAAAACTGAACATACAAAAATACAAAAACATGCCGTTCAAGTGAAATAAAACAAAAGTTTTTTTTTGAATTTTATTTTTTAACTTTATAACTGTTCTAAAGCTTTTATTAAATAAACACAGATCTTTTATTAACTAAATAACTTGTTTACGTATACTTTAACTTATCTACAACTTAACCCCTTAGGGACCAAATGTACAAAAATTGTATCCGAACTTTGGGAGCAATTTTTGGTATGAAAAAGGAATGCTAAAAATTTTGCAATAGATATTTCTTAAAGCTTAGGAACCGCTCTTTCGAATGCTGCAAAAACAAATATTGAAAATTTATAAATAAACAAATTACATACAGTTATTTAAAAAAAACACAATTTTATAAAGATTTTTTTTTAAAAATCAAATTTTTTTTAATTATTTATGGCGAAGGAATACGTCTCAAAGGTAAAAATATCGCGTCAAAAATGTCTAACCTAAAATGTTGTAAAATAAAAATTTGAAAAAAAACAAAATGGCGGATCAAAAATGGCGTTCAAAGTCGGCTTTTTAATAAATAATATACAGCAAGTGCACATTTTTTTAAAAACCTCACAGATTCACTTAAAACTGGTTACTCGGGGGTTTTTGGGGTCGTTGATTATAAATATGATAATAGTTTTTCAAAATTCAAAATGGCGAATCCAATATGGCGGAAACTTTTTTTAAAATTTCATCGGATTCGCTTGAAACTGATTACTTAGGGGTTTTTAAGGTCGCTGATTACTATTATGATAATAGTTTTCAAAAATTCAAAATGGCGAATCCAATATGGCGGACACTTTTCAAAACTTCATCGAATTCGCTTAAAACTGGTTACTCGGGAGTTTTTGGGGTCGCTGATTACGAATATGATAATAGTTTTTAAAAATTCAAAATGGCGAATCCAGACACTTTTTAAAACTTCATCGGATTTACTTAAAACTGGGGTCGCTGATTACGAATATGATAATAGTTTTTAAAAATTCAAAATGGCGAATCCAATATGACGAATACTTTTTTTAAAACTTCATCGGATTCACTTGAAACTAATTACTCGGGTGTTCTTGGGATCTCTAATTACGAATATGATAGTAGTTTTTTAAAAATTCAAAATAGCTAATTTAATATGGCGGATACTTTTTCTAAAAGTTCATCGGATTCACTTAAAAATAATTACTCGGGGGTTCTTGGTATCTCTAATTACGAATATGATGGGTGTATATTACGTGGTAGTTAATTAGTCATACATATTACTAAATACTGTGAAAATATTAGCTCGATCCAACAACTTGCAATTTTGACTTTGGTACACTCGAGAAAATTTGCCCCTTAAACATAATTAATCTTCATTTATGAGGCTTCAAAGACAGACAAAACTCAATAATAACAAAGAACAGTTCCTATTAGTATTATTATTATAACAAAGAAATAAATATGATAAGTATTATTATTATTAAGTTTAATATTACTATTATATTTTACACAAATTATTTGAAAGCAATAACGGTTTAAATTTTAATAATTTCTAACCTGAATAATGTACATGCTCCGAAATTTTTATTTTTTAAAAACTATTATCATATTCATAATCAGAGACCCCAAGAACCCATCCTAATCAGTTTTAAGTGAATCCGATGAACTTTTAGAAAAAGTATCCGCCATATTAAATTAGCTATTTTGAATTTTTGAAAACTACTATCATATTCGTAAGTAGAGACTTCAAGAACCCCCGAGTAACCAGTTTCAAGCGAATCCGATGAAATTTTGAAAAAAATGTCCGCCATATTGGATTCGCCATTTTGAATTTTCAAAAACTATTATCATATTCGTAATCAGCGACCCCAAAAACCTCCGAGTAACCAGTTTTAAGCGAATCCGGTGAAGTTTTGAAGTGTCTGCCATATTGGATTCGCCATTTTGAATTTTTGAAAACTACATTCATATTCGTAATTAGAGACCCCAAGAACCCCTGAGTACACTGAAAAACTGTTGGTAAAGCTGCTCGCCTAATGCGTGGAACTGCTGCATTAAAGAGAAACGCGCAGCTCACTGTACCTTTAGGAGAGCAACTCTCCTTTTTAAGCAAGTTGCCGCACTTTAGATCGCGTAGCCTCTAACCCAAAGGCATTGGTCAGCTGTTTACCTTATTTTAAAGTGGCGGTTGGCGTCGTGTCTCGTTAGCTGGTTTTACGAAAAATATATTTACGCAGTGTATAGTGTTCATGACAATTATGGATAAGTTTTTAATTGAAAATAAACTGTTTCATCTTCAAGAACTTTTTACATGTGATTATTTATTAATTATATATTATACTATATAATGTTGACTGTTTTTTAAAAACCTAACCTATATATAAACTCATTTGCTTGCGCTTTATGTTATTCTGTGTATTGCTTTCTATTTTCTTTTGCATTTAATTAATAATTTTTAATTTACTATTTTTTTTAATTAAACAATAAATGTTAATAAGTTAATCGATGTTTAGCAAACGGTGTGAGAGATGAAGATTTTTTCTCGATGACAGATGATCAAATTTCGGTAATTTTAAATGGTTGTCAAGATTTTGTCACGTTCATTTCAAAGTTTATGAAAAAAATGTTTATAATAATAATAATAATAATAATAATAATTTTTTTTTATTATTCACGGGGGAGAAGAGGAAATGCATTAACGCATGCCCAGGAAGATCCCACTTACCTGGGGTATGTCGGACTCGCACAAAATGCAAGGAAAAAAAAGAAACCTCACATACCTGCTTTTACGGCAGTCACAATACCGACTAAAACCTCTTCTTGATTCCCCTAGGTTTCGAACCTTCTATCCACCTACGGAACTACCTTTCGGCTTCAGACTTCGCAGATGGATGGTCCCATTTAGTCGCTGGCGCGACTCTTCCGTGCCGCTCTTCTTCTGGCCATTATTTTCTCCTTGTTTTTGACAGGGTCTTCTTAGCTTCCTCTAAGGCAGTCCTGAAGACCTTGCACCGACCTGATCCAGCGACGTGTTGGATGTTCTCCTTTTCGCCGAACTTCGCCTTGCATAATTCCGTGCCCGGTTGGAACTTTTGTTCTACCTGGGGCGCATTTTTGCGCAGGGTTGCTGGTCCTGTATCGGACGCGTGCTAGGTGGCGGATAGGTTAGCTTCCTAGAAATAGGTGGTATCGAGGAAATCAAATACTCGACGCGGACCAAAACCAGCAAACAAGAAACACCCATCATGAGCGATTGTAAAAACGAGGAAGAGTACCTGCGGGGTAATGCTACGGCTAAATCCCTCACTGGTTCCGATCGTCAAGCGCCTAGCGTGAGGACGGTGGCCAGTGGCCCAAGGATGCAGGAGGGCAACAACGCGTTGGTAGTGCCACAGATCATCGTGGACAGGTCGGAGAGACGAGGGAGTACGAGCAGTGTGACAAGTCTGGCTAGCTGCATTTCTGTCTTTAGTAATGCTTCAGCGAATGACATTGCTAGCTGCAAAAAGGACCGAGATGAATGCATAAAGCTGCGGGAAGAAGAGGCAGCGATTATTCTAGAAATGGAGGAGGAGGTCAGCAAGATGCTGAAGTCCTGTGAAGTCCAGAAGAATGTCAATAGGACAATCAAGGATGGACTCAGAAGCTTAACATCGCTCATAAGGGACGTAAAGGAGAAGCACGCAGCAGCTGCGAAAAAGGATGAGAGTTTCTACCAGGGTTTGACCTGGTCAGAAGAAGCTAGACAAGATCGCAGAGTTAGAAGAGATCGTTGTAACGCAATCGTGTTGAGAAACGTCGTCTTAGATGCTCAGAAGCGGAAGAGAAGTGATCCTGAGCCTGCGAAGGATCCAAAAAGGAAAAGGAGGGGAGACCAAAAAAGACTGGAGGCAAGGGGATCAAAACGGTTCCAAAGCCAGACCAGGTCAAGAAGGCAAGAGCCACAGTGATCGTTAAAGTGGCCGAAGGAAAAACTTTCGCTGAAGTGCTGGCGAAGGTTCGAAGGGAGGCTGACCTGGAGGCCAGCCAGACAAGGGTTGTGGGAGCCTTACCCACTAAAAAGGAGACCTTCTCATTAAGATTGGAGGGTCTTCAAACAAGAAGTTGTTCGCTCAAGAGGTGACTAAGGTTATCGGCGATCTGGGAAAAGTGCAGATGGCGGACCAGCAGACCGTGCTGGAGATCCGCGACATGGACACCCTCACCGTACAGCAGGACGTCAAGGAGGCCCTAGACAAAGTATCTACGGTACCAGCAGGAAACAGGAAGGTGACGGTCCTTGAACCAAATAATCAAGGTATAAAACTCGCTGTCGTGGTCACCACCCAGGAGGATGCTACCAGACTGGAGAAGATAGGCCACATCAAAATCGGTTTTGTGTCCTGCAGAATCAGTAGGAGAGTTATGGTCACAAGGTGTCACAAATGCCTTGACTATGGCCATATAGGCAGAGATTGCCAAGCAGTAGATAGGTCGGCTGCGTGCTTCAAGTGCGGAGAAGCTGGCCATAAGGCAGCAGATTGTAAGAAGAGCCCATGCTGCTTCTTATGCAAGGCGAAGTTCGGCGAGGAGGAGAGTATCCAACATGTCGCCGGATCAGGAGGATGCAAGGTCTTCAGAACTGACCTAGAGGAAGCCAAGAAGACTTTGTCAAGGACAAGAAGGAAATAAGGCCAGAACAAGAGCGACACGGAAGAGTCGAATCAGCGACTAAACGGGACCATCCATCTACGAAGTTTGAAGCCAATAGGTAGTTCCGTAGGTGAATAATAGGTCTAATATTATTGGGTTTTTAACATGGTATGGTTGATGTGAGTCCTTGATGTCTAAAATCAGAAGGCAATCGACAGAATCCTGTATGATTTAATTTGTAACAAATTGTTTCTCTATAAAAGATTTTAATGTTTTCATAACCTTTCCAATTGAATTTATTCGGTTGTAAAGTTTATGTTAACTACCCAGCAGAAAGCTAAAAAAAAATAATAATAATTATTATTATTATAATAACCCCGCCAGGTTGTCCACTACCGAACATCATCGATGTCTTTGACATGCTGGGAGAAGCGGATCCACTGCCAAATGTCATTGATTTCTTTGATGTACTGGGAGAAGTGGATCCACTGCCGAACATCATTCATTTCTTTGATGGGCTGGAAGAAGTGGGTCCGCTGCCAGACATGATTGATTTCTTTGATGAGTTGGGAGAAGTGGGTTCGCTGCCAGACACGACTAACATCTTGGATATGTTCGGTAGACTTTGCCGTGGTGGCGGGGCTTTTCACTAAAGGACAATTAACAGGGTGGTACCCTGATTCTAAAACCAAAAAAAAATATGATTATGAATCATAATATCAATGAATTACCCCAAGGAGGAACCCCGAAAGGGGACAATACTCCCGACGGTGTCTCTTCGAACACCGCCGCAGGCCCTACGGATTTTTTTTTGGGTCTCTGAGGAATATACCGCAAATGACCACCAGTACATTGAGTTCTCAGTCTCGATGGGAGACACACGAGAAGGAAAAAGACAGGATGCTCCTAGTCGCAAAACCTCCTTGTGGAATATGAAGAGACTCGACAAGGAAAAGTTCGGCCGGTCCCTAAGAGAAACCCTTTTAATTGAGGACTTGGGCTGGGAAATGGCCCTGGAAAAGAACGAGGCACTGCTGGTCACAGACAGACGTGGTTATGAGCTTCCAGGAATCGTGATAGACGGATTCGAGGTCAAGTGGAGTAAACAAATTAAATATCTTGGTGTGGAGTTGGATGGAAGGTTAAACTTCCACCACCACATGGCTACGGCGTCAAATAAGGCGATCAAGTGTGCGGCTAAACTTTCACGGCTAATGCCAAATGTTGGCGGACCCCGTGAACAAAAAAGAAGACTGGTGGCGAGTGTCGCCCACGCTAAAATGCTCTATGCAGCACCAGCGTGGGCCCCATCCCTGAGGAGTAAAAGATGTGCGACCATCTGTGAAAAGATACTGTCGGCGCAGAGATCGATAACAACGCGTATCATCTTTGCATATAAGACAGTATCTACGAGTGCTGTGCAGGTCCTTGCAAGTGTCCCGCCAACAGATCTTTTGGCGAGGGAAAGGGAAGAAATGTTTTTCTTTTCTAAAGAAAGAAGTTCATTTGATGAGGAAATAAGACCAAGCAAGGGCCTGATCCGCAAAGAAGCAAGGCACAGGCTCATACAAAGATGGCAAGAAAGATGGAATGGTGAGGAGAAAGGTCGATGGACTTATCGCCTTATCCCGGCACTCGCCACCTGGATAAATAGGAAACACGGTCAGGTTTCCTATTATTTGACTTAGGCGTTCACAGGTCACGGGTGTTTTAACTCGTACCTGTGTCGCTTTAAATTACGTGAGGACGAGGTGTGTGCATATTGCCAGTTCCCTGAGGACAACGCGAAGCACACCCTCTTCTCATGCAAGAATTGGGACTTGGAGAGGCGGGCCATGTTCGAAGGTGTAAACAGTCAAGTTACACCGGAGAACATGGTGTCGCTGATGACCCAGTCGGAAGAGAATTGGCGGCAAGTCGAGAACTTCATAATCTCGGTTATGTCGAGGAAGGATCTCGACGGCCGCCAAAAAAGCGTAATTTAAACAGCTTTTAATTTGTTTGTTCGTTTCTTATTAATTTATTTTGTGATATATTTGTCCTTATACATTTTTTTTAAATTTGTTTTATGTTTTCAATATTATATACGCGTTTATTTTTTCTTTTTTTTATATATCCGTTTACAATTTTATCTTTTGACTTTTTACATGTAATTTAACATTTGTTTTTTAAATTATTGTTGTGCTGTTAATTCCGCTTTTATATTGAAATAGTTTTAAATTTTTAACTAAAGACGCAGGATGACCGCGCGCAGAGAAAGGCAGAAAGTCGCATTGGCGACAGAGTTGGAGCGCCACCCTCGAAGGCTAAAGTCTTACGACAGTTCCGAGGGAGGGTAAAGGGCTCCAGAAGAAGGGTTACGGGTTTTAGTGGGTCGGGCTGGCAGTAGGTCGCCAGTTTATTAAATTTACTATTTTATATATTTATTTTTCTTTTTTTTATATTTCCTTTTGTTTTATCACACCAACCCCACATAACCTTGGAGTGCGGAATCCAAGGTATCTGTAGACAGATTTCCCAAAATTCCCTAAGCAAAAAAAAAAAATAATAATAATAATAATAATAGTATTAAAAAAATATAATAGTAACCAGAAATATTTTTAATCTTCTACTGCAGGACCTGGCAAATTTAGATAAGGAACAGCAGGAACATGAAAATTGGTTACAATTAAACAGCAGTCTGGGTCTACCCTATGCTATTTTTTGCGGACAATTAAACAGCATTCACATTGCTTACGTTATCCTGTATAAGGAAAGATTTTTGTTTGACAATCCTCTTAAAGCAGTCGAGGCCTGCTTCAAATGTTTAACCGCTTTTCAAAAATAGCCATATACTTGTGATTACGTGTGGACTTTTATTCAGAGCGCAGTATACCAATTTGAACCTCAAAAAAGTTTCTCGGCTATTACAAAACTAATCGTTGAATTAAAAAAAATATAGTTCTACATTCTACATCGTTTGTAATCAGTTCACATTTTATTTTAGTTTTTTTTTTAAGAAATTATATTTAATATTTTTTATTTGATGTATTATAAGTAATTGTACCAATTTTTAAGTCATAATGGATAGTAAAACTATTTACAATTCTATTTTATCATTCATTCTCGTTTTGTATGGAGATCCTAATCTTCCTCATAAGGTAGTTCAAGATGTTGTTACTTTTTTCCATAACTTTATTGAAAACATATTTTTACGTTCATTGAAAAATAAAGTTCTAAAAATTTTAAAAGAAAATCATGTATCGAATAACTTAGTACTTGAGGTAGAATCTGTTTTTAAGAAACACAGCACCGTTTTTGAAGATGTTTTAACAGAAAAAAGAAGGTTCAAAATATTAAGAAAAAAAGGGTTTACTGATCCCGAACAATTTTCCATTGGCAAAACATTCGTAAGTAAAGTCGTAGGAAACGAATTAAAGTTTGTACCGGAATTTTTGTATGGAATACATATTCCTTTACGAAATACCTTAAAACAGTTTCTAGAAATACCAGGGATTTTTAATCAAATATTGGAGTACATTGCTGAACTGCGTAAAGAAACCCACATTATATCTAATATAATGCAGGGTGATCTCTGGAAAAGGAAATATTCAAATGTTACTGATTGCATAATTTTACCTCTTTTTCTATTCCACGATGATTTTGAAACCGGAAACCCTCTAGGCAATCATTCTGGAATAAACAAATTTGGTGCTATGTATGCTTTTATTGCTTGTCTTCCTCCCAATCTTGCTTCAAAATTAACGTCAATATTTCTAACAACTCTAGTCCATTCCGCTGATAAAGCTAACAGCACAAATGAGGAAGTATTTAGAAAAATCATTGAAGAAATAAATTTTTTACAAACCGAAGGGATTCAAATCATCGTAGATGGAATTGTGCGACGCGTGAAATTCCGATTGACTTTGATTTTGGGTGAAAACTTAGGACTCAACAGTATACTTGGATTAGTTGAATGTTTTAATGCGAATCACTTCTGCAGAATATGTGTAATATCTTCAAAAGATGCTGCAAAATTAGCAGTTGAAGACGAATCTCAGTTGAGAACGCCCATTAATTATGATAAAGCTCTTAAGGAAAAAAATCCATCCACCACTGGGATTAAAGAACCATGTGTATTTCACAGGATAAATTACTTCTATTTTACTGAAAACTTAAGTTTGGATTTAATGCATGACCTTCTCGAAGGTGTGTGCATGTACATTATAGAATCCATTATACATCAGTTAATTTTTGTAGATAAATGTTTTACTTTACAATTTCTTAATGCTAGTATTGAAGAGTTCAATTATGGGTCAAACGAAAGTTCAATCCCTCCTGCTACAATTTCAAGCAAATCTAAAGATAATATAAACTTAAGAATGTCTACCTCTGAAATGCTTTGTTTTATGCGATATTTTGGTCTTATCATTGGAGATTGTGTGCCTGAAGATAACAAAAGCTGGAAATTGTATAAACTATTGCGTCAAATTTTGGACATTTTAACATCACCACGAATAATCAGAAGTGACATTAATGTATTAAAAAAATTCTTAAAATGTCATAATGATTTGTACATTGAACTATTCGGTGCACTAAAGCCAAAATTTTATTTCTTGACCCATTATTCCAGGATTTTGTTAGAGAATGGTCCCTGCATTCATTTTTGGTGCATGCGATTTGAATCGCGGCATAGAGATTTAAAATCAAATATAACGTCGCCAAATTGCACGAAAAATTTATTTATTGTAAAGTTTATGATGAAGCGTTAATTCAGTTTAGAGAGTACATAAATTGTATGGAAGTATTTAATAAAATTCAAATTTTTAGAACTGTCTACAAAGTTGGAACTTTTCTTGTTACTGATTTAGAGAAAACCGAAAAAGAATTCGGAAAACTTTTAAAAATTATTAAAATTGAAAATAATATATTCTTTCACATTCAGATTTATGAAGAAATAACATTTAATAAACATTTTCATAGTTATATTGTTAACCAGAAAAAAGAAACTAAATTTTTTAAATTTGATGATTTGACAATGATCGCACCTTGCTTGTCGTTAAAGAAAAATAATACTCATTTCATTTATACACGGTATGCTTTGTAATGTAATGTGTAATTATATTTTTAATGTTTTTCGATCATATTTTGTAACTTATGTATAAGAATTGACCATTACTTACGTAAAATTGTATAAGATTATTAAACATATTAAACATAACAACTTATTAAATAACTTATTATTACGACTTCTTTGAAAAACCTTCCTGAATTTTTAATTTTTACTTAATGTTAAATTATATTTTTTAAACAACCATGTGCATAGTAAATGTTTGGAAATATATTTTATAATTTTAATTTTTTTCTCTTATAAAATAATAGAAAATTAATGAAGTAATTTACGTTTTTTGGTATAATTTTAAAAAACAATTATTTTAAAACAATAATAATTTATTGTTTCATAAATGTAATTTCATTAAAATATATATAAACTATCGACATTTTTTTTGTTCACTATCAGAGCCAAATTTTTTATTGACTTTGTAGAAAAAATGTTAACTATATGTGGGCAATTCCACGTGAGATTTCAGTCGACCTCTTAAAATCGGCCAAAAATATTTTTTTTCTATTCTGTATTGAAAAAAACAGATACGTATTTTTTTATTATTTTTTTGGAGGCCAAATTTTTAAGTTATGAATTTTTAAAATTTTCGCTTTTTAAATGTAGGTATATTTTTAATGTCAGATAACTAAAAAAATATTGCTTCTTTTCATTTTTTGACAAGAAAAAAAAAATTTTGTTTTTCTCTCTACTTTTGAATAATCATAACAAAAATTTTTTTTTTCATTTTTTATTAAAAAAATAAAAAAATTTTATAAACAAATTAATTTTTCTTAACTTTGGGTATGATAAATTTTTAATTTTCTTTTTTTAAAACATACCTGGAAATGATAAGAAGGTTTTGCAAAAAGTTTCAGAGTGGGCCTGACAAGTTTGATGGGTCCAAAAAAATAATTAAGCTGTCCTTGCAGGTCGCACGCACGTGGCACAATGGGATTTTTTTACAATTTATTATTAAAAATTGTCTAGAGCCTAAAAATTTTATCGGATTTTGATTATTATTGAATTTTAAGGCTCTAAACAATTTTTAATAATAAATTGTAAAAAAAATCCCATTGTGCCACGTGCGTGCGACCTGCACGGAGAGCTTAATTATTTTTTTGGACCCATCAAACTTGTCAGGCCCACTCTGAAACTTTTTGCAAAACCTTCTTATCATTTCCAGGTATGTTTTAAAAAAAGAAAATTAAAAATTTATCATACCCAAAGTTAAAAAAAATTAATTTGTTTATAAAATTTTTCTATTTTTTTAATAAAAAATGAAAAAAAAAATTTTTTGTTATGATTATTCAAAAGTAGAGAGAAAAAAAAACTTTTTTTATCTTGTCAAAAAATGAAAAGAAGCAATATTTTTTTAGTTATCTGACATTAAAAATATACCTACATTTAAAAAGCGAAAATTTTGAAAATTTATAACTCAAAAATTTGGCCTCCAAAAAAATAATAAAAAAATACGTATCTGTTTTTTTTCAATACAGAATAGAAAAAAAATATTTTTGGCCGATTTTAAGAGGTCGACTGAAATCTCACGTGGAATTGCCCATGTACAATATGTTATATTTATAAACAGTATAATTATGCGTGTTACTTCGTAAATTCAAACTTTAAAAATTAATATAATTTATTAATAACAAATAATAATGTAAATGAATATTTATTTATTAATATTTTTTGACAATTGAATAATAAATTAGATTTCAATTAATTATGAATAATTGCAAAGTCAGTTAAAAATTAATGTTATAAATAAAATATAAGAAACTGAAACATAACCTCTGTAATATTTTATACAAAAGTAAACATTTTTTCTTTGAACTTAATTAGTTTAATGTTTTTAATTGTAAAGTCACTTGAAAATTAAAGTTAATAATAAAATATAAGAAACTGGAACATAACCTCCTTACAATTTTGTACAATAGTATTTATTTTTTTATTAAATTTATTAATTTAATGTTTTTCTATAAACATAAAATATATAATATAATAGCTAGAATAGAACAGTAGAGAAAAAGATAGTTGTTAAACCATATTTGTTACAACGGTGGGCCTCGTAAATTGAGAAGTTGCTCACCATGATTTTAGGAGAGTAACTCTTCTAAATTTAGTAGAGCGGTGCGCTTTCATGCAAAGTGGAGCGGCGCTACAATCGTTTGATTTTCAAAATAAAATCTTTAAAAAATGGGGTTTTTTTAATAACTGTACGTAATTTGTTTATTTATAAATTTTCAATATTTTTTATTGCAGAATTCGAAAGAGCGGTTCCTGAGCTTTAAGAAATGTCTATTGCAAAATTTTTAGCAATCCGTTTTCATACTAAAAATTGCTTCCAAATTTCGGATAACAATACAATATTGATATATAAATATTTGCATCTAAGCGGATTATATTGTATAAAAAATCATTTATGCAAAATTTAACCTTTCGCTCCAGTCTCCCCTATGCAAGGGTTTTTAAGGTCGCTAAATTTAAATATATCGCCAAAAAAATTCAAAATGGCGAATGTAATGTCAGACAAAATTTTTCAATTTTTAACAGATATTTATAAAAATTAGTATGCCAGGGTTTCTGAGGTCGCTGCATTCAAATACGTCATAACAAATACAAAATGGCGGATCTAATATGGCATGTATTGGATTTGTTTAATAATTATTTATATGATAACTAATCGTCAGAGTTTGAAATAAAACTACCAAAGTATTCAATTAGATGAAACAAATGCATAAAAAAACATTACAATTTTGATTGCACCAAACTATAAATATATTGACAGAAAGTTAAAAAAATTAAATTATAAGAGCTTTCATACGAACTAATAGAGTGGGGAGTCAAACTGTCTCTCTATCAAAAATATTAAATAAACTACCGACAGATTAGCTCAGTCGGATGGCGGTCGTTTAAAGACCAAGGGTAAGTACCCTCGGTTCGCGTCCATTTGGCTTTAGGTATTTGAGGTATTTGACGTCGAGGTATAATGATGTGCAACGTCGATTATTGTTCGGTACACACCATTAGAACTCGACTGTCGATAAACCGGCTGTACTCAGAAGAGGTTTTCTACAGTTTCCCTCTCCACTGGCGAGAAAACCCATTAGATGGGTGGTCCAGGCGAGTACTTCTAATTTTCAAGTCGCTCTGTAGGCGCAAAACTTAGTATTAGGAAATGTACATAAGAAATATTTTGTAAAAGAAAAATTGTAAGAAAAACACTTGTATAGCCAAGTATGTAAGGCTAAAGACAGGTGTATAAACCAATAAATAATAAAATAAATATTGAATAAACTTAACAGAATTATTTCTTTTTTAATTCTTTATCCAACAAAAAAGGAATAAGCCAAATCGGTTTCCGAAATGATTTCAATAAAGAGAAAATCATTTTTCGGAAAGTTTCACATGTGATTTCCGTAAAAAAAATCATTTTCAAAAGATTTCCGTAAAAAAAATTTCCGCATGATTCCCGTAAGAAAATCAATTTCCGTAAAAAAATTAATTTCTGGAAGATTTCCGGATGATTTCCGTAAAAAGAAAAGAAAATTTTCTGAAGAATTCCATCAATAAAATCAATTTATAGAAGATTTCCAGATGATTACGAATATGAGGCTAGTTTTCAAGAATTAAAAATGGTGAATCTAATAATAGCAAGGCTTATTTGGTACAATAGAGGGGATTACCGCGTGAAGTGCTCTGATTGGTTCGCGTTTGAAAAGGAATTTCTATACCTAAATTCAATTAATATAGTTTTCACAACGAACAAAGGGCTTAAAACGAGTTTCAACAAGTTGCAGGTAAAACTTTCGAGGTCTCTAAATCTACTTCTTTAAAACATCTCTTTTTTATTTAATATAAAATAAAATAAAGGAACACACAGTCAACATGCTTAATCTAAGCTATTTTAAACAAAAATCAATGTTGAAGAATTGCATTTATGCTTAAGATTATGTCTTTCAAAAAATTAAAATTGTATAGTCATACAAAATATTTACGACAAAAAATTTTTTTACTCATTTTCTTGTTAAAATCAAAATAGTCAAAAAGGAGCATATGTGAGTTAAAGTATACTATCTAAGAAGTAGGTTGTCATATTTCTTATTTAATTTGGAGGTGGAAATCGAGGGAAACATTAATTTAAATCTAGTCACGTACGAAATTTTATGCATAAATATTTATTTAATGAGGTTTAACTTCATTTCAAATTAATTAGGAAGCTGCAATTACACAGCTCAAAAAAAATATACATATTCTTTTTAAAGTTTGCTTTTGTAGTAGTTGCAGACATGATAAGGGGGAAATCAAGAAAATTAGGCATATTTTAGGAATTTTTTTGTCTCAATAAAATGGTCAATTAAAAATCTGTAAATTACTTTTTATTCCATGAGTATTGATATACAAACTATATTTTTTCAAAAAAAATTTTAGTACAAAATGGCTGCTGTGTAGCATTTTATTGGAAGGCGTCTGTATCTTAGGGTTCCATGGCCGGACAATACTAACGTCCTCACTTTTTTATTTTAAAAAAAACCAAAATGTTGTTATTTTCTATAAATCAACAGCTATCGACACACGTAGGATTTTTTCGATATTTTAATTTTTTGCAAAATGGTGCGTAATTGAACAAAAAAATGACAATTTTCAAAAAAAAAATTCTAAAAATTATTGTTAAAAATAAAAGTAAGTAATATAAAAAAACCTTCGTGTGTCGATAGCTGTTGATGTATAGAAAATGACAACATTTCCGTTTTTTTCCAGATCAAAAATTAAGGACGTTAGTTGTCTGGCTATGGAATCCTGAAACGAGACGCTTTCTAATGAACTGCTGCACAGCCACCATTTTTTAATAAAATTTAAAAAATATATTTATTTTGCACATCCATACTCATGCAATACTCATGAAATGGTCAATTAACAATCTGTAAAGTACGTTTTATTACGTACTTTACAGATTTGTGATTGACATATTCAATTCAGAACATCATAAATTTTCAAAAATATGGTAAAAACGTTCTCCTATCTACAAAAGCAAACTTTTTGATAAAATATAATTTTTTTCCTCATATCTGTCGATAAATCTATCATAAAAAATATCTTGAATGTCAGGCGCAAATTTCATGTAGACTTGTTTTATTCATTAACAAACTTTCATCTTATATGTGAATAAAAGAAAGTGCTTTATTATGCCATTTAAAAAAATTGTAAATAAAAAAATGCGTTAAATATTACTAGAACGCTAGAAATTTAAAAAATAAAATTTATTGTTCGAAGGGTTGTATAATTCTTCTTAATTAATATGATGCAAAACTATTTTAGTGTTTGATGAAAAAAAATATATAGAAATAAGTAATATATATCTCATCTAATTTAAATCAAGTTAAAAAATTGCCTTTTTGGACAAAAATATGAGTTCCTGGCTCACTATCAAAATACATTTTGTATTTGATAATCCTATTACAGATTCGTTATCAGCGACCCCAAAAACATCTGAGTAAAAATTTTCAAGCGAATCGAACAATTTTTTTAAATTCTTGTCGGATATAATAGATCCGCCATTTTGTGTTTTGAAACTTCGATTATAGATTCGTCATGAACGACCTCAAAAACATATAAATACTAAGTTCTATTATTATGAATTATATTTTAAATAAATTAAACACAAAGTTTTAGAGGTTGCAGGCGATAATGGGTAAATGCGTGTTACAGTTAATAATTTAAATTCTCTGAAAAGTGAAAATTTCAGTTGTAATAAATATTTATTTAATTTTACAAGACAAACGTTTTTTCTTTTTGAAATTTTGTTGTATGTTGTAAAGATAGCAAAAAAACTTCGAATTTTCATTTTTGAAAAAACAAAAAAAAAATTATTTCTGTTTAACTCGCGGGACCCCAATAAATTCTATTGGAAAATAATCGTTAGACTTCTAGAAAGTAATAAAAAAATCGAGAGGAAAAAAATCCTGGCGCTTATGAGAAAATTTGATTTTTATTTTTTTCGAAAAATAGCCGCTATTTTGTTAAATTTAAAAATTTTTTAATTAAACCTGTGGGATTTCAAAGAACATTTAATCCGGAATTAGGGACAAAAAGAATCTTTACATTATAGGCAAATACAAGAAAGATACAATAATTTTAATATTTTTTCCTGTAATTTTTTTGAAATCAGACTTGGCATTTTAAAAATTAAAGTGCGCCTAAATTCGTTAAATAATTTTTTCGCAAAACAGAAAAATACGTGTCGTCTAAAATTGTGTAAAAAATAATATATTTGGGCAATCTTTGTCAAATTTTACGCCCTATCTGTCCATTTTTAATTTTTTTGGAACCTCTACTTTTATTTGCATGGTGGCCTTTTTTAAAAATTTAAGATGGTGAACTTGTACGTCGCGTTAAAGCAGTTAAAGAGCATAAAAAATTCTACTTTTTGCTAAAAAAATATGAATTTTAAAGTAAAAATGGTTTAATTTTGGCACAAAACATACCTATTTATACGTACTTTATTTACCCTTATTGACATTTTCGAAATTTTAAAATGGCGGATTCAATATGGGCGAAAAAATATAAATTTTTGTCAATCTTTGCGAAACTTACTATTAAGGGGTTATTTGGGTCGCTGATTAAGAATTTTTAAGTCAGTTTTGCAAAATACAAAATGGCGGATCCAATATGGCAGATTCATTTTTTAAAATCGTACTTTTTTGCTTGAAACCATTTACGCTCTGTTTTTATTAATTGCACCTGAGTAACAACTTTTAAGCAAAAAAGTACGATTTGTGAAAAATAGGTCCGCCATATTAGATCCGCCATTTTGTATTTTGCAAAACTGACTTCAGATTCTTAATCAGCGACCCAAATAACCCCTTAATAGTAAGTTTCGCAAAGATTGACAAAAATTTTTTTTGGCCATATTGAATCCGCCATTTTGAAATTTCGAAAATGTCAATAAGGGTAAATAAAGTAGGTATAAAGAGGTATGTTTAATGCCAAAAATAAACTATTTTTAATTTGAAATTCATATTTTTTTAACAAAATGTAGAATTTTTTTATGCTCCTCGACTGCTTTAACGCGACGTACAAGTCCACCATCTTAAATTTTTTAAAAAGGCCACTATGCAAATAAAAGTAGGGGTTCCAAGCTTTAACTTAAGCCCTTTTTTGATTTTTTTCGTTGAAATTAAAAATGGACAGATAGGGGGTAAAATTTGACAAAGAATGCCCCATTTCCATAAAAAACAATAATTTGACTTACATACATATAGCCTGTCTGATTTGAAATTGAATCAACCATTTATATTTCATTATTATTATATTTCATCATTTATATCTCAATGTGTATACTACATTAGTTCAGCCATTTCAAATTTTTAAAATCTGACTTCAGATTCGTAATCTTCGACCCCAAAATCACCCGAGTAACGAGTTTTAAGCGAATTCAGTCGATTTTTAGATTTTATGTCCATCATATTGGATTCGCCATTTTAAATTTTAAAAATCTGACTTTAGATTCGTAATCTGAGACCCCAAAAACCCCCGAGTATTAAGTTTCAAGCGAATACGATAAAGTTTTAACTTTGTCTTTCGCAATATTGGATCCGCCATTTTGAATTTTGAAAATATGACTTAGGATTCGTAACCAGCGACCCCAAAAACCTCAGAGTAACAAGTTTTAAGCGAATTCAACAACTTTTAAAAATTTTATCCATCCTGTGTTAAATTTTGAAAAAAAAATTATTTTCAGGCGCCATTTTGAATATAAAAAACACAAAATTTAAAAACGCGAAGCTTTTTTTTATACTAGAACTATCCAAATCGAAAAATCTATATCACATATGGATATGTGATTGCAGAATTTTTAATAATTTTCTTCTAATATTAAGAGCTTGAAATAGAAGTTAAAAATCAGCACATTTGGTCGTTAAAGGGTTAAGGATAGATTCGTAAGTGTGCGCTTTAAGGGAGGGTTAAAATGTCGAATTTGATAAAAACTCGTCACTCAAGGGTTTTTGGGGTCACTGATTACAAATTCAATGTTAGTTCTTCAAAATTTAAAATTACAGTTTCAATATGACAGAATTTTTTTAAAATTATCCCAATTGACCTTAAACTGTTTATTTCTGGGTTTTTAAGATCACTGATTACAAATCTTATGTCAGTTTTTTAAAATTCCAGATAGCGAATCCAATATCGCGGATGACTTTTATAAATAATCTTATTAACCTGAAACTTCTTTCTTGGAGGTTTTCGGGGTCGCCGATTTGGAAACTGACATTATATTTGTAATCAGCGAGCTTAAAAACCTACAAGAAAAAAGTTTTAGGTTAATTGGAACACCGAAAACGGACATCATATTCGTAATCAGCGACCCCAAGAACCCCTGAGTAGAGAGTTTTAGGTAAATCCAATTAATTTTTACAAAACTCGTTTGCCATATTGGATCCGACATTTAAAATTTTTAGAATCTAGCCTCATATTCGTAAACAGCGACCCCAAGAACTTCCAAGTAACGATTTTCAGGCCATTTCAGTAACTTTAAAAAGTTAGAGAACTATGTTTCGTATGTGAGACATTTCTTTAGTTTTAGCCGCCATATCAGCGTCCGGCATTTTGATAAAAAATTAGTCGCTGCAGGGTTTTGTAGCTGAGGGTCCATGGACCAGATATTTTAAGCTTTTGATAGTATCTACCTCCTTTTTCAGGTGAAAATACGTCTTAAATGAAATTTTTTTCTCGAAATTTGTTTCGTCTTCAAATTATGTACTTTGTTGCAAAACATACACTACCGTCGGGAATTATCGGTACGGCTGCACGCGCACGGCCCAAAAACATACCAATCATTAAATCAGGATTTTTTTGTAAATAAAAATGTCAAAAAATTAACAAATATACCATTCGAAAGATTATTAAATTCTACGATTAATGATATATGACTAAAAATTTTAATAATTTATACAAAGATTGCAGCAATCAACAAATTTAAAAAAAAAAATTTTAAAAATAAAATTTTTTTGGAAATTTTTTCAACCCCTGCACATTTTTTAAAAATTGTAGAAAAAAATTGAAACTTATATAAGTGTGATCATTCAAGTCTCATCTTTAATTTAAGACCAAAAGAGTTCAAAAATCTTATTCGGTTAGCGAGATATCATTATAAACGGCAGAGCATTTTCAGCCAAAAACCGTTCAAAATCGATTAATTCACTGCATTTGTCAAAAAACATACTCGGACGTTTATAATGATATCTCACGAACCGAATAAGATTTTTGAATTCTTTTGGTCTTAAATTAAAGATGAGACTTAAATGATCACACCTATATAAGTTTCAAATTTTTTCTACAATTTTAAAAAAATGTGCAGGGGTTCAAAAAATTTCCAAAAAAATTTTATTTTTAAAATTTTTTTTGTCAAATTTGTCGATTGCTGCAATCTTTGTATAAATTATAAAAATTTTCAGTTATGTATTATTAAGCGTAGAATTTAATTATCTTTCGAATGGTATATTCGTTAATTTTCTGACATTTGTATTTACAAAAAAATCGTGATTTAAAGATTGGTATGTTTTTGGGCCGTGCGCGTACAGCCGTACCGATAATTCCCGACGGTCGTGTAAAGTAACAAAATTTTCATTTTTTATGGTCTTCTGGTTTAACGCATACTTTGTGGACGTGGCTTTTGTAATTTTGTAAAAGAAAAGTATTTTTCTGTTCTCAAATTATGCGTATTGTATATAAATATTGTGTTTTATATATCACTTTTTACGATTATATGAAGGATTTTTGTGCCCAACATATATTTTGAGGTTTTATCCTTTGTAGTTATGTAATGAAAAATTTACTTGTTTCGTCATTGAATTATGTACTTTGTAGCAAAACATTAAGTAACATAATTTTCATTTTATATGGTCTTATGGTTTAACGCATACTTTGTGGACATGGCCTTTGTAATTTTGTAAAAAGAAAAGTATTTTTCTGTACTCGAATTATATGCATTCGATATAAATATTGTGTTTTATATATCACTTTTTACGATTATATGAAGGATCTTTGTGCCCAACATATATTTTGAGAGAAAATTGTAATGAATATAATTTTTCTCATAAAATAGGTCAATATCACTCAAAAATTAATAAAATTTCCATTAAATTAAAAAAATTCGTTGATGTGATATTTAATTAATAATAAATAATATATTACAATTTTTTTAAAGTTTATGAAATAAATTTCGAATTCTGTACACATGTACTTTAAAATATTTTCATTTTCAACTAAAAATATAAAGTCGTAAAATATTTTTCCCTTTTGAAATGGTTGTCACATCTGGTTTTGCCTTGCGAAAGATCCTATTTTATGACTTTTCAAATACCGGTATTTTTAGGCTGAAAATTCGTGAAATTTCTCGAATAAAAAAATATTTGGAAATGTCTTAGAAGTTTTCGTCAAAAGGTCCTTTTAGCGTCAGTTGCTGTACAGCATTTGCCAAAGAAACTAGATGAAAATAATTAATAATTAAATAATTAAGCTCTCCGTGCAGGTCGCACGCACGTGGCACAATGGGATTTTTTTACAATTTATTATTAAAAATTGTCTAGAGCCTACAAATTATATCGGATTTTGATTATTATTGAATTTTTAGGCTCTAAACAATTTTTAATAATAAATTGTAGAAAAATCCAATTGTGCCACGTGCGTGCGACCTGTATCTGTTTTTTTCAATACACAATAGAAAAAAAATATTTTTGGCCGATTTTAAGAGGTCGACTGAAATCTCACGTGGAATTGCCCATATGTAAAATGTTATATTTTTTAAATATAGTGAACAATAGTGAATTTTCTAATTAATTCATTGACTTGTGTGTATTATTAGTTCTTTTGACGATTGTTAATTTCTCGGAATTACATTTAATTATAAGTGTGAGTTATAATTAATCTAATATAATATTTATGCTATTTTAACAATTTTTATATTGTTCCTCACAATTGTTTATTATGGTTTGTGAAAAAATATTTTGTAAAACAGTTTTGTAATAAAAAATATTATCTGGAATAAAAAGAATCTCTATGGAGTACAATTATTTTTTTTAATCTTGGAAAAATTTATTATTAATTGTGAAATTTATAAAAAGGAAAAATTTTCATATTATTAAGAAAATTTTTATTGGGACATACTTTCCCAAAAATTTCGGCGAAATTTCAACAAATAATTGAAAAAAAATTTCCTAAGAGTTTGGGGAATATTTAGGAAATTTTTGAAAAAAAGTTTTACCAAAAATATGGAGAATATTTACAAAAATTTTATGAAAAAATTTTTCCCAAAAAGTCTTAGGTAATTTTTACCAAAAAATCTTAGGGAATATTTAACAATTTATCAGGGAAATTTTTTCTTCAAAACTTGTGGGGAATATTCACAAAAAGTATAGTGTCGATTGCGTCAACAGACTTTTTGGGAATTTTCCCCAAAAAATTTTTTACAGTGGGTCTTCCGGTTTAACGCATACTATGAAGGATTTTTGTGCTCAACATGTATTTTGAGGTCTTATCCTTGTAGTTATGTAATAAAAAATTGACTTGTTTCGTCTTTAAATTATGTACTTTGTTGCAAAACATAAAGTAACTTTGCGAATTGAATTTTGTAATTTTGAAAAAAAAAATTATTTTTCTCTATTCAAATTTTGCTCATCGTACATGAGGGAAAAAACCAATAGACAGCATACTTTGAGAACATGAGCCACATAGCATATTTTAAGGACGTCCCCAAACTATGCTATAGATCTATTAAGTTTACGATTGTCTGGTCTTCAAACTATGCCTTCTATATATGATCAGCGTAAATGTCTAACGCATAGTTTGAATCAGTGAAAATTTCACTGATTTTAATTCAGTGGCCCAGTTTTCTTAAATTTATCAGTGGGATTTCACTGATAATCAGTAAAAACTACTGATTGTCAGTGAAATTCCACTGATTCATCAAAGAAAACTGGGCCACTGAACTGAAATCAGGGAAATTTTCACTGATTCAGATTTAGAGTGTGAAGTATGCTATGTCACACATGTATGTGGTCTTATGGTTTTTTCCCTCTAAATTGTTTACTTATAAATATCTATCAAAACAAACTTTATGGGGGTACTACTGGAGACTCTACGAAGACATAGACGCTGAAAAATTCGGGTGTCCCAAACTATGCGTTGTACAAACATATATATACATATATGTATATATAATATATATATATATATATATATATATATATATATAATACATACAACACATACAACACATACATACATACAAAAACACACACACGATGACTTTTATGTACGGACAGCTTGTTAGAACTACATGCGAATTGTTGTTTTACTCGGATACATACTTGTTATATTAATGAAAAACTTTATTTTAAAGCTGAAAATGTACAAAATGAACTAGATGAGCTCAGTTCCTTAAATATGGAAGAGGATTTAATTGCCGAGCAACCAGCAAAAACACAAAAAATTAAGAAACGAAGAGGAAATGAGCTGGATCTGTTGAACAAAATTAATTCTCGGTTTGATAACCAGTGTTAAATTATCCAGCGCCAAGAAATGTTAAAAAGGTGAGAAGATTTCTTGGGATGGTAGGGTGGTATTTAACCCCTTCAGTGTGTAGCTAAAATATAACAAAATGGTCCCAAAATGTGTAAGTCCTTCTTGTAAATAAATTTTCATGACACTAGGTACTAAGGGGATTTTGGGGTCGCTGATTACGATTCCGGTGTTAGTTTTCAAAAATTCAAAATGGCGGATCCAATATGGCCGACACAATTTTGAAAAATTCATTGGATTCGCTTAAAATTCGTTACTCAGGGGTTTTCGTGATCGCTGATTACGAATCTGACATTAGTTTTTTAAAATTCAAAATGGCGGATTTAATATAGCGGTAACGATTTTGAAAAATTCATTGGATACGCTTAAAATTCGTTATTCGGGGGTTTTTGGGGGCGCTGATTACGAATATGTTATTAGTTTTTCAAAGTTTAAATGGTAAGAATTTTTAAAAGAATGTATCTACTTTTGATATTTTTCAAAAATTTTGGCGGTTATTTTGTATGAAAAATTATTTATTTTGAAAATCTTACTTCTGATTCGTGATCAGCGACACCAAAAACCCCCGAGTAAGAATTTTTGCGAATATACGTTAAGATGTTAGGATAGTGAAATGAAGTTGCCACTTTTGAAACTTTTTAAAAAGAGCCAGCGTTGGGAGTAGGGTGAGGAACAAGAAAATGCGTTTAATCTCCTGAAATCAAAATTGACGTCAGCACCAGTGTTAGCACGCCCTGATTTCAGTAAACCATTTACTGTTCAGTGCGATGCAAGCAATTCAGCGTTAGGCGCAGTGCTCACACAAGAGACCGAGGATGGAGAGCATCCTATCGCTTATGTTAGCCGAGTACTTACATCGCACGAGAAAAATTACAGCGTCACTGAGAAGGAGTGTCTAGTGTTATTGTGGTCAGTGAAGAAGAAATTTCGTCCTTATTTGGAGGGTTCAAAATTCCAAGTTATTACGGACCACAGTGCTTTGAAGTGGTTGCGTAATTTGAAGGAGCCTACTGGTCGTCTTGCGCGTTGGTCATTGGAACTCCAACAATGGAATTTTGAAGTGATTCATCGAAAGGGCACGCTGCATCAAGTTCCAGATGCTCTTTCGCGAATAGTCGAACAAGACGAAGAGGAAGAAATTGCAGCGTTCGAGACAATAAATGATCCGTGGTATCTAAAGCGTCGTAAAATGGTCAGGAGTCACTTCCAGCGTTTTCCGGGTTGGAAAATAGAGAACGAGATGTTATACCGATCAAGAATCGATCCGCTCTTGACACTAGTCACCGGAAATGAGGAAATTTGGAAATTGGTTGTTCCCTTAGAGCACCGTGAGGACATACTTACCGTGGCGCATGCTGAATTCTCGGCTGGTCACCTTGGAGTAGATAAAACCTACGATAGACTGGCGAGGGAATATTACTGGCAGGGTATTCGGCATGACGTTTACAATTTCGTCACGCAGTGCCCTGACTGTCAGTTTCATAAAGTTTCTCAGCTGGGACCTCAAGGATTGATGGGAGAAAGAATCGTCAAACGACCTTGGTCTGTAGTGGCTGCCGACACCATGAAGTTTCCAGCGAGCAAAAGCCAGTACAAACATCTTGTGGTCTTTCAAGATCTTTTCTCTCGCTGGGTGGAGTTGAAACCAATACGTTCAGCGAACGGCAAGACAATTGCCAAAGCGTTTCAGGAACTCATTCTTTTCCGGTGGGAAACTCCAGAGTTTCTTCTCACCGATAATGGAAAGGAGTTCGACAACCGTCACTTGAAGGAAGTGCTAAAAGAGTGCGGAGTAAAGTACATAACCACACCACCATACCACCCTCAAGCGAACCCGGTTGAGAGGTCAAACCGAACGCTGAAAACAATGATCTTAACTTTCATAGATTCTGATCATCGGAATTGGGATTTACACCTGCATGAATTGAGACACGCAATGAATACCGCTACCCAAGCGTCAACAAAGGTATCACTAGCGTTTCTCAATTATGGTCGCTATCCAAAACCAGTCAAGAGTCTTCGGAGAGCTGTAGAAAATCCAACTTCAGTCGTGAAAATTGATCCAGCGTTGTGGACTGATCGTATGAGACGATTAGATGAAAAATGTTATTTAATGTTGGAGACTTGGTGCTTTGGAGGACTCACAAATTGTCCAGCAGGTATTCGTAAATTTGCAACGAAACTGGCCCCAAAATTCGAAGGTCCTTTCGAAATTGTTCAAATATTGTTTCCTACCGTCTATGTGTTAGGCACGAATGATAATAGGCGAATTCCCAAGGTGCACGTCTCAGAACTAAAACGCTACATTTCACCTCGAAATGTAAACAAGGATTGAATTCTACATTGATCCAGTATTTTATTTAATTTTTTTTATAATTGATTATTATTTTTTTTGATTAAATAATTTATTTATATCTTTTCCAGCGTACTAGCATTAGATTGAATCATACATTTTTGAATTTCTTTTTGAAAATTTCTTGTTTTCAGCGTTTGGGATTTTTTGTTTGTTTGGGTATGTTTGTTTCAGAGAAGGGATCAGAACCAGACACTTCACCAAAGGACTCAGGAGTGCTACGGGATGAATTGAGGGAAGCGGAGAATAAAAGGAATCTTACGATGTTGTTAGCAGTACCAAATATTCCAATAAACAATTCCGTCGATTTCATTTTTGAACTGTTCCTGTGGTTTCTTTCAACTACTCGGTACTACCGGCAGCGTCAGTGTCGCTGGCCGCAGGATATCAATTTTCCGGGACCAGAGACGTTGTTAACCGTTTTGTGGAGGAACCAGGGCATTGGTCCAAGCACCACACGGATTGTCTGCGGATGTATTCAGTTTGTACGCGGGAATTCTTCGAGGAGAGATGCCGCACAAACCAGTTACTGTCGAGTTGACAGTGAAAAGTAGTGATAAAAACTATTTTTTTGTTCCTGCGTTTGTCTTTATTTTGTTTGTTTAATTGAGTTATTTAAAAAGGGGGATTTGAGTTTAAGTTCTATTTTCTTTTGTTAGTGATTTTGGGCGGTACTACGGACTAGTACCGGCCAAGGGGGGAATTGTGACAAAGTGGTTCGTCACTGTCACTGAAATTTTTGAGGACACTTAAGTGCCCGCTTTAGTTCCGCCCCTGCGCATTTATAATGAACGTTTCCGTTTTAAGTTTGAATTATTTCTTATTATTATGTAAAGATATAATTTAAATTTGAATTTTGTCTTATGAAAATTTATTTTTATATTGAAATTGATTTTTGGTTTAAGTTATTTTATGTTCTTTAACGAGTATAATTTTATTTTGTTTCAATTTAAAGTCTACATTTGATTTGATTATTGTTTTGAGTTGACATGTGCTTGCTGCATGGATAAAGAAAAGAGTGCGTAGAACGCCGGTGTAGAGAGTAGACATATAGTGTGAATTGAGATTTTGTATTGTGAGAGTATAGAGAGTAACGAACAGCGTGTGTTTCGATAGTAAAATTTTGAGAAATTCATTATTACGAACAAACCGCGTCTGTTGTGACTTTTGTATATTGAGTAAAGAGAGAGTTTGTGTGGCGATTAGCCTTTTTTGGGATATTCTTTTTGGATTATTATTTGATTGAGAGAAAGGACAGTGAGTGACGCCTTTTCGAAATCTCACAAGTTTGTCAACGAAATTAAGTGTGAGTTTAAAGAGGAGAACCAGCGTACCATTTCAATAAATTGTGTTTGGATTAACCAACGTTCAATTTATTAACCTATTTCTTTCAACATCGGTGAGTCATTTTATAGAAGTATTAGTTAAATTTTGTGCTTCACGCCATGTGCTTTCAGTGGCGTTCTCAATAGAATCTCACCCGAATTAATAGAGTGTCATTATTATTTTTTAGTTGTCTAATTTTTATTTGAGTAATAAATTATTTTGTTATTTTCGTAATTTGATAAATAAGTAAATAACTGGCGCTCGAGAAATAAAAAAACTTATTTTTCTCGAAAACTACTAAATCAATTTTAATGAAATTTCAAGAGGTTGTAAATATAGATAAGACGATTTTAGTAAAAAAATCAAAATTTTTTTTCAAAAAAAATCAAAAAATTTTCTTTTTGATATTTTCAAAAATTTTTATCAGGGTTATTTTTTGAAGTGAACACTTTTTTTCTATTGTAAAAAGTACCTTATAAAGTCCCCTTTAACATATATTTTTATCAAATTTTTAAGAAATATAGTTTTTGAGTAAAATGTCAAAAACCATGGTCATGCTATTTGTCACGTACGGTAATGCACATATATGCATATGGGCAAATTCATGTGATAGGGTATAGCCGGATAAGTATGGAAAAAGTGACCCAAATATATTTTTCCTATTCATTCTACCCACAAAATAACTTTTTGAAATTTTTAACTCAAAATTTTGAGTTTTTAGGGTTCCGTACCCGGTAGGAACCCTATTGGAACGGTTACAAAAATGACCATGTACCCCCCCCCCCTAGAACTCACAGTTTTACACCTAGAGAGCTAAAAATTGGTACACTTATGTATTTTCACGCGTAGATTACAGGAAAAATATAGCGAACGTGATTGGGATTGATCTTCATAGAGTTTTCGTCGAAAAACATCAAATTTTATCCATTTTTCGCAAAAAAAGGCATGTACTCCCCCCTAGCGCTCACAGTTTTTTACCTAGTAAGTTGAAAATTGGTATGCATATGTATTTTCAAAAATGGATTAAAGGAAAAATATAGCGAACACATTTAGTATTCATCTTCATTCTGTTTTTATCGAAAAAGTCAAAAATTTTGAAAATTTCGAAAAAAATCCATGTACCCCCCCCTGGCGCCTACATTTTTTTACCTGGAAAGCTGAAAATTGGCATACTTATTCGCTTTTACGCATAGATTACAGGAAAAATATAGCGGAAGTGATTAGAATTTATTTTCATGGTGTTTTCATCGAAAAACTAAAATCTCTTTTTCCAAGCTCGAAAATACTTTAACCCTTGCTGGTTCTCTCAATTCTTAATCTAGAGGACTGGCGTTATACATTTTTATTTGCTTTTTCGTGCAGATTCCAACAAACATACAGAAAAAATTATTGGAATTCATCTTCATATTTTTTTTGCAAAAAACTAAAAAAAATTTTCGTTTTAAAAAAAAAGTGTGTACCCCCCCCTTGGTTTTCAAAATTCTTTGCCTATTTGACTGCAGTTCTGCTTATTTTATGTATATTCGTGTGTAGATTTCAGGAAAAATATAGCGAACATGATTGGATTTGATCTTCATATTTTTTTCAGCGAAAAACTCAAAGTTTTTAAAAATTTCGTCAAAAAAGCGTGTATTTCACTCTAGCGCTCACAGTTTTTTACCTAGAGAGCTGAAAATTGGTACACTTTTGTATTTTCACGTGTAGATTACAGGAAAAATATAGTGGAAATGATTAGAATTGATCTTCATTGCGTTTTGAGCGAAAACCTAAATTTTTTTTTTCAATTTTCGATAATAATTATACCTGTGCTAGTTCTCTTAATTCTTAGTCTAGTGGACAGGCGTTATACATTTTTATTTATTTTTTCGTGTAGATTTTAACAAACATACAAAAAAAATTATCAGAGTTCATCTTCATATTTTTTTTTGTGAGAAACTAAAATTTTTTTTCGTTTTGGAAAAAAAAGTGTGTACCCTCCCCTTGGTTTTCACAATTCTTGGCCTATTGGACTACAGTTTTGCTTATATTATGTATTTTCATGTGTGGATTTCAGGAAAAAAAAACACCGAACATGATTGGATTTTATCTTCATATTTTTTTTAGCGAGAAACTCAAAGTTTTTAAAAATTTCGTCAAAAATGCGTGTTTTTTACCCTAGCGCCCTAGTGCCTATGCTAGTTCTCTCAATTCTTAGTCTAGTGGACTGGCGTTATACATTTTTATTTATTTTTTCGTGTAGATTTCAACAAACATACAGAAAAAATTATTGGAGTTCATCTTCATATTTTTTTGCGAAAAACTAAAATTTTTTAAAAATTTCGTCAAAAAAGCGTGTTTTTTACCCTAGCGCCAAAAGTTTTTTATCTGAAGAGATGAAAATTAGTTATTTATTTATTTTCACCTGTAGATTACAGAAAAAATACAGCGAAAAATATTGAAGTTGATCTTTATATTTTTTTCAGCAAAAAAGTAGAAGTTTTAAACGAAGGTACGGAACCCTCGGTTTTAGTACGAGTTCTACTCGCACTTGTCCGGTTTTTTTGAACTTATGGAGGGAAATAATCAAAAAACGCATTTTTCTCTAAAACTATTGTTTGCATTTTTATCAGCTTTGGATTTGTTAAAAAGACAATTAAAGAGATCAAAAGAAAAATTTCAAAATTTTTTTCAAAAAAATCCAAAAAACTGTTTTTTAAAAAATTAAAAAAAAATTTTTTTGGTTCTATTAAAGTGACATTTTTATGTATTTTCTCATTTCAGTCTCTTATGTAATCTACTTAATAAAAAAATTTTGCCTGACATGGTTTCCGTGTGTGTCACGGTGAAAAACCACATAAAAATGTACCGGGTAGGGTTTTTGAGTTATTTACTGTGACACACACTGAAATCATGTCAGGCAAAATTTTTTTATTAAGTAGATCACATAAGAGACTGAAATGAGAAAATACATAAAAATGTTACTTTAATAAAACCAAAAAATCTTTTTTTTATCTCTTTAATTGTCTTTTTAACATATCCAAGGCTCATTAAAATGCATACAATAGTTTTAGAGAAAAATGCGTTTTTCGATTTTTTTTCCCACCACAAGTTCAAAAAACTCATAATTTTTAGTTGAAAATTTCAAAAAGTTATTTTGTGAGTAGGAATGAATAGGAAAAATATATTTGGGTCACTTTTTCCATACTTATCCGGCTATACTCTATCACATGAAATTGCCCTTATGCATATATGTGCATTACCGTACGTGACAAATAGCATGACCATGGTTTTTGCCATTTAATCAAAAACTGTATTTTTTAAAAATTTGGAAAAATATATGTTAAAAGGGGACATTATAAGGTACTTTTTACAACAAAGGAGAAAGTGGTCACTTAAAAAAATAGCCCTGAAAAAAATGTTTGAAAATTTCAAAAAAAATTTTAAGCTGTACATTGTACCCACTTGCGGTTTTTATTTTTTTCACCATCACGCACCTCAAAAAAAAATTGGGAAAAATTTTTATCTGAAAATAGACACTTTAACGAGTAATTAGTAAAAAAAATGGCGGATGTCGCTCTTAAAAAAAGAAAAAAAAATTTTTTTTTAAATTTCAAAAAAAAAATTTTTTGGATTTTTTTGAAAAAAAAATTAAAAAAAATTTTTTTAAACTGTTTTGTTGACATTTATAACATATTTAAATTTCATTAAAATCGGTTCAGTAGTTTTCGAAAAAAACGCATTTTTTTATTTTTCTTTCCCCCTCCATAACTCCCCCAAAAAAGCGAATTTTGAGTTCAAAATTTCAGAATGTTATCTTTAAGTGGGTAAGAATGTATGGATAAATTATGAATGAAATACATGCGGGGGCACTTTTTGCATACTTATCCGGCTATACCCTTTGTTGTTATTTTCTATAATAGGCAATATTTGGTAAAATTGGGTAAAAGGAAATTATAAAATTTATAATTAAATTTATAAAACTTGATGTTAAAATTCTAATGTAATATTACTATTTTAAAATTTTAATTCCTTGATATAATAAAATTTTATAAAATAAAAAAACAGTGTCTAACAAAGGAGAAACTGTTAATTTGACTACTTATGATTTAAGTATTGTTGTCATGGAAGGAGCAATTCTAAATAATGATCATATTTATGAATTTTAAAAGCTATTGGAAAGACAATCAAATTTTTTTATAATATGCAAAATACTTTGTGTTTACGAACACTTGATTTGATAGTTCTAATCGAGAATAGTCAGCAGCACATTCAAATACTTTTTAGTGAATCTTATAAATCTGGTTATTGAATTTGTACTTATTATGATGGAATAAGCCTTTACATTTTTGATAGTCTTAATAATAAATGTTTAAATCATTATCAAAGAGATTATTTAATTAGATTATATCCTTTTGAACCACCAGTAGTTTTCACAACTGTTGATCAACAACCAGAATACAGTCTTTCTTGTGGAGTATATGCAATATCATTCAAACGTTGTTTTTTAAATTATGCCCCACTCTGTCAATTACTATTATTGTAATATGAGAAATTATTTAATGTTAATGTTCGAAAATAATAGTTTATGTAAATTTCTCTTTGTTCGTCTTTTTAATAGTAGATCTTGTATAGTTGTGTATGACTGGAATTGCCTTTTAAACGAAAAAGATATTTAACTTCAGTATGGAGAATCAAACTTTTCTAAAAACTCTATTAAGAAAGAAATTTCTTTCCCAAGAATAATAAATGAAATAAATGAAGGAAATATTCTATCAACAACACTTAAACAAAGTAGTTCATAAAGTTTTAGGCTTACCCGTTTCATTATACAGTGATTAATCTTCAAACATTAAAGTTCAATTTAAAGAAGGCCTCTTTTTAAAAAATATAGATGTTTTTATTTGGGATGAAGCACTAATGGCTCCAAAATATGCTTTTGAAATTATGGATTTTCTATTAACCCTTTGCAGTTGATATGTTACGAAATGTCGTCTAGAGTCCTTTTTGGAGGAACAGCCAATGAGAAGAGGAGTTTATGCTTGTGTTGATAAGTTAGTTATGTGTGAGTATGTAAGTGTCTAAACTTGCAGGATCGTACCTTCTTAAAATTGGAACCCATTTATATTTTACAATAAATTATATTTAATTATACTAATTGATCACTAAAAATACGATTTTTTATGTAAAGTGCAAATGTATATTTGCAATTTATTACAATTTAAAAATGGTAAATTTGATTGTTAAAGACTTTTATTAAACATAAATATCCTATGTAAACATAACCTCAAAATCAAACTAACATCCGGCCCTGATATTGTCCACGTGATTCAACTGTCAAACTGCTTGTTTCTGAGGTGGGGAAAACTTATGTATGGCAAAGAGTTAAGAGATATAATGAATTCCAACAAACCTTTTGGTGGTAAAATTGTAATTCTAGGCGGAGATTTTCGACAAACTTTACCAATTAAAGAACAGGGTACTAGATCAGAAATAGTAAATTTATCAATAAAAAATAGTAAACTATGGAAATATTTCAAAAATACACATTAACAGATAATATGAGAGCTTCACCACAAGAAACGGAATTTGTAGATTTTTTACTTAAAGTTGGCAATGGTGAATTAAATGATGCAGATGATAATGTTATATTAGGTACCAGAACATATTATTCAAAAAGGGAAAAAAACAAAATTTTATTTTTTAAAGACAATTTAGGTATACAAAATTTTAAACAAAATTTAATCCTTTAAAGATAAAATGTTTTTAATAACTATGTGTGTATCTTTAGAGTAATATTAGAAACTTTTCGATGTAAAAACATTTCCATTTTTAATAGCAGACAAAAAGGGGGCGTGCGTACCCCGCAAAATTAGTGACTAGTAATATTTACAAGAAACAACAAGATAAATTAACAAATTTCATTTTATTCGCTTTTAATCCGTGATTCTACAAAAAACACTAAAAGAATTTTTTTTAATTCTTTACTAAATGTTAAAAACGTGAAAAAATAATTACAATCATTGATGTTCTACGTATTTCAGAAAAACCAGTTGAATTCTTCTGCATTTATTTCACATTTCATCAGCAAGATTTTCTTTGCGTTTTCTCATAGACAACAATACTGTGAAATAGGACATTGACGTTTGAAGTATCTTTAAACAATTTTATCAAACTTAAAAATAATTATAACAAACATGAACGTAACATTCAGTAAATTCATTTATATATACTGGAAGCCCAGAACTTTAGACTTCCAAACATTAAACTATGTTAACATCAAGTATGGATGAGTCAGTGAGAAGGTCGAGGGAAAATAATGTCGGATTTTAGATTAGAAGTACCTGCCTACAACAGAAGAACATACACTACTCTGAGTATTTATACTTTTAGGCATCTAGGTGTCTATATCGAACATTAGACATCATGACAGAGCAGTCTATCGTTCGGAGGTTCCAGTGTATTTACAATATTTATTTTTTATACCTTTGTAAAAATTTGTAGTGAAAGGATGAATATTTTTCCAACTATAAATGTTGTCGGTTCAGCACCTTTTCTCATTATTAAAAGTAATAATTTTTTCATTTTGTTAGAGAGATTGTACCAATCTGCTTCATATCTAATAAAATTATTATTTACCTTATATATTTGATATAATTCTGAAGTAACTGTATTCTATAGTAGAAAGAACTGATCAAGGTTAGATTTTGTTCATACTTCATAATTTATGTGTTTAAGGATTCAAATAAGTAAGATAAATATGTAATTTAAAAAAATTAATAATGTTTTTTAAGTTTGTAATTACGAGGTTTGTAACCTAGTAAAAATTAAACTCATTCTGTTTAAAAATAAATATATAAAAATAATTTTCCCAGTCAGAAATTCCCATAAACAACCGTAGTTGACGTCCGATCCACTACTAATACAATATTGTTTGTCAATACTGACTTTCCGTGTAACTTGTACACCCTGATGCTTTAATGCCTTCCTTCCGGTTTTGACGGTGTTTTAAAAAGTCGTGACAATCTATCAAAATTTTGTTAGTTCATGACGTATACACGAACATATATGTCACTAACTAACAAAATTTTGATAGATATGTTACGACTTTTTAAAACACCGTCAAAACCGGGAGGAAGGCATTAAAGCATTAGCTGGTGTACTATTAGGAAATCCGTCATTTTACTGGCTCAGTACGTGCAAAGCGTTACTGAAAAAGCTGCTGTTATGACTGTTTTGAGGTTAAGCTACTAATACAGCCGTTAATATGTTTATCAAATATCATATCATACCCAAAATAGAAATAATTTTGCTATAACTTTAATCTATTCTTTAATAATATACTATTCAATTATTTTAATGTGTTAATGTTTTTCGAATCCCATCATAGTGTAGAATTTAGGTTATCTGTACATTTATTTCGGTAGAAAATTTTTACTAGGCATACTATTTAAATGTTGTTTTGATTTTTTTTCTAGTATTTTTGGGTATGTCAAGTGGAAAAAAGTCAATTGATTCAGAAGAAATCAATTTTAATGCTCTTGTTGAAGATATTAAATTGTGTTTATTTGATAGTCATATTTTGGCGAGTAAATATTATTATTTAGTATATAATAATATATATTATTAATATATTTCATTATTTCTACGAAACATAACGTTTTATGTCAAACTTATTAAATTTTAGCAATTTTTAATGAGTGTCTCACAACTGGAGACATTTTTTTTTTTGAAAAAAGCGATGTGCTCAAAAAATGTATAGTAAAGTTTTTTGAGTTCATCGAAACACTATACTTTCTTTTAATAAAAGTTGCGTATTTCTGTTACCTTTCGAACGGTGTATTTTATTTACAATTTCGTTTACCCGATTACAATTTACGGGTCAACAATAAAACCCGTCTCACAACTGGAGACTCTCCCCTACCTATTCCTTTTTTCGATAAATTATTATTCAATAAATATATAAATTACAAAATAAATGGATTAACACAAATTCATAAAAAAGGAAAACAGAACTATTTATTCTAACACATTTCAGATCCATGTGAATACATGATTATTCCCTCTGGGCAGTGGCGTAGGAACCGGGGAACAAGGGGTTCAGTTGCCCCCCCCCCAGTTATTTACATATTACATAATTTAATATATCTATATATGTAGTTTGCCCCCCCCCAGAAAATAATTCGTTCCTACGCGGCTGCCTCTAGGCACAGAAACGTCTTTGTTCTAGAAACGTTTTTAGAACGTTTCATGGCATCCACATAACGTCTCAAAAGCGTTTTATGTGCCAAAAACGTTTTTAGAATATTGGAAGTTCTTAAGCTGTTATGTAGCGGACATGAAACGTTTTAGGAACGTTTCAAGAACAAAGATGTTTCCGTGCAGAGGGTTCTTATTAACTAATATCAAATTATAGACTGAATCCTTAAAAGGAAATTTTATATCTTATTTCAAAATAAAATTCCAATTTCCTAATTTGTCTATTTCTAATTTTTCTTTACAAATTTTAGATGTTGAAATTGTAGGAAACGTTCAGGGGATATGTTTCTCCAGCATTGCTTTACTATTGGTCTACTACTGGCCTGAACAGAAAATCTCTGTACTAACCCATTACTGATTTTCAGTACTAAGCCCATGCCAGAGGCGTTACCTGCCGATGTTGGACACGTTGTGTGCCAGTATTAAAGTCAGTACTGGTTGTCATTTTTCCGTACTGAACCAGTAATTTGCCTATCATCGATTTCTACCTAGTTTATTATACATTTCATTATGTAAAACCAGGTAAAACATAAAAAGACGATCAGATATTTATTCCATAGAATACAAGTTCTATTAAAGGCTAAGGGAAAACAACGCGAGAGATATTTTACGAATTTTGAATGAAAAAATAATCACTTGAACTTTATTACACTTAATTACATATATGCTTTCCTTACGGTTTGGACAACTTTTTGTACAGTTGTCTAAACCGGAAGAAAAGCATATACATGTTATTGAGTGTATATGCTTCTTTTCATAGAAAAATAATAAATAAATTTTACATGCTGGTGGAAAGTATAAGGCTGTTGTCCAGTAAATGCTGAGTTGGAACAGTTAAAATAAAAATATGCAACACTTGTCCCATAGAATAACATCCGAACTGTATAGCTGCCTTAGGGCTATGTATATTTATCACGGTCTGAATCATATTACAAGATTAAAGTCTAGTCTAACTCTACTTTGAGTTTCATAATTTGTAAATATAAAAATCCTTATTTTAATTAATGTTAGAATTTTTCGCTGATAAAGAATTATAATTATGAAAGAAGATTTCAAATTTATCAGTTAATAGAGACATCTATTAGATGTAGGGGAATGTTGTCATACTTGGACAGTCGTCATACTCGGACACTTGCAATATTTTACATTATACTAGCAGCGCCACCTGTGTGCGAACGTGGACTGTTTTGTTATTGTTACGGAAAGCTTTTCATGTCACGCTACGTTTCGGAACTATTTATTTTCATGTTTTGTTGACGCAGAGGCCTGAAAGTGCCAAAAAAAGTTTTAAAGAACCTGCAAAAAACGTGACATAACTCCGAGTAAAAACATGTCATCGACAATGTAAGCATACAAATACGTTAAGTGGTTCCCACGAAAGAAAATGATAAGAGAAGTTGTTGTTTATTTGAATAGTTTGGTTATGACGTTGTGCGATAGGGTTATGTCACTTGTCGTCATATTTGGACACTTTATGTTGTTATAGTTGGACACCCGTTCTCTCTAATATAAATCATCGATAATCATGAAGAAGATGAGGACTTTTGCATAATATGTTTACAAACAATGCCACGACACTTATCCGCAATAACTCCGTTGCATGTATTAAATCTAAACGAGACGTCAACCTTAAGTGTGCGAAAATGACAAAAAATTATTTTATTTGGCAAAATTGCGAATCTGATTAATTTTGTTTTGTAAAAGTTCAATTTATTGTAAGTTTTATTTGACACAATAAAAAAATAAGACATAAAATACACCTAATTGTGTCATAATATCCTTTTTTCTTGCTGATTTTCAAAAGTGTCCAACTATGACTACATTTTTTTCAAGATGCCCGCAATTTATTGTTTTTTATTTATCAACTTATCAGCCATGGAAAAAGTTTCCTTTTGATTAAACCTTTTAAACAATTAACAACAATAATCTAAATTATCATTTAAACTAAAGTTATGGACTAGAGTAAAAAAAAGTGTCCATCTATGACAACATTCCCCTACATCTGAGCAAGTATGGACTTGCTCTGAGAAGAAAAGAATCTTGTTCGTCCAGGCTGATCAGGCTGCACAGTGCATTTAAACACGCACACAAAGAAAACTGGATATTTAAAAGTAGATGGGCATGTCCAAGCTGTGAAATGTAAACAAACAAAAAGGTAAACAAACCAAACACTAAAATCGCAATTTTGTAACAGCCTTTTCTCCCATAAAATTTACCATTTCTAAACTTTCTTTACAAAAATGGTTAATTGGAGTGTCAAAGTTTACAGGAAAATAATTTTTGGCTATGAGCATTTAAAAGCAATTAGTAAAATAACAAATTAAAATAACCTGAAAGTTGCACTTTTGACGCATCGCGAAAATTAAACTGTTTGAGTATATCAGACGCACGGACCCCGTGAAAGACCCACACTGTAAAAAATTTCTGAATTTTATCCGATAATATGAACGGGAATTTTTCCGAAATTAGGGGGAAATCAGTTTTTTCCACCGTTTGGGGTTCCGTGCTGTCCGTATTTTTTCGGAAAAAATGCCGAAAAATTTTTTACAGTGCAGAGAGCGATTGGACGTACGTACGCAATTTGTCCGAAGCAGTGCAGTTTATGGTCAGGTTTTTGTCACCCGAAATTAATCCTAATAAAACCGAACTATATACGGTTTGTAAATAACTAGTGAATCCGGAGTTAGTCCGATTAAGTACGGAATTAATCAGGAAAACATGCCAACTCTAAATTGACGTTAATTTTTTTTATTTGAAGTACAAGAAAGATGTTGTCCATCAAATAATAAATAATCAACAAATTAATTTAATAAATTAGTAAAAATATTCCTTTTTCAAAGAAAACTAACAATTATGCAAAATACAACTAAAAAAATAATTTTTGTACAACTTTATAATCTTTGCTTCAAATTTTTCTGTAGTGCCAAATGACAACCTAAAATAAAAAAATAAACGTCAATTCTGAGTTGGCATGTTTTCCAAATCGCAGCTGAAGTGGCAGGGTTTCTCACGTGTTTTTTGAAACGGCACGTTTTTCACGACTAGTCTGAATTGGCACCTTTTTGCACCCAACCGGCGAATTATCTATTTAACTAGAATTTATTCTTCGTACACCCTGATGCTTTAATGTCTTCCTTCCGGTTTTGACGGTGTTTTAAAAAGTCGTGACAATCTATCAAAATTTTTTTAGCTCATGACGTATACACGAACTTATATGTCACTAACTAACAAAATTTTGATAGATATGTTACGACTTTTTAAAACACCGTCAAAACCGGGAGGAAGGCATTTAAGCATCAGGGTGTATTTAATTCTTTAAAAGTTAATATTCAAATTATTGGGATAAGTCAATACAATTTTAATTGCTAATTGAATAAAATAGGTGTTTCATAATCGGCACATTAATTTTGAAACACCCGTACATACAGGAAACCATCGTTTCATAATCAGTACTAGTGCAGGGTGTCACAATTTAATTAATATTATTTTTATTTCATAAAAAATAAACATTTTAGGGCCTACATACTGTTCACAAAATATTAACATTTCAATCTATACCAAAATTATTCTTATTAACACTTCTAATTCCAACAAACTTATCATAGAAATTTAGTTAGCTTAAAAAGCGATCCATAATTGGGACCTATACCTTATTAAAAATTATTTCATCATCAATAGGAAGACAAAAATTTTAAATACTTCTGAATTCCTTTTTTGTCCGCTAATTTTGAATACTTCTATTAAGTCAAATTCGTCTATAAAACGAATCATTTTCAATGCCCAAAGTTTACAATATTAGAATGAATACTTTTTAATCACTTAAAGTGGAATAAATGTGTGATCTATCTAATGACTTTTAATTCCTTGTAAATCAAATGCTTGCTGGTGACAAAACAAAAATTGACAATTCAAAATCCAAGTTACTTGAGAAAAAGATGAAAAAGGAAATGAAAGTGGCTCATTTGTTTAAAGTGATTTCATTGGCAGTTTTGTAATGTGTTTGACTTTGTAACTGGTAATAACTAGCGTCAACCGCGATTGTCCACGTGCATATAACCGGGTGCAAATTACCAAAGTGCAAATAAAATCCCAGACAGCACCGAGAATTTCTCTAAACTAGACAGGTTCTCGCCCAACGAAGTTAGAAATATTGCGTGGTAAAACTCCTGGTTAACGGTGATTGGTTAGATCCAACAGAATGTTGTTGATTATTGGATAATTGTTAACTCGGGGTTAACCCTGGGTGAATGCCGAAAACAGCCAAGGAAATATTGAATATCAAACTTGAGCAAAAATTTTACTGAAAATAATAACTTGACATGTTCAATAGAGCTGTGCAAAATTCGAACCGAACCGAGTTTTGTTCGGTTTTGGGGCCCCGAAATGTCGAATATTCGACATCTAAACTGGGCTAGTTCGAATGTCGGTTTTTCGACATTCGAACTAGGCGAAAAAAATTCGAACAGTTTGGTTCGAATTATTTTGCACAGCTCTAATGTTCAGGCATGCAATATTGTATCAATGTTGCATGCAATATTCGCCCAATTATTATATTTTCGTCTGCTAATATAAACTAAACGATTTCCTGTCAAGTTTTAAGAAATTTTTGGTGCTTTGTGACTTTTATGTAAATCACGTATAATGGTAAACTTGTATTAAAACTTTATTTAATTTTAATTATTACTTTCCTTTATTTCACTTAGTCATAAAAAGTTGACTTCATGAGCATCAAATTTTCTATAAATACTTATATTTAAAATTGAATACCTTTCTACACCTAACCTAAAATTATGTGATTTTCAACAATTGTTTAACAACAATTGTTTAAACAAATTAATAAAAATTTAAAAATATTTGAAAATTGTTAACGCTAATCGATTCTACGTGGAGAAATAATAATGATTTGTTTAAGTCATTTTTTACTCCAAGTCGTATTTTGTTTATAAAATTGTTATAAACAAATTAAGCTGGATAATGGTGTTTCATCCCAAGCAACAGTTTTCAAAAGTTTTAAATTTTTATTAATTTGTTTAAACACTTGGAAATTAAATACATTTAATATGAATACCTTTTTTTCCATTTTCCTATGAATCCAATTGTTAGTTTTTTAATACAATGGCTGGTTTCTTCATGGGACTTAATGGGTTAATAGGAACCAAATTATTATTGAGATTAAAGTTTAAATTTTGTTTATAATTTTAATTTGTTTAAATAATTTATTATTTAAAAAATAGACAATTATGTTAAATTATTATTATTAAATTTAATAAAAATAAAAAATGAACAACTGAAAAGTAAAATATTAATTTTTTTCAATAAATTTATATTAATAAACATTCATAAACTTTTTTTATAATTTTTTTCACGTTTATGTCAAAAAAGCAATGTTAGAAAAGAGCGTTGTGAACAATCCTTCTATACTCAGCCAGCACTTGCCACCGTGGCTTGTCCAATCTTTGGCGAAACAAAAATTCTGTACTGCACCAGCACTAATCGTCGAGACTCGGCTAGACTACGTCGAACAATCGGCTGAGTACTAAGCCAGTGGTGAATATCAGCACTACACTGGCATTTCCCATTGGGAGTAGATCTATAATAATACTGCCGTAACTCTCAATTATTTACCTACTTCAATCACTACCTCAACCCCCTACAATTGTTTACGAACAAATACTAATTGATACACCTGCCTACAGTACATTCTAAACGCATAGACTAATACATACATCGCACGCTTTATATTATTGCTTCAGAAAGTTTCAACTGTCCTTATATATTAATCTCAATTTTATTTCACTGCTTCTGAGAAAGATTCAAATTAATAAACAATAGTTGTGCAAAATAAAAAATTATCTATATTAATGAATCATTTCTAACTATATTCAAGGTCAATTTATGAAATATTTTTAAATTATGTTTTTATTATTATAAAGAAAAATGTTTAAATTTATATTTAATGGAATAAAATAATAATTTATTAAAATCCTAATTATTCTCAAATTTTTGTGTTAAAATTTAAAAATATACTTATTTTGAATAACAGTGCATGTTTGAAATTATTAAATTAATTAATAGCAAATTAATCATTCTAAAATATCAAATAATACTCGTGAGGTATTCAGAAGCAAAAGGAAATAAGCAAGTACGCAAGTAAGTAAGTTTTTTGAAAAATTTTCTAATAAAAATTGGTTAAAAAATTCATTTCAGTTAAAATTTTAATTTATAATTGAATATTAAAAGCATTATAGCGTGAATCTTTAGATATAATTGAATTTTGAAAATGTTTAATATTAAAATCTTTGAAAATTTTAATTTATAGTTTCAATATTCTTATGATATAGAATAATGATTTCCTCATGTTTTATAAGAATATTCTCATAAGTTATTGAATTTGAGAATTTAAATTCGTATAGAAAAATAATAATGATTAAATATTTATTTAAAAAAGAAGTTATTGATGTTCTTCAGGGTCAGGGAAAAAGTGAAAATGTTGTCTGGATATCAGGGAAAAGTCAGTAAAAAACAAAATTGAAAGAACGATGCTGAAAAATGGTCAAAATTTGCCCCCGAAGGGGATTGTAAAAGAAGTATATGTTTTTATAGATTTTGACCTGCTGAATCCGAAAATCAACCTTAGAAAGTTCTAAACCTTGGGGAAAGGGGTGAAAAACCACCCTTAACTCAGAGAAACCGTTTTTAATAAACAACAGTAAAATATGATAAAATTATTAAATAAGAAATGTTTACACTATAATTTAATAAATTAAGGTAACAGTAATAACAACCGCATAATTTAAATCACGATTACGACCCTTGCAGTTTAAAAAACTACCCCCTCATACATCAACACTTATGCCAAACCCCCAAAAAGGTATAAAACGTCAATATATTGATACATAACAAAGCAATAATTAATCCTCTAAAAATAAACAACGCTTACCACTACTGCAGAAATATCGGCCACCCCTAAATATGTTAAAAAACCACCCCTAAACAATAAAAACCAAAAAAAAACTTAAAATGTCATGGACTAAGATTCTAATGTTTTTGTTAAAGAGTTATCCCTACCAAAAACAAATAAGCAACTATTGTTACATGTACCATTAACTCAACAACCCTTAATCATGATCAGAAACTACCCCTATATGATATTTAAAAAATTACCTCCGAAGTTACAAATTAAAAACCAAATTATTTTACTATTTATGACACTTTAAATAATCAAATCAATTATTATATGGGTTATCAGGTCCAACCACTGGAGGTGAGAAACATTGTCCAATCAATGAAGATCAGGGTTATCAGATCAAACTCTAAAGGTAAGATACATTGTTGTCCAATCAATGAAGATCAGGGTTATGGAATCCAACCACTGAAGGTAAAAAACATTGTTGACCAATCAATGAAGATAAGGTTTATCAGGTCCAACCACTGAAGGTAAGAAACATTGTTGTCCAATCAATCAGTGGTTGGACCTGATAACCCTGATCTTCTTTAATTAGTCAACAATGTTTCTTACCTTCAGTTGTTGGATTCCATAACCCTGATCTTCATTGATTGGACAACAATGTTTCTTATCTTCAGTGGTTGGACCTAATATCACTGATCTTTATTGAGTGGTCAACAATGTTTCTTACCTTCAGTGGTTGGATCTGTTAACTCTGATCTTTATTGATTGGACAACAATGTATCTTACCTTCAGTTGTTGGACCTGATAACCCTTATATTTATTGATTGGACTACAATGTTTCTTACCTTCAGTGGGTTTATCTGATAAACTCTGATCATTATTTATTAGGCCACCAAAGACTGTACCTTCAAGGTTTGAATATTTTATGTGTTTTCTTTATTGATTGCAATAAATTGATTATCACCATATCAAACAATTATTTAAAGTGTCATAAATAGCAAAATAATTTGGTTTTTAATTTGTAACTTTGGAGGTAATTTTTGAGGGATGATATAGGGGTAGTTTCTGATCATGATTTAGGGTTGTTGGTTTAATGGTAGATGTAACAATAGTTGCTTATTTGTTATTGGTAGGGATAACTCTTTAACAAAAACATTAGAATCTTAGTCCATGACATTTTAAGTTTTTTTTCGTTTTTGGTTGTTTAAGGGTAATTTTTTAACATATTTAGGGGTGGCCGATATTTCTACAGTAGTGGTAAACGTTGTTTATTTTTAAAAGATTAATTATTGCTTTGTTATGTATCAATATATTGACGTTTTATAACTTTTTGGGGTTTTGGCATAAGTGTTGATGTATGAGGGGGTAGTTTTTTAAACTGCAAGGGTCGTAATCGTGATTGAAATTATGCGGTTGTTATTACTGTTACCTTAATTTATTAAATTATAGTGTAAACATTTTTTATTTACATAATTTTATCATATTTTACTGTTGTTTATTGAAAACGGTGTCTTTGAGTTAAGGGTGGTTTTTTAACCCTTTCCCCAAGGTTTAGAACTTTCTAAGGGTGATTTTCGGATTCAGCAGGTCAAAATCTATAAAAACATATACTTCTTTTACAATCCCCTTTGGGGGCAAATTTTGACCATTTTTCAGCATCGTTCTTTGTGGCAACCCTGTAGATTAAATTTGGATTGTTGCGGACTGATTCCGTATTTTTTATATATTGATTTCGGATAATTTCGTACTTATTTCAGAAGAATTCTTCACCGGTTATAAGTTCGGATTGTTGCGGACTAATTATGGACTAAATTCGTAGACATTCAGGATTACTCCGGAGTGTTTTCGGATTTAGGTTTTCGTGCGGATAAGACAAACGCGGATCATTTTCGAACAATTTGGGTACAATTTTCGGACTAATCCGTACTAATCTCTCCGTATTTAATCCGGAATTAGTCTGAAATTTTAACAAGGGTGTAAACTATCACACTCTAATTTACTATTTTCGTAAAGAAAGTAAAGATAGGTTTGTTTACCTTTTTGTTTGTTTACATTTCACAACTTGGACATGCCCTTAACATCATAGATTTTAAAATTAGATTGTAGATATGAATGCTTAACATCTAGTTATTAAGTTTTAATATTTGGATAGCTGTCCCTAAGTTAAAAGAAAAATATATTAAATTTTAACATCTAGATATTTACGCTGAATATCTATCTGTCTCTGGGCAGCTTATTTTTACAGAGCAAAATTAAGTAAAATTGATAACTATTTATCGACAACCATATCAATATAATTATCATAAGAAACACCTAACTTTAAACCAAAAAGATTAATTTCGACTAAAGTCGAAATCTTCTTTAATAATTGTTATTTTAATTATTTATTTCACTTACTTGTACTCCGGTAATGCTTAAATCTATTATACAAAGACCAATTATCAAAAGATAGGGAGTTGAAAATATATTTTGGACATCGTTGATAAATCTCGCAAAATAAAATATGTTAATTATTATAAATGAAGAATTATTGCTATATCCCTAAGTAGGCGAGACCGGGGCTAAACCGGACGGATTTGGTCTTTGACCAGCCAACTCATGGAAAAAAATATTTTTTGCTAAAGAGTAATAATAATAATAATAATAATAATAATAATAATAATAATAATAATAATAATAATAATAATAATAATAATAATAATAATATTAATAATAATAATAATAATAATAATAATAATAATAATAATAATAATAATAATAATCTGGCGATTTTAACGTAAAGTCGCCAGAGTGGGGTGAGACGAGACTTGACAAGAGAGGAATTCGTATTGGAGAAATGATCTTCAGAAACGACTTATTGGCTGTAAACCGAGGCAATACATGGACTTTTAGACGATGTGCGATCGGATCAATTATAGATCTAACGATCGCATCGTCTAAACTACTTAGCCGCATAAGCGACTGGCGGGTCTCTGAGGAATATACCGCAAGTGACCACCAGTACATTGAGTTCTCAGTCTCGATGGGAGACACACGAGGACTTGGGCTGGGTGAAGAGGCAGAGCAGTCTGGATGGGGAGGTTCGAGCGGTGAGGAACATGATAGTCACCGCTTGCAGTGCGTCTATGCCACGCAAAGGCGCCATTCCCGTAAGAAAATCCTTGCACTGGTAGTCAGAGGAGCTAGCCTCCTTGAGAAAGGAATGCCTCAAAGCAAGAAGGACATAAACCCGATCTAAGGGAGATCCCTTGCTGAAAGAGGCTTTCAAGGAGGCAAAAAAGAGCCTCAAAAAAGAGATCCGCAGGTCGCGACGCCGTAGCTGGAAGGACCTAATAGAGAAAGTCGATAAGGACCCATGGGGTCTGGCTTTTAAAATCGTGACTAAGAAATTAGTGGCAAAGCAAAAGACCCCCGGCCTGGACAATCCCGATTGGGTCAGAAAGATAATAAGTTCTTTGTTTCCTCCTGCAGAGCCATACCTTAGAAGGGACTGGAGTTTTTGCAAAGTCAAAGAGGAAGAACTCTTCACACTTAGTGAACTACAAAAAGCAGGCAAAAGATTGAAAACAGGCAAGGCGCCTGGAATCGATGGGATAAGTAACGAGATCCTAAAGTTGGTAATCGACACTTCCCCCAGATTCTGCTTCGATGCTTCAATCTTTGCCTTGAGAGAGGAGAGTTCTTCTGCGACTGGAAGCAACAGAGGTTAGTCCTCCTGCGGAAAGGTGAAAAACCTCTAGATAAGGTTTCATCGTACAGGCCTATATGCCTGTTGGATACGATGTGTAAACTTTTAGAGGATATGGTTCTGCAGAGAATGCAAAGCCACTTGACCGAAGAGAATCGTCTATTCGATCACCAATTTGGTTTCCGTAAAGGCAAGTCCACAGTTGATGCTATCCAGGCAGTCGTGAACATAGCCAAAGTAGGAAAAAACAAATTGGGATAATTATCTTAGCGACAGGTGGGTTATATATGAGGGAGACACCTGCACTCTCAGGGAAGAGATGCAGCGTGGGGCTCCTCAAGGCTTGAGGGTGGGTCCATTTGTATGGAATGTATCTTATGATGATTTTCTGCGAATGGATCTGCCCGAAGGTGCGGTGATCATCGGCTTTGCGGACGACAAGTTGTTCGTGTGCACTGCCGAAAGTGAGGAGGCTCTTGGGACATTGGTGAACGAATGTCTGCGACTAGTTAAAAGCTGGCTGGATACCAGAGGTCTTGAAATGGCCCTGGAAAAGACCGAGGCACTGCTGGTCACAGACAGACGTGGTTATGAGCTCCCACGAATCGTGATAGGCGGTTTCGAGGTCAAGTGGAGTAAGCAAATTAAATATCTTGGCGTGGAGTTAGATGGGAGGTTAAACTTCCATCACCACATGGCTACGGCGTCAAATAATACGAACGAGTGTGCGGCTAATCTTTCACGGCTAATGCCAAATTTTGGCGGACGCCGTGAACAAAAAAGAAGACTGGTGGCGAGTGTCACTTACGCTAAAATTCTCTATGCAGCACCAGCGTGGGCGCCATCCCTAAGGAGTAAAAGATGTGTGACCATCTGTGAAAAGATACTGTCGGCGCAGAGATCGATAACAACGCGTATCATCTCTGCATATAAGACGGTATCTACGAGTGCTGTGCAGGTCCTTGCAAGTGTTTCACCAGCAGATCTTTTGGCGAGGGAAAGGGAAGAAATGTTTCTCTTTTCTAAAGAAAGCAGTTCCTTGGATGAGGAATTAAGACCAAACAAGGGCCTGATCCGCAAAGATGCGAGGCACAGGCTCATAGAAAAAAAGCAAGAAAGATGGGATGGTGAGGAAAAAGGTCGATGGACTTATCGCCTTATCTCGGCACTCGCCACCTGGATAAATAGGAAACACGGTCAGGTTTCCTATTATCTGACTCAGGTGCTTACAGGTCACGGGTGTTTTAACTCGTACCTGTGTCGCTTCAAATTACGCGAGGACGAGGTGTGTGCATATTGCCAGTTCCCTGAGGACAACGCGGAGCACACCCTCTTCTCATGCAAAAAATGGGACTTGGAGAGGCGGGCCATGTTCAATGGTGTAAACAGTCACGTTACACCGGAGAACATGGTATCGCTGATGACCCAGCCAGAAGAGAATTGGCGACAAGTCGAGAACTTCATAATCTCGGTTATGTCGAGGAAGGATCTCGACGGCCGCCAAAAAGCGTAATTTAAACAGCTTTTAATTTGTTTGTTCGTTTTTTTATTAATTTATTTTGTGATTTAATTGTCCTTATACATTTTTTTTTAATTTGTGTTTTTTTTTATTCGTCTTTGTACAGTTTTGTCTTTTCAACGTTATATACGCGTTTATTTTTTCTTTTTTTTATATATCCGTTTATAATTTTATTTTTTGACTTTTTACTCTTCTTAGAAAATTTTGTTTTTTATTATTGTTGTGCTGTAAATTCCGCTTGGACTATGAAATACTTTTAAATCGTTTTTTTAAACTATGGACGCAGGATAACCGCAGACAAAATCAGAAAGTCGCATTAGCGACAGAGTTGGAGCGCCACCCTCGAAGGCTAAAGTCTTACGACAGTTCCGAGGGAAAGTAAAGGGCTCCAGAAGAAGGGTTACGGGTTTTAGTGGGTCGGTCTGGTAGTAGGTCTCCAGTTTATTAAATTTACTATAATATATATATATTTATTTTTCTATTTTTATATTTCCTTTTGTTTTATCATACCAACCCCACATAACCTTGGAGTGCGGAATCCAAGGTATCTGTAGACAGATTTCCCAAAATTCCCTAAGCAAAAAAAAAAATAATAATAATAATAATAAAAATAATAATAATAATAATAATAATAATAACTCCGCTTTAAACCGGTCCCAAGCCCGGGACTCCATCTTCTCTGCTCATCTGCGCCCATTTGTGTATTATTTTACATAGGTGTGTGCACGTGTGCTGACTTGTTTGGAGGAGGAGGAGGGTAGTTTGGAGAGCTTTTGAGGTGGGGACCATCTGGATATCAGCATGTTAGGGAATGGTATGAATGGAGGGTATTGTTATGAACACAATATCCCTCTGAATGGGCATGAAGAATCTGAACCGGTGGGTTCAGTATGAAATTTTTGTTCCGTTTTGTCTTGGTGATTGGGAAGACATAGTCTATAAACGGCATCTTCCACGAATGGGCAACTCCTGTTATCCACGCTAGCCATCTCTGCCGGCACGTCGGATCGTGTTAAGTCATGCGCTCGAGACGCAGATTGGGGGGATTCAGCTTGCGGGATAGCAGGAGCTAATGTATGAATCTGAAAGGTTTAAGCCTATAAACGGCGCCTTTCATGTTGGTGAGGTGAAAGGGGAACCCTCCGGAGAGGCTTCTTCCTAAGTATGAGTGTGGGATGCGCTATAAAAGCGTTATTCTTCCTGGTCGCGAAGTATGTAAGGGGATCTCCGGGTGGTCCCGGCCTCCAAAGCTCCTCAAACAACATATACATAATTACACTTCTTTCTCACACTTATATGGGTACACCCACTTACATAACACGTAACATAAACACGTACACTTCTTATTATCACACCCATATCGCTTAACTAAATCTTGATTTGCAGATGAAAATGTGTGATGCTAACAACATTATCCTCCAAGCAGGTACCCCGAAAGGGGGTAATCCTGACGTCGACTCCGATTGGGTGAAAGCCCCGATGGTCGGCGCAAGGCCCACGGATTTTGGGGGGCGAAAATTACGCAAGTTCTTTGATCAACAAAGAACAAAGTGAACCGGAGATCAAAAAACCTGACTTCACTAGTAGGGAAGAAACAGGGTCGCCATTTGTCGAGGGGTGGAAGATCATGCTTCGACTAATAGAGAAACAGAGCTAAATTACCGGTGAAATGGTAAAAGCTCTGAAAATAGTGAAAGATGTGATTTTAAAAATCAACCCGAAACCGGTGAAAGACAGTGCCGTGGAGGTTTTCTATTATGGTGAAAGTCTCTTCGCTATTGCAAACGACCTGAAGGAAGAGGGGGGAGAGTTTTTTAAACATCTAGAGGCATATCCCCCTGTCGCTAAGGCAAGAAGGTTGGTTCAAAGACCTAAGGAAAACTCCCAGAAGACCCCCACTTCAAATAGAAAGAAGAGGGGGGCCTCAACGACGCCCACTGATAGGATGTCGAAGAAAGAAAAGGGATCCGAGTCTCCCCAACAAACTGCTGAAGAGGCTTCTGTTGACGAGACCCAGATGGTTACTACCGAGGATAGAGAACCCTGGAATGAGGTTAAAAAGAAAGGTAAGGGTAAAAAAAAAAAGGAAAAATCTAAGGACGACCCAAACGGAGAGCTAAAAAAACCCGGAAAGAAAAGAAATAGAAAGGAGACAGATGCAATCAAAATATGTGCAAGGGAAGGCCAAGATTATAATAAAATCATGGATGACATGTTCGCGGGGGTCAATCCTGCTGAAAACAATGTCGAGATTCTGTCGGTCCGTAGATTCAGGAAGAATGAAGTTCTCCTGGTTCTTAGAAAAGGACAGGGTGGTGACCGTGGTCGTGACAGGAGTACAAAAGGCAGTACGGAGTGATCTGGGCAAGCCCGATTTGGAAGTGCCTTGCCAGCTGTTTGCTCGGTACGGCGGCACGCAGATGGCGATTCTGCGTCTGCCGGTCAACAGTTGATGCAATACTCTCTGTTGTAAAACTGGCAAAGGAAGTCAATCAGGGGAAGAGGAGGGGTTTCTGTGCTCTTGTTTCCATCGACATCCGGAATGCGTTCAATTCCGCGAGATGGGACATCTGCATTGAGTCGATGAGACGCAAAGGAGTGCCAACTTATCTGTTGCGAATGATAGACAACTATCTCAGTGACAGATGGGTCGTGTACGAAGGCAATGTGTTCCATCTCAAGGAAGAGATGACCTGCGGGGCACCACAGGGGTCTAAGGTGGGTCCTTTCATATGGAACGTCATGTACGACGATCTCCTGAGAATGGAGCTGCCCGAAGACACGATCCTGAAAGCCTTTGCGGATGACGTACTTCTGGTGTGTAGAGCGCAGGAAACCAAATTCATCGAGATAAAACTCGATGAAGGTCTGCGACGAGTAGAGCGTTGGTTGTCTCGTCATGGCCTGCAAATGGCCTTAGAGAAGACCGAGGCTCTGCTTGTTACAGTCCGGCGAGTTTTTGAAGCCCCAAAGGTGAAAATAGGTGGAACTGAAGTCTCATGGGGAAATCATCTTAAGTACCTGGGAGTGACGTTGGACCGAAAGTTAAGCTTCGGTCCTCACGTAAACATAACAGCACTCAAGGCCACCGAATGTATGGGTAACCTATCTAGGTTAATGCCCAACATTGGTGGTCCCTGGGAAAAGAAGCGGCGCTTAGTGGCGACCACAAAGATTGCTCTTTGTGCAGACAGGGAGCGCACGGAGAGTTATCTTAGCCTGCAGGACGATGTCTGATTGCGCTGCTCTAGTTCTTGCGAGTACACCGCCAACAGATTTGTTGGCAAAAGAAAGACAGGAAGTCTTTCAGCTCAATAAAGAACGAGTTGCCTCGCAGGAACAACAGAGAAGCGGTAGTCTAAAGATAGCTATCCGCAAATCGGCAAGAATCAGACTAGTCGATAGTTGGCAGGCAAGATGGGATGGGGAATCCAAAGGAAGGTGGACATACCGCCTGATTCCCCACCTCGCCACCTGGTTAGAAAGAAAGCACGGAGAGGTTGGCTATTACCTTACGCAAGCGATGACTGGTCACGGCTGCTTCGGTCAGTACCTTCATAGATTTAAGATCAGAGAGGAGGCGAAATATGTGTATTGCGGCGCTGAAATAGACGACGCGGAACACACTTTCTTCTCCTGCGGGCAATGGAGTGAGCTAAGGCGGGCCATGTTTGACGCGGTAAAAACTCAATTCACTGCTGATGACATGGTCTTAACTATGCTCCAAAGCGCGGACTCTTGGCGCCACATCGAGTTCTTCATTACCTCGGTAATGAAGACAAAAGATGTGGACAGAAGAAGAGGTTAACCTGGAGTGATCACTGGGAACGATTCGCGGGAGGGGGAGGAGGAACTAATTCTCGTTCCTCCTCCCACTCCCGCGGCTCCCCTCCTGGTGGTTAATGGAAAGATTGTTTTTTAACAATGGACAGAGAGGAGTAAGAGAGAGGACTTCCACTTGCGAAGTAAAGCCATTAGATAGTTCCGCAAGTGGAAATAGAGTCCTGGTAATGGGGAGTTGATTTTAGTGGGTCGACAGAGCCTTAGGCTAACTTGTTTTAGCTAAAGCTTCACTTTGTAGTGGCTCAGAGTTCATCCCCACATAACCTCATGGTACGGGCCATGAGGTATCTGATAATGAGCAGATTTCCTTCGTAAAATAATAATAATAATAATAATAATAATAATAATAATATATTTAAATAATAATATTTAATAATAATAATTTTTTGCTGTCAGAGTTGAAGCTTGTTCCTTCACCTACAAATCGCACTTGTTCATTTTTAAAAAACTACAGTAGCTTTGGTGATATATTATTGCTTCGAATGTGATTACCTCAAATACGAAAATCTCAAAATTGGTGGGGCTAAACCAGACACTCCATGGGGCTAAATCGGACACGGCAAATTAATTAAAGAAAGATACACAAATTTTGGTTTTTCTGTAGAAAATTCAAATCAATTCTTTGTTTATTTATTTATAGGTAGTTCTATACAAAGAATATAATATAAAATAGGTAATTAATACAATATAAAATGAATTATATAGTTTTCAGACTTGTTTGATTTCAGCAGCTCGCTTGCTAATTCGTGTTTTAAAATGAATTCTTTATTTATTTATTGGTAAAGTGGTTCTATGCAAAGAATATAATATAAAATAGTTTATTAATATAAAATAAATTATAGTTATTCGCAAATTTGATTGTTTTTATCACGACGTCTGATTTAGCCCCACACCGTCATCTAATAATTAACCTGCAATACATTTTTCTTCTTAACGTTTTCCAATAAACTTTTTTTCTACTACACTCAGTATACCTTCAGCTAATAAAAAAATTGCCACATGATATTTGCACTTTAATTATAACGATAAAAACCCAAAAAAAATTTTTTACTTTTACTGCGAAAAACGACATTTTTAAATATTAACAGCAACTATTATTACAAGAAAAATGACATGTCCTTAAAACCTCATGCAACATATATATCACGAAATAGTGCGTTCACAGGTTATTTACACTACCGTCCACGAGTATCAGGACGATCACACGCTGCTCTATAAAAAAAACATGCCATCGTTTTTTAATCATATCTCGTAAATAAAAGGAGGTACAAAAAAACTTAAATTCGGTTAAAAAGCTGATTAATTTTTGCGTAAAATAAACCATCTTTCTTTCTTTGGTGAGTGAGAAAGAAACTTAAAAAATTATCAAATTTTTTCATTTTTGTCTCTTGACTTCAACTTTTTCAAAAATCTAGAAAAATATAGATAAGATTTTTCTAAAAACACAGAAATCTTCATTACAATTTCAGCTTTAAAATAAGCCTTCGAAAATTAAAAAAGGTTAATCCGTCTTCGATATATCATTAAAAATGTAAAGCCCAGTTTCGACGTTGGGTTTATTGGAATTTAACTGTGACAACTCGATTCTGGCTTCGTGCGGCTGCGAATGGGAGAGAAAACAGATTGATTTATGCTAGGGAATAATAAATAATCATGTTTTACGAGTAATATAAAGAAACTCGAAAGTTTATCGTTCACCTGCATGATTTCGTCCCTGCTTTCTCTCTTATTCCCAGCCACGCGAAGCCAGAATCGAGCTGTCAGAGTTGAATTTCAATCCACCAATCGGTCGAAACACGGCTTCACAATTTTAATGATATATCGAAGATGGATTAATTTTTTTTTAATTTTCGAAGGCTTATTTTAAAGCTGAAATTCTAACGCAGATTTCTGCGTTTTTAAAAAACTTTTATCTAAATTTTTTTAGATTTTTGAAAAAGTTGAAGTCAAGAGACAAAAATCAGAAAATTTGATAATTTTTTTATTTCATTCTCACTCTACGACTCAAAAAATAGTTAACCAAAATAAATCAAAGACAGCTTATTTTACGCAAAATTTAATCAGCTTTCTAACCTTATTTATGATTTTTTATATCTCATTTTATTTACGAGATATGATTGAAAAAGTGATGGCATGTTTTTTTATAGAAAAAAATGTCATGTCGCGTGTAATCTTCCAAATACTCGTGGACGGTCGTGTACATTATTTGAAATTTATCATGGTTTCGGAAATATTTGACTTGTCCAGTTTAGCCCCAGTCTCCCCTACTATTAATTATGTAATTTAAAATATACTGCACCTATACTAAAAAATTAAAGCTTAATTAATAAGAAGAGAATTTTGTGTCATACTAACAATACAATTTTTCTGTGCATAACTACGCAAAGTTTAATTTCATTATGCATTTTTTGTTGTAAACTGTAATCATCTGACATAGTACTTTGTTTTATAGCAGTCGCTAATTTATGCCTGTAAAAAATTATTGTGTAATAGAATTATTTCGTTAGGTTGTAACAAATAAAATGAGCTTATTCTTACATCATTTAAAGATTTAAGACATTTTATGGATGTGTTAGAGATAACAATTAGTCTGTCGCCATTAGGATATAACTAGGTCTATTACGGACATCTCACTAATATCTTAGATATATCCACATTTATACGAACTAATATTTATCCCTAGGACGTCCATTGGATACCCTGAAGTATCGATTAGTAATAAGGTATGCAAATAATAATTTAATCGATTTCTAGCATATTATTGTTTTCATCGTTAAACTTTTTACATATTAAAAGGAGCATGAACTTTTTTTACAGATTAGAAACCTACAATACCTAAAATGGCGCATTTTTTATTAATACTGCATGCTTGCATTAAGCGTTTTGAAAATGTCCATGCTGTCTAAGTATCTATATTAGGGTGTCCGTTATTTCCCAAGTTAGCTATTTTCATTTGGGTATCGTCAAAATCGTTTCTTTTTGACCTAAAAACAATTCTAGAAACTAGAAAAAAATTTTACGATGCCGTTTAACCCTGCCTAAATAACAATACTTTTCCCATTTAATTAACATAGGATTTTTGCACTTTTTAAAAAATAATTTTTATTTTGTTTATAATACTCTTTGACTAACCAACAATGCTTGATTTTGCTTTTATTATGATTCTTTTAGACAAAGAAATTTTCATATTATCGACAAAAATTTATTACACAAGTTTTAAAAAGGTCAATTTCATTTTTATTGATTTTTCTGATTATTTTGCTAAATCTACTTATTAATTAATTTTTATTAGGTATTTCATTGAAAGTTTCTTGTTTTATGCATCCAATTGGACCATAACAATAATTTCAATTCATAAACTATCCAAGAATCACACAGTAGACTAAATCCATTTCAAATCAGGCAGGTCGACTAACTTTATGTTATAGAAAAAAAATTGTTTTGCTGGTCTTTTTTTTCTTTTGAGTATTATTTAATTTTCTTTTTTGGGTCCTGTAGATGGTCTTGTCCTCTTCATAATCCAGTTTAAAATTTGAAAAAATATTAAAAATGATAAAAATAGGCGATGATTTTCTGAAAATAAATAAGATCAATTTTCTCAAAAACACCACATTTTTTGTTATCAAATTTTTACTACAAATTCTTAAAACAATTATGAACATTTCCTATGAATTTTAAATAGGCTAAACCATTCTGTCAATCAGAAGATTTTTTTTTGAAAAATTTATTTTTTAAAATTTTCGAATTGTTAACGTTTACGTCAACAATGTTATAACGATTCATTTGTTTTTAAAAATGCAAGTTAACAATTTGAAAATTTGCAAAAATAAATATTTTTTAAAAAAAATTCTCTTGATTGACAGAATGGTTTAGCCCGATTGAAATTCATAGGAAGTGTTCATAATTATTTTAAGAATTTGTTGTAAAAATTTGATAACAAAAAAGGTGGTTTTTTGAAAAAATTGATCTTATTTATTTTCAGAAAATCATCCCCTTTTTTATAATTTTAAATATTTTTTCAAATTTCAAACTGGATTGTGAAGAGGACAAGACCATCTAAAAAACCCAAGAAAGAAAATTAAATTATACTTAAAAGAAAAAAATGACAAGCAAAACAATTTTTTTTTCTATAACATAAAGTTAGTCGACCTGCCTGATTTGAAATGGATTTAGTCTACTGTGTGATTCTTGGATAGTTTATGAATTGAAATTATTGTTATGGTCCAATTGGATGCATAAAACAAGAAACTTTCAATGAAATACCTAATAAAAATTAATTAATAAGTAGATTTAGCAAAATAATCAGAAAAATCAATAAAAATGAAATTGACCTTTTTAAAACTTGTGTAATAAATTTTTGGCGATAATATAAAAATGTCTCTATCTAAAGGAATCATAATAGAAGCAAAATCAAGCATTGTTGGTTAGTCAAAGAGTATTATAAACGAAATAAAAATTATTTTTTAAAAAGTGCAAAAATTCCATGTTAATTAAATGGGAAAAGTATTGTTATTTAGGCAGGGTTAAACGGCATCGTAAAATTTTTTTCTAGTTTCTAGAATTGTTTTTAGGTCAAAAAGAAACGATTTTGACGATACTTAAATGAAAATAGCTAACTAGGGAAATAACGGACACTCTAATCTATATATGGGGGATTTCACGGGAAGTGATCCGGCCTCATGCGTTTACACGTCATACTTTGATGACTTGTAGTTTGCTTTAAAAAAAAGATGTAAATTAGATAAAATATGTTTTGGAAAGGGGTTTTCGTGTACTTTTAAATAAAGATGTTAGTTTTTAAAAAAAATTTTTCTGACCTTGAAAATTAAAAATTAAAATTTAATTTTCATTTTTTTGTACAATCGGTATTTTTTTTAAATTTTTTTTATTTAGAATGAAAGCTGAGCTCTTTTCCTATCAAAAACATATCTGCCCAAAATGGAACTAGAATTATGAATTCTAGTTAATTAATTTTACAAAAAAATAAAAATTAAATTTTAATTTTTAATTTTCAAGGTCAAACATTTTTTTTAAAAAACTAACATCTTTATTTAAAAGTACACGAAAACCCCTTTCCAAAACATATTTTATCTAATTTACATCTTTTTTTTAAGCAAACTACAAGTTATCAAAGTATGACGTGTAAACGCATAAGGCTTGTATCACATGTTGCACAGGACTCATGCGTTTGCACGTTATACTTTGATAACTTGTAGTTTGCTTAAAAAAATATGTAAATTAGATAAAATATGTTTTGTAAAGGGGTTTTCGTGTACTTTTAAATAAAGATTTCAGTTTAAAAAAAAAAATTTTGTTGTCCTTGAAAATTAAAAATTAAAATTTAATTTTCATTTTTTTGTAAAATTAATTAACTAGAATTCATAATTCTAGTCCCATTTTGGGCAGATATGTTTTTGATAGGAAAAGAGCTCAGCTTTCATTCTAAATAAAAAAAATTTAAAAAAAAATACCGATTGTACAAAAAAATGAAAATTAAATTTTAATTTTTAATTTTCAAGGTCAGAAAATTTTTTTTTAAAAACTAACATCTTTATTTAAAAGTACACGAAAACCCCTTTCCAAACATATTTTATCTAATTTACATCTTTTTTTTAAAGCAAACTACAAGTCATCAAAGTATGACGTGTAAACGCATGAGGCCGGATCACTTCCCGTGAAATCCCCATATGCTAGTACTGAAATTCAGATGCAAGGGAGACTATTGAAAAAGCACAAAGGAATTGATTTAAAAAAAGATTATAAAAATTATGTTACTAAACATGTGTCTTCTGAGTTTAAATACACCCAGTAACATACATGCTTTCCTTCCGGTTTGGAAAACTTTTTGAAAAGTGGAGTGCCTTCTAAAAGAATGTTTTAACCCTTTAAAGCCCGAATTATTTCCACTGATTCGATTTCAACCACACTTGGTATATAATGGTTTTTGGGGTCGCTGATTACGAATCTGAAGTCAAAATTGCAAAATTCAAAATGGCGGATCTAATATGGCGGACGAAAAAATAAAAAATAATGGGATTTATATGAAACTTGCCACTCGGGGGTTTTTAGGGTCGCTGATTACGAATATGAAGTCGAAATTGCAAAATTTAAAATGGCGGATCCAATATGGCGGACGAAAAAATTAAAAATTAATAAGACTTATATGAAACTTGTCACTCGGGGGTTTTTGGGGTCGCTGATTACGAATATGAAGTCGAAATTGCAAAATTTAAAATGGCGGATCCAATATGTCGAACAAAAAAATAAAAAATAATGGGATTTATATGATACTTGTCACTCGGGAGTTTTTTGGGTCGCTGATTACGAATATGAAGTCAAAATTGCAAAATTCAAAATGGCGAATCCAATATGGCGGACGAAAAAATTAAAAATTAATAAGACTTATAAGAAACTTGTCACTCGGGGGTTTTTGGGGTCGCTGATTACAAATATGAAGTCGAAATTGCAAAATTTAAAATGGCGAATCCAATATGGCGGATAAAAGAAATAAAAAATAATGGGATTTATATAAAACTTGTTACTTGGGGGTTTTTGGGGTCGCTGATTGCGAATATGAAGTCAAAATTGCAAAATTTAAAATGGCGGATCCAAAATGGAGGACGAGATTTAAAAATTAAATAGGATTTACTTGAATATTGTTACCAGCTGACTATCATTTGTTCTTTTTCATTCAAGTCATGCGCTCCAGGGTTGTCAATTGTTTTTATTAAATGGCCAGCTGATTTTAATTTGTTCTTTTTCGTTCGAGTCAAGCGTTCCAGGTTTCCTTTCACAAATGGATTAAATATCATACTTTTATTAAACATAATTTGCTTTATTAAATCCACCATTATGATTCTTAACATTCTAACCTCAGAAACTCCAAAAACCCAAAGCATCAAATTTAATGTCAATCCCATTAATTTGTTATATTCTGTCTTTCATATTGTATCCGCCATTTTGAATTTTGCAATTTTGACTTCATATTCGTAATAAGCGACCCCAAAAACCCCCGAGTGACAAGTTTCATATAAGTCTTATTAATTTTTAATTTTTTTGTCCTCCATATTGGATCCGCCAATTTAAATTTTGCAATTTTGACTTCATATTCGTAATCAGCGACCCCAAAAACACCCGAGTGACAAGTTTCATATAAATTCCATTATTTTTATTTTTTCGTCCGCCATATTGGAACCGCCATTTTGAATTTTGCAATTTTCACTTCATATTCGTAATCAGCGACCCCAAGAACCCCCGAGTGACAAGTTTCATATAAATCCCATTAATTTTTATTTTTTTGTCCGCCATTTTGAATTTTGCAATTTTAACTTCATATTCGTAATCAGCGACCCCAAGAACCCCCGAGTGACAAGTTTCATATGAATCCCATTATTTTTTTTCGTCCGCCATATTGGATCCGCCATTTTGAATTTTGCAATTTTGACTTCATATTCGTAATCAGCGACCCCAAAAACCCCCGAGTAACAAGTTTTAAACGAATCTGATTAATTTTTTAAAATTTTTTTGTCCGTCATAGGAGAAAATGTATCTTGACACTTTTTTTATTTATTATTATTTTAATTATTTATTATTATTTTTTTACTTTTGTTTTTTTAATTATCTGTTGGAAGAGTTTTACCAGAGCTAAGAATTTAAAATTTGTAGTAATATGTATTAGTTTCAAAGTTATGATGACGTTAATGCATTTGTGGTACAGCGTATGTACCACTGGGCGTTAAAGGGTTAACCCTTAAATGACCGAGTTTTTTCACCGTCATTATAAATAAATAATGTTTAGTAAATTCAATTATTCAATATAAGAAAAAAATTTTTAAAAACATTTTCCACCCCTTAAAACAACCTCTAAAGTATATTACTTACCCAAAAAATTGATAATTGATCTAAGTGATAAATTAAATATTTTTTAGCTCCTGTCTGCTTTATAATTATTTATAAATATTCTCTGGTTGTTCAAAAATAAAAAATAATTATAAATAACCACTTATATTATAAATTTAAAATTTCGCACATCCAGTGATATACATATATTAAAAAAACCATTTTCAGGAAATACTGGATAATCATATTTATTTAAAAAATATAATAAGACGTCACTCAAAACGTTTCGATATCAACGTTGATATCCTCTTCAGATGAAAATCTGTTAAAAATTCATAAATTTAAAAAACTTTACTTATATTATATTATATTTTTGTGATGACCAGGTAATGATAGTAAATGTAAAATACCCTTCAAAAACAACCCTAAGATCAAATAAACCACCCCTTGTTGATAAAAGTTTTTGTAAATGATAAAAAAATCTATACCTTCTAAATGCTTCTAAATTATAAAAAAAAATTTTCTAAGTGACACAGATATGGTTAATATTAATAAGCACCCCCCTCGAAACCACCCCTATTGCATAACAAGATTCAGGCAAATCTGATAATTTTTTAAAAATTTTTTGTCCGACATATTGGATTCGCTATTTTGAATTTTTGAAAACTGACATCGGATTCGTAATCTGCGACCCCGAAAACCCCCGAGTAAACAAATTTTAGGCGAATTTGGTAGATTTTTAAATGTATCGTCCGCCATATTGGATCCGCCATTTTGAATTTTTGAAAACTAAAATCGGATTCGTAAACAGCGAGCCCGAAAATCTCCAAGTAATAAATTTTAGACGAATTTGGTAGATTTTTAAATTGTTTCGTTTTTTTGGGGTAGTTTTCATTAATTTTTTTTACCCTGAGGTAAAATTTTGTTATTAATTTTGTTTACAAAGTTTACAATATTTTAAAATATATGTTACTGTGAAACCAAAAAAAAACGGTTTTCACTGGAAAATGTATTGGCAGAAACTCACCGACAATTCTATTCGCTCACTGCCAATTCTGCCTTTTTTACTGGGTGTCTCATTTTAAGACATATACGTGTCTTAAGCTGGCACACATGACGTGTTTAACTGATTCAAGAAAACTGACAGTTTTAGGTTACTTTTCCACATTGCTGATAAATATACGCCACCGTACGTAAAGTGCCAGTGAGTTTTGTTAAACTTAAATAGGTGATTGCGCCATCGCCGCAATCACCTATTTTGCGCCCTTGATACAATAATAACTATTTAGCGTTCATAGGCTCATTTTAATCGTGTTTTAATGTAGAATTAAGATTTCTTAAAAGATTTAATCTACATACATTTCTCTAGAATATTTAAGTGAATAAATTTGCCTTAATAAAATTGAAAAATTTTAATTACTATTAAGATGCTAAAAAGTCATTAGAAAAATCCGTTATTTCAGAAAAATGTTTAAACTTTTAGTAATTTTTTGATGAAGCATTTACTTGATTTTTTAAAATTATTTTTTTGTTGTAAAAGCATCTTCAAAATTTTTATAATTTTTTCTTTCAACTTTAATCACTTGCATATGCTAGAAAAATGTACGTAGATCAAATCTTTTAAAAAATCTTAATTCTACATTAAAACACGATTAAAATGAGCCTATGAACGCTGAAAAACGTTAATTTCTTCGGGAAATATAAAAAAATTAGTAAAATAACTGAAAGTGGGATTTTTTTTAAATATCTTATCAATAAATTAATATTTTTTTGTTGTTAATAAGTCATTTTTTGCAGAATTTTATACCTTTATTGAAAATGAAATGGAAAAAATTTTAGTTATTTTATTTTCAAAGATAAAATATTTTGAATAGTTATAAAAAAGTAGTGTTCGCTCAATTACCATCGGTAGTGTATATGTGTAATAATATGTAAGAATTTTAAAATGTATGAAAAAAAATTCTTCAAAATACGTGCAAAAGACCCAAACTGTCCCCTTAATTAAAAAACAACAGCATGGCCGTAGCATTTCCGGTCAAGCAAAGAATATAGGATGCCCGTCAAATCAACCGCGTGTCTGAAGAGGCGACTAAAGGGATAAAAACACTCCAGAAACATGCTTAAAGGTATTTCATCAAATATTTCCTATATAAAAATTAATACCTTCTCATACATATAATGTTACAGTTGAAGAACGTCATGAGCAAAATGTTTCTTTTTGCAGGAAGCTCATCAAGAACATTTATTCGCCTGGTGAAAGTTAACTCATTCCAGAGGGCTAGCGTCCAAAGCGTACATGGCGTAGGATTTTTATTTTTTATTACGATTTTAGCTACATTTTGCTTCCTCATAAAGGAAGCTTTGTATTAGCAAAATTTTGGATTGTCATTTTTTGACATATTTATAAATTTTTTTTTATTATGCCTAATACTTTAGTACTTTATATGTGCACAGGAACTCCCCGTATAAATGTTCTAAATAAATAAAAAAAAATTTCGACGTATTTTAAACTCCGAAGTCCAAAAAACGGATTTTAAAATTTTGTCCCGATGTGTGTGTGTGTGTGTGTACTAACATTACATTTGCCTTAATATCTCAGAACAAGAAAGAGCTAAAGGCCTCAATTTTTTTTTAAATTGTAGGTCTCCCCGGGGGACATAAAATGAGAGTATTTTCAGCCCGATTCATGAAGTTAAACTATTTTTTTTGCATTTTTCATTTTGTAAAAAACGTTTTTTGGACGTAACTTAAAAAAATGTTAGGACACTTATAAATGTTTTTCTTTAGTTTTGTAGAGTTTTTTCACACGCATCTTTTGAGCCCTAATTGAATATTTTTCGTTCATATTAACCGGAAATATTAAACTTTAAAAAATCAAAAATTTTAGAAAATAAGACTTTTTTGAAAATTTTGTTGAAAAATGTAGAAGTTTAGTTTTGTTTTGTATTTAGTTTTGTAGAGTTTTTTCAGACACATCTTTTGAGCCCTAATTCAACATTTTTCGTCCATATTAACCGAAGGTATTAAACTTTTAAAAATCTAAAATTTTGAAAAATAAGACTTTTATAAAAATTTTTTTAAATTATGTAAAAGTAACTTCAAAAAATTATTACCAACTTTAAGAGCATTAAAAAACGCTTCGATTGACCTATTTTTGAACCTGATTCAGGCAGAAATTATGAAATTATTGGTATTTGAAAAATCAAGAATTTTGGAAAATATCATTTTTTCAACATTCTTGTTTATTAACTTATGTGTAATTATTAAACTATTATTACCATCTTATAGAATATATAAAAACACATTTTTTGGACCAAGATTTAATGATTTTTAACTCTTTTATAAAAAGTAATTCTTATATTTCAATTATTATTATTTTTATGAGGAAGCAAAGTGTTCATGAAATAAACACCAAAATTATAAAAATGTACAACTTGGCAGCGGTTTTATGTTTATATTATTTCTTGTTTTTATACCACGTACATTTAAATCCCCTACAAGTGCCTACAAGTAGCCCATCAGCAAAGCCAAGCATCAGTTATATATATATATATATATATATATATATCTGTGCTGCTGCCGAGATGCAGAATAGTGGGGAGAAAGAGAAAGGTGCGCTAGAGTAGGGAGAGTGGATAGTAAAGGCTTCGGTTGAATTTGCTCTTTGCGCAAATCCTATTCAATTGAAATTTATAAGTCACGGTGAGTCTCGATAAAGTTCAACCCAAATGTCTTGCCACTAAATTTTTTTACAGATATTTGTTCACACGTGAAATTAGAATATGTTTTGTCTAAAATGAAAATCGTCTGTAGAGGGTTTTTAAAATGAACTCGATTTTCCACGTTTTTTGTAGGTTAATTGATGTTATTTTATTAAAAATTGAAATATTAAATTTATTATTTTTATTTCTCTCCTTTAAGGTGTAACAGAGCGATTTTCTATTTATCATTATTCTGTTACATTCCTGAACCACGGCGAATATGTAAGTGAGATAAAGCAGAGACCGTTCTATTCGGTCGTCGCGTAGGTGCTGATTTCCTAGTAGGCCAGTGGGTTATATCGAGTTACTTTTCAGGTTCAAGGTAGAGGTCTGGAGTCAAACCTGCGAGAGAGAGAGAGGCTAAAAAATAGTTCTAAGAATGAAAGAGAAGAGAGAGCAAAAGTACGAAAAATCCATTATTCAGCAGTCAAGAAGGAAATAAGACCGACATATTGAATTTTCTACCGGTTGCCTCGTGGTGACGCTCTTTTTCGAGTCCCTAGTTTTTTTGTCGAAATAAAACACACCGCGATCGTTTTTAGAGAAGTTACGAATTAGTTTTGTTTAAGAAGAACTCAGTATTGTTAAATTTGATTACCAGAGTTTCGGCTGGTGTTTGTTACGATTGTAATATTTGCTATAGTGTGTGGAAAAATAAAACTACTTTGAAAGATTCCAGCGGTGTTCTTTTCTTCTCGACGGAACCAATCTTAATCCCCGACGTGTGACATCGAGAGGAAGCAGGGAAGATTGCGGTAAAGAGTAAGTCTCATAATTCAAATAAATTTGTCAGCCGTGTCTCGTCGCTGGTGTTTTCTGCTTGCCAGCGTTGAGGCAGAATCTTTGCTGTGATAGAGAGAGTCTCAGAAGCGTTTGTTGAGTAAAATAAAAGTTGTATAGTGTTTATGATAGTTTATTAATTTCCTTTAAAATTAATTGGCGCCTGACGGCGAAATTTACTTCAGTAAATTTCTTTTCTTAAATTAAATTGTTGATCGCGTCAGATTTTGTTGAACGTTAGCAGAAAATTTAGATTATTATTATTTATTTAATTTCAAACGTCGCGAAAATTGTGCTCAACGTGGGGCCAGGCCAGAACCGAGACACGCGTCTGAAACTAATAAAAATTGCCATTTGAGTTGAAATTTCATATGTGAAAATTAGTTTCTTTGTCATTGTTTATGCCAGAAAAACTTCTTTATGTGCCCGATAAATAAATTTATGTCCAAATTTTCCAGTAAAGTTGAAATTGAGAGTATATAGTAATTTTGTCACGAGAAAATAAATTTTCCTGTTGCGAAAAATATAAACTGTCGGTTGTATTTCATGCTTAAATTATTTCTTTTGTTCAAATTTCTTAAAATTGCTAGACAATATTGTTGTGATACATTTTTTTTAATTAGTGTCTGTAATTAGTAAAAAGTTGAATTAAAAATTAAATTTCGAGTCAAGCACATGTTAGGCCGGAAGGGAAATTCGGAAATATCACGTGATTAAAATTAGTGCGCAGGACGACATACGAATCGACGCGCCGGGAAAATTCAAAATTCTAGCAGCAAAGAGAAAGGCTGCACGTGAAGGCGCTAGCACAGCTCCTACTGCCTGCCTGTTTGCCTGCAGGTTGACATGGTAACACATAAGAGTAAGAGAGTCAGAAAATTCAAATTAAAAGTTTTTTCTCTCTCACTCTTATGGCGCCTGCCTGCGCAGGCAGGCAGGCAGTGAGGTGAGAGTGTACCTTAACAGACCAGTGATTCAGTAGTAGTAAAAGTGGCCGTAGAGAGAGAGAGAGTAGTAAGAACGGCAAAAGAGAAGAGAAAGAGAACATGAGCCATTAGTCATCCAGAAAAATTTATGAAAAAAAACGGGGCACCCGAAAAAGTTCGTACTTCCCTATATAATCATGATTACCCAGGGCCGTATGTACCAAAGGAGACTGAATTAAAATTTTTTTTAAATTGATGATAGGAATAAAATTCTTTTTTTTCGTCAGACAGATAAATTAAATTAAATTTTTATAAATTGTGATTTTCAATTAATTCAATCGTAAATTTTTCGAAACAAAATAATAATTATAAATCTCTTATTCAAAATCCCTAAATGAAACCATGAAATTTAATTTAGTTTGATTTGAATTAAATTGAATTTAAATTTAATTTGATTAAGTTTGATTTTGGTTTAATTATGACTTAATTTAAATTGGATTAAATTGAATTTATAAAAATTCGAAATCAACAACGATCAAAGATTTTTTTTTGTAAACACAAATTCATGTTTTTTTTAATTTATTGAAAATATAAATTTGATTGAATCTAATTGATTTAATTGAATAAATTTATTAAATAGGACTAAATTTTGATTTTAGAATAAATTTAAATTTTCGAAAGTTAAAATTTTGAATTGACAATGGCAGAAGCAATCAACAAAATGAATCGATACAAAGAGAGAATGAAGAAACTAATAGATATTCCGTGTGTGAGTCAAGCGTGGAAAGAGATTTGTTAGATGCCAGTAGGTGAAATTGTAACAAAATTGTTGAAACACCAACTGTGTATTAGTGGTACATTGTCAGTTTTTCGCGAAAGATTATTAAGGATTGAGATGAGACAAGATTTGCCAGCAGACATAGATGTACCATTTTGTAAGAGATATGATAGTGGGATTTCCGACAAAACATTTTTACTAGAAGCTTTGTCAGAACCAGAGAGTAGCCCTTTTCCCAACGTAAATCGTCACAGAGGGGGTCAAATCTCGCAGTCTGAAAGTGAGGAGTCAAATGAGGAAAGAGTCCCAAAAGTGAGGAGTTGTAGTGATAGGGAGAAATGTAGGGGTGGGAATAACAAATTATCGGGTGGGTCATCGTATGGCAGATTAAATCCGACAAACGGTAGATCCACCCCAAACTTCACACCCCCGACACCAGTCATGACAACTGTCAGCATGGCCACGCTTTCCCCCACCACGACAACTGTACAATTAGGTACGACAACAAGTACAATAATGACGTCACCACATACTATTATATAGTCAACAATGGCCCCAGATGTCAGTCATTTAAGGAAATCGGTCGGTCGATTACAATTAACTCCAGAAATGAACAAACTAATGGAATACGCCGAGAAAATCGATCGTCAATATTCAGGTGGAAGGTGGGAATTACAACAGAGCCAGTGTAGGGCCGAGATTGGAAAAGGTTATCAATTAACACATCACCAAAAGTCAAGAATCTTGTCCCCACAACGAACGGTGAATAACCTTGGTTTTCAAGCCACTAACCATATTAAAAACAAATCCAAACCCACCCCCGCTCTAAGGCAGTTCTCGTCTCAAAATAGTCTAGAGAGTGTTAATGTAACACAACATAGGTCATTTAAGTCAGAGGAAGATGTGAATGTGAGGGAAAGAAAAAATAGGAAAACTTTACAAGAAATAGGGCATAGGCATAAAAGTAGAATGACAGAAAGAAATCTAAGGAGAGAGTAAGATGAGTCTATTAGAGGTAGTAGTGATGAGAGAATAAGTGTTGATGAAAGAGCAAATCAGAGTTATAATAGGGACAATAAAGGTAGACACAGTAGAGTAGAAAAAAGATAGAAAACAAGAAGGGAAACTAGAATTTCAATCTTGTATGACTCAACGAGTGAGTCAGAATGCGAGACTGATTTTAGCCAGAGCCAGCGAGAGTGAAGGAGAATGGACAATAATAGGTCAGATCACAGGTCAAAAGTGATAAAAATTCTGAAAGACTGGGATTTAAAATTCCACGGGGAAGACGACCATGCCGAAGAATTCCTGGAGAGGCTAATAGACTGTAAATATAGTTCAAATTTAACTGACCAAGAAATATTGCAAGCATTACCCATAATACTCCAAAAACATTCCAGCAGTTTGTTCCGATCTCTATGCCTTGAGATAAATTCGTGGAAAACATTCTTGAGAGCATTTAAGAACGAGTACTTAGTGACAGTAGACGACGATGACATAGTTGACGAATTACGGGCCAGAACGCAAGGAAAAGGGGAGAAAATTTCTCCTTATTTAACCAGCCTCAGGTTTATTTTGGGACACATGAAACACCCAATTAACCAACAACAGCAGGTTAAAATTGCGTACAAAGGACTCACGCCGACTTATCGACGACAATTAGACCGACTACAGTTTGACACACTTGGCCAGATGGAGAAAATTTTAAAGAATTTCAAAAAGGTCAAAGAATGAGACGATAGGTACAAACCCCCTCCATCAAAATATAAAATGCGTTTCCCTTCTGCAGCAGTGAGAGAAAAGGAGCAAGGAGATAAAAAGAGCAAACATGTCAAGAGTGAGAAAGTAGCAGCAATTGAAAAAGAGTCAGAGCCGAGTGATAGTTATCACTCTGTAAAAAAAGAGAAAAAGAAGAAAAAGAAAAAGAAGGACAAGAAAAATAAAGAAAATCTGGAAAGTGAAAGTGTTGACGCCATGAAACCAGCTGCAGTGATACCAAACCAAATAGCCAGTCCAAATGTACAACAAGTATTGCCAGTACCAATGCAATTCGCATTTCCAAATACATACGCAGGTATGTTGGCGGGTAGACAAAAACCGAGATTTCCCAAACCAAATGGACAAAGGGGTCCGAAAACCGGACAACAAACGGGGCAAACTAGCACACCGGCAAAAACCAGGACAGAACAATTCATTGGAGCTTGTTTTCATTGCCAGACAGTAGGACACCGAGCAAAAGACTGTCCTCAAAGGATCTGTTTTAGGTGTCATCAACAGGGACATTATGCAAATCAATGTCCAATGAAGCCGGCGGAAGAAGAGTTATGCTTGGTGTGTAAGACACCAGGTATAAATTTTCTAAATTGTCCAAATTGTGCGGCCGTGCGATCAGCTCTGGGAAACTGTGTATGGGGGGCACAGAACAGTTCTGTACCCCCCTCCAACTTGACCAGACAGTAAAAAGTTCGGTTAGAGTAACTAGTAATCCAGGGTCAGAGATTAGAGCAGAGTGTGAAGTAGAAAAGACGAATGAATGTCGAGATATGTATGTCCCAGTTGTAGTTGGGTAAAAACAGAACAAGAACTAGAGTTAGAGAAAAGAGAACAAAATAAGGGTAGTTTAGAGCCAGAAATAGGTAGGGATGATTTGACAGAAAATGACATATTCTAATAGGAGAGTGGAGAGGCTGTGAGGTTCACAGCTGACCCAAACCTGAGTACAGAAGATGACGTAGACGGAGCAAGAACAGAGAATAGGTATTTCTTTGGGATGTCCATCTGCGGCAAACAGTACGAAGCACTATTCGACCCGGGCGCAATAATCTCGATCATAAACTCCAAAGTAGCAGAACCATACAAAAAACCAGATTCAACCTTGTGAAACTGCAGTAAGAAGTGCAATTGGGGGTATTACTGAAGCGGCAGGACTACTTAATTTGGATATAGTAGTTGATGGCGATGCGAGGCGTTTTGGAGTAAAGATAATGAAATCACTGGCACAATATATCATTGTAGGAATTGATTTTTGTAAAGCCTGGAAGATGGAAGTGAAACTTGGAGAAGGTCTGTAGAGAGTATTTGGTGGAGCTTGGCATGAGTTTGGAAGTAAACAAGGAGAAAAGGAAGAAGAGTGGATATTTTCAGAGTGTGCAGGAATTTCAGCACTTGATGATGAACAAAAAGACATCATTCAAGCCATAGTCCAGAAATGGGTCTTGCCAGAGTCAGAAGAACACGGGATGACGGACTTGACAGAACATCACATACGTGTTACAGATGAAACACCTGTGCAACATGCTGTCAGAAGGATGTCTCTAGCCATGCTAACTTGGGCTCAGGGCAACGCTGAGAAATTGTACAAATTTAAAATAATTGAGCCATCTGCCAGCCGTTGAAAGAGAGCGCCAGTGATCACGAGAAGAGGGGAAAACGACTTTCGTCAATGTAATGTCTATCGAGATGTAAATAAAGTGACGATCAAAGACGGATATTCACTACCCTTAATTGATTACATCCTTGACAAGCTCCGTAAAGCCAGGTATTTGTCAAAAGTAGATTTAAAATTAGTATATCACCAAATCCCAATGGCCGAGGAAAGCAAGAAATATACTGCTTTCGCTATCCCAGGTTCAGGCTTATGGCAATTTCGAAGGATGCCTTTTGGACTGATGAACGCGCCAATGACGTTCTAGAGATTAATTGACGCCTTATTAGGACCGAAAGTAGAGCCATACGTTTTTGGATATCTAAACGATATAATAATAGTCACGGATACTTTCGAAGAACACGTTAAATGGCTCGAAATCGTGTTAGAAAAACTAAATAAGGCGAAATTAATTGAAGCGTTTTCTGCAGAAACAGCATAAGTCCATAATTCGAAATTGTTCAGAAATCAATAAAAACTGTTTTTCTCGTAAATGTTAAGATTTTTTTTAATTCCGCTTTTTGCATTATATTCTACTAACCTATAAGTTAAAAAATCTAATATGATTAATTAATTATCTACTTCATATAAAAAATTAAAAAATAAATTAACATTTGGACTTATGCTGTTTCTGCACAAAATTAAATAAAAAGCACAGAAAAATTATTAAATCCAGTGAAATATGAAAGTTTTATAAAATATTTAATAACATTTATTTAAAATATTAAATTTAGATGTTTTTTAGTAACATTTTATGAATAATAAATTTGTTTTAAGAATAAATTTAACCAATTTTGAATATTTTCTAATTTTAAAATAATTCAGTCACCACTGTCACTTTTTACTTCCGATGAGTGTTTTTATTTATAATATAAATATTTATAATATAAACTGTTTAATATAAATTATTAAAATACGTCAAGAATATCACAAATAAATTTAAAACTTATCATGGACTTGTGCTGTTTCTGCAGAAAATGATATTTTAATTATTTTTTAAGGGTTTAGAGTTTAGTCACTTATGTAATATTTTACCAGATTGAAAAGCTTCATTTAAAGATAAATTTTTAATAAAAAAGTGATTTTTGAAAAAAATGGACTTATGCGGTTTCTGCACACTTCAATTGTAAACCGGGATAAATGCGAATTCGGTTATTCCAAAGTCACGTATTTAGGAAATTTGTTAGACAGCGAAGGCCTAAAACCGGATCCGAGGAAAACAGAGCCAGTTCAAAATTATCCAGAACCGAGAAATGTCAAACAACTCCGACGTTTTCTGGGTATGGTAAGATGGTACTTCAGATTTGAAGTCAGATTTTTAAAATTTAAAAGGGCGGATCCAATATGGCGGCCATTAAAATTAAAAATCAATCAGATATGCTTGAAAATTACCACTTGGGGATTTTCGAGGTCGCTAATTACTATTTTGATGTCACTTACTTTATTCTTGAATTACTGACAAAAGTTGAAGTTAAAGAATTAAAGAATTTCGTCTTTGGTCAGTGTTTAGAAAAATCTCTATAAGTTTAAAATGTTGACGATTATTACAAACAGTTTTGATAGACTAGAATATAATATTGATTCATTCAGCACAAATAATAAAAAATCTCCTGCAAAGTATCAACAATTTAATTGAGAAATCTATAAATACAAAATAGCAATAATTGATCTTTATGATATTTAATGCTACAATAATAGAAGTGTGTATCCCGCTACAATCATTCCTGATTCTGAAATTGATATTAATTGAGAATGTTTTAAAATTAATGTAATAAATTTAAAATTGTCGGAGATATTAAATAAAAAATGTTATTGAATTTTAGCGTTTAGTTTTATAAACTCTTAAAAGGGCAGATTGAAATTTTTTTACTTAAGGGTGTCCGGTTTACCCGCGAGAATTAAGGAAAAATTAAAATTAACCCTTATGGGGAACTGCATGGGGAACCAACGCAACCTTCAATTTTGCGGTATCGTCGTTGAGCAGGGGGGGTGGTACGTGGCAGTGAGGCAGCTGGAGAATAGCTTCCTTCCTTCTCCTACTGGCTGCTGGTCGAGGCTCGTAGTATGAAAAGATGGGAAATGAGTGTAAGGAAAAAAATTAAGCATACTTGCGTGAAATACAAGTTAGCTTTTACTAATCTTGGCTCGAACCGGTACCTCCCCCTTCAGGCAATGAAAAGTCGGATAAAGTTGTCGAAGTACATTAATTCGGTGATCCGCTTATATCTATTCGCAGAGCGAATTCATATTCGCACGAATCGTTTACGTGCACCACACAGCACTTTATGTAATTAGATATTGAAATATGCATTGCTTTACCGGTAAGTGGCCGAGAACAGGCGCCACCTACGGTGAAAATACCGTAAGGTCGCTTTTTTTCGGATCGATTAAAAAATTAAAGGTGAGGAAGTATCCCTCACGTCAAACCACAGGGTTGATCGATTAAGAAAGATGGAGCGGTACAATCGAAAATTTAAAACTAATGTTATTTATAATGTATGACACGTCGATGAGCTGGGACCATTCACATCGGTCGCCTCTAATAAACCTGAAGCGGTGAGAAGGACTTCCCTCGATGTGCTGGGACCATTCACTTCGGTCGCCTCTACTCAACCTAGAGCGGTGAGGAGGACTTTCCTCGACGGACTAGGGCCATTCACTTCGGTCGCCTCTACTCAACCAGGAGTGGTGAGGAGGTCTTCCCTCGATGTCGTTACAGTAAAATTTTCTCTAGGTCTTCTTCGTCGGCGAATCGGAGGATTACTAGACTGATTCACTAGACCGATTACCGCTTTTTCTTTGGGCATTCTCTACGACGGATCGGGGGTGAAATAAACTGTTTTAGTGTTGACCGTCTGGTTTAACGGGGTTTTTGTGGTCTACCTCTTTGGAGAATCAGAGGGATGCGAAAAATTGTAATGTTGACCATCTGGTTCAACTGGGGTTCTTCGTGGTCTACCTCGTCGGCGAAATCGGAGGGACACGAACTGGATCCTCTAGAGTGGTCACTATATTTTTCCTGAGTTATCCTCGTCGGCGAATCAGAGGCGCTGCAGGATAGATGTAAGTCACTATGGGATTTGACTTACTCTTAAGCCGTTCTCGACAACTAGTAATTGTTGTAGAGTAGGGGCAATTTTTGCTGATCTCCTGATCGGTAAGAGTGACTGTCCGGGGTCTCGCTGGCCTTAATTGTGACGCGTAAGCATTTGTTGTTCGGCTGAACAGGTTTAGTTCATACACTTGTCCTTGTGGTTGTGGATGAGTAAGGTCCTCTTCTTAATGGAGCTAATAAGGCGTTGAACTGCTTCGAAGCGTCTGATAACTGAAAGTTTCTCAAATATACGAGATCACCCGGTTAGGGTGATAGGGAGAAATACCCGTCGGAGTCGTGGCAGCACTTAGATATTTTACCGTGATTTTCTCTGGCTTAAACAACTCTGTCCTTTGGATGTTAATAAGTTGAGAGTGGAAGTGTCCAATCACCAGGTCTATTTAAATTGTGTCCCAAGAGAATCTCACTGGGTGTGAGACCGGTAGCTGCATTTATTTTCTTCACAGCAGTAGTAGGAACGAATGTTAAACTGCTTATGAAGTAATAATTTAATTTCGTGAACCATACAATTGGTTTCAGTCAGGGGACCCACAGGGTTAACGGTTTCCCGAAATCGAAACGAAACATTTAAAATTAATGTTCGGTAATCTGTCGGAATGTCAGATACCGTCTTAATAAACTAGGATTAAGATTCTCTACCGAAAAGGAGGGAGTGTGATTTCCAAAATAATTGGTACCTCGGTTTTGTTTTTCAATATGGATACATCGGCGGGATCGGTCGTAGACTACTTGGTGCTCTTCTATCCATGGGATTGGAAATTTATTCCGAGATTAGAAACATCTCTTCTTTAGAATTTGCAATCTAGATTACCCGAGAATATTTAGGGCAACTTCTTTTTACTTATTCCACTCTCACGGTAACTGGTTAATTTATTTAACTGTAAGGGAAAGAGAGGCAAGTCACTAGAGGCCAAATCAAAAAGAACTTAACTTATTTAGTCGTTAAATTCGAACGTAACAAAAATTGGAACGGATATTTGTAGAGTAGATATACTTGAAGATAAACTAATAGGTGGACAGCAGAGCCTTGAGTTGCCCTTTTTTGCTGGTTTCCCTGTTGGTCGGATGAAGTCTGCTGTTCAGGGGAAGCTCGTTTGGAGCAATCACGGGTTTACCGAATGTAAAGTCCCACCCAAGGAAAGATGATTTCGAAGGCTGCCTGATGTATGTCTTGAGAATCCAGGGATGAGATCATTGTATGCTGGCGGTGAAGTTATCTCAGCTGCAGGTGGACGGTATCCAGGAGGCTGAGTTCCAGACGGTCCTGATGTCGGTTCTTCCGTTCACCGAGACATCGTAGAATGAGGAGGGCGGGTATTTACAAATCCCGTAAAATCAGATTGATCAAGAAGAGAATTTGAAATTGAGGTATTATTAGGAGGTGTTCGTTCAACAGGCATTATTTTTCACCTTTGAAACGAAAAACGAAAAATTGTTAAAGGAGGGCGCTACCAGATTTAATTATTCTGAACCATTGGAGGTTGAAAAGAAGAAAAGCTCCACAGGGTGAAGAAAAGAAATTTTTTTTAACAATGTACACCACAGGGGGTAGTTGGCATTTTATTTTAAGCTAAGTCCTACAGAAGAGAGTGACTTAAAAATTTTTTCCACAGGGGGAAGAAAATATTTTTTTTTAATAATTGGAAGTCACAGGGGGCGCGGCGGGGTTTTGAAAACGGAAAAATTATTTTCCTTACTGGAGAGCATTTGAGAAAAGAAAAATTAATTTCTTTAAAGAAGAGCATTTGAGACAACAGGGTGGGTAAAAGGAACTTTTTTATTTCGTGCCCCACGTTGGGCGCCATTTTGACATGGGCGAATTTCCTTTTTTTACGGTGAGGGGAATTCTCGTAAAATTTGTTCACAGAAAGATGCTGTGAAACTCTTAAAAGGACAGATTAAAATTTTTGTACTTGTAGGTGTCCGGTTGACCCTCGAGAATTTAGGAAAAATTAAAACTAACCCTTTTGGGGAACTGCATAACTGTTAGTAGGTATTGACAATTGTTAATAGAATATAACTGCGAGATATTTGTGGAACTTTAATTCATATCAATTTCATAACTATTCAGAACACTGCTACACAGGCAACGACGAAAACGTCCCCCGCGTTTTTAAATTTTGGTAGACATCCGAAGCCAGTAAAAAGTTTGCATAGAGAAGTAGAAAGTAAGAGTCAAGTTGTGAAAATTGAGCCAGAAGAGTGGGTGGATGCTCTGAGAGACATGGTAGCTAGGTTGATTGACAAAGAAAGGGTGAGACAAGCTAAGTATTATGACAAAAATGAGAAAGATGTCATATTTAAAGTGGGCGATCTATTATTGAGGCGAACACATAAACTGTCTAGCGGCGCACAAAAATTCGCGACAAAACTAGCACCAAAGTACGAAGGCCCATTTGAGATCGAAAAGATGCTGTACCCAACGGTATATGTCCTGCGTGCCGGTGATAGTCGTAGAATTCCGAAAATACATATATCCGAATTAAAAAGATACATAGAACCTAAAAATAATAATTGATAAATTACTAATTAATTTAAATTTTAAGGAGAAAACCTGAATCAACAACCGAGCAGCCGTGAGGAAGAGTGGACAATGCTGTATGTAAACCAAGGTGGTAGGGAAAGACCCCAACGTACTCATGGACCATCTTCTGACTTCATAGCGACTCCCCCGAGCAGCAGACGTGGAGGAAGACGCCAGATTGCCCATCTCCCTTTCCTTGCATTCCAACCAGGGTAGGAAATCAGAGAGCTGACGTCGTACTTGATGTTCCCCATAGTGGAGGAAACCGCACGGGAACCGTTATCACCAGCCGTTGTCAAACCTGGTGAAAAGTCGCCAGAGAGAGAAGAAGAGGGACCAGTAGGCCCGATAAGTGCAGCCGTATCACCAATCCCAGCAGAATTGTGGTTGACTGTTCAATTAGCGACTCTAGAAGAAGAAAGAAAAGCAGAGAAGACACCACGCCCTCAACAAACTCGTAGAATGCCAATCTGCAAACGAGACGATGAGAGCTGGGAATCATTTGAGAGTCGTCTGGCCGAAGATGAGTTCAAGAGATTTATGACAAACGAAGAGAGAGGAACGACGGTCAAGTTGGAAAAACTCCGTGAGAAACAAAAGCGGGTGAAAAATGAACGGCGTGTCCAGTTGAAGGAGGACATTGAGGGTGTTGATCAAACACCAAGAGCAACTAGGTCAAGATCTCCACAACCGGGACCACCAAATCGGCCAAAGGATCAAGGAGCGATTCCGAATGCGAGAACGACCGAGAAAATAAGCCAAGAGAAGGAAGCGAAGGAGAGAGAGACGATGGAAACCAACAACCAACAGGGCGAAGAACATAAGACGACCTCTGAAAGTAAAAACAAGAGGAGTTATGTTTGGTGGTTTGAGACCCATAGAAACAGTGCCAACACTAGACCCACCGCCGTACGCGTGCTTTAATTGCTGGAGATTTAGGCACAACGCGGACAAGTGTACCAGTAAAATTAAAAATAAACACTGTGCAAATTGTGGACGTCTATGATTGTCCTCGTTGCAAAGTGGATTCACCGTCAACATTATTAACCGTTTGTCGCCAAGACGAAAGCATGATACTGGAAGAGCCGGAAAAGTTGGAAGTCGATGTCGAAGTAGAAAACGAGCAGAGAGAAGAGGCCAGAGCTGTTGAAATAAAAGTAGACAACATTGAGGAGAATTCAGTAGAAAGGGCCAGTGTAGAAAATAAAAAAGCCGAAGTGTTAATTGTAGTCAAGGAAAAGGAGGAATCATGTGATCTAGTGAACCAAATAATGGCACTGACTGGTTTTTGGAGAAGTTACGAATTAGTTTTGTTTAAGAAGAACTCAGTATTGTTAAATTTGATTACCAGAGTTTCGGCTGGTGTTTGTTACGATTGTAATATTTGCTTTAGTGTGTGGAAAAATAAAACTATTTTAAAAGATTCCAGCGGTGTTCTTTTCTTCTCGACGGAACCAATCTTTATCCCCGGCGTGTGACATCGAGAGGAAGCAGGGAAGATTGCGGTAAAGAGTAAGTCTCATAATTCAAATAAATTTGTCAGCCGTGTCTCGTCGCTGGTGTTTTCTGCTTGCCAGCGTTCAGGCAGAATCCCCTCTGTTATAGAGAGAGTCGCAGAGGCGTTTGTTGAGTAAAATAAAAGTTGTATAGTGTTTATGATAGTTTATTAATTTCCTTTAAAATTAATTGGCGCCTGACAGCGAAATTTACTTCAGTAAATTTCTTTTCTTAAATTAAATTGTTGATCGCGTCAGATTTTGTTGAAAGTTAGCATAAAATTTAGATTATTATTGTTTATTTAAATTCAAACGTCACAAAGGTCTCGTGAACAATTTCCTATATATAAAGATTCATTTTTGTTATTAATTGTGTTTTAAAAAATTTTTTAAAAGTCTTGTTTCTTGGCGATTTTTGGGTTATTTCTTTAAATTTAAAATCTTCATCTGTGGAAAATTGTTCACGAGTCCTTAAAGGAGATAAATAAAAAAAATAAATATAATATCTCTATTTTTAACGAAATAACAGCAATTAACCTACAAAAAACGAGAAAAATCAAGTTTATATTAAAACCCCTCGACACATGATTTTCATTTTAGGCGAAAAATATTCTAATTTCACGTGTGAACAAATATCTGTAAAAAAATTTTAGTGGCAAGACTTTTGGGTTGAACTTTATCGAGACTCACCGTGCGAAGTCTTTTTCAAAAATCGATTACATTATTTATACAATATATACCTATGTAAAAAATAACTTAAATCGATATTAAAAACACGCGGAAAATTTTTTATTTAAGGTATCACGTCCTTTGTATTATATATTAGTTTTTGAAAAAAATGTATAAGTAATTTATGTTTATATTTGAGGCATTTTACGTGAAATGTTCTAAGTTGAAATTTAAACTTCTTGAAAAAAATTGAAACTCAGGGAATTTGTTGTTTTATCAAGTAGAAATGTGCCCCAAAAAATATTTTTGATTTTTTTGAAAATTTGGAGGGAGTAAAGGGGTGTCAATTTGACCAATTTTGCTAACACCGGCTACTTTGCGAATTTTTGCTGAACATACTTGTAATGGGAAAAATTTTTAGAATATGTGTCTGAAAGGTTTTTTCGTCCTATTTTAATGGTGTATTTTATTTTTTAATATTTTAAAAATTTACCCTAATTTTTGATAATTAATATTTAATTTTCAATTTCCAAAAATCGGTCCGTTTCTTGAAAATAAATTATTGCAAACGAAAGCTGAGGTTTTTTCCTATCGGCAAGTAGAGAATGCTCTTTTTTTGTTTTTGAGTTATTAAATTTCAAAGAATAAATTGCGTCCCGGCGCCTCGTCTCACGCCGGTTGCCACGTGGCTCAGTGCAACCGCGACGCGGCGCGCCGCAATTTATTCTTTGAAATTTATAAATCAAAAACAAAAAAATGACATTCTATAAATTTACATGCCGATAGGAAAAAACCTCAGCTTTCTTTTGCAATAATTTATTTTAAAAAAAACGGACCGATTTTTGGGAAATTGAAAATCAAATATTAATTATTAAAAATTAGGGTAAATTTTTAAAATATTAAAAAATAAAATACACCATTGGAAGAGGAGAAAAAACCTTTCAAAAACATATTCTAAAAAATTTTTCCCAAAATTTTTTTAAAAATTGATCAAATTTCCCCCCCTACCCCCTCCAAATTTTCGAAAAAATCAAATAGTATATTAAGCAACAAGGGCATAAAGACAGCCATTTGTTTACGGTAATTTTTGTGACACGAGTGGAGGTCGAGGGCGCCGTAGGCGCCCCGAGACCGGAACGAGTGTCACAAAAATCATCGTAAACAAATTGGCTGCCTTTATTCCCGTGTTACTTACGATATTTTTTATTCCTAATGCACAAAAGTGGCGATTTCAGATAGCAGACGACAGGGAGTAAAAGTCATTCACTTGTTCGACTTGTATGAAAATGGCGGCCTTTTTTTTACCTTGGGCAAAAAAAAAGCATGGGACCAGCTGTTTTTTTTGCCCTTGGGGAAAAAAAAGTCGCCATTTTCATACGGTCGAACAAATGAATGACTTTACTCCCTGTCGTCAGCTATCTAAAAGCGCCATTTTTGTGCATGTGGGATAAAAAATATTTTTTGGGGCACATTTCTACTTGATAGAAGAACAAATTCCCTAAGTTTCATTTTTTTTCAAAAAGTTGAAATTTCAACTTAGGACATTTCACGTAAAATACCTCATTTATGAAAATGTAGGGGAGACTGAGGTAAACTCGCTCACTTTTTTTCAGATCGGTAAAAATCTAGGAAATTATCTTTTTTAGTTTTACTTAGAGAAACTTTTTAATAAACATATACCAAATTTCGAAATCACAATTTTCCAGGGTAAACCCGCTCACTTTATCTTTTCAAGACGAAACATTTTCATTTTTTAAATATTAAAGTTCGGCTTATTCCCGTCTTGAATATGATTTATTATTGATAATTTATGAGTTATATAAACAATTCTATAAACAACAAATTGGTTTAATAAATAATGAACATAGATTTCATGAATTACAACTATGGATTTAAATAGTGTTATATTTTATTAAGAGAAAGTGAAATGTAGTTATAATTTTGGTTTTAATAGGTCATAAATTGTGTTATTGTTGAAATATAATACGTGGAATTATTTTATTTTAAATTTTAAATTTAACCCTAGAAGGAGTATGTTAATTTACTCACCCTCTAAGGAGTAACTGGGGTGTCCCGACACCCCACGCTTTAAACTTGTTTTATAAGGTTTATATTTAACTTAAAAAAAATTTATTATAATGAATTGATTGGTTTTTTAGTAAGGAATACAATAATATTATTCATATTTTGATAAATTAAAAAAATTTCGAAAAAAACCATAAAAACCCAAAAAAAAACACCAAAAAATTGCAAAGTTGAATTTTTTTACAAAAAACGTTGTAGTTTCTTAAAAATTTGACTAATTTAAAAACTATTTTAGGTTTTTAAAGTTAAATAGATACACTTTTAGGGGAGAAAATTAGTTTTTGTATTACTTTCAAAAAACATAATTATTTGAACATCTGAAGTGAAAGAAATTAAAGACAATTAAAGAATAGTGAAAATCATAAAAATTAACTATAAAATGGACTTAAACAATTAATATTTACTAAAAATGGTGTTATAAATTCAAAATTTTACAAACTTAATATATCTGAATATATTAGCATTAAAATTAATAACTTAAGAAATGATTCTGTAAATTAATATTTAATCAAAGTTTTAATTAACAATTCTTAATACATCTAATATATGTTAAAATATTATTAACAATATAGAATTTATAATTTAAATTTCACTGTCATATACTACATTTTTCTGTATTAGAATTTAATTTCTGACTGTAGAGAGAGCACAGAAATTTTCAATAAATCTTAACTCAAATTTCATAAGTTGTTACAAATACAGAATGTCTATTTTTCATTAAAATAGAATTTTTGTATAAAAATTTTTCTTTTTTATAAAATACAACTTTTTCATGCATAACCTATCAATTTATACTTTATCAGATGATTTTAACTGATTAAAAATGATTTTTAAAAAAAATTTTAATTTACTTATCTTGACAATTTTTCTAACGTTAGGGAGTAACTGGGGTGTCCAGACACCCCAGACGTATTTTAACAGGAGATAGAGCTCTTCCTAGAGCAAAACTTTTGGCGGCACATACAGGTGTCAAAAGATAGAGGTTCAAACTAAATTATCAACGGGTTTTGAGCGTAAAAAAATTATTGGTTAAGCCATGGGAATACTTTGAATTTTGCTTGGGGTGTCCAGACACCCCAGTTACTCCTTCTAGGGTTAAAACTAAGTGAGCGGCTTTACCCCGACTTCATATGAGCGACTTTACCCCGAGTGTATTCCTCACATTTCAGAATAAATTTAATTAAATCTTTTTAAAATAAGACAAAACTATATACGTTCTTCGAAGAAGGACATCTAATAGCAACAAAAAAATTTGCCAGATAAATTAAGACTTAAAAATAATGATCGAAAAACTTAAAAATTCAAAATACGTTTTTTTCTAAAACCTCTAAAAACATTTGATCGTCTCTGATTCTATGTTGAATTCATGAAACTAAACGAAAGTTCGTTAATATAAGTTGAATGTTAAGTACTATTCACAGTACCAATATCTTCATCTTAAGTTGAGTTTATAGAGTAAAATCGCTAGTGAGCGGGTTTACCCCAGTCTCCCCTACTCTTCCCTCATACATTACTCACGCTTCACATGAAAAAAACGCAACTTTGATATCGAATATCTCTGGATCCGTGCAGTGAAATCACTTAAAATTTTGCAAATCTTTCAAGAATAATAATAACAACGTATAGTAAAATTTAAAAAAAAAATCTATAGAAAAGCGTTTAGGGGAGGTGATACCTTAAATAAATTCAAAATATATAATCTTTGTTACCCTATAATTTCGAATATTCCACAAGCATGCTCAAGACACATTAAAAAAGTTGTATCTCCGGTTACCATTAAAACAGTACAAGAATATGCAGACACATGACTGTGGACAAGTATTAAATAGTAATATTTTTCCGGATCTATACCAAATTCAAGATGAAAAACAGTTTGCTTTTCTGCATTATTTTGTTTTATAAGATTCGTCACATGTGGTATAGTGTGTACCAGAAAATAAAAAATAACATTTCCAAAGAATCCACCTGAAAAATGACAATTTAAATTAAATAATAAATATTTATTAAATAAAATTAATAACGTTATTTTCAAAATTTTATTCTCATAAAAATATATCTACAAAAGCAAATAAAAGAGTAAAATCTGCATCTTTTGCCATATTTGTGTAAAATATCAGCTTCATCTTTTGACGTTAATATGTCCCAATCATTTTGCATTTTCTCAAAAATCATGTCCATCTATGAATGAAATGTAATAAATTATACATTACTTATTAATGATTAACTTTAATTCTTTGAATTGTATGGGTGATTCTTCTAAAAGAGATCCGTATTGTTTAAAAAATTGAAAATCGTAAAACAAAAATAAATTTTTTGAAAAATTCATACTTAAAACTATGCCAAAAAAAATTAATGTAAACGATGATATTTAATTTGGAGACAATTGAAGTTGTCTATCAAGAGAATCAACCATTTATCTTTCTTATTTCAACACTCAAATTTAAAGGATCATAATTTAATCTTATTACTTCTTTTTTGTGTAGATTGTTATTTATAAAAATTATTGCACCTATTAAAACATAACAAGTCGGCGGAATGCATCTAAATATTAAATCTAAATCACCAATTGCTGTTATCATGCCTGCAATCTAATATTAAAATTGTAATTGTTACAGTAAAAGCAAAAGAAGAAGATTCCATATTAATATTATTATATTGGTTAATAATATTAATATATTAACTAATGTTTAAATACCTGTGCCGCCATATAACTTATTATAATCATCCAGTAAAAGGATTTGATGAGGACGTTTAGCCACATTGAATAGAAGTTACTATGTCCTGTCATATTTATAAAATTTTTGATAATATAGTAGTATGGATTCAGTAGGATGTTCATTTCTTCTCTTTTTACGCAGTATTGACAAAGTAATATGAGTGTGAGATCTGCTTTCGACCACCCCGACACATCGTTTAAGTCCATAACGAATCATTAAATATTTATGTTGACCTGTATTGATTTCCGAGAATTGCGAAAAGTAGCTTGTAATTAAATGCTGTTTCTACGTTTTAGCTATAATTCTTGACAGTGTATATGTAATTATAATAATAATAGGTTGCAGAAATCTTAACTTCGTAAAGAAATATAATTGCTTCCTTAAATTATTAAACATAATTTCTGATACTTCTGTAGGGTAAAGATGGGCCAATTAACTTGAACATTAATATCAATACAGCACTCTAGAAAGCTGTGGTTTACGTACTTTTTATGTATAAAATTTAGAAGTTAATTTAAAAATATGAAATCTATTGCGACATTTTAGTTATACTATTATTGTAATTCAAATACCAAAAAATTGTTTGAAAACAATTAAACAATATGAGTTATATTTAGTTATCTTATATATACATTTTAATATATTGCCGATTTAAGAAGAACTGCTAAGAAAGAAAAAAAATTAAAGTGAGTTTATTGGCATTTTTAATTTTATAAGCATTTTTTATAAAATAAAAGACGTCTAAGAGTATTAAGGATATTCTGTCTCGTCCAAAAGATGAATAAAAGACATTAAAAAAATTAATTGAAGACATGAAAAACTCTTTCATATCTTCTTGAATGAACCTACATATTTCCTTCACAGTATTTTCCATATTTAAGCACAATAATATTATATTAAATTTAAAAGTACCATCCTCATATGTGACGCTCCACGAGAAAAGGGACCTTATTTACTCTTGTCATAAGGTCCCTTTTCTCGTGGAGCGTCACATATGATTCTTAGTTCACGTTTTTAGAAAATGACTAAAACAAAGAACATTTTTGAAAGCCTTTCAGATGTCTTTTGTCTAGTTCTAAAAGAAGTTATTAAAAAAGTGAGCATTAAATCACTGTACAATTTTATACATTTTGTTTCTTATATACGGAGAAAAATGGATTATACAATTAGCAATATAGATTAATACCTGATTAATATCTGATTAATACCCTTTATAATCTATTTACAAACTTTTAATGTCTTAGAGTTATTTCTGGAATTCACAATATACTATAAATTTTATAATTCAAAATCGAATTGAATTATAATTCTAGATTATTACTATAGTAACATGCTTTTTTCAAATTGTCATTTATGAGGTTATAGTTGTTTTGAAAATTATTTGTGATCGAATTGTTTTACATGTGCTGCTATTTTAATTTTCCGGGTTTGTAAATTTCTGTTAATTTCATTTTTATAAATCTAAAAAACTATTAAAACATTATGCATATATTTATCATTAGCTTATTATTAATTATAATCATTTTTCATTTATAATTACAAAATTTTTTATTTTAACTATTACAAGGGAGCGTTCACAAATGATGTAACGCTTTTGGGGGTCTCTACTAAACGTGACTCAATGTATTTTTCTCATGTGAAATTGCAAAAATTAAGCCTACTACTAAAACTATTTTCTGATAGGTGTTAAGTAGTATATAAGTTGAAGTATAAGTAAACAAGTAATTTAGTTAATAAAATATAGGGTAAGTGTACCAATTGCCGAAGGTGTTCCATTTGTCTATGTTACCATGGTAATAACCAAAAAATATTGTCTAAAATGTCTGATTTGTTTGTTTATATAATATTAATATATTTTTTTCACATTTATAACGCATAAAAAAATAATATTTATTACTTTTTTTCATTTACAATGTGCTACACTGTTTAAATAAAATTCAAAGTTTGTTTACTGGACAACAGGAACCATCCTCGACAATTGGTACGTTTACCCTATGTGTTTATTTAACAAAAGCTTTAGAATAGTTATAAAGTTAATAAATTTAAATTTTAAAAAAAATTTAGTTTATTTCACGTGAACGGTCTTGTTTTTTGACAGAGTACTTGTCCAATGTCAAATAAATAATTTTTAAACAAATAAACCCAAAAAAATGAAAAATGTAAATAGTATATTAAGCAACAAGAGGATAAAGGCAGCCATTTCTTTACGGTGATTTTTGTGACACGAGTGGAGGTCGAGGGCGCCCCGAGACCGGAATAAGTGTCACAAAAATCATCGTAAAGAAATTGGCTGCCTTCATTCTTGTGTTACTTACGATATTTTTTATTCCTAATGCACAAAAGCGTCAATTTGCAGATAGCAGACGACAGGGAGTAAAAGTCATCCACTTGTTCGACTTGTATGAAAATGGCGGCCGTTTTCTCCCAGGGTGCATTTTTGGCTTTAACAACAAATATAAAAAATCTGACTAAAGATATTTAGCAAATACCTTAAGGTATCTCTTTAGGGGACATAAATAAGGACAAAAAAAATCGCGATGAAAATAAATTCAAAAAATATACTTAAAAGTTGATATTTTCTTTTACGAAAAAATTTTCGAAAGTAGGGTGAAAACTAACTTTTTATCCCACATGCACAAAAATGGCGCTTTTAGATATCTGACGACAAGGAGTAAAGTCACTCATTTGTTCGACCGTATAAAAATAGCGACCATTTTCTCCCATGTGCAAAAGTAACAGCTGATCCCGTGCATTATTTTTGCCCAAGGGAGAAAACGGCAGCCATTTTCATACAAGTCGAACAAGTGAATGGCTTTTACTCCCTGTCGTCTGCTATCTGAAATCGCCACTTTTGTGCATTAGGAATAAAAAATATCGTAAGTAACATCAAATAACTCCGGACATTTATTTAGAGTGATAACTCCCTTCTATTATTAAAATTTGCAATGCTCTAACTATTTCCGTTCGAAAGATAATGAATTTTAACTGTTTTGACAGTTTAACCTTTCGCCCCAGTCTCCCCTATTATCAATAATTTAAAAGTGGTAATACTTAGATATTCAATTTGATAATCCTGGTCAACTGCAGTGGCGGATCCAAACAAGGTTTTTTTTAGGGGGGGGCATCCATTCAAAAGAATAAATGAATATAATGTTATCTCTTTCTATCTCATAGAAATATTTGACTCTTAGGGGCCAAGCACCCGTGCCCTCCCTGGATCTGCCACTGGTCAACTGTCTTATATACCATGTAAAATTATCATATAAAGTATAATCTAGATTGCATCACATATCATCCATTTTTTTCGTGATAGTACAGAAACTTAATAAAAATCGTTAATTTTAAATTGTGTAAAATTCATAACATTAAAATTTTTTATTAGCATTTCACTTTAGAAAATAGTAAATTATGCAAGATCAAACATTTAATCTGGTCACATGCTGGTACTACTCGTTCCGCCAAAGCAATTTTAAATACTAGAGATTTTCTGGTGCCACTGTTAGGTGTTCAATCGTTTTTTCCTAAATGAAAAAAAGTTTTATTGTTTTTATTTCTTTTGAATAAATCTCAGAATATAATGGTTTTCTTTTAATTGTATTTTGTTTAAGAAATATTTTTTTTCTTTTAAAGAATTAAATTATTTTTTAATTAAAAAAAAGACAAAAATTTTGAAAATGCCATATTTTTAGTAATTTTCAAAATTTTGAAAAAATATTTAGTGGAGTTGTTTATCACTATAAAAGTAATAAATTTACAAAAGTACAGCCAAATCCCAACAAGTCATGAAAATAAGTGTATTAAATTAACATGGAATCCACCAGTATATTATTTTATTTTTAGATTGAATTTGTTTGACCTTTCTCCTCAAATGGTTAATCAAGATATTTCTTCGTCATTTTCATCGTCAACGTTTCTTCTCATCTTTTCTCGTAAAGATCATCATAGGGACTGAATAGTTTTTAATTTTGCGATTAAGACATTAATGCATAAGTTACTGTTTTAAGTATTGCGTTGTTTTTTTTCAAAAAGTGAATTTTGATATTTTGTATGTCTAATATTGCAAAAAGCAATTAATATTGCAAAAACCAGTGAAAACATTTGAATCTCGATCATTTTTTTAAGTTTGCGTTTGTTTTCTTAATGAAATGTAATTTAAATCGATAACAATGAATACTGACGGAGTTGGTGCACCATTTAAGCCTTTGAATGTTGGCACTTCATACAGTGGTGTAAAAAAACATTGGTTCCGGTCTAATTCAAGTAAAAAATCCTGATGCAAAGGAGAAAAGAAAAATCATTCCTGACAATGATAAAGAACCATCTTGTAGTGCGCCTAAAAAACTACAATTTCTCTCTCAGCCTCGTGCTCGCGAGCCACGCATTTGTGCAGGGCTGTTATAGCTGCATCTCGAGATGATAAAAAAATGCTAATAACAATTATTTAATAAATATAATCTGAATTAACAATTTTTTTTCTTTTATATTTCTATAAAATTTCTGCTATGAAATTTGTAATTTTGTTTAATTTCAGAAAAAGCAAATTTTCGTCAATAATGTTTAAAAAATAAAATAAGTTGTAGCTTACGTTTAAAAACCTGACGGGTGAAAATTATTCTTGCCGACGAGTGTGCGACGACAATCCTTGAGAGAAACGGTGGGGACAAACGTTGTCAATGACCATAAGTCCCGCTGCCAGACACGACTGGCATCATGGATATGTTCAGCAGACCTTGCTGTGGTGGCAGGGCTTTTTACTAAAGGGCAACCAAACAGCAAGAAAGAATGGATTCACAAAATTCAAAGAAAGTACCCCATGTGAGCAGGCCGGAAACGGGAAATCTCACCATCGGTCCCAAGACTGATGCTTAAGTGCGCGCGGATTGTGGGGGCGCACAATTTCTTGCAGCGCCACGGGTCATCGTGGAAAGATTGGATCTACAGAACATCGTGGAGGGAGAAAGAATAAGAAAGGGAAGCGCGTCGAGCCGTCTGAGTGTGTCAAGCTGCAATAGCGGAAAGACCGTACATAGCGCTATCCACTCAGAAGTAGACGACAAGGCGATAGAAGAGACTCGCGAGATATGCTCGCGGCTCAGAAAGGAGGAGGCGACTTGCCTCGACAAAATGGAGTTGGAGGTCGCAAAGATGATAAAATCTTGCGACATTCAGAAAAACGTCAACAGGACGGTAAAAGATGGACTAAGAGCCATCGAAGTCCTGTTGAAAGAGGCAAAAGTAAAGCATGTCGCGGCAGATGAGTCGGACTACGATTTGGCATGCGTTCTCAGCGGTGCGGAGTGTAACCGCAAGGACCGTAGGGAGAGGAGAGAGCGTTCCTATAGACGTAATCTCAAAAGCGTCGTAAGAGATGCTTAAAAACGGAAGCGAGAGGGTGACAGTCCAGGGGAGACTCGAACCCAAACCGATAAGAGGAAAAAGGAGGAAGCTTCTCCAATGGTAACGGAAGTACCAAATTCAAAGATTCCTCAAATGGAAAAAATGGGGTCAAAAAGATCCGCAGTTCTAATCCGAGTCAGTCAAGGATTAACGTATGCTGACGTTCTGGGTAAACTTCGCAAAGAGGTCAACCCGGACGACTGCCATACGAGAATAGTAGCAGCAAAAGCTACAAAGAAGGGAGACCTTCTGATTAAGATCAGAGGAGGCTCCGACAAAGGCGCTTTCATCGCTGAGGTCACCAAAGCGGTTGGAAGCATGGGTAAGGTGCAGTCGTTGGATCAAAGAGTTACACTCGAGATCCGTGATTTGGATTGCCTTACCCAAGAAGCCGAGGTGCAACAAGTGTTGTCGAAAGCGATAGGAAAGCCAGGATGCAGGAAAGTGACGGTCTTAGGACCCAACCGCCGAGGGATGAAGCTCGCGGTTGTAGTCACCAACCCGGAAGAGGCGAACAGGCTGGAGAAATTGGGACACGTAAAAATTGGTTTTATGTGTTGCCCAATTAAAAAAAGAGTAATGGTCGTCCGGTGTCATCGATGCTTGGGATACGGTCATATTGGAGCGAAATGACAGAAGTGATTAGTGATTTTTAACTTTAAATTTTTAAAAATTTGTAAAAATTTAAAGCTTAGAGTGACCATCTGTACTGTTAATTTCAAAGTATTTTTATAATAGTATTTAATGTTAAAATATTTAAATAAAACTAAAAATTACTTAAGGGGTTACACCACTGTAAATGACTCAAAAACAACGTTTTTTCAGGGATTTTTTTTGAATGGAAGGAAATGACATATAGTTATAATGTTTTAGGAAGTTATTGACTGTATATTCAAGTAAAAAATTACAAATTTTTATTAATAAATATTCTAAAATGGCGGCACAGGAACCATTTTACTAATGCATATTTTTTCATAGGAGCTCTACGGCAAGCAGTATAAGTAATGTAAATTTCAGTCTAGAAACAAATAAATTTTTTTTCTTTATCTACATGAGAATAGCTACAAAAATACGTAGGGGATTTTAAAAATATTGATTTTTGTGTAATTGGCAAGCATTTGAAGAAAAAACTCATTTTTCGACCAAAAAAAACGACACTTAATTGTTTATAACAATTGTGTAAATTAACCTATCAAAAAACCCCTACGTATTTCTGTTCAAAATTTAATTTTAGAAATGTAATAAAAAAACCCGATTGAAAATATTGAAAATTGTTTGAGTTATACTGCTTGCAGATTTCAAAAACTGTGTTTTGAGAAAAACGCGTTAAAAGAGCAACACTACTACAGGGGGCTGTTAGAAGCATTTGTTCAATAATTTTCTTTTTAGTGTAAGGAATGAAAATACAGTAACAATATTTTAAGTAGTTATTAACTTATATATTCAACTTAAAAATTACAAATTTTAATTAATAAATATTCCAAAATGTATAAATTGTTAGTTAAGGTATTCAAAAATAGGCTAACAAAGTTTTTAGAGCAAAATTCGAAGTCCTCGCTGTACTAGCGATGAACGGAGCGCGCTCCAGGTTACCGTAGATTAGTAGAATAAGCGTAGCACTTTTGAGACTAAGGAGAGCAGAAAGTCACGATAAGAGGAATTATTAGACTTACATGCTACTTATAAAGCACATGAAAGGATATATGAGGCATTTTACGTGAAATGTCCTAAGTTGAAATTTCAACTTCTTGAAAAAAATTGAAACTCGAGGAATTTGTTGTTTTATTAAGTAGAAATAAGACCCAAAAAATATTTTTGATTTTTTCGAAAAATTGGAGGGGGTAGAGGGAGGTCAATTTGACCAATTTTGCCAACACCGGCTACTTTGTGAATTTTTTCTGAACATACTTGTAATAGGAAAATTTTTTTAGAATATGTTTCTGAAAGGTTTTTTCGTCCTCTTTCCAATGGTGTATTTTATTTTTTAATATTTTAAAAATTTATTCTAATTTTTAATAATTAATAATTAATTTTCAATTTCCCAAAAATCGGTTCGTTTTTTTGAAAATAAATGATAGCAAACGAAAGCTGAGGTTTTTTCCTATCGGCATGTAAATTTTCAGAATGCCCTTTTTTTGTTTTTAAGTTATGTAACGATATTTACCTTTACTTACGGGTTTTACCCATCAATCGTTACAAAAATGGCGATCACCGGTTTTCCGGTTACCGAATTATAAATTCCACACTTCGAATTTATAATTTTCCATCGATGACCCGTTTTAGGGAACTTCCCCGGCGCCAGGTAGGTGAACTACCCGGATCACGATGGCAGAAACAAAACAGAGAACTTTCCCGGGCTAGCTCTAATCCGAGCTCACTATTTTATCTTTGCGAAATTGACTTTACATTTACAAAACTCAGGCGTGAGTACCGCACACAGAGGAGAGAGACAAACACAATGAATTAACACTTGAATTCAAGAAATTTGACTCGATAGATTCAATTAAACCATGAAACCAATCACTTTTATTTTTAATACAATAGACTAACTTTGAGAACATGAGAACTTCCACACGCCGGTATACAATATTGACAACCGAAAATGGCGGCGTCGTTTCGGCTTGCCATGTGGTCTTTATTCCTGTTCCGATTTATTTGCCTCCGTACACCGGAGATAATATCTCGATAGCGAGGAAGATGAGTGCTGGATGCTAACCTTTAATCTGATCCAACACAGCTCGGTATTCCATTCTTTTAATGATCTTTTTTTTTTTATATGACACTAATGATTAACCGCGGTGTCACCGTACATCAGAATCGGCAGCCAGGCACGAACTGTCGAAATTAGGTTACTTGGCTTCCTGCTTCTGGCCCGCATATAGGTCATGCGCAATATGGGTTCGCCCCTGCAGCATGATAACGGTCCCAACCTCTGTGACAGGTGATTGCCGGTTGACATTAGATTCGTGCCGATTAACATAAATTATTGGCCTATTTTCGGTTGGTTGATAATTAAATGATAATAAATAAATTCGTGTTTTATAGTCAACCAGAACGTGTGGAATTCTATTCAAATAATTAATCTGATCTTTGTACAACTCAACCTTTCAGTATCATTTTGATTCTATACAATTCAAAAATAATAATAAAGAAAAATGTTGAGTTCGATTCTGGCTGCCACGTTTAATTTATACTAATAAACTGTGAATTACTTGGATAAGTTTCGGCGAAAACTCAATCTGGGTCTTTATAACGTGATTATTTAAAAATCAACGTTACAACTCCCCTGGGCTTAGCCGAAACATATCCCTCAATTTCATTGGGTTTGCAGCCAGAATACCTCTTACCTGCCATCGAGAATTGTTATTACTAATTGAGAAACCCTTTAAAAAAAAACAAAAGAAAACTTAAACCTTTGTCGATCCGATTAGGTAATTGATGCTTTGAAACCAAACATAAAAAAGAAACTTATCACCTTATTACCTGCAGTGTCCTTTCTGCCTACCTGTAGTTAGGATTCGATGTCCTCCGGTCCCATTTAGTTACATCTAGTTTTATTAGGTTTCTCCAAGTTCCGGTAAAAGGATAGTTAGTGGGTTGGCGAACAAAATGAAGTGATTGACTTCAAGTTTGAAATTTAATAAGTACTTTAATCAAATTTTATTCCTTTGGCTCAATTGAATTCGATTAATGTGATTAATACAGGTTACTAACGTGAAACTAAAAATTTCCGAATAACAAAAAAAAACAAATGATCTATGTGCTATCAATCGAAGGTTATCGAAAACAATTGCTCTAAGCTAAGGGCGTAACAATAACAACCAAATTGGTGGATTCAAGAGAGAAAAAAAATATAACGAAAAAAACTAAATATTATCTTCAATATTGGTGGTGTGAAAAGAACGAAGAGCTAAATGATATTGTCAACATTGGTCCCCTAATCTTCCGTATTTTCGGTCTGGGTAGGGCAGTCGCCCTTGTTATGACCCCGTTGTTGGCACTTCTCACATCTCATCCTACGACTGGCAGTTTCGGTGAGGAGTGGAATACCGTTGAGAAGTTCGCAGAGTTTCTTCTCATGTTCTTTCCATACGGCATGGATCACCTCATCGTAGATTTGGGTGGCCATGTCAGTTGCTTCTTGTCGTAGACGAGTTCTATCCTCTTGCTCTTGTCTCATCCTCTCTTGTTTAGCCTGGGTTAGCCATTTTTGTCTGGCTGCCCATGCTATGTCAACCTCCATTTGTCTCTTTTTGTCGATCTCTTTCTGGATTGCATCTTGTTGGGCTTTTGCTTTGTTCTGTCTTGCTTCCCTCTTTCCTCTCTCCGCTGGGGTCTCTCGCCTCGATTTGCTCTCTTGTTCCCGAATATATTTAGGGGGGCGGTGTACCCCTGAGCGTAATCGGAATTCCTTCCAGGATTCGCCCATCCTGCGGTGGAAAATTACTTCTTCCGAAGCGGACTCCTTGGTTTGAGCAGTGGCGTCGTTGCCTCTCGGTTGAGAACTGTGTCGTGTAGTTCCTCCGGGTGTATGGGTTCCTCTCCCGTTTTCTTCGGTTTGAACCGTGCCGATTCTGTTCACCGGTGGCGTAGTGCGTGGGATAGCTCCTCTTGCTATAGCGATTCTTCTCTCATTCTCTTCGGTTTGAACCGTACCGATTCTGTTTAGCGGTTGCGAGTTTGGCCGTACTTCCCTCCCCGATTCGTGGATCCGTTCAATGCGGTTTGCAATCTGAGATAGATGGTCTTGTCTGGTGGTTGCACTCGGTCCCGTTACCCCAGCTGGAAGCCATCCTTCGGGTAAATAGACGTCTGTCAACCGTAGCGGTCGTACATTGGCTATCGCTCGTGGCTCTCTTCTCGGTGTGGCTTCTAATGTCGTCGTTTCCGCTTGTTTGAGGAGTCTTTCAATTTCGATGGCTATTTCTCGCTTCCGGTCTGCTTCTCGCCGCAATTTCTCTTCTTCTTCTGTAAGTAGGGTAAAACAATTTTTCGTTTGGTTCTTCTGACTAATCTATTATTTTTCTAATACCATCACCAATTCCGTGTCGATATTGTTTTACTAATCACTTTAAGCTACTATTTACATAATCATAATGAATAATTACATCATAAAACAAACAAAAAAAAAACTTATCTCAAGAAGGTATAGTTTCCGATTTTACCTTCTACCCCCCTCTACTTAGAATTCCTATAGGGGATTAAAAGTTTAACTGGGTACTTTCCCAAAGACCTACCCTCTTCTGTTGCTATTTCATAAACCGAAGGTCCTAAAATTTGTACTATTGTGAAAGGTCCCTGATTTTTCCCACCGAACGCTCGTGTTATTTTTTTGCTAGCGGATGAGGTTATTAGCTTTTTACACATGACTTTATCTCCTATGACAAATGTAGCGTGTCTGCGTCTTTTGTCATATTGTACTTTTTGTCTGTTAAACGCGTTGTCCATTTGTAAGGAGACCAAATCCTGTAATTCTTTTAACTTTTCTATCCGCTCTAACCATTCGTTTTCGTTCTCGGGTGTAAGGTCTACTTCGGTCTCTTCCGTTCGGTCGCGAAGGTTGTTGTACGGTTTGGGTTCTCTACCCAGGTTAAGGTATGCCGGACTAACGCCTGTACTTCCGTGTACTGCCGTGTTGTATGCGAATCTTAGGTCTTTAAGATAGACGTCCCATTTTCTGTGGTCTTTAGAAACGTATGCCGATATCATTGTTTTCACCACTCGGTTCACTCATTCCACAGGGTCCGCCTGTGGGTGGTATACCGGGGTAAATGAATGTTTTATCCCATACGCTTCCGTTAACCCTTCAAATGCCTGATTAACATACTCGGTTCCGTTGTCCGATACCAGAACTTGGGGTGCTCCCCATCGGTTTAAAACTAAATCTTCGAATGCTTTTATTATTGTCTCCGCATTGGCTTTACGCATCGGGGCTAACTCTATCCACCGCGTGTATAAGTCTTCGAAGATCACGAGATATTGAAAGCCTAATGTGCTCTTGGGCCAAGGGCCCATCACGTCAGTGGCTACTACTGACCATGGCTTCTGAATAATTCTTCTTCCCATTAAACCTGCCACGGGTCGCTGGTCGGGTTTGATTTTTTGACAAGTGTCGCACGTGCTGACCCAGGTTTTAATGTCGCGGTACATTCCTGGCCAATAGTAGAGCGCTGTTGCTCGGCGGTACGTCTTTTCAATTCCGAGGTGAGCTGCTTGGGGTTCGTGATGAATTTCGTTAAAGACTTCTTGTCTTTGTTCAGCAGGTATCACTAATTTCCAAGCATCTATATCGTCCATAACCGAGTCGATTAACGGATTTGGGCGGTATCGGTAGAGTTTACCGTCCGTTACTTTCCAGCCATGAAACTTTCTCGGGGTTTCAATAACTTCCTTCACACGCTGGCAATACCATGGATCTTCAAACGGTGTCAAGGCAGCTATTGGCAGCGCCATCTCCTCTTCGTACATTCTTGAGAGCGCATCCGGGACAAGGTGTTCAGATCCTTTCCGATGCACTACCTCAAAATCGTATTCAAGGAGATCAAGCGCCCACCGAGCCAGCCGACCCGTTGGATTATGCAAATTGTGTAGCCAACGTAGTGAACTGTGGTCAGTGATGACAGTAAAATGAAACCCTTCGAGGTAATGGCGGAATTTCTTTACTGCCCAAATTACCGCAAGGCATTCTCTCTCGGTGACGGAGTATTTCCGTTCTGCTCCCGTGAGCGTTCGGCTCGCGTACGCGATGGCTCGGTTTTTTCCGTCTTGACGCTGAGTAAGAACTACACCTATACCGAAATCACTCGCGTCGGTGTGTAGCTCGAACGGTAACGTAAAATCAGGATATGTTAGAGTTGGCGCGGTCGCGATCAGTTCTTTAAGTTCTTCGAACGCGTTTTGTTGGGCTTCGCCCCATTCCCACGGGATGTTGGTGCGTAACAGTTTGTTAAGTGGTTCGGCTAAAGTTGAGAGCTGGGGGATAAAGTGTCGGTACCACGACGCCATTCCGAGAAAACGTCGAAGTTGTTTGATTGTCTTTGGCTCGGGGTACTTTGCGATCGGTTCTACTTTTTCCGGGTCAACTTGTAAGCCTTCGTGATTTACGATAAATCCTAAATATCGGGCGGATGTTACTCCGAATTTACTCTTTTCCGGATTAATCGTAAGGTTCGCTTCTTGTAGTCGGTTAATCACGATTTTTAACCACTTTTTATGGTCTTCGAGTGTTTCGGTGACAATCACGATGTCGTCTAAATACGCGTAGACAAACGGTTCCATTTCCGGCCCTATGAGGGAGTCTATTAGTCTCTGGAATGTCGCTGGAGCTCCTGAGAGTCCAAACGGCATACGTTTAAATTGAAATAGACCCATACCGGGGACGGTAAATGCTGTGAGTTCTCTACTTTTCTGTGATAGGGGAATTTGGTGATACCCCCATTTTAGATCTAGTGTCGTGATGTATTTCGCAGCTCGAAGTTTCTCCAAAATCATGTCCATTTTCGGCAATGGATAAGCGTCGGTTTTCGCTACACGGTTTAATTTCCGAAAATCTATGCATAGGCGGTAGGTACCGTCTGCCTTTTTGACCATTACTATAGGGCTGGACCAACCGCTTTTTGAAGGTTCTATGATACCTTCCGCTAACATTTTCAATATCTCTGTGTGCATAGCTTCTAAAACTTTCGGGGAAACCCTATAATAGCGCTGTTTTATTGCCGAATGATCCCCGACATCGATCACGTGTTCGGTTCGATCTGTCGCTGGTAGATCGTCTGGAATAATTCTAAGAAGGCCTGAAACGAAATGTTTTAAGTCTTCGCGTTCTTCGTCGGTAATTATTACTAACCCGCATACTTTTTCTGAATCGGGTACTACATTCTCGTCCTGGACCGTGATTGCTTCTACCCCCTCTTCGGTATACCAGTGTATAGAATCTGGATAGTCAGCCATATACCATTTTCGTTGGCTGCCATCGTGTATCACGCCGAAAGTGTGAATAAAGTCTACTCCCAGGAAAACTTGTTCACCCATTCCTGGAACTATTAACACTTTCATCATGCGAGATACCCGATCTACTTCTATTGGGAGGTAACAAACAGCTTTTACCGGACGCACCGTACCGTCGGCCGTCATGACCGCTTTCTCGGTTGCTGGTTGTAAATCTGCTTTATATCTTTCGGCGATTGCTATTCCGATATCGCCTAACACTGTGCGCGATGCACCATTGTCTATTAAAGCCTGCACGTTAGGGGTATTGCCTATTCTTATGTTCGTGAATACCCGTAAACTGAAGCCTTTGTCTTCCGCTGGCGGTTCCCTAATTTCTAAGCGCAACGGTTTTTGTTCGGATTCTACTCTGGGTTCTATATCCGCTTTTAACAGTGCCATGATTGCCTGGTTACTTTTCCATGGGTCTGTACCATTGTGACTCTCAACGCGGTCGTTTAACAAAACAGTTTGGTCGGCCTCATACTGTCGGGTGGCTTTCCGTTTTTTCGACTTTTTGTTAACGCCCTCCGCGGATTTCCGATCATTTTCTATTACTACCGGTTCGGATTGTTCCACGGTTGTTTCGATTACTTTTGTTGAGGTTTCTATATTTTCTGAGGAGGAGGAGTTGACCTTTACTTCTCCTCCTTTTTCGCGTTTCCCGGACACCCTTCGCAGGTTTTAGTGGTCACGCCGTCTTTACCGCACCGTCTGCAATAATTATTACGACGTTTTTTTGCGCAACCTGATTGGAAGTGGCCGGTTTCGTGACAGTTCCAGCATTCGACTTCTTTAGGTTCTTTTTCCGCTTCTTTGTCTGATTGGGAGTTCGAATTTTTCGCGGCGTTGTCTTTTGACGTCGAATTACTCGCGTTTTTGTTCGATTGGGAATTCTTTTCCTTATTCCATTTGGAATTTCCCGACTGTTTGGAAGATTGTTGGTTGTCTGGTGAGGAAAACCTTTTACTGCCCACCAGAGCTGCCACCAATGCATCCATTGTCTTTGGCCAAAACTCGCATAGTTTTTCCGCATTCGTTTGCGGGTCTTCCGTATTTACTGGTCTCGGTATTTGCTCCGTTTCCGATTTGAGCGCCGCAATGTTTGACGGTTTCTGACTTGCCCCAACCTGCCCTCGAAACGCGTATTCCGGAATGAGCGATTTCTCAGGTGGGGGTGGAGGTGTGTCGTCATCCGTAATTGCGGTTACTCGTTCGTATTCGGTAGCTAAATCCGCCAGACCGTTAAAATCGTAAAACTCGTGTCTACGGATTGCTCTACGGTATTCAGCCCTAAGGTTTGCATGTATCCGGTCCATCTGTGTCGTCATGTCAATTGGTCTCGTCGACAGTTCGTATAGTCCGTACATACATGTCAAGTAATCTATTGCCGATTCTCCGGGTCCCTGTCTTCTAGAGAGAATCTGCTCTTCTAAACGGTCTTGGTATCGGGAGTCTCCAAACCGAATTTGGAATTGCCTTTTACACTCCTCCCACGTATTCCATCTTTGCCTATTTTGGCGATACCAATGTGCTGCCATCTCGGTAAGGAGGAAGGGCATTGCTACTAGTAATTCCTGATCGGTCATGAATGACGCGGCCCTTCCCTCTTCTACCCGCCACAAAAAATTGTCTACGCTTGACCCTCTTTGCCCATTGAACTTTATCTTCCAACTCTCGACAGTTCTCGCGACATCTCTCGGTTTTTTATACATGCTACTCTGTCTTTGCCAGTACGTGTTTTCCTGTTCCCACGGTCTGTTTTGTTCCGAAAAAGGATTGGACGGTCTATTTACGTAATGTGGGTCGAGAGTGTTTTGTTGTTGGTCATATCCGCCTACGGTATGTCTTTCCGCTGTCGCGAAGGTTGGGTTCGTTTGGGGAAACATACTATTTGTTGGATAGTATGGAACTTGTCTCGGTCTGTCGGATTCCGTTATCGTTTGTCCGTATGGTTGTGGAGGGGATGGTCTATATCCCGTATAGTAATTTGTGGTCGGTGGAGGTGGTATACACTCTAAGTGTTGGCTCCAACTCAATCCTGTGAAACGCGGATCCGGATTACAAACCGTCGTGGTTGGAATTATAGGTGGCGCTGTTGAGTTGATTCTATTGTCTGTGTGGGTGTACCTATAATTCTGTGTGTGTTGGTAATTAGCCGGCTGGTATACTGGTTCGGATTGTGTTGTTACCGCTGTCGTTGTGTAACATGTGGGACATGTACTTGTTATTGTGACTGGATGTTTTGTCTGTCTTTGTACTATCGACATTAACGTTGTCATTTGTTGTTGCATTGCGAGTATCGATTCACGCAATTCTTGGATTTCAGCATTGACTCCCTTATCTGTCCGGTTTTCCCTATTTTCCGCGTGTCCGCGACGCGTGTTGACATTAGCGAAATTTGAATTCGGTGGGGGAAAGTTACTCTGGAAATGTTGTGGTCTAAACCGTCTTTCGATTCCGTTAGTGCTATCTGTAAACGTGTTTGAGGAATCCGAGGTCACCGGTGTTGTCGGTAGACCCATGAATTTTGCTGAACCCGGTGTAATGGGGGTGGAGGTCGGTACTATAGTCGTCGGTATTGTGAACGCCTCGTCGCTATCGTACCACGGAACTTCGATATTGCCCTGCATGCGTGCAATTAACCGTTGGAGTCGCGATTGTACCTCTTCGAACGTACCTGACGTATTACACCCGTTCTTATGGAGTTGATTTTTCATCTCCTGAAACGCTTGGACCTGTTCGGCAAGTTCATCTATTAGTCCGAATCTATTCGTCTCTTCCGAATTTTCCTCCCTTTGGGTCTGTATCTCTTGTGTGTTTTGTGGCCTCTGATTTATTTCCCCCCCCCTGCTCCTAGTTCGGGTTGGGTCTGTTCTTTCTGAGTCTGCCATTTTTTTTTTCTTTTGGTCAATAAAGGACAAGAAAAAAAAGAAACGGTTGGCAAACAAAATATCTTTATTTTTATTTATGAATAATTTTCCCTTAATTAAGACTAGTCAAATTTAAGAAAGATTAAATAAGTAAAAAAAAATTTTTTTTTTCTTATTTATCTTCGGTAATATTTGTAATACTCCGCTGTTCTGGGAAAATTATTACTCCCAAAGCTAAATTTTTCGTAATTTATCGGTATTTTAATTTTTATTATATTTATTTACTATAATTTTCCGAAATTTCCAATATTTCCATAAATTTCCAAAAATTTCTATAAATTTCCGAAAATTACCGTTAATTACCTATTCGGTCTTTGGTTATTTTTCTGATGTCCCCACTAATCTTTCCTGCTCTTTCTTTAATTAGGGTTGAACGGAAGGAACAACACACAAAAAAAAATTTTTAAGAAAAATTAAATCAAGAAAAAGAAAATTTTTTTCTTATTTATTCTCGGTAATACCCGTAATAATCCGTTATTTTGGGAAAATTATTACTCTTTCTATTGATTTACTATAAAATTCAACAAGAAATTCTATAATTTTCAAAAATTTCCTAAATTTCTATAAATTTCTGGAAATTTCTTTAAATTTCTAAAAATTACCGTTGTTTCCTATTCGGTCTCTGGTTGTTTACTGGTGTTTTTACCAATTTATCTGTTTGTGGGGAAAAGTTATCGGTTTCTTTCTTAAATTTCACAAATTACCGAAAAATTTCCAAAATTTCTTCGGAAATTACCGCTAATCCCTACTCGGTTTCCGAAAATTTTCCGTAATTTCCGTAAATTGTGTTATTTTTGAGGGTGAATTATTGGTAAGTTTCTTAAATTTCATAAATTTCCTAAAATTTCAAGTAAATTTCCCGCTTGAAAATATAGTTAAGGTCGGCAAAGAAACTTTCCTACTTTCACAAAAACTATATTTTTCCAATTCACCTGAAGTACTACAAAACTTCATAAATTACCGGTAAACTTCCTCCGAATTTAGGTAACTTTCCTGACTTTAAATTTAGTTACTTTCGGTAAAGAAATATTTTCTTTCTCAATTCACTAAAAAAAAATTTTTTTTAATTTTGATTGGGAATTGTTTCAAAATTTCTTAAATTTCCAATCTTACCGGGTAATTTTCCGAATAAAGTAAAATTACCTATTTCTATTTTCCCTAACTATTTTTGAAAATTTTCTACGTTTCCTTAAATTTCCAAAAAAAAATAATGTCCTCGCTTTCTATAAATCTTCGAAAATTTCCAAAATTTCCATAAATTTCCGAAAATTTCCGGTAATTTTCTTTTTCTAAATTTAGTTACTGTACGTTGAGAAATATTTTCTCTTCAATTCACTAAATTTTTAATTGATTGGGGATTATTTCTAAAATTACTTAAATTCCCAATCTTACCGGGTAATTTTTCCGATTAACGAAAAAAAAATTTCAAGGGGGCTTTTTCTTGAGTTCGCGCCTGTTTATTTATCTCCTTTTGTAAAAAAAAAGAAAAATTCTTTTCCACATTATTTAACTATTTACAAAATTATTTCTTTACCTCAGTCTTCGAAAAACCCAATAAAATATTTAATTAATTTCAAAAATAATTTTTGGTAATTTTTCAAAATACTATTATTAAAATACTCTTATTTAAAAAAAAAATTTTTTTTTTTCTATTTTTCTCGAAGGTGGTAGGGGATACTGCAGGTACTAAAAAAAAATCTTCTTTCATGCTGAAAAAAATATACAACAAAAACAATTTTCAAAGCATCAATTTACAAAATTATTATAAAAATAAATTTTCAAATTTTCCCCAGAAGTAAAAATAATTAGCACCTGTCAGATCGAAAAAGAAAATAATTTTATAATGAAAAGAAAATTCAATTACTCACCAGCAGTGAAGGTTCTCATCTGTTTTTCTCCCTACACAACTATACTGAAAATCCTTCTCTCGTCTCTCTCGTCTGTCACGGCCCTTGAGTTGGGCGCCACTGTTGTAACGATATTTACCTTTACTTACGGGTTTTACCCATCAATCGTTACAAAAATGGCGATCACCGGTTTTCCGGTTACCGAATTATAAATTCCACACTTCGAACTTATAATACACCATCGATGACCCGTTTTAGGGAACTTCCCCGGCGCCAGGTAGGTAAACTATCCGGATCACGATGCTGTAACAAAATAAAGAACTTTCCCGGACTAGCTCTTACCGAGCTCAATATTTTATTTACGAAGTTACGTTTTATATTGAAATAATAGGGCGCGAGTACCGCACACAGAGGAGAGAGACAAGTTGAATTTAACACACAAATAAAACAAATGAATAAAGAAAATTATAAGAACACACAAGCATATTATTTTCTTTTAAATCACTCTTCTTTTTATTTTAACTTTGAACTTTGTGAAGAGAACTGAGAACTTCCACACGCCGGTGATTGCGACGGTCGACCGAAAATGGCGGCGCTCTATCGGCTTGCCATGAGGTCTTCCTTCTCGATACTATTTCTCGGTCACACCGTACACCGGTGATATTCCCAAGACAACGAGGAAGATGTGCACTGGACACTAACCTTTTGCTCGCTCCAGGAATGCACGATAATCCATTTTGATTTTTAACAATGATAGAAAATGGTCAACCGCGGTGAAACCGTATGATTACTCGGCAGCCAGGCACGAACTGTCGAAATTAGGTTACTTGGCTTCCTGCTTCTGGCCCGCATATAGGTCATGCGCAATATGGGTTCGCCCCTGCAGCATGATAACGGTCCCAACCTCTGTGACAGGTGATTGCCGGTTGACATTAGATTCGTGCCGATTAACATAAATTATTGGCCTATTTTCGGTTGGTTGATAATTAAATGATAATAAATAAATTCGTGTTTTATAGTCAACCAGAACGTGTGGAATTCTATTCAAATAATTAATCTGATCTTTGTACAACTCAACCTTTCAGTATCATTTTGATTCTATACAATTCAAAAATAATAATAAAGAAAAATGTTGAGTTCGATTCTGGCTGCCACGTTTAATTTATACTAATAAACTGTGAATTACTTGGATAAGTTTCGGCGAAAACTCAATCTGGGTCTTTATAACGTGATTATTTAAAAATCAACGTTACAGTTATTAAATTTCAAAGAATAAATTGCGTCCCGGGCGCCTTGTCTCACGCAGGTTACCACGCGGCTCAGTGCAAACGCGACGCAGCGCGCCGCAATTTATTCTTTGAAATTTAATAACTCAAAAACAAAAAAAAGGGCATTCTGAAAAATTACATGCCGATAGGAAAAAACCTCAGCTTTCGTTTACAATAATTTAAAAAAAAACGGACTGATTTTTGAGAAATTGTAAAATTAATTATTAATTATCAAAAATTAGGGTAAATTTTTAAAATATTAAAAAATAAAATACACCATTGGAAAGAGGACGAAAAAACCTTTCAGAAACATATTCTAAAAAAATTTTCCCATTACAAGTATGTTCACAAAAAATTCACAAAGTAGCCGGTGTTGGCAAAAATTGTCAAATTTACCCCCCTCTACCCCCTCCAATTTTTCGAAAAAATCAAAAATATTTTTTGGGTCTTATTTCTACTTGATAGAACAACAAATTTCTTAAGTTTCAATTTTTTTCAAGAAGTTAAAATTTCAACTTAGGATAGGTTTTAACTCGTATCTGTGTCGCTTTAAATTACGCGAGAACGAGGTGTGTGCATATTGCCAGTTCCCTGAGGACAACGCGGAGCACACCCTCTTCTCATGCAAGAAATGGGACTTGGAGAGGCAGGCCATGTTCGAAGGTGTAAACAGTCAAGTTACACCGGAGAACATGGTATCGCTGATGACCCAGTCAGAGGAGAATTGGCGGCAAGTCGAGAACTTCATAATCTCGGTTATGTCGAGGAAGGATCTCGACGGCCGCCAAAAAGCGTAATTTAAACAGCTTTTAATTTATTCGTTTGTTTTTTATTAATTTATTTTGTGATTTATTTGTCCTTATACAATTTTAATTTATTCCGTTTTATGTTTTTAATATTATATACGCGTTTATTATTTTTTTTTCTTTTTTTTTATATATCCGTTTGCAATTTTATCTTTTGACTGTTTACACTTGATTAAACATTTTTTTTTTATTATTGTTGTGCTGTTAATTCCGCTTTTATATTGAAATAGTTTTAAATTTTTAACTATTAACGCAGGATAACCGCAGAGAAAAGCAGAAGGTCGCATTAGCGACAGAGTCGGAGCGCCACCCTCGAAGGCTGAAGTCTTGCGACGGTTCCGAGGGAGGGTAAAGGGCTCCAAAAGAAGGGTTACGGGTTTTGGTGGGTCGGGCTGGTAGTAGGTCGCCAGTTTGTTAAATTTATTATAACATTTATTTATTTTTCTTTTTTTTATATTTCTTTTTGTTTTTTTTATCATACCAACCCCACATAACCTTGGAGTGCGGAATCCAAGGTATCTGTAGGCAGATTTCCCAAAAGTCCCTAAGCAAAAAAAAAAAAAAAAAAAAAACTTGAAAAGAAAAAAAAATTTAGTACCTTTTTTAAAATAAAAAAGTTGCAAAAAAGTAGACAAAAAATCGAATTTTTTTTTTTAAAGTAGTGTCAATTTTTCAATTTTTAATATTTTCACTTAAAAGTTAGTTAACTTAATAATAAAATATTTATAAAATATGAATAAACTTGATTTTTTGCTTTCGGACAAAATTTGTGGGCTCAGGACTGCACGGCAGTCTTGAACTCCGGCAGAGCAGCTCTATATGCAATAGCTCCCAATTTGGAAGATTTTTTATATAAACGCTTATAAAAAATATGAGTTACAGTTAAATATATGAACAACATAGTGGAAATGTTTTATTTCATTCAAAAAAATTCTTACTTAAAAAAAAAATTCGCGAAAAACAGCAAAAAAACAGCGTTCTAATGGAGCACTCACAGTTCTGCCTGCCTGCGCAGGCAGTAATTGGAGTATAAGAGAAAGTCAATTTGAGTGAAAGAGACAGTAAATTCAAATTTGTATGCTGCCTACTAGCTGTGAGTGCGCCTTAATGTGGTTTCCCCCCTTAACTGACTAATATTCAAATTTTTTTCATTTTATAAATATTTTGTATTTTCTTATAAATTTAATTTTAAAAATAAATTAATATAAATCATATAATTTTTTAATTTTTAAACTTTAAAATAAAAATGTTTTTTGTGAAAACAAATTAGGTAGGATAGTGTTGTATTTTTATGATTACTATGAGTGAAAATAAAAAATTTAAAAAAAAATTTATATTGTAAATGTTTTGAAAAAGACAATTTTTATTTTAGCTTGATACTTTTTTAACCAGAAATGGCCAAGCATTTAAGTTAGGATAATACATAAAATTCTGTCATGTTTGGCTTTTTTATTTACATATTTACTTGTAGATTTTAATGTTAAATACTATTAGCATTAATTAATACTATTAAGGTTAATTGTATTAAAATAAACTGAATGCTTATTTCAGCTTTATCCAAAGAGCATTAAAACATGTAAAGTATTTCCAAAATTATATTAATTTTATTAAACAAGACAAAGTCAAGAAATTTTTTAATGATTTTGAAAAGTTAATTAACTTTTACTTTTAAGTTTAATTTTAGAATACTTATATTGAGTTTTAGTGTCTTAGACAGGAAAAATGTTAATTAATACATTTTGCAAAATGAAAAAATTATTTATATTACTAAAATGTAGCATTTACATAATTTTTGCAGATAGTGTACAATTAATTAAAATTAATTTAATAAATGGTAATAAATCATTTTTATAACTCAGTCATAGAAACGGCGTTTTTTGGTTCTCCGGAGATAAGTAGAAAACTGCCTTTTCTTGAACAGCGCGTCATAAGAGCTCTTATTCGTACGGAGTGCAAATAAGACTTCCCCAGAGTACGAAAAAGAAAAATAATGTAACGACTGCGTTGCACCAAGAGAGAAGGACAGAATGAGTCGACGTTTTTATCGAGAATAGTAGCACACAGACGCAGCGCGTCGTAGCGCAGGCGTAGATATATGTATATAGCAATAGTTATAGACAGCACTACCAACCTAAGATTCGCTAGAAATCTAAAAATCTTTATGATTTCGCTATCATTGTCAAAACATTTCCTCAACATAACCTCACTTTTTTTATCAACTGTCAGAATAATTAATATTTGGAGCTTATGATTTTGAGATGGTTATCTGAAAACGGGGGGCTTCGCCCCCTGAAGTACTCTTCCCCTTGCAGGCCACACCAAAGGTTTTTCAACATTAATACTGAAATGAATTGTTTATACCTTTAAATTGTCAATAAAAATTAATCTTTTGAGTCGGTTTTTTTTGCAGTCGGGGGTCTCCGCCCCCAAACCCCCTGGCCGGGGCTCCGCCTTTGGACCCCGTCGGGTGAGTCCCCCCCCTCGAGTCCCCCCCGCGCGACAAAACGTTTTTGTACGTTTGAATGTATATCGGTAAACTAGTTTTGTGACAAATCTGGGTGTCTCGTTTTAACGCCTTTTTTTATGACTTTATTATAAAAAGTATTGTTCGTAACTTGCGTGAACTGCTTTTTGAATCTCGCGCAAGTTTTTGAAACTCGTTTCTGGCTCGGCGCCTAGCCTACAACTCGTTTTAAAAACATTGCGCTCGTTTCAAAAACGCCATCAGTTCACACTAGTTACGAAATGTAATATAATTAGAGAATAATTTAATTCGAACAAAAACATCTTTGATGTTTTAATATAATGGGTTTTGACCCAATAAGGAAAAAAAAATTCTTCCCAATAAGGGAAACTTTTTCAAAAAAAAAGTTTATTATTAAAGTAATTTGGTGTTAAAGTTTTAGATCATTTTATTTTCATGTTATTATTACTTTGAAACAAATAAAGAAACCGCTGCCAAGTTGTATATTTTTTATAATTTTGGTGCGCTCATTTTATGAACACTTTGCTTTCTCGCATAGAGATAATAATAATAGAAATATATGAATAACTTTTTATAAATATGGTAAAAGTGATTAAATCTTGGGTCAATCAATGTATTTTTAATACCCTACAAGATAGTTACAATAATTTGATAGTTAAACAAAAATGTTCAGACAAAAAAGTTGAGAAAATGTCCTTTTCCTCAATTTTTTGGTTTTTAAAATACCAATAATTTCGAAATTTATTATCGAATTAGGTTCAAAAATAGGTCAACCGAAGCGTATTTTAATACTCTACAAGTTGTTAATGATAATTTTAAAGTTACTTCTACATTTTTCAACAAAATTTTCAAATAAGACTTATTTTCCAAAATTTTTGATTTTTAAAAGTTTAATGTCTCCCGTTAATATGGACGAAAAATGTTCAATTAGGGCTCAAAAAATGCGTCTAAAAAAACTCTACAAAATTATGGAAAAACATTTATAGGTGTCCTAACATTTTTTTAAAGTTATGGGCAAAAAACGTGTTTTTGGAAAATTAAAAATCAAAAAAAAAATTTAGTTAAACTTTATTAATCTATCACAAAGTACTCTCAATTTATGTCCGCAACTCCTGAGGTCAAATAACATAAAGATATATCAAAAAATCGAACTCGAAAAATTTTGGTATTACAATACTTCCTCTATGAGGAAGTAATAATTAAGTAATTATTTTTAATAAAAGCTTAAAGTCTATACTTTAATGATAAAATAAAGGGATTGTTAAAAAATGGAATTTTAAAATTGTTATTAACAATTTTTTAAAACAATTGCAAATTCAAGAATGTTCTTAATATTTTGGGAAAATTAAATTACCCTGTATTGATGTGCAAAACTCTAAGTATTAATTAAAAAAAAATTTCGCCTGTATTTTGGCAGAAAAATTTATACAATTTCTATAATATAGAAGGTTACTGATTTTTCTTTTTTTAAATTAATCCTTGGAGTTTGTACATAATTTTTCAAGTCATTTGATTAATATTTTATTTAGACATTTTTAAAAAATGATAATTTTCAATGTTTTACAAAAATTTTAATGACTTCTAAAATACTGAATGCTTTTTAATGATTTTAGGCTTATTTTAAAGGTACGCTTCTTATATACTTTCCATAAATTATCTCTCCTATTAGAATATAGAACTAAGCCATCTCGCGGCAAATATCAACACCATATTAAATGCGCGCCAAGATTTAAACTATAATATCAGATGCGGAAGTTGATAAGCTTTACGTTGAGAAGCCCAAAATTAGGAAAAGTTTATTTCTTTGAAAATGAAAAAGATTGAACATTAAAAGTAAAAAATTTTCATAATATAAGTTCGGCGAATAATATAATAAATTAATAATAATAAAAATAAAATTAAATTAAATAGACTGTTAAAGAAATAATTATCAGCGTTTTTTCATTTTTTATAAACAATTGTTAAATTAATAAATAATTGAAATTAAAAAGTTAATTAAAAAATATATATCACCCTAAAAAATGAAAAAACGCTGATAATTATTTCTTTAACAGTCTATTTAATTTAATTTTATTTTTATTATTATTAATTTATTATATTATTCGCCGAACTTATATTATGAAAATTTTTTACTTTTAATGTTCAATCTTTTACATTTTTTAGGGTGATATATATTTTTTAATTAACTTTTTAATTTCAATTATTTATTAATTTAACAATTGTTTATAAAAAATCGTTAAAAATAAACTTGTCAGATGCGGAAGTTGATAAGCTTTACGTTGAGAAGCCCAAAATTAGGAAAAGTTTATTTCTTTGAAAATTATTAGTTTTTTAAAATAATTTTTATTAATTAATTAATAAATAATACGAAAAGAAAAATGTCATTTTTTCTTAATCGGGTATTGAAAGTACACATATTAAGTTTTATTTGAAAGAAGAATAAAAAGAAAAATGTCATTTTTCCAAAAATTAATAAATAAATAATCAATTATTTATTTATTTAACAATTATTTATAAAAAAACAGTTAAGCTTATGCTTGTTGGATGCAAAATTTGGTAAGCTTTACAATAATAAGCTCATAATTTAGAAAAGTTTATTTGGTTGAAAAATATTTAATTTCGAGTACTTGGCCTATTGTTCGAAGGGTTTCTTTAAACCTGTAGGCAGTCTATTGAGTGACCAGTGAGCAGAGAGAGAGAGAAACTATGATATAATGGTAAGCATGAGTGCGAGTAAGATTCAAGCAAATTACATATACGAGCGTTATTGTTGCACTCGTATGTATATAAAGAAAGAAAGAAAGAAGTGTGAAAGACCTTTATATATGATCATAATAGATATAAACACCTTCAAATAAAGTCAGAAAATATATGTACATAAACCTCAATTTGTTACAGGGAAATCATTGAATTCATCCAATCTATAGTTTCAAGTATTTTAAGAGGCAAAACGGAATTCTTCAGATTCTTTTTAAGTAATGACACTGGAAAAATATTTAGTACGTTGTGTGGGGCACTGAAACTATAAATGAAATAGAGCCAAAAATTTATCTAAACAGGTTGAGCAAAATTTTTTATTGTTATTATGAGTATTATTATTATTATTACATATTATAAAAAATGTATGAGGTTGATTTGTCAATCAATATACTTTCAGTTTTAGTAATACTTTTATTGTACCTTTTCTATTGAATATATATATATATATATATATATATATATATATATATATATATATATATATATATATATATATATATATTTCATTTTCTACATTTAATATCAAAATACTTACTATGGAACTTTTTAGAAAACTAAAATTGGCGCAAACAAGCATACTATTGTACACTCAATAACGTATATGCTTTCCTTCCGGTTTATACAGTTTTTTGAAAATTGGTGTGCCTTCTATAAGAATGTTTTAAGTCTATGGACTTAAACCATAGACTTAAAACATTGTTATAGAAGGCACACCACTTTTCAAAAAGTTGTCTAAACCGGAAGGAAAGCATATATGTTTTTAAGTGTATTTGAACTCGCTGATTACGAATCCGATATCAGATTTTGAAAATTTAAAATTGCGTATTCAATATGGCAAACGACATTTTTAAAAATTCATCGGATTCACTTGAAACTTTTTACTCAAATATGGATCAAATATGGATCAAATATGGCGGACATTTAAAAAAATTTATCAGATTCACTTGAAACTTTTTACTCGGGGGTTTTTGGAGTCGCTGATTACGAATCCGATATCAGATTTTAAAAAATTCATAATGGCGGATCCAATATGGCAAACGATATTTTCTAAAATTCATCGGATTAATTTGAAACTTGTTACTAGAAGGTTTTCGCTGATTACGAAAAACTATACTATACGTTACTTAAGACCCCAAAGTATACCACAAGAATTAATGCCGTCGGAATTTACACTCTTTTATTTTTTTATATTTTTTTGTTTGTTTTTATATTGGATTCGCTATTTTCAAAACCTATATTACATTTCTAATCTACGAAATCAATAATGACATCAAAAAATGGCTAGTTCTTATATAAGACCCGCCATTTTCAAAACCAATACATTTCTAATCTACGAAATCAATAGTGACATCAAAAAATGACTAGTACTTATATTAGACCTGCCATTTTCAAAACCGATACATTTCTAATCTACGACATCAATAGTGACATCAAGAAATGACTAGTTCTTATATTAGACCCGCCATTTTTAGAACCGATTTTACATTTTTAATCTAAGACATCAACAAAACCCCAAGTAACAAGTTTTAACCCTTTCGTGCCTCCAGGACATATATGTCCTACTTAGAAAATTTTATGTAATTCTTATAAAAATTAACCAATTAATTTGCGCTAAATTTCTTTTTATTTCGAATGGATGTGGCTACAATTAAAAAAATAGTAAATTACAAAAAGTTGTAATATTTATTTTAAACAATAGAATAAACATTGACTGTTTAAAAAAACAGTGATGTAACAAACAATACAATAATTGACATTTAGTGAATAATTTTTAACAACGCTTTGTTTTCTATGTTTTTGGGGTCGTTGATTACGAATCAGTAGCAATATTGAAGCAAATTCAATCATTTTTTAAAAATCTTGTCCGCCATATTGGATCCGCCATTTTGAATTTTTTTAAAAACTGTCATCGGATTCGTAATCAGCGACCCCAAAAACCCCCGAGTACCAATTTGGAAGCAAATCCAACCGTTAGATTCCCCGGGGGCACGAAAGGGTTAAGTAAATCTGATAAATTTTTTTAAATGGCGCCCGTCATATTGGATCCGCCATTTTGAAATATTAAAATTTGATATCAGATTTGTAATCAGAGACCCTGAAGACCTCTGAGTAATAAGTTTCAAATGAATCCGATAAGTTTTTTAAAATGTCCGCCATATTGGATTCGACATTTTAATATATTAAAATCTGATCACTATTGCGCATGCGTAACATTGATAGAACACTTCTGCGCATGCGTTAATGTATGTACAATACAATGAGTATAAACGATGAATAAATGATAAAAGTCGAACGACTGAACAATGAAGTACGGAGTTTCACGAACGACGGACGACAAAACAACGACAAATATATCTTAATAATATTTAAAAAAAATAATAATAGGAGATTTTTATATACTTTATTACGCAAAATACTTTTTCTAACACACGCACCGAAAGTACATCATTTCTTACCTATAAAGAGGGTGGAAAGTACGTCTTTCCCGGAGGCAGGAAGAGAATGTTACTTTCCCTCCCCGTGACGTCATAACGGGGAGGAAAAGTAATACTTTCCCTCTCCGCTGTGACATCACGGGGAAAGTAATATTCTCTTCCTGCTGCTATAATAATTTGTAATGTTTTTTAATAAATGCAAAATATAAAAAGAGATATATATTTTTTAAGATTAAATATGTATAAAATTGTTATTTTTTTAATTAATAATTTTTTTAAATTTTAAATCATTCTGATCTCGATAAAATCAGTATTGTCCAATAATTACTTTTCTTACTATGATCTTATAATAATTATTTTTAATTGTCAAACATTCTTATCTCAATATAATCAGTATTATAAATATTTGTTTCTAATAATCTAATAATAAATTAACATTATAAAATTAATAGTATTTATTTAAGAAAATTCCGTTAAATAATTGCATATTTGTACTATTGCGCCCGCATGATAATTATTTGATTTTCTTTATTGAAATGCGACATTTTCGACTTTCTTTTTATGTTGACTATAAAAATACAAACTTTTTCAACTTGTTTTATTATGTCTATAAAAATGTGCAATTTTTTTCGATTTTCTGTAAAAAAAATTATGACACATTTGGTTTTGTTCCCATTTTGTTTGAAGAGAAATTGTCAATTTTAAACGTTCTTGTTTCAGTTTTGTTTAATTATTAATTACTACGTTCTAAATTAATAAATGCTATATTTCCAGAATACATTGTTTTCTTGTTTCTAAATTAAAACTTATATCATTGTGGACTTCAAAAAGTTGACATTTATATAGAGTTTAATTTTTAACTAATATGAGCGTTTAATCGTTCGTGCCCTCAATGCCATAGTTTCCATGCAGTTAGGACAAAACATTATGTTCGCATCATAGGCGCAAAGGTGATTACGACTCTGTCAAAATTTTTGAAAATTTTAATTAAATTTTCACTTATATACAGTAGGCGAGAATTTTTTTAAAATTTTTAGGAAAGTTTCGGTGCTGCTTGGGTTCATACAGCTATTAAATTTAATTTTTTAAATTAAATTTATTTTGGAATTATAACGTTGGTAATTTAGGATCTTTTGACTTTATTTTCTTTTAACTCCATGTATCCAGATTTAGTTTAAATATTGGTGAATCTTTATTTTTTTCATTTTTTTTGCAACATCTAAAATGCAGAAAAAGAGTGATAAAGAATATAATAATATCCTACTATTATTAATATTCTTAAGATATTCATCGTCGTTTTGTCGTCCGTCGTTCGGGTAACTCCGTTCTTCATCGTTTGGTCGTTCGACTTTTATCATTTATTCATCATGTATATACTCATTGTACATACTGTAACGCGGCATTTTATTGGCCGCGTACAAATTAACTTTTTTGTCAATAATAAATAATCACCGATTATTTTCTCCTTCCGTTCCGAGAAAAATTACTTCTAATTATCCACTTTTTTAAATCTTCTTTCACTAAATTATTAGTAAATCTTGTAATTTTGCGAACCGTCAGATCGCTGGTCAAAACAATTAATCAATCATAAGAAAACTGATACTTCGATTTATTATTTCATGTATTTGTTCATGTATTTGTCCAACAAGGAATGTGCTTCCTTGTATTTATCACTGGAAATAAATACCGGTCATACGGAGTGACAGAAATACGAATATCTATCGACGGGGACATCAGCTGTCAAAACACTGTCCGCAGCCATCTTGCTGATAAGACGTTGTCTAGCAGTGCCCCTCACGGAAACAAAATGAACTGTTTATAAACTCTTTCCGACCAGGAATTATGAGGGGACGTCGGCGTATCTCCGGTGAGTCTTAAAATAATTAAATGTGTTGTCTCCTGACAATTACACAGGCACACAAAAAAATAAAAAAGTCAAAACCCAGAGGTCACACCCCCCTATCCCTATGTTTTTGGAGTCGCTGAAACCGAATATGACCATGAAAATTTTTTTTCATTGGCCATTTTCCCGCTACCACCCCCTTACACCTGCTCTCGGGGGTTGGAATTTTAGTTTAAAAAAAAGTGGAGTAGGGTGTCTATTCCTATGTTTTTTGGGTCGCTAAAACCAAAAAAGACTACCAAAAACAAATTCTTCCCTCCCTTAACCCCCTACAACCCCGGGGTGAGGGGTCGAAATTCGAATTTTCACGAAAAGTCGATTACGGTGTCTAAACCTACGTTTTTCGGGTCGCTGAAACCAAAAAAGACTACCAAAATCAAATCCTTTCCACCCTCGACCCCCTACAACCCCCTGCAATAATTTTTAATAATTAATATTTAATTTTTAATTTCCCAAAAATCGGTTCGTTTTATTTGAAAAACATTATTGCAGGGAGTTGTAGGGGGTCGAGGGTGGAAAGGTGTTGATTTTGGTTTCAGCGGCCCAAAAAACGTAGGTTTAGACACCGTAATCGACTTTTCGTGAAAATTCGAATTTCGACCCCCACCCCGGGGTTGTTAAGGGGGTTGTAGGGGGTTAAGGGAGGGAAGAATTTGTTTTTGGTAGTCTTTTTTGGTTTTAGCGACCCAAAAAACATAGGAATAGACACCCTACTACACTTTTTTTTAAACTAAAATTCCAACCCCGGGAGCAGGTGCAAGGGGGTGGTAGCGGGAAAATGGCAAAAAAAAAAAATTTTTCATGGTCATATTCGGTTTCAGCGACCCAAAAAACATGGGGGTAGGGGGGTGTAACCTCTGAGTTTTGACTTTTTTATTTTTTTGTGTGCCTGTGTTATTGATCAAAATAAGATGTGTTTCATTTTGCTTTGTTTTAAGACATTTCTGTACATCTTGAACAGGTCCCGTTTAGACATGTAAATTTCTTGTTTATTAAATCAAAATTAAACTAACAGGTGATTTCTCTTACCCCGCGCTCTCCTTGAAAAGATTAAGCTATTAATATTTAGATTAAGCTAGCGTAATATTAATTAATTAATCGGTTTGAATATTTTTCCATAAAATATTTCTGGCTTTCGGGCAATAAATTAAAACAACCAAAGTAACGTGTGTTTTGTGTAATTTGTTGATTCTAAATTAGATAAAATTAAATTCTTGAATAAAATTATTTCAAATTGATTAGTAATATTAATAAATTTTCAAAAAAATTAACAAAGATAAATAAGACACCCGTTATAAATGGCGCCCAACGTGGGGCGCGCGAGGAAATCACAATGATATTCGTGAAACAAAGTAAAATTTCTGAATCGTGAAAAATTTCAAATTTAAAACTAAGAATTGATGTTTTGAAACTAAATAAATTATTAAATAAAATAAATCTAAATTAAATTGTAAAAAATATTTCTTTGTCATAGTCGAAAATTAAAATTTGTCTCTCAAGGACAAATCGAGTAAACAGAAATAAGTGCGTCACTAGGCCAACAACATGGCCCTGTGTATATCAATTCTTGGTAAATTCACTGCATGAGCACAAAATTGAGAATCACAACTGAAAGAAAATTTATTTTTGCAATAAATAAATTTCCTAAAATAAATATATTGGTAATTGAATTAAAAATTGAACTAAAATAAGAATAAATAAATAAAAATAATTTTTTTTTATAATATTATTGGTGACAATTTAAAGTCACATTTATTTATTTATTTATTTATTATGTTTTCTATGATGATAAAATGTTTATTTGTCTGATTATTTTCTTGTGTAATGAAAAATTCCTTGTAAATTTTCTTTGATTAGTCCGACTGCTCTGCAGTTTTGTAAACAGTTTAGTATCGAATAGAAATTTTATTTTTGAAATTTTTCTTGAACTCAAAATAATGAAAATTATTTTTTTATTATTTTGTTTATCGTAAATTAATGAATAAATTTTGTAACGAAGGTATATTGCAATGCATAAGCAATTGCCATAGTCGTCGCGCTAGTCATTAGAGTGAGCGAGAAACGTCGGCGCACGCAGAGTCGTGTCTCTCTCTCCCCTTCCATACTCGCTCGTCTCTCTAGCTCTCGAGAGACTAAGGTACCTCGCTGCACGATCGAAGATCGTCAGTTCGTCTACCGCCATGGCTCGAGGTGCTCTTCTTGCCTAACAGGTACGAACTCATGGCCCCTAAAAGCGCGATGGTTAATTTTCTATTGCGCCCAGGAAATCGTCGGTTACGTAAAGTACGGAAACTTATTCTAGAACGGTTTCGCGAATATTTTGTAAAATGCCACGGAAGGCAAGTAAGGGTTAAATATTAACACCGTGTTTTTTTTATTATTTTTGCAGACTCACAGGAGAAAATGGCAATGTGGTCGTCAACGTCTGAGCGAGACTCTAGGGCTCATTTTAAGATTTTTCTAAGATTTTCTAATTGTTATTATTTTATATTCATTATTTTATTATTGTAAATTAAATTCTAACTTCTCTCTACGTTCAATTTAGTTTTATATTTTATATTTAAATTTCATTAATTTCTTATTCTTATAATACTCAAGTATTAACTTTATTAGTATTATTTTATTTATGTTAATTTACCTTGTCATTAAATATTATTTTGTTACAATATACTTACTTACGAAGGTTTAAATTTGGCCTAGTTAATGACTATACCTTTTCCAAATTTAGTCCTAATAATTTCCCTACTAGTAGATTATTGTTTTGATATAAAGATGGCGCTTTCCGCCTAGTAATGTTCTTAACAAAAATAATAAGGTACCCGGACTCCATTCGGCGAGCGAATTCCGTAGCAAATAAAAATCATATCATTACATGGCGCCCGAACAGGGACTAAAGTTAGTATTTTTGTTTTAGCACTAGGGTCTTGCTTACGTTTTTTTATGTGGTTTCTTTTTTATGTTGCGTGGAAAACGGAAAAAGAAAGAAAATGGAATTTTTTGTTTTCAAGGGTAGAAACCCCAATTTAAATCGTGTCTTGCGTCCCGAAAAATTTTTTTTATATGTCGTAAAAAAAATCACGCGAAAGTAGGAGAAGAATTCAGGTTTAAATAAGGCGTTACACATACGGATCGGTCATAACGATTTTATTGCTCTTACCATACGGTCATATAGAATAAAATTCGTAATTTTCTTTTTCGCTGCTTTCGTTGCTTTCGTTGTTTCTTCGTTGCTCGTTGTTGCTTCGTGTAAATTCAACATGGGGAATCATCTTCAGGACTACGAGATCTTCAGAATCATCGAGAAAATCAATCGTCGGTTTTCACCATTAGAGCTATGGGAGGCTCTTCAAGAAGTTGCAAAGTCGGTCAAAAGACATCGAATCTCTAATGTGCAATTACGTCGTGTTTTTCCGGAAATGTTGCTAGAGAGTGAACTGAGGAAGTTTGAAGATCGGTTGAAGAATTTGGATTTCAATACTGCTTTAGATTGGAAAGAGAGTTTCTTTTGGACTCAGCTGTCATATGAAGAGACGAAAGGACCAAATAGGGCTCTGAATAGTGTGCCTAGGGTAGATTTGAGACAGTACAATAATCGTACTGCATGTTGGCGTTGTGGTCAGGATGGACATCGGAGGATATCTTGTAGAAACATTCCAATGAAATTCTGCTCGAGATATGGTCAACGTGGAATCTTCACTAGAGATTGCTGCAATAAAAACTGAGGTTAGAAATTAACCAAATTTTTCTTTTCCTAAGCATTGAATTTTCCTTACCTTTTATTTTTTTGTTTCCGTATAAATTTTTTTTTCCTTGTTCTCCTAGAAGAAAATTCTCCTTCGTAAAGATTAACCTTAACCTTACATTAGTTCATCAGTTCTCCTTCTTTTCGGATTTTCCTTCCCTTTCTTCTTTTGGTTGTCCCCTTCTCCTAGATTCCTTCCCACTCCCCTCAGTTAGTGTCTTCGAGGTCCGGAAGAGGGCTCTTCTAGTATATATATCCACATCAGCTGCTCCTAAGCTCAGAATACACTAGACCTTGTTACGTGAAAGTACTTCATTAAGAGCAAGCTTCTAAAATGGGTGTGAAATAGGTTTACGATATGAGCAAGGCAGATTTGATGGTGGAGTTGGATCAATATCAAATAGATTCAGAGGGAACTTTGTCTCAACTGAGGCAACGGATGGTAGCTTTTGTTAGAGCTAATCCTGATATTTTCGATAAACCACCGGATCCAGAGGATTATAAGTAAGAAGACGATAGGTCAAGGGATTTGTTGGCTTTAGAAGATCTGCAAACTACTAGACATCAGCAACAACAACAATTATCGGCTTCTTCAACTTCAAATCAACCAGCGAATTTTTTACCTTTGGGTGCATCATCACCTTCTTCGGGAGTTAGTGACACTTTTGTGTTGGAATCGATGTGGAAATGGAGTTGTAATTTTGATAATCATGATCCATACGCATTTTTGGAGAGAGTAGAAGAACTCCAAGCCGCATATGGGTTCTCGGACCAACAACTTCTCTGTGGTTTCCCGGAACTTTTGCGTGGAGATGCTCTCCTATGGTACAGAAACGAGATTTCTAGCACACATTCTTTAGAACAACTAACAGCATTGTTGAGGAAGTTCTATTTATCTCCAGGAGAACTTAGAAATTTGGAGTCTCAGATTTCTAATAAAATTCAGGGAAAAGATGACTTAATCAGGAGGTATGCAAATTCTCTTGGAACCTTGATGCGAAGACATGGAGGGTACAACAAGAGACGCCTGTTTATCCCCGTTTATGCAAATGCTTCAATAGTCATTTGATCTAATTTAAAGGTTATAAATGTTAAAATGATCTAAAGAACATTGAATATAATGTGATTTTATATAAAAGTCTAATTAATAAAATGAGTTTATTCTATAATTTATTTTTAAGCCAATGATCAAAATATCCAATTCGCATTTTCTATAATCATAAGCAATTATAAAATTTTTTCATGCAAACTTTCAACTGATAAAATAGTTGTATAAGCCAAAGTTTCTTTTTTAAAATTTTATAATAACCTAATTTTAAAGTGTTATAATTTTTAATTTGTATAAATTGTAATTTAACAAATGTCTGTCAAATCTAAATGTAGTAAAATATAATTTATTTAAATAAAATATCTTTTTTAAAGAATGCTAACAACATCGAATCGGCAAATGGTCGAATCGTCAAAACGTCTAATCGTCATTTCGTCCAATGCTAAAAACATCGAATCGTCAAATGGTCGAATGCTTAAAACATCGAATCGTCAATTGATCCAATATTCAAAACATCTAATCGTCATTTCGTCCAATGCTCGAAACGTCGAATCGACAAAAATTCGAAAAATTTTCTTGGTTTAAATAAATGTTAACTTACATCAAGCAAATTTTTCAACTTTTTCTCGATTCGACGTTTCAAGCATTAGACGAAATGACGATTAGACGTTTTGAATATTGGATCAATTGACGATTCGATGTTTTAAGCATTCGACCATTTGACGATTCGATGTTTTTAGCATTGGACGAAATGACGATTTGACGTTTTGACGATTTGACCATTTGCTGATTCGATGTTTTTAGCATTCTTTAAAAAAGATATTTTATTTAAATAAATTATATTTTACTACATTTAGATTTGACAGACATTTGTTAAATTACAATTTATACAAATTAAAAATTATAACACTTTAAAATTAGGTTATTATAAAATTTTAAAAAAGAAACTTTGGCTTATACAACTATTTTATCAGTTGAAAGTTTGCGTGAAAAAATTTTATAATTGCTTATGATTATAGAAAATGCGAATTGGATATTTTGATTATTGGCTTAAATATAAATTATAGAATAAACTCATTTTATTAATTAGACTTTTATATAAAATCACATTATATTCAATGTTCTTTAGATCATTTTAACATTTATAACCTTTAAATTAGATCAAATGACTATTGGAGCATTTGCATAAACGGTGATAAACAGGCGTCTCTACAACAACGATCGCCAGTTAGACACATTATATTGGAACATGCAGGCAATATATAGGCTGCATATAAGAAGAACAGAAATTGATAGTGTTAGTTCTTTAATTCAGCGTGTAGAAGAGGTGGCAGAGATAGTTAAAACGATGAAGACGGAAGATAAGCAGGAGAAAACACCTACTAATCAACTAGCAGAAGTGAGTAAACCCTACGATCCTAAAACTCACTGTTGGAGATGCGGTAAACCAGGACATCGGCGTAATGTTTGTCACAGTAGACCAAAGAAGTTTTGCTCCTATTGTGGTAAAGAAGATATTTTTACGCGTGAGTGTAAGTGCTATCCGTTGCGAAACGCCAAAAAGGTCGAGCAAAAGGAGTAAGCTCGGCCTTACTAATCCCCGACTCCAGAATTTTCGTGAAATGCAATTGTGAGGATGTCTCTTTCTCCGCTCTAGTCGACACAGGCGCCGTCTCATTATTTATTAACCCTGAGACAGCAAATCGTCTAGCTAAGTTGGGTGGAGTATCGTGTTTAGAGGACATCAAGATCGCTCTAGCCAATGGTTCACAATACAAAGTGAACACTAGTTTTCAAATGAAGATTCTGGTCGGAAGAACCATGGTAAAGCATAAATTTCTCGTTATACCTGGTCTAATGCAGTCTATGTTAATTGGAATAGACTTGCTTAAAAACTAAATTTTTCTTTACTAGTTAATAACCAAAACATCCAACTAGTTAAAAATGCGTTTCGTATAGAAGTATGCGAAGTGGGATCTCCTGGATTAAAATCAATGGACTTAGGTCAAGAAAAATCTCTTGATCTATTATTGGAAAAGGAAAATGCCCTATTTTCGGAAATTCAAGGATGTACACCGTTAATCAAACATGAAATTCGTTTAGAAGATCATACGCCCATTAAACAACGCTACCAGCCTAGGAATCCAGTGACTCAGGAAATTATGCGTCAAGAAACTCTAGAAATGTTGAAGCAGAAGGTAATCAGGAAATCTAGGAGCCCTTGGACTTCTCCAGTCGTCATGATAAAACGGAAAAATGGAAAACTAAGATTTTGTATCGACTTCAGAAGGCTCAACAAAATTACTAAGAAGGATGCATATCCAATTCCCCGTATTACCAACATACTCGATCAACTTAAAGGTGCAAAATACCTGTCAACATTGAATTTAAAAAATGGATACTGGCCAGTTCAACTCACCGAAGAAAGCATTCTGCTTACAGCTTTTACAGTACCTGGTTTGGGACTTTTCGAATTTCTTGTTATGCCATTTGGTCTTCACGTAGCACCAGCAACTTTCCAACGATAATTCGATCTCGTTATTCCTGCAGAACTCGCGCCTAGAGTATTTTCTTATCTCGATGACATCGTTGTGACCTCAGAAACATTTGAAGAACATCTTCAACTCCTAGAAAAAGTGTTTCAAAGATTACGTAAAGCCAAATTAATTCCAAATTGGGATAAATGTTTTTTCGCAAGAAAACAATTAACTTACCTAGGACATTTAGTCGATAAAAAAGGTCTTCATCCAGATCCAGAAAAGGTGGACGCCATCTTGGAAATTAAACCTCCTACAAACATTAGAGAATTTAGATCATTTATCGAAATGATTTCGTGGTATCGCCGTTTTGTTAAAAATATTTCTCAATTAACTGCACCGCTGATTCATTTTTTAAAAAAGGACACTGTGTGGCATTGGAACGAAGACCAACAGGCAGCCTTCGACGAAATTAAACGCAAATTTACTGAAGCACCAGTTTTAGCATGTCCAGATTGGACTAAAACATTTTTTTTACAAACGGATGCAAGTTTGTTAGGACTTGGAGCAGTTTTAACTCAAAATGAAGGAGAAGAAGAAATAGTTATCGCATATGCTAGTAGAACTCCTAATCCAGCAGAGAAAAATTATTCAGCTTTGGGAACTGGAATGTTTAGCCGTCAAATAAGGTATGTGGAAAATGCGTCATTATCTTGAGGGTTATCATTTTATTGTGATTACCGACCATCAGGCCCTTAAATAACTCAACAACATCAAAACACCTTCTAGACGTTTGGCTCCCTGGATTATGGAGCTTTCTCAGTGGGATTTTGAAGTGCGCTATAAAAAAGGCATTGAAAATAGGTTGCCCGATTACTTATCTCGTGTGCCACTCTAAATCTCAGAAATAAATAAATTACCTTCTTGTCCTTGATATCAACGTCAATTTAAATTAACCCAGGAACAACCACACCGAACCCCGCACTTCAGGATCAAAGAAGGAAAATTGTTTCATCATGTGCTTCATTCGCTAGATTATAAAGAAACGCCGTACAGCGAACAGTGGAAGTTGTGCGTTCTTAAAGAAGAGCGTGATGATATCCTTAAAAAAGTCCACGACGAACCAACAGCAGGTCATCTGGGAGTAGCAAAAACTCTCGCTCGCCTGGGAGAATTTTTCTTTTGGCCAGGTATGCTAAGAGACGGTACTGAGTACGTAAGAAACTTGCGAAAATTGTCAAAAGAATAAAAGTTCTCAACAAGCTGCTCACAATAAATTGCATTCTACAAATGTTGAAAATCCGTGGGAAATGTTATTCGTGGATTTCGTCGGACCACTTCCGAGGACAACTTCCGGTAACACAATTTTATGTGTTATCCAAGACAGATTTACGAAGTAGGCAGAATTCAAACCTCTGAGAAAAGCGACTACTCTTTTGTTAATTTCTACATTAAAGAAAATATTTTTTCGTTTTGGATGTCCAAGAATTATTGTATCGGATAATGGCAGATAATTTATTAGCAACGAGTTTAAGAATTTCTTGGAAGATTTTAGTATTACACACCGTCTGACACTACCTTATTCTCCTCAGTGTAATCCAGTGGAACGAGTCAACAAGGTGATAAAGACGATGATCCGACAATTCTTAGACGAAAAGAAATCAAACTGGGATCGCCATCTACCGGAGCTGCAGTTCGCTTACAACACCGCGCGTCACTCAGCTACTGGCTATACGCCAGCCTATCTTACCACCGGCCGTGAATTCTTACCACCAGGTTTCCAAGAGTAGTATGCCGTCAAGAAAAATGTTCGTTCTACCCAGGTGCTCTTAGGTCGAACGAACTTTCTTTTACTAGGTGTTTGGCGACTAACCAGAGGTGCTCTCGTGGAAGGTTGCTAAACATTTTCTAGTTTTTAATGTCTTGCTTACCACCCCCGGTGGCCAAAGGTGCTCTTCTGTCCACCCGTGGTGACGTCACGGACACAAATTCTTATCCCGAGTGCTCTCAGGAGTAGAAATTGTGTCTCTAGAGTCAACCAAATTAAAGTCAAATAAATTCACGTATTTTATTGTTCTGGCAAGAATTTCGGTAGCTTGCCGAAATATTAATTAACCCCTAGAAGCGCGATGGTTAATTTTCTAGTGCGCCCAGGAAATCGTCGGTTACGTAAACTACGGAAACTTATTCTAGAACGGTTTCGCGAATATTTTGTAAAATGCCACGGAAGGCAAGTCAGTGTTAAATATTAACACCGTGTTTTCTTTTATTATTTTTGCAGACTCACAGGAGAAAATGGCAATGTGGTCGTCAACGTCTGAGCGAGACTCTAGGGCTTATTTTAAGATTTTGCTAAGATTTTCTAATTGTTATTATTTTATATTCATTATTTTATTATTGTTAATTAAATACTAACTTCTCTCTACGTTCAATTTAGTTTTATATTCTATATTAATTTTATTCAATTCTTATTCTTATAATACTCAAGTATTGACTTTATTAGTATTATTTTATTTATGTTAATTTACCTTGTTATTAAATATTATTTTGTTACAATATACTTACTTACGAAGGTTAAAATTTGGTTTAAATTTGGTTTAAATTTAATGACTATACCTTTTTTAAATTTGGTCCTAATAATTTCCCTACTAGTCACACTGTTCCTGAACCAAAAAAAAGTTTGACAAAAATGGATCTAAAATCTGGTTGTTGGAAATGTTTCTGCATCATATCAAAAGTAAAAATCCGTTGAGATCAAAATCCTAGCTGATCCTTTTTTCGAGATATCAATATATTTACATGCAAATTTTTGCAAAACGTTCAAATTTAAACTTTGTAACTTCATGTAGGCAAACTAATCACGCAAAAAGTATCTAAAATATTTTTGTATGTAAATATATGTAATTACATTTAAAATAAGACCTCAATGAAGAAAATTGATTGATATTTGTTAAAGATATGGTGTTCTTTGTATACCATGCTCACAGCAATTTATTGTATTTAATAAAAATAACCTTCTGTTGTTTTATTTTAATACAATTGAACCGCCGGATCGTAGAAGGGCATATAGCCCATTTAAATTACATTAGCTATATGCCCTTCTACGATCCGGCGGTTCAATTTCATATTAAGATTATTTAAACTTGATTTGTTATATAAAAAGTGTATTGCTGCTTTATTATTTGCAGGATCTCACATAAGAATTACTATGGCTTTATAGTGTCGGTAGTCGGACACTTTCGTGTTTTTTATTAAATAAATTTTAATGCATTCTGATAATTACTTTAAAGAATATAGGGGAGAGTCTCCAGTTGTGAGACGGGTTTCATTTTTGACCAGTAAATTGTAAACGGGTAAACGAGATTGTAAATAAAATACACTGTTTAAAAGGTAACAGAAATACGCAACTTTTATTAAAAGAAAGTATAGTGTTTCGATGAACTCAAAAAATTTTACGATACATTTTCCGAGCACATCGCTTTTGTCAAAAAAAAAAATGTCTCCAGTTGTGAGACACTCATTAAAAATTGCTAAAATTTAATAAGTTTGACATAAAACGTTATGTTTAGTATAAATAATTAAATATATTAATAATATATATTATTATATACTGAATAATAATACTTATTCGCCAAAATATGACTATCAAATAAACACAATTTAATAGCTTCAACAAGAGCATTAAAATTGATTTCTTCTGAATCAGTTGACTTTTTTCCACTTGACATGCCCGAAAATACTAAAAAAAATCAAAACAACATTTAAATAGTATGCCTGCAAAGTAGTATTTTTTATGCTGCCCAGATGGGTGTTAACACCGTCTGACAACTGGTGATATGCTGTGTCTCACACCCATAAATTGGCGCTATTTTGAAAAAGGAAAATTAAATTATTTTCAACCGTAGATTGGAACAATGCAATATTGCATCACAAAATATAAGGAAAACACTAAAAGAAAATGCATTACATTTACCTTTTCCAATTAATTAACTTAGAAAAAAAGTACTTTGCATTTATTGAAAAAACGCTTTTTACTCGATTATCACACACAGTGTTGGTATTTAACAAATACTGTTTATATATCCGCTTCGGCGTACACGAAAAAGTTGGCTCATATAAAAAGAAATGTTTTTATATAAACCAATCGGCTTTTTAATATTGCATGTTAAAAAAAATTGACTGTCTCACAAATGGAAGTGTCTCACAACTGGAAGTGTCTCACAACTGGAGACTCTCCCCTACTGGTCGAATGTGTGAAGTTTATATTTTATATAAAAAGGTAGTGTTATTGTACATTATATTTAAACAAAAGATTTTTTATCTTTTATTTTAAAAATTATAGTGTCCGACTATAGATACAACCATTATCGAGTAGCGTAATGAGTAGCACAAAGTTTTGTTGATAATTAATCATAAATATTAAAACTTATAAGATTTAAGTATTATATTATCAACTTCTAATAAGCTTTAATTCAATTTTTCAGCAGTAAGCAATTAAAAAATTATTTCCTACTACTAAAGCTTTCGTGATTTTTCATTAAAATGCTTTAACTATATTTTATTAAATACTCAAGTATTTGTAACAAACACAGTGCAACAGAATTTCACTTTTTTATTATTTCTGGGATCGCATAGGGTGATTTTTATAGGTTTTTTGATGCTGAATGCGAATCCGTAATCAGAATTGTTCCATCACCCTAGGTTTTCGAGAAATTTGACCTTGAAAATTGAAAAAAGGACGTTTTTGGGATGCTTTTCGGTTTTTTATCAGGATACAAAAATTTTTTCTAAGTTTTTCATGATATGCGTACAAAAGCTCACATCATCCTCAACAATCTCCAATTTGAACATTTTAAAAATATCTATTTTTCGATGAGTTATCTTTGTTTTTATTAAATTATTGCTAAAGAATTTGAAATGATAAACAAAAAATCAATGGTTAGTTTATTTTTGATTTTCCTAAGAATGTAATAGTTTCTTTAATGAATCATTAATTTCTGCTTGAGATTTTTGAACTCTGATAAAAAACAAAAAAATACCTCAAAAACGGCATTTTTGCTGATTTTACGATGCGACGCGAACTTCAAACAAAGATAACTCATCGAAAAATAGATATTTTTAAAAGGTCCAACTTGGAAATTGTTAAGGAGGATATAGGCTTTCGTACGCATATAATGAAAAGCCTAGGAAAAATTTTTATACCCTGATAAAAAACCAAAAAGTACCCCAAAAACGGCCTTTTTTCAATTTTCAAGGTCAAATTTCTCAAAAATCTAGGGTGATGGAACAATTCTGATTACGGATTCGCGTTCGGTATCAAAAAACCTATAAAAATCACCTTATGCGATCCCAAAAATAAAAATGCTGTTGCACTGTGAAATTAATATGATTTTTAATCGTGAAAAACTCTTTTAATTTTTTTTGTATTTGTCTACATAATATGTCTTATTGTTTGTATTTTTTCAATCAAATAAATAAAATTTTGTGCAAATTTTATTAAAATATAATTAATAAACTTAAAAGAAATATAAAGGTTACGGAAATATTACCTGAAATATCAAAAAAGTTTAAAACCAACTTTTAACTAATCTTTATATTGAAAAACCCCGAAATTTTGATAAATATTAATCAATTTTCTTTATTTAGGTCCTATTTTAAATGTAATGATATATATTTACATATAAAAAATATTTAAGATACCTTTTGCGTGACTGGATTGCCTACATGAAGTTACAAAGTTTATATTATTACATTTTTACATGCTTATACTGCTACGGCCTTTGACGCTCGTAAGAGTGATCTATACACTTGTCAAATGGCATGGAGAAAGGAGGTGTCGAGCCTGGTGGGAGATGTGGATACCTTAAATGATACGTTGATTTCTACTGCGAGTTGTGTGGCTAGAGAGCTGGGAATAGAGAGAGAAATTAAAACCTTGGTACGATTGTGATGCTAGAAGGGCGAAGCGCCAATATTCAACTTCTGTAAAATTAGAAATTAAGTATGGTTTTTGTCAACCTTTTAAAGATAACTTTTTGCAAGAAAAGCGTAATTATCGAGATCTTATATATTTGAAAAGGAAGGCTTATAGAAACAAAATAATCATTAAATTTAACAACTGTAATACATCCTCACTATTTTGGCAGGCCGTGAGAGTGGTAAGAGGGAGAACTCGAAAAAAAAGTCTGTTATCGACCTCTCTAATTGGCAGAAATTTTTGCAAGACAGTTTCCCCAACTCCTTTACTGACCCCCTCCTTAACCCTTTCAGTCCCAGTGGTCGATATATCGACCACCTTTAAGGCCACCGATTTTTTTAACATAACTTAAAGGAAAACTTTAAATAATTGCACATTTCTTATTTTTATGTTTCTACAAATAGGGTTTAGTAGTTTTATAACAAATTAATCTATATTATTTATGTTTTTTTGTTTATTAACAAACTTATACACGGCAACGCATTATTTCAGGTTAAACTTAACTGTAATAAAATAAAATCAGTAACATATACTTTAAATTATGGTTGTTTTCTGAATTCTCGGGGTTTACTGAATATTTATCTTAAATCAGATATGCAACTTCAAAATGGTGGATCCAATATGGCGGACAAAAATTAAACAAAATTGCTTGAAAATGGTCTCTCGGGGTTTTTTGGGGTTGCTGATTACGAATCTAAAATCAGTTTTTAAAAATTTAGAATGGCGGACAAAAATGAAATAAATTTGCTTTAAAATTGTCTCCCGGGGGTTTTTGGGGTCGCTAATTACAAATCTAAAGTCAGTTTTTAAAAATTCAAAATAGTGGATCAACAAATCCATAACTTCAGATTCAGAATCAGCGACTTAAAAAACCCCCAAATGTTAACTTTTAAGCAAATTTGTTTCATTTTTAAATTTTGTCCGCCATATTGGATCCGCCATTTTAAATTTTGACAAACTGACTCCAGATTTGTAATCAGCGACCCCAAAAACCACCGAAAGACTACTTTAATGTAAATTTAATTAATTTTTTAATCTATTGTTTGCCATATTGAATCCGCCATTCTGAATTTTGGAAAGCTGACTTTAGATTCGTATTGAGCGACCCCAATAACCCCCAAGAGACAATTTTTAAGCAAATTTTTTTAATTTTTAAATTTTGTTTGCCATATTGGATCCGCCATTTTCAAAAACTGACTCCAGATTCGTAATCAGCGACCCCAAAAACCCCCGAGTGACAACTTTTAAGTAAATTTGTTGAATTTTTAATTTTTGGCCGCCATATTGGATCCGCCATTTTGAATTTTGAAAAACTGACTCCAGATTCGTAATCAGCGACCCCAAAAATCCCCGAGTGACAACTTTTAAGTAAATTTGATTAATTTTTTACTTTATCGTCTGCCATATTGACTCCGCCATTTTGAATTTTCAAAATTTTGAAATTCCGATTCCAGTTTTGTAATCAGCGACCCCGAAAACCATAGGTACTATACCTATTGTAGATATTTTTTAATTGCCCTAATTATGGGACTGAAAGGGTTAAGATACACTTTGGTACAACCCATCCGATTCTTGACGATGATATATCTATTGATGAAATTTTGTTTTCTTTATCTCGTTGTAAAGATGGGAAGGCTGTCGGTATATATAGAATCAGTTATGAATTTTATAAAAATTTACCCCAAAACTGGATATTATATATGCATTTCTTTTTTAATTCTATTTTAACCTTAGAAATCGTTCCGAAAGTCTGGGGTAAGTTAGCTACATTCATGATTTTTAAAAAGAGAAACGTTGAGGATCACTCAAATTATAGACCGATCACGTTAGTTAATTGCATTGCAAAAATATTTTCGAAAATTCTTAATAACAGACTAATTAATTGGGCATCTGAATTAAAGTTAATTCCCGAATCACAAGCGGGTTTTAGAAAAGGCAGAAGTTGCCTGGATAATCTCTTTACGCTCAACTCTTTAATTCAAATACACCTAAGAAATCCGGGAGCGGCAGTGTATGCCATTTTTGTTGACTTTAAGAAAGCCTTCCAATCTGTTGCATTAGAACTGCTAGTGGTGATACGGATTTTGTAAACGTTACTTAGGGAGTCTTGCAAGGGGAGGTTTTGAGTCCTTATTTGTTTTTATTGTTTATCTCCGATATGAAACTATTTTTTATGGATAAAGGATGCAGAGGGCTCTTAATTAATTCTTCGACAGAAGTGTTGATGTTGAGGTACGCAGATGACCTGGTTTTTCTATCAGACACCCCTGTCGAACTAGCTAAAAAATTAAAAGTACTGTATGAGTACTGTTTTAATAATAAATTGACTGTTAACATACAAAAGACAAAAATTGTAATTTTTTCAAGATCAGGGAATCATAAAGCAAATAATTTTAAATCTTTTAAATTTGGAACTAGCGATATCGAAGTAGGGGATCCAGGTCTGGGGCCTCACTCACATAAATAATATTTATAAGGTTCAAATTTCTTTCCTTAACCCATTAACGCCCAAATGTACAATTTTTTGTCACAAGGTTTGACACTATAGTTAAAATAAAAACTCTACAGAAAAAATTCCGCAATAGTCATTTGGGTAAGACTCCGTCAGAAAAAAAGCGATTTGCAAATGGTCTTCCGATTTCTTTAAAACCTTGGGAAATAATAGTCTTATATGAGATACATTTAATCCTAAAACGATTTTGAAAATTTTTCAAAATTTTCAACAAGTTGTTAATTTTATGACCATTTAGCTTCCTCAATATAATATATACTAATTTCTTAGTTTTTATTATAGAATAAATATTTTAAAATGTTTAGAAAAAATTTCAAAAAATACAAAACTTGAATTTTTTGTGAAAAATAGAAATAACTATTAGTTCTAAATATTGGTGAAATGTACACTTTAAATACATGAATCGATTCATTTTCATGTCAGGAATACAATTTTGATAAGAATTAATTAAAATTTCCATACAGAAAAATGTTATTTAAAAAATTTTGTAGATATGTTCGGATATTTTTGTTACATATTAGGTTTTAATGACTATAATAAATTTGTTTGATTTGTACTATATCTGTGCAAAATTCGAACCCAACCGAGTTTTGTTCGGTTTTGGGGCGCCGAAATGGCGAATATTCGACATCCGAACTAGGCGACTGAAACGTCGAATTTTAGAATTCGACATTTTAGATTTCCAAAACCGAACAAAACTCGGTTCGGTCCGAATTTTGTAGTAACTCGAATGTCGAATATTTGACATTCGAACTAGGCGAAAAAATTTGAACAGTACGGTTCAAATTATTTTGCACAGCTCTAGTTTGTACACAATATTTTGTGACACATACACACATACATCTGGACATTTGTTCAGAATTTCGCTGATTACGATTCTAATGAAAATTCACGAGAAACAAGATTCAAGCAAATCTGTGTAATTTTTTCTTCCGATAAATTGTATCCGCCATTTTGAATTTTGAAAATTTAGCAAATTTGATATTTGTTATCAGCAATCCACAGTGAGATAGGTAGCAAATCTAGATGGACAAAATAAATTATTCAGTTGTTTTTGAATAGATTTCTTTAAAACTTCATAACTAAGAATTTTCGAGGTCGCTGATTATTACTAATCTGAATTTTTCAAAAACATAATGGATTTTCTTAAAACTGGGCACTTATGGTTTTTTAAGATTGCTGATTACAAATGTGAAGTTAGTTTTTCAAAATTCAAAAAGGCGGATAAACTTTGAGAAATATGATAGATTTTCTTCAAAATTGGTATCTAAAGGCTTCCGTTGTCGCTGATAACGAATTTGAAGTTAGTTTTCACATTTTTGAAATGTCAAATCCAATATGAGAAACAAATTTTAAAAGGCATGTCTGATAGTCCGATTAATTTTTTAAAGAGTAATAAATATATAGTAAAATATTTAGTCAATAAGTAATTTATTTTTATTTTTTAATTATTCAAAAACTAAAATTGATATATTTAAAACAAGTTTTTTTGTCAAATAAAACATTATTTTTAAACGACAATATATTGTTACAAATAATTAAATAATTGCAAAATATTATATTAGATTTATTTAATTGTAACTGAAAATATTATTCTTTTTATTTTAATTAAGTATAAATGATTAAAAAAATTGAAAAGGAAGAGGAACCCAGTAAGCAAAAAACCATCATTGTTTTAAAAACGTTCCAAAAACGTTTTTAGAACGTTTCATGTCTGCTAAATAATGTTTCAAAAACGTTCCATTGCTTTTAAAACGTTTTAGAACCATATAACGTTTTTGGGACGTTATTTAGCAGACATGAAACGTTCTAAAAACGTTTTTTAAACAATGATGGTTTTTTGCCCACTGGGAAAGTACTCCCATCTAGCGTGTGCTGCAAGCGCAATCTAATTGTCGGCAAAGTCGCATTATGCAGAAAAACACGTATAGAAAAGTGACAGATGAACTTCGATACACTTTCAACATTAATAATTCCTTAAAAATTAGCTAATTTAGATAAACTACTGGATAAATGGAATCATGGATTGGAATGAATAAATGGATAATTTATTCATTCCAATAGTTGTTTTTCATGTATTTCATTCAATTTTCCACCTAAAACCGAGTCGTGACTAAACTTGGTCACAGTCCGGTTTCACCTACATGTAATGGTCAATTTACCTTGAATTTGTTTCTCAGGAGTTTTGGGGGTTGCTTACTGTCGCACAGTGGTCTTCAAGCACTTTTAGGTTTACCTAAAATGAGACAAAATTGTGCTAACGCAGGTTTATCTGCAATTGTCCTAAGATTCCAAATTTTTATTTCCGAAAATCGTAGCTGATTCTTTTTTTGAAAAAACATATATATGGGCAATTCCACGTGAGATTTTAGTCGACCTCTGAAAATCGGTCAAAAATATTTTCTTTCTATTCCGTATCGAAAAAAACAGATATACGTATTTTTTTATTTTTGTTTCAATTGTCAAAATTTTCGAGTTATGAATTTTCGAAATTTTGGACTTGTAATTGTAGACCTTTATTCAGTAGCTTATAAATCCGAAAGTATCGAGTTTAGGAAAAAGTTGTCAAAAAACAAAAGTTTTAGTTTTCTTTCGACTTTTAAGACATGTAAACAAAAAAATTTTTTTTCAATTTTTTATTAAAATTTTTTTTTAAAAATATTTAAAAAAAAATTTTTTTTATTAACAAATTAATTTTTTTTAACTTTGGGCCCGATTTTTTTTATTTTTTTAAAATTTATTTATACCTTATAATATAGTTGAGATTTTTCAAAAAGTCCTGAGATGGCCCTGATGTGTTAAATGAGTTTGAAAACATTATCAAAAATCACTTGCAAGCATCACAGTAGGATTTTTTTTTACAATTAACTTTTTAAAACTGTCTACAGCGTATAATTTTTAATTTATTTGACTGTTTTTTGTCTTAAATTAAAGAGTCTATGCTGTAAACATTTTTAAAAGTTAATTGTAAAATAATCCCTTTGTGATGCTTCCAAGTGATTTTTGAAAATGTTTTAAAACTCATTTAACACATCAGGCCCATTTCGGGATTTTTTGGAAAATCTTCTCAATATTATGAGGAATAAATAAATTTAAAAAAAATCAAAAAAATCCGACCTAAAGTAAAAAAAATTAATTTGTTTATAAAAAAAATTTTTTTAATAAAAAATTAAAAAAAAAATTTTTTAATAAAAATTAAAAAAAACATTTTTTGTTTACATTATTTAAAAGTCGAAAGAAAACTAAAACTTTCGTTTTTTGACAACTTTTTCCTAAACTCGATACTTTCGGATTTATAAGCTACTGAATAAAGGTCTACAATTACAAGTCCAAAATTTCGAAAATTCATAACTCGAAAATTTTGACAATTGAAACAAAAATAAAAAAAATACGTATATCTGTTTTTTTCGATACGGAATAAAAAAAAATATTTTTGACCGATTTTTAGAGGTCGACTAAAATCTCACGTGGAATTGCCCATATATATGTTTTTTCAAAAAAAAGAATCAGCTACGATTTTCGGAAATAAAAATTTGGAATCTTAGGACAATTGCAGATAAACCTGCGTTAGCACAATTTTGACTCATTTTAGGTAAACCTAAAAGTGATTGAAGACCACCGTGGTCGGTTTTTTAAAATTCAAAATGGCGGACAACTTTTTTAAAAATTAATCCAATTTACCTGAAATTTGTTACTCGACTGATTAAAAAATTAATCAATGTAACTTAAAAATAGTTATTATTTTCATAAGAATTTGAAATATATTTAAATGTATAGGTGATTTTTAAGTTTCTTCGGTTGCCTTTTTTATGAACATCTTATAACCTTTGTCATCTGCTAGTATATTTATAAATAACACAAGTCTTCAGGATGCACCCCATAAACTGATGTCAAATTGGGTTCAAGGACATTGACAATGATTGTTTTGAGATTTATCATAGATAAAAATTTTAGAGCTATCCTTTATTCATTGACTTTGTGCACTTTTTATATTTTACAAATTGTTTTAATACATGTAAATATACTAGCTGATGACAAAGGTTATAAGATGTTCGTACAAAAGATAAAATGAGAAACTTAAAAATCACCTATACATTTATCTATTTCAAATATCAATAGTTTTTAAAATTATGTCATCTTATAAAAATAATAACTATTTTAAAGTTATATTGATCGATTTTAAAAAGTTTTGTCCGACATTTTGAATTTTAAAAAGTCGACATCAGATTCGTAATCAGGAACCCCGAAAACCTCCGAGTTCCAAACTTCAAACGATTTTAGACATTTAAAAATAAAAATGCATTGTATTGTCCATGGCAAAGATTTTGCTTTTTGTTGTTTTTAACGATTTTGAACTTTTTTATTTTTTATTTAATTTAAAAACGGAAACGTGCGTCGCATTCAGCATAGCTTTGACTTTTTAGAAATCATTTTGTTTTTAATTTTCACTTACTTTTGACATTGTTACTTTAATTTTTATCATGACAAAGATTGTCAGTATTCCGGCAGTCAGAGCAAAGTCCAAAATGGCAAAGATCTTTGCCATCGGCAGTCAACGAATTAAGAAACGAATATGTTGAAAAAAACAAGCCACGTCAGAAATGGGACGGCAAAAAGTAACATACTACTTTGCCGATTTGACGAGCAATTTATTTTTTTTGTACAATATGGGCAGAACAAGGTACAAAAATTTAATTAACCATTTTGACCAGAATGGCATTACTTTACGGGAGCATCAGGCATTGAATAAATTGTCAACCAGAGATGACGTATTAACATTTCAGGATATAGAAAATGTCGTGCATTTTATTAAATCCTATGCGTCTGAAGTGGTAATTCTATTACCACGCCGACTATCTCAATTCCGCAAATTCGAAAAAGTAGTGACACTACTGTCATCTGACAATAAAGTAGAAGACTACATAAAGTTTAAAGAAGCTGCGGAAAATGAAAATATTCGCGTCGTTGCTCGTTTCACTTTTTTTAAAATTTGGAAGGACCATTGCTCCGAAATTATGATCATGCAACTAGCTACCCAGTGGGCACAGGGACGTCTAAAAGACGTCTTAAAGACGTCCCTTTTTGTCCGCGGACAATTCGGGGACAATGATGGTAATGTCTCTGAGTCATCAAAAAGACAACTAAAAGACGTCTAAAAGACGTTCTATGTCTGGTCCAAAAGACGTCCAAAAGACGTCTAAAAGACATAGGAAAGGACGTCTAAAGTACGTCTTAAAGACGTCTTTTGGACGTCTAAAAGACATAAAAGGGACGTCTAAAAGACGTCTTTAAGACGTCTTTTGGACGTCCTTTTTTACATTCCTTCAGATCTTAAATAAACATTTCTTTTTTAACATTTTCTAAGTTGAAACTCAGTAATATTGTATTAAATTTATTTTAAGTTTAATTTTATTTTTTCTAAAATGTGGAGAAATAATGAAAAAATTCCTACGAAGCTGGGATCGAACTCGGATACCTTGGGCTTGAAACACGGCGCCTTAAGCACCTCAGCCGTTCAAGACAGATATGAACCTCTACAAAGTTAACGATCTCACTTGTCAATGAAATGAATTGAACTTAGAAAAATTCCAATGAATTTCACATTCATAAATTTCTAAGTCCAAGTTGAACTTAGAAAATAATATTTTCTATTTATGAAAATTTTTCTATTTTCAAATGTTGAATGAAAAAGACGTCTTTTAGACACCTTAAAGACATCTAATAGCCAAGACATAGAACATGAATAGGACGTCTTTAGGACATCTTAAAGACGTCTTTTTGTACATGTCCAAAAGACGTCCGCAAAAAGACATCTTTAGGACGTCTTTTGAACAAGTGTGCCCACTGGGTAGCGATTTATGCACTACTTGCCGCGAAAACAATTTAAATTTATCAAATTTGTCAAATATTCCAACTGGATGAGCAAAAAAAATTAATAGGAACAGCAAGAAAACATTTAGAAAATACAAGAGTATAACGTGAACATTACAATTTACTTCGTGAAATGTCGAAAATTGAAATTGGTTCGTTACTCGTAATTTCATTTGACTATGCTCAAAACATCAGTTATCCAAGTAGTCCATAACAAGTCGGTTCTTCTTATTTTAAGCCGAATCGTAAATGTGGGCTATTTGGAATAAATAATGAGGCAACGCATATTCAAATAAACATAACGATTGACGAACAAGATAGTGTAGGCAAAGCGGCAAATGCAGTTATCAGCATGTTAAATTATTATATGACTGTTAATGTCGTTGAAAAAGTTGTTTTTTTCTGATAACTGCGCTGGTCAAAATAAAAATAATGCGCTCTTGCATTATCTGCTTTGACGAATAAATCAAAAATATAAATGCGTCGATCGAATTAAATTCTATGCTAACGGGGCACACAAAGTTTTCGCCAGATCGAAATTTTAGTATAATAAAATCGAAGTTTTCTAAAGCAAATGTGGAAATGCCTGGTATTTGTATAAAGAAATTCGACCACTATGTTTAAAGGAATCCGGCAAAGATCTCATTGCTCCAAAACCTATGCTAAAACAAAAACAAAAAAGTGACACTATAAATATAATTCTTCAAAATGCTAAAGAGAGTAAAGAGGTAGAAAAGATCGACTGTCAAGAGCCAAACATAACAAAATCAAAAAGAAATATTAAAACAAATAAACCAGTTAGAGCGAAGAAAACTTAGACAGAAAAAAGTAAGTAAGAAGACTTAAATGTATTAATTTTTAAGAAAATCGCATAATACAAAATTTGTAATTTGTATAGTCTTGATCGAGTTTAAGAGAAATAAGAAAAAATTCGGCTCAATATTAATGTGATAATTCGGCAAGATTAAAATTAATGACTGTGATAATTCGGTTATTACGTTATAAAGTATCATTTGTTTAAATAATTAGCCATTTTTTCAATTGTTGATAACTCTAAAACGGTTTGTTTAAAAAAAAATTTTAAAAACATAAATTTTTCATTTTTTTATGTCGATTCAGAAAAAAATATACAAAATGTTTTTTAGAAAAAAATTTTTTTAACATATTTTAAAAAAAAATTTTTTTGCATTTTTAAAATTTTTAAGTTTTAATTATAGAAATTCGCAACTTTTACTCACTACAACAAATAAATAAATTTATTGTCGTATTTATGTAATTATTTTCAATAATTTTAACTCATCAATCATTTAAATCACTTTTGATAATATAATTAAGTTTGTTGTGGTGAGTAAAAGTTGCGAATTTCTATAATTAAAACTTAAAAATATAAAAAATGCAAAAAAAATATTTCAAAAAATGATAAAATTTTTTTTTTTAATTTTGTACATTTTTTTCTGATTCTACATGAAAAAATAAACAATTTATGTTCTTAAAAATTTTTTTTAAACAAACCGTTTCTGAGTTAGTTATTAACAATTGAAAAAATGGCTAATTATTTAAACAAATGATCATATTATTCATAAAAATTATCTAAAATTTTTTTTAAATGCGTTTTAAAGGTGATAAAACTAGCTTTAAAATTATAAGTGTGATTTACATGCCATGATTTTCTAAACAACTGTATCGCATTAAAAAAACCAAAAAAAATTTAAAAATTTTATGTTGCAATAACATTTTTTAAACATTAACAAATTAATTTTTTTAATTTTGGTTTATACAGTGTTAAAGCTTAGGAAAAGAGCTTTAAAAAGAGACCTTTTCGAGCTTTTTATCTTTAATAATAAACAAAATACAAAACTTGTTGTAAAGTGTTTAATCGCTGTAGTGTGGGCAAAAGTTATTGAGCGGCACTGTACATTAGGGTGTCCGTTATTTCCCAAGTTAGCTATTTTTATTTGGGTATCGTCAAAATCGTTTCTTTTTGACCAAAAAACAATTCTAGAAACTAGAAAAAAATTTTACGATGCCGTTTAACCCTGTCTAAATAACAATACTTTTCCCATTTAATTAACATGGGATTTTTGTACTTTTTAGAAAATAATTTTTATTTCGTTTATAATACTCTTTAACTAACCAACAATGCTTGATTTTGCTTCTATTATGATTCCTTTAGATAAAGAAATTTTCATATTTGCGAAAAATTTATTACTCAAGTTTTAAAAAGGTCAATGACATTTTTATTGATTTTTCTGATTATTTTGCTAAATCTAATTATTAATTAATTTTTATTTGGTACTTCATAGAAAGTTTCTTGTTTTATGCATTCAATTGGACCATAACAATAATTTCAATTCATAAACTACCTATTCAAGAATCATATAGTAGATCAATTTTCTCAAAAACACCACCTTCTTTTGTTATCAAATTTTTACTACAAATTATTAAAATAATTATGAATATTTCCTATGAATTTTAAGCGGGCTAAACCATTCTGTCAATCAAGAGATTTTTTTTTAAATATTTATTTTTGCAAATTTTTAAATTGTTAACTTGCATTTTTAAAAACAAATGAAACGTTATAACATTGTTGACGTGAACGTTAACAATTTGAAAATTTGTAAAAATAAAGTTTTCAAAAAAAATTCTCTCGATTCCCAGAATGGTTTAGCCCGCTTAAAATTCATAGGAGATGTTCATAATTTTTTTAAGAATTTGTAGTAAAAATTAGATAACAAAAAGGTGGTGTTTTTGAGAAAATTGATCTTATTTATTTTCAGAAAATCATCCCCTATTTTTATCATTTCAAATATTTTTTCAAATTTTAAACTGGATTGTGAAGAGGACAAGACCATCTACACGACCCAAGAAAGAAAATTAAATTATACTCAAAAGGAAAAAAATGCCAAGTGAAACAATTTTTTTTCACCGTTCATTTGAGTTTTACTACTAAAAGTTTAAATGTGCGTAACTTCGTTAAATTTATCTTTTTTGAAAAATAAAAAAATACTTGTTTCTTTATTTTTCATGTACAATAACATATTTTAGCGACAGCTAAATCTATAAGTTGAAGTTAGTCGACCTGCCTGATTTGAAATGGATTCAGTCATGAATACATTAGAATGTAAGTCTTTATAAAATTAAATTAATAATCAGTCATTAAATTACAGTAGAAGAGACTAGGATAAACCCGCTCACTTTTTTCAGATCGGTTAAAATCTAGGAAATTATTCTCTAAATTCAAGTTAATTTGTATCATTTAAAAGCTTATGATTTCTACTAAAAAAATAAAAAAGTGTTTTTGATTTATCTTTTTTATTTTGACATAGCGTCAAATCGCTAGTGAGCGGGTTTACCCTGTGAGCGGGTTTAGATAAAATTTCAAAAAATACAAAATTTCAATTTTTTGTGAAAAATAGAAATAACTATTAGTTCTAAATATTGGTGAAATGTACACTTTAAATACATGAATCGATTCATTTTCATGTCAGGAACACAATTTTGACAAGAATTAATTAAAATTTCTATACAGAAAAAAGTTATTAAAAAAATTTTGTGGATATGTTCGAAAATTCTTGTGTCAGGTGTTAGCTATTAATAACTGTAATAAATTTGTTTGGTATGTATACAATATTTTGTGACATATACACACATACATCTGGACATTTGTTCAGATTTTCGATGATTACGATTCTAATAAAAATTCACGAGAAACAAGATTCAAGCAAATCTGTGTGATTTTTTCTTCCGCCATTTTGAATTTTGAAAATTTAACAAATTTGATATTTGTTAACAGTGACCCCAAAAACCCCCGAGTGACAAGTTTCAAGTAATTTCTAGTGATTTTTAATTTTTAAAAACTAATATCGCATTCGTGATCAACGACCCTGAAAACATGCAAGTGATAATTTTCAAGCCAATCCGTGTGATTTTTAATTTTTGGGTACGCCATGTTGAAGCCGCCATTTTAAATTTTGAAATTTTTATCCTGGATTCGTACTCAGCAACCCTAAAATCCTTATTTACAATTACGTTTATATTGCTTTGACTATAACACAGTGCAACACATAAAATGTGCACTAAGTTTTGACTTCAGTTTCTGAAAGTACTTATCGATACTAGCAGAAACCTATTTCAGTTTTGCTAGATTAGCTCGGATTAAAATTTTATCGACATTTGAATTTTTTTTGAACTTTCACATTTTTCGGTTTTCTGATAAACGGGCGGATGGGAACACTGGCTATTAAAAGTTTATTAAAAAAATTCGCAATGGTCACAATTTGAAAAGCAATAATCCCTCTTTAATTTCTAAAATTGGAAAAAAAATTTGGTCAAAAATTGTTCGAGCTATGAATTTTTTTGTAATTTTTCAAACTTTTCGGTTTTTCTAATACAAGCGGGTGGGAACGCTGTCTATTAAAAGTTTATTACACAAAATTCGCAATGGTCACATTTTGCAAAGCAATAATTCCTCTTTAATTTCTGTCAAAGAAAAAAAATTTGGTCAAAAATTGTTCCAGTTATGGTTTTTTTTACTTTTTCACATTTTTTGGTTTTTTTGATACGGGCGAGTGGGAACCCTGGCTATTAAAAATTTATTTAAAAAATTCACAACGGTCAAATTTTAAAATGCAATAATCCTTCTTTAATTTCTGATAAAGGAAAAAAAATTGGTAGAAAATTATTCGTGTTATTTATTTATTTCTGTACATTTGTATACCCGCGGTCCTGTCGAACCGCGGGTTTTGATTTTTTCTTACTTTTTTCGAAACCAAATATTTCGAATCAAATATTTTTTCCTGGGCAGAAATTAAATAGGGATTATTGCTCTTTAAATTGTGCCCATTACGAATTCTTTTTATAAATTTTTAATAGTCAATATTCCCACATCCGTCATCAGAAAACCGAAAATTCAAAAAAAGTAAAAAAATATTATAACTTTAACAATTTTTGACCAAATTTTTTTTCTTGGGCAGAAATTAAAGACGGATTAATGCTCTTCAAATTGTGATCATTCGAAACTTTTTTATAAATTTTTAATAGCCTGCGTTCCCACCCGCCTGATCAAAAAATTAAAAAATGTGAAAAAGTAAAAAAAATTCATAACTGGAACAATTTTTGACCAAATTTTTTTTCTTTGTCAGAAATTAAAGAAAAAGTATTGCTCTCCAAAATGTGACTATTACGATTTTAAAAAAGAATTATTTTTAAATAAAAATGCAAAATAAGTAAGACTATTTAAGTATAGTCCTCTTGGATTATCATTATTATTGTCCCAATCAAGATGTCTGGCGTTAAGGTCACCGGCCATAATATACCAGTTTTTATTTTTGTGTAATTCTAACTCATTAAATATTATTGTTAAATCATTAGAAAAATTACATCTTGTGTGTCCCGCGGCGTAGGCACTTATTATAAATAAATTTTGAGAATTTTGCATTTTTATTTTTATTATTGTTGTTTCAATAGATTTTATTAAACCGACTGATTTTAAATTAATTTTACTATATTTTATATTTTCTTTTAATATTATGGCCGTTCCGCCGCCACCACCTTCACCCTGTCTATTATTTCGAATTATTCCATAATTGTTAAAGCTTAGTCTATGCCTTGCACTCAGCTTCGTTTCAGAAATTAATGCAATGTCTGGTTTGATTTTATTTAATGTTACTTCTAAATTATATCTTCTTTCATTTTTTATAAGGGAATTTACATTTATTGCTATAATATTTAAATTATTTAATCTAGTTAAATTTTCACCATTTAAATGAGTTCTAGTATTATTTTTAGTCGTCATTATTTTCAATTAAATTCATTATAATATTTATTTTTTCAGTATTTGATTTTATTTGCTCATTCATTAATTTCATTTGAGATGATATAAATGATGTTAGATTTTCTTTAAAATCAGTAAACATTTTTTCCAGACCCCCGAAGGTTTGTTCAGAGAGGTGGTCACCCCGCTTCACCTGGTCTTTCTCGGTATTTAACATTACATTTTTGTTCAAGTCATTATTAGTCACTACGTTAGAAAAAGTGATTGCCGGGTTTATAAAGTTATTTATTTTTTGTAATTTCTCTAATCTTTTATTTTTATTTTGATCAATTCTATTTTTAATTTTTACTTTCAATTCTATTATTTTAGGACAGCCCATATATGAAGCAGGGTGACCTTGTGATTGGCAGTTAACGCAGAAAAGATTATCTCTCGATTCTATGTTTTGTTTCTCAATTTTACATTCGTTCGGAGCATGGCAATTATTGCATTTAACGCATCTGTAGTCTCTGTTACAGTATTTCGCAACATGGCCAATTCTCTGGCAATTGTAACATTGTATTCCTACTTCTCTCCTGATTCTTTCCCACCTTATTATCTGATTGGCTAATCTATTTACATCAGTTAAATTAGTTGACACACTATCGCTAGTTACTTGTACCAAAAACGCATATCCCCCCTTCTTCGTCTTAAAGAATTCACTCAGGAGAATTTTTTTAACTTTTAATATTTTAACGTTTTCTAAATTTAATTCATTTAATTCGTCACGTATATCATTGTCCTCGAAATCACTAGCGATTCCTTTTAAAATCCATGAGTGTATCCTTTCAGACTTAGGAGTTCTTGTATAAAAATCAACTTTATTCTCTTTTAAAACATTTATTGTGATTTTAAAGACTTCTATATTTTCTACAAATAAAGCTATTTTTGTTTCAGATAGATTTCGTAATATTATTGTCTTTAAATCCAATTTACCCTTTAGTATGTCAATAATTCTACCTACTTTATCGTTGAATATATAAATCGGTGGTTCCTTGGCCTTGAAGTTGCTTCTATGAGATGATTTTAACTCCTTTGCTTGATGATTTCTTCTTTTGTATATTACTTCTTTCATTGGGCTGTGTTTACGCTTCTTGCCGTTTGTCATATCTGAATTAGTCCCACTCCTTGAGATGCCGTCATTGGTATCCATATTGTTTGATTCCTCATCGTCAGTTAGTTTGTTCAGCGTCTCATATTTATTTTCAGAGAAAACATTGCTCACGTAAGTTTGTGAGTTCGTCATATCTTTCATTTCTATCGACATTGGAATGTCTGTGGTCATGTGTTGATTAATTAAAATTGTGTTGTCCCTGACTATGGCTGTTGATTTTTCAGACTCTTTGAAGGTTATCGTTTCATTATTTTGATCAAATTTATCACTTACTTGTTTTTCTGTGGTAAATTCAGAAACTATGGCGGTTTCCGTTTTAGTTTCAGTCAATTTCTGCTTTAATTTTTCTGCTGTTTTACGTACGCCTTTGTTGCTATGGGTATCTATAATCTTGTTAACACCCCTTTTTCCAATTATTAATTTAGGTCTTATATTTTTTTCTCCATTCAGCTTCTTTAAAGTTGCTTTTTGGTGAGTTGTGAGGCCATCCAGTCCCAGTACTGGCTTTACCATCGACTTGTTGAGTTTGATTAGATCACTTGATAACTTTCCATTTTTCTCACTATTTTTCGGATTTGTTGCAGAATTGTTGCTTCCTTTTTGTACACTTTTAGATTCACGTCTATTCATGAGGAAAAGATTAACACTTTTTGTTATTTACTCGTCAACTATTTGCCTTTCTCACTTTCGCCACGTGCTTCACCATGTGCCCGGAAGTTGATTCTTATACACTTTAAGCAACTTAATTCTGATGCACAAAGTGCAATCAGCCTAGTATTAATATCTCAGTATCATTCAGACATACAATTATTGAGTCAAAGATGAGAAAAAAATAGGGATACGTTAGAAATAATAAATTGAAATAAAATAAATTTAACTAAATTTTTAATAATTAAATTACTTTACTTATTGCATTTAACATTTTACGTAATTCTTAAATTACGTGGTAATTTTTTAATAATTTTTTATTCATAGTAAGAAGTATAATAGTATTTTAATAGGAACCAAATTATTATTTGTTGTTTATAATTTTAATTTGATTAAATAATTTATTATTTACAAAATTAGAGAATTGTGTTAAATTGTTATTATTAAATTTAATAAGAATAAAAATGAACAACTGAAAAGTAAAATATTAATTTTTTTCAATAAATTTATATTTATAAACATTTATAAACTTTTTTTATAATTTTTTTCAAGTTTATGTCAATAAAGCAATGTTGGCAAAGAGCGTTGTGAACAATTTTTCTATACTCAGCCAGCACTTGCCGCCGTGGCTTGTCCAAGCTTTGGCGAAACAAAAATTCTGTACTGCGCCAGCACTAATTGTCGAGGCTCGGCTAGACTACGCCGAACAATCGTCTGAGTACTAAGCCAGTGGTGAACATCGGCACTACACTGGCATTTCCCATTGGGAGGAATTCAATAAATTACTTATCAATTTTTTTAATAAATTTCTTTAAACCAATTCAATTATTTTTAATTTTTTAATGAAATTTCTCGAAAAAGTTCAAATATATTCAGAGAATTGAAAAAAAATAGTTCTGAGAAATTCAATTATTTCGAAAAATTTAAATAAAATTCTTTTAAAAGTTCTATTATTTAAAAAAATTTTGAGAAAATTTCTTTACAAGATTTAGTTAATAAAATTTTCAATACAATTCTTCTTAAAAATTCAATTATTTTTACAAATAAAACATTTTATATATATATATATATATATATATATATATATACACGGAAAAAATAAGTTCAGCAGATTTTACGAAACTAATTTCGCACTAGCGGATATTTAAGATTCCTTGACGAAGTTTTTCAAAAACCCAGGAACTTTCACTACTTTAAGCAGAACAATTTTCGAGAAACTGCAACCAGTGTTGTAATTTATAAAACAAGCTTGAATGTAGAAATGTTTCGTATTTTCTGGTGAACATTTTATCAGAAAATGGTAAAAATGTTTCGTGCAATCTAAAAACGCGAGGTTTGAGTTTCCACTTCGCTGTCTATCGTGAATTCTCGAACACAAAGTTTCGTAAAATTCTATACGGGGTGTACCAAAAGTCGCGTTATAAATAGATATGTTGAAGCTTGTCTCGTCGCGTCGGTATTAACTTGTCTGCTGTATATAGAGATAATATGTGGAAGGAAAAAGAGAACTGCTTTACCTGCCGGTAACATTTGGATAATTGTTTTCTTTTACGTATTTCACATTTCATTGTTCCAAATTCGTAACATTTTTATGTGCTTTTGTAATCCAAACTTTTAATTATTATTAATTTCTTTTAATTTACATTTCAATAAATTTTATAGTTTATCATAATATTTACCGATGACAATATATATATTAATTTCTCAAGTTTTAACTGTTATTACTTCAAATTTTAGACAATTTAATATAAACATTTTTTGAGTTTGAATTTAATTTTGAAAATTTTTTGTCAATTTATTTATAATTTAAAATTAAGAATAAAATTATTTTCTAAAAATTGAAAAATTTTATAGAGATTTTATAACTAATTATAATCAAAAAATGTTATTTTAAAAACCATAAAATATTTTGTATAACTTTTAAAAAAATGATTTTTTTTTAAATTAATATTCAGTATATTGACATCTCTCACAAGCGCAGTTTTAATCTCCTCAGTTAGTATATAAAGAAACTCAATTCTTTCATCTACAAGTGCGAGTTATATTGTATGTGCGTTGCGTCAGAATTCGTTTATATGTATGCGTATTTCCGTTAAGTTAGTGTCAGAATAAAATAAGCCAATCCAAGCGAACCATTGCGTTGTAGAGTGCAGTCACATGTGTCGAACCAATCATCTATCTCCTATAGAAGACGAGAAAAAATGGTCTTGAGAGCTCATTGGTACATTAAGAAATTCTTTTTTCTGCTTTATTCGTTTTTTTCTCCGTGAATATTTTCTTCCGTGGCGCATGCGCTTCAGGCTAAACATTTTACAAAACTCTTGAATTAGAACGTCCAACCGATCATTTGTGAATTCCATAGAATTTTTTTTTGAGTTTTCGAGAAACGCAGTCATCATATATTACTATTGATTCTGTTTTATCTTATACTAAACTCCTCTCCGTATCCGCTATTCCAAAATTAGTTTCGTAAAATGTACTAAATTAATTTTTTCCGTGTATATATATAGGAGTTCAGTAAATTTAAAAATATTTGAACAAAATTCTTCACAAGAAATCAATTATTTTCATAAATAATAAAATTTTTCTCGAGAATTCAATTATTTTAAAAAGTTTTGATAAAATGCTTTCTAAATTTCAAAAATTATAATAAAATTGCCCATACAATTATTTTCGTGAAATATAGCATTCTTCCTGGGAATACAATTTTATTATTGTCAAAATTGTTTGTAAAAATCTTCGAAACAATTCAATTATTTTCGTAAAAAATAAAAATTCTTTGATGCAATTCAATTAGTTAAGAAATTTTAATAAAATTCTTCCCAAGAATTTAATTCTTTTCAAAAATAAACATTTTTACAGGAATTCAATTATTTAAATATAAAAATGTAATAAAATTCTTCGTCAGATTTCAATTATTTTCAATTTTTTAATGAAATTTCTCGATGGAATTTAATTTTTTTGAAATTTTATTTACGTCTTCCAAAAATCGAAAAAATTAATTTATTTTTTTGAAAAAGTTTTAAAAAGTTCTGAGAAATTCAAATATTATTTAAAAACATTTGAATAAAATTCTTCACAAGAAATTAATTATTTTCATAAATAATAATATTTTTCTCCGGGATTCAATTCTTTAAAAATTTTTTTAATAAAATTCGTTGCAAGAATTCAATTATTTTTATAAATAACAAAAAAAATATCCTATAAATAAAATAATAAAAAAATGTAATAAAATCTACGTAAAACTAATTATTTTCATAAAATAATAAAAATTTCACAGGAGTTCAATTATTTACAAATTATATTTATAAATTTCTTCGCAATCATTCAATTATTTTTATAAATAATAACATTTTTATACAGAGAATCAATTATTTTCGTAAATAATAAAATTCTTTTTAGAAATTCAATTATTTTCATGAATAATAAAACTCATAATATAATTTCAATTATTTTTAATACTATTTAGTAGTTAAGCTTGAACGGGCCCAGTTACCGACGGTCGTTAAGGCAGATTTTCTTAATAGTTCACTTTCAAGTGGTTAGAAAGGGTGTTCTACTTTACCGACCGATTTTTAGTACCGACTGCCACCGCTAGATAGCGCTATTTTATTTTTTCTCACTTTAAACCCCCTTGGTGGGGTATTTTAATTTATATTTTTAAACTTTCAAGTGGGTTAAAAGGGGTGTTCTTCTTTACCGACCGAGTTTTTTGTACCGGCTGCCACCGCTAGATGGCGCCACCGCTCAATTCAAACCCCCTTGGAGGGATATTTTAACTTTTTATACTTGCAACTGGGTTGGTCTGGATGTTCTACCGTACCGACTACTGGGTTCAGGCTGCTACCGCACGGTGGTCCTTAAGCACTTTTAGGTTTACCTAAAATGAGTCAAAATTGTGCAAACGCAGTTTTATCTGGAATCGTTCTAAGATTCCAAATTTCCATTTCCGAAAATCGTAGCTGATTCTTTTTTTTGAAAAAACATATACATGGTCAATTCCACGTGAGATTTTAGTCAACCTCTTAAAATCGGACAAAAATATTTTTTTCTATTCTGTATCGAAAAAAACAGATACGTATTTTTTTATTTTTGTTTAATTGTCCAAATTTTCGAGTTATGAATTTTCGAAATTTTGGACCTGTAATTTTAGACCTATATTCAGTAGCTTATAAATCCGAAAATATTGAGTTTAAGAAAAAGTTGTCAAAAAACGAAAGTTTTAGTTTTCCTTCGACTTTTAAGAAATGTAAACAAAAAATTTTTTTAAAATTTTTTATTAACAAAAATTAAAAAAAATTTTTTTTTTATAAACAAATTAATTTTTTTAACTTTAGGCCGGATTTTTTATATTTTTTTCAAATTTATTTATTCCTCATAATATTAAGAAGATTTTCCAAAAAATCCCGAAATGAGCCTGATGTGTTAAATGAGTTTTAAAACATTTTCAAAAATCACTTGCAAGCATCACAAAGGGATTATTTTACAATTAACTTTTAAAAATGTTTACAGCATAGACTCTTTAATTTAAGACAAAAAACACTCAAATAGATTAAAAATTATACGCTGTAGACAGTTTTAAAAAGTTAATTGTAAAAAAATCCTACTGTGATGCTTGCAAGTGATTTTTGATAATGTTTTCAAACTCATTTAACACATCAGGGCCATCTCGGGACTTTTTGAAAAATCTCCACTATATTATAAGGTATAAATAAATTTAAAAAAAATTTAAAAAAATCTGGCCTAAAGTTAAAAAAAATTAATTTGTTTATAAAAAAAAAATTTTCTTTAAAAATTTTTTAATAAAAAATTAAAAAAAAACTAGCCAAATTATTCGCGCGCAAGCGCACGGGAATGTTGTATTGCAATGTTTATTGTAAACAATTTCAAGTCATTTTAATTTATGTAATTTTTAAAGAAATACTTATCATGACACATAACTAAAAAACTAATAATTAGAATTAAATTTTCAAATTATATTATATTTTTAAACTTTAAAGTGCATAAAAAAAATTCACAAATTTTGATACTAATTTCAAATTTTACTTCAGATTTTCAAAATTAAAAACTTTTTGTACAAGGTAAATTGAATTTCGCAAAAATTAATATTTAATACCTAAATTAAAAATAATCTTCAACTTTCTGAACAAAGAATATAAATAATATTTTTTTTAGAAAATTTTTACTTATTTAAATTCGCTAAATTTCAAAAAAATTTCGTAAAAATCAATTATTCAACAAAATTTTATGCAATTTATTTTTCACAATAATTAAATTACTGTTACTAATAATAAAATTTTTCATGAAAAGTCAATTTTTCAAAAAAAATTTTTATTAAATTCTAAGCAAGAATTTAATTATTTTCATAAATAATAAAACTCATCGAAGAATTTCAATTATTTTCATTACTATTTTAAATTAATAATAGAAAAATTCAGTTATTTTCACAAATAAAGTTTTTACACAAGAATTCAATTATTTAAAATAATAAAATTTTCATAATATTTATTATATTTCGAAAAAAATAATTATTTAAAAAAATGTTTATAAAATTCTAATGAAGAATTCACTTACTTTCAAAAATAATAAAAATTTTTACAGAAATTCAATTTTTTTAAAATATTTTAATAAACTTTTCTGCAATAATTCAATTATTTTCAAAAATTATAAAATTCTTCTCCGTAATTCAATTATTTTTGAGAATAATAATAAAATTCTATTCAAATTAAAAACCATTCAATTCAATTATTTTCATAAGTAATAAAATTCATAGCAGGATTTCAATTATTTTTAATACAATTTTACAGGAATTGCTCAAAAATTTTAATTATTCTTAAAAACTTAATTTAAATTCCTCGAAAAAAAAAATTATTTAAAAAAAGGGTTTTTTTAAATTCTATAGAAGAATTGAATAATTATTTTTAAAAATTTAATAAAATTGTTTGAAAGAAATTAATTGTTTTAAATACGATTTTAATTAAATTTTTTTAAAATGATTCAATTTTTTAAATTTTAATAACATTTTTCTAAGAATTCAATTATTTACACGAATAATTTTTCGAATGAAAAATTATTAAAGATTATTAAAGATAAATAAAAAATTACCCCCGAAAATTCAATTATTTTGAGGTATTTAATAAATTTTTTTTTAAAATTCAATTATTTTCATAAATAACAATATTCATCACAATAATTTAATTATTTTTAAAAATAATAAATTTCTTCTTGGAAATTCCATTATTTTAAAAATTTCTAGTAAATCGTTTGCAATAATTCTATTATTTTCATAAATAATAAACTGTTTTTTATGAATTTAATTATTTTCAAAAAAATTTAATAAAATTTCCCACAGATATTCAATTATTGACAAATTTTTTAATAGAATTCTTTGTAAAATTTAACTATCTTTAAAAACTTTTTGCAATTCAATGATTTTCAATAATATATACTATTTTCAGAAAATTTCCAAACAGAATTCAATTATTTAAAAAATGTTTTGTAAAAATTTAATTCTTTTCATGAATAATTAAAATTTTCATTAATTCAATTATTTAAATTAGAATGCGCATAAAATTATTCGAAAGAAAGGAATTATTTACAAATTTTTATAAAATTCTTCGCAAGAATTAAATTATTTTGAATTCTTTCATGAATAATAATATTCGTAGCAGAAATTCACAGAAATTCAATTTATTAGCAGGATAAGAAAAACGCAGCGCCTATTTCGCCCGTTTACGGGCGAAATAAGAAGAATGGATTATTTCGCCCGTCATGAAATCTAAGTAAGTGGGGGAAACGGGCGAAATAGTAGTGATAAATTATTTCGCCCGTTTATGGTTTTCTAATTAATATTTCTGACAAAAAAGGTTAACTTGTCACTTGCTTGTGTATATATGACGTATATATCAGAAAAGTGAATATAGGTTCTGGTTATAGTTTCGTCGCGCAGTTGCGCACGTTGCGCACGCGCCAAATTCAAATTCAAATAATTATGATAATTATGTATGTTTACTTGTTTGTTTGTAGGGGAATAGTCTTTATCCTTCTGTTCCTCTCTCTCTCTTGCAAGTGCGCAGACGTGAGATACAAATCTCTATCATCGTTATAATGATATGTAATCTAGACTCAGAACTGTACAGTCACAATCATTTGTCCAAAGAAAATATCTTTCTATAAATACTAAATCAATAAATTAGTAACTAATTATATGGAGTCTTAATAATTATTATTAGTGGGAACCCTAACCTTCTGATATATAAAAGCATATATAAAATATAATATTTATCCCACATTAGTGACCCCGACAATTTTTTCGGAGTACACAGTTATCACATCGTGAAAAATCCTCGCGACTTATTTTAATCCGAGTGAAATAATAATAAAAATACAAAACTAAATTTTGGAATAATTTTCTAGTAGAATTATTTACAACGAAATTCTACTCCGTTTTGGAATTTTCCAACAATTTTCACGACCTCGTGGCAATAATCAGTGTCGCCATTTTGAATATTAAAAACTCACATGTTGAGCATCAAGGAGTTTCCTCCAACTTTGATGGGATCCTGGATTAAGGAGATATTATTTTAACCTGATTTCGCCTTGTCGATGTCAACTGTTTCCGTCATTTTCTGTCAACCACGCTGATCCAGAACGAAGTTTCCTGAAAATCCGATGCGGTGGTGATTGATTGCTGAAATTTTATTGTATTAAGGAGGTTCTCCGGGTGCTACTCTTGAAAAAATCGATTTTCTTCCAATTTTATTTAAATTTTGAGGAAATATTTCTTCGAGTGCGCTCTAAATGTGGTAGAAATTTCAGAACCCTTTGCCATGCTAAATTTTGAAATATTCAAGTTCAAACTTCAGCTTCTACATGCGATTATTTTGAAAATAAAAAATGCCAACTACGATATCTCGTTTTTTGACATGGCAAAGGGTTCTGAAATTTCTACCACATTTAGAGCGCACTCGAAGAAACATTTCCTCAAAATTCAAATAAAATTGGAAGAAGATCGATTTTTTAAGAGTGGCAGCCGGAGAACCTCCTTAATGCTTTGGAAAACAGCGCATGGGCAAAACATTCTGCCCATGCAACAGGTATGTTTTTAATAAATTTACTTGGTTGCTAATAATGGTTTTCCGCCCCCCGTTCATGATTCTGTCTCTTTCATGAAAATTCGGAGCAACTGTTGGTTCCTGGCCCTTTACACCAGTCAATTTGCTGCGAATTTTTTTTGCTGATCTGGAGGATTTCTCGAGGATTTTCTGGATTTGGCACTACTTTTACAAGTCAACAGGACATGGAGTTCTATTTCTACATGTATGGAAGCATCAACTTCGAAAGAAAATTTATCGCATTCTGGACAACGTTATTTTTTATAAGTATATTAGTGTATTTGTCTTTTTAAATTTCTTTTACTTATTTTTTCGTATCTTCTTTTGAGAATCATTTTTTTCTGTTCGCACTTCGAAACAATATTTTAAAAATTTAATTAACATTTTATTGGATAATTTTTCCAAAAAACAAATTTAAATATTTTCATTATTTTATTAAAAAAAAAAGATATTAAATTAAAATTTTTTCAAAATTTTCAAATTTTATAATTCTCAATTATCAATTTTTATTGATCAAAGTTTTCAAAATTTTTTTTTGAAAGGAGATATTAGAATCTCGTTATTGTTTTCTTTAAGAATTGACTCATGGTATTATTAAATCATGAAAGTGACTTTCAGCACCCCTTATTTCATAGACAATATTGTCTGTATTATTATCTTTATTTTCTTAGTGCGCTTAATTTTGTTTTTCTCTTTTTCATTCGAAACTTTAATTAACAGTTTATTTCGTTAAATCGAATTTATCTAAATAACAAGGAAGTGACGAGGTACTCGGGTTGATTTTATCGAAATTTTGTTGTTTTATTTTAGAGTTGGGACATTTTTGTGATTTATAGTGATATTTTTCGTTTTTGAATTTAACAATGAGTAATCGCGGTTTCATTTTCGTGAATCCTGAGGATGTCATTGAACGTGGAGGGCTTGGTAGATCGCAGGCGCCTCGTAGTTTTGAGGGTCGTTTTGGCGATTTATCTCATCCGGGTGTTGCGAATCAGGCCCAACAGAATTTTAATAACCGAATACCACAATTGCCACCATTCATTCGTTCCGATCCATCTTTGTGGTTCGCGCAAATCGAATTAATTACTATTTACTCTTGTCAGTCAAACATTTGAATATCTGATGTCAGACTTTAAAAATTTAAAATATTTTTAAATAGTCGACTATTTACTATACTTAAATAGTTTATACTTTTTTTAAAGAATTATTAATTAATTAATTAATTAATTAATGAAACAAATTTTAAAACGTCGTCACATTTATTTTCGTAAAATATTACAAATTTGTTACAGTTTATTTTTAATTTTAATTAACCCTTAAACCGCACCCTGGGTGTGCGACACCCATATTCTAGCTTTTTACTCTAATATTTCGGTTATATTTGTAAAAATTGAACATGTTTTGATATTGGACGGTACATTTTGTACTTAAATTTATGTTTCGTGAGTGACATTAGTCTGCCAAGTGTCTTTGTGTATTTGATAAGTTTATGAAGTTGTCGGCGAAAAATTTCTGCTTGTCTGACACCCAGTTTTTGGGTTAATGTAATTTCAGTAGTTTTAAAAAACTCTTTTTAATTATTAAAATTAAATAAATTATTATGAAACCTATTTTCCTTCAAAATAGATGTACTGAGCTATATAAGATAATTTTTTCCAAAGATAATACCCTATTCCAGCTTGGAGAACACACTTAAAAATCCCCGGGTGTCGCACACCCAGTGTGCGGTTTAAGGGTTAAACAAAATCCGCAATTAATTATTGTTGGAAATATTGATAAACGAAAAAATAATATTTGAATAGTTTAACCACTTCACTGTCTGGTGAAAAAATAGTTTTTGGGCCACAAACGGTTTAAAAAAATAAGTAAATATTTAAAATTGTTGTTTGCCATAAACGATCCGCTATTTTAAATTTTTAAAGTCTGACATCAGATATTCAAATGTTTGACTGACAAGAGTTTAATGTTTGAGATATTAAGGGGGTAGTCTGGTCTAGAGGCCTCAATTTTTAGGCGTTTTTCCGAATAGGATAAAAAAGAAAGTTTAACATTTTTAATATTTACTTTTTTTGCAAATTGTTTACTAATGTTTAAAGAATACAGAAAAAAAATTAGAAAAAGAATAATAAAAAATCTTAAAAGTTATAAACTTTTGAAGTGGGAACTGAAAAAAATTCTGGTTGACACGATAACTCAGAATCTACTCAACCGATTTACTTCAAATTTTGCAAAAATGTTCTTTGTATATCCCTTTATGGTCGCAACCTCAGATTTTAAAAAATATTTTTGTTCACTATTTTTAAAAAATTCAAAAGTGTTAAAAAACAGTGGCAAAAAACACAACTTTTTTAAAAATCGTCGCCATTTTGCTAAATTTTTTTTTCTTTTCTCCGAGGTACCGACCATAGCGTAGCCTTTAATAATCTAGAATTTCTTTAGATTTTTTGTTTTGGAGCAGTACAAAACTCTCCACACTGTCAACCAGTTCGCACTTGATTTTTTTCAGTCCCCACTTCATCAGTTTATAACTTTAAAAATTTTAGATTATTTTTTTTCCTAATTTTTTTTCTGTATTCTCTAAACATTAATAAACAATTTCCAAAAAAAGTAAATACTAAAAATGTTAAAGTTTATTTTTTATCCCACTCAAAAAAACGCTTAAAATTGAGGCCTCTAGACCAGAATACCCCCTTAAACGATTTGAGAATAGTAATTTATGAGATGAGACGAGATGAGAAAGAGAAACAAAAGAATAAAGTCTTTCTTAATATCGCTTATTTCTCATATTTCTCGCTCATGTACATGACTAAATAAAGGGCAAAATAATAAAATTATTTTATTATTTATATTGAATTGATAACATATTTATTATCAATCCATCAATACCGAATATAATTTTAAAACATTGTTTAAATGTGACAGAACGTTTTTATAAACTGTAACAAATTTGTAATATTTTACAAAAATAAATGTGACGACGTTCTATAATTTGTTTCTTTAATAAATATATTTACTCGAGTCAATAGTATTATTTTACAGTAATTGATTCGATGACGAAATCTACCTCTAGCTATTTTTTTAAATTTGATTCTAAAATTAATATTTATAAAATTTCTTTCTTGCGTTTTTTACAATTTATATTAAAACAAAGTACATTCAAAACTTTCAATCATACACATTCACTCAAAACATACAACATTGCATATAATATCTAAGATTCTATTTCATCAATGGCTTTACAAATTAATTTAAAAATGTGTGATCAAGGAAACTAAAAATCGATTGTAATAATATATGACGATACAAATAGGCAAGAACTCACCAAAGTGAAGTATAATAAGAATTTTCCACCATAGATGGAAGTCAAAACATAATATAAACCTCTGATTTATTTCCTTTAATCGGAGAGTGTGTCCTAGAAACTTTCGGTCGGCCAAATCCAAAAGGATTGCAACAAAGATATGAAATTAATGATCAATATCCAAATTTTTATTGATAAATGTAGACGCAACTCAGGAAAATCAGATTAGTGTGATAAATTTCTATAGCGACGAGTCTCCACGGTGAGTATAACTTTTGAAGCCTCGTTAACGAAATACGGGTGATTTCTTAGTATTCACCAAACACCCAATTGGGCGTTGTATTCAGCGTCTCGTCAACTACACTGGACACGTTTTATAATTTTAATTTAGAAATAATTGATAAATTATTTCGCATGCTTCGCACGCTCTGGTCCCATGACCAATAATTTTACGACATGCACGACCATTTCATCGTCATCTACGAATTCTCCCTTTTCAATCAACCTCCCTACTTATCGCGAGGCCCTGCGACGATTATAATTTTAGACCCCGATCCTTACAAAACTCTTTGTTTACATTCTGTCACTTTTCAATTCTCTAGTTACAATCCACCAAAGAAAAGTATAACGACGCCATCTACTAAGCAAGATACAACTAAAATTTACTGCAGTCGGTAACTTCTGTTACACAGGCACACAAAAAATAAAAAAAGTCAAAACCCAGAGGTTACACCCCCCTATCCCCATGTTTTTGGGGTCGCTGAAACCGAATATGGCCATGAAAATTTTTTACATCAACCATTTTTCCGCTACCACCCCCTTACACCTGCTCCCGGGGATTATAATTTCAGTTTAAAAAAAGTCGACTACCAAAATCAAATCCTTTTCACCCTCGACCCCCTACAACCCCCTTCAATGATTTTTTTCAAATAAAACGAACCGATTTTTAGGAAATTGAAAATTAAATATTAATTGTCAAAAATTATTGCAGGGGGTTGTAGGGGGTCGAGGGTGGAAAGGATTTGATTTTGGTAGTCTTTTTTGGTTTCAGCGACCCAAAAAACGTATGTTTAGTCACCGTAATCGACTTTCAGTGAAAATTCGAATTTCGACCCCCACCTTTCGGGTGTTAAGGGGGTTGTAGGGGGTTAAGGGAGGGAAGAATTTGTTTTTGGTAGTCTTTTTTAGTTTTAGCGACCCAAAAAACATAGGAATAGACACCCTACTCCACTTTTTTTAAAACTGAAATTCCAACCCCCAGGAGCAGGTGTAAGGGGGTGATAGCGGAAAAATGGCCAATGAAAAAAAATTTTCATGGTCATATTCAATTACTTTTAACCGACAGATTAGCTCAGTCGGATAAGTGCCTGGCGTTGGTGGTCGTTTAAGGACCAAGGGTATAAGTACCCTTGGTTCGCGCCCACTTGGCTTGGTATTTTTCCGGCACGTGAGACAATCTGAGCGGGAGGTTTGACGTCGAGGTATAATGATGTGCACCGTCGATTATTGTCCGGTACACACCATTAGAACTCGACTGTCGATAAACCGGTTGTACTCAGAGAGGTTTTCTACAGTTTCCCTCTTCTCTGGCGAGAAAACCCATTGACGGGTGGTCCAGGCGTAATGCGAGTACTCCTAATAAAGTCGGCTGTAGACGAAAAATTAGGTTAATATACAGAAAATTTCTAAAGTAGAATGGTTATGCTTAATCCAAAAAAAGTATTTCTCGGGGACTCTTGTCGAAGTGCGTAAGGCCAATAGGGCAGGAGTATAAACAATAAAAAAAAATTCAATTACTTTGGTTCAGTCCTTTGCCACAGAACGGAAACCTAGGTGGGGAAGGAAACTTTAAACGGTCGTGGTTTGGAATAGGCTACGTCTAGCTGGACTTGGAGATCTCGGAGTTTGTGGGAACTTTTCGGGGGATCTTTCGACGGGGATGTAGAGAACGCCCGTAGTGGTTTGGAAAAGTTCCTCCAGAGATGGTTTCAGGTGCCCGTAGTAACTCCGGGAGAGTGAGTTCAAGGTTGGTCGGAGTAATTATAAATTGAGGGGCCGTAACTTTAAGTGGCGATAAGGGCAACACGGCTTTACACTTAGCTAATAATTGGCGAGCGCGATCACGATAGTTTTTACCAGGGCGTTTGCGCGATTGTCCCCTACGCTTTCTCGTCTTAGCGGTTTCGGCTACAAGAGTTAGAGGCAGGTCCGCTACAGAAGATGGCATCGGAAATGCATTTATGAATCCCGATTGCGGAGGATAAATTCTGGATGACAAAAAGACGAGTAAAAATATTTTGTACAAATCTGCACATGATCCACGGTAATAAATCCTCCGACGCACACTACGACGGAAGTAATTAAACTCGCTGACGAGGCAGAGAAGATACAAGAGTGAAAAGATTTATAAAATAAAAATTCACAAATAAAATAAAAATGAATAAGATAAAAGGATAAAACGATGTGCTGTCCCTGAGACGTCGAGATTCGCCGGAACTGGTGATGACGCTGATTATCAACGAGGACGCTGGATACTCGTGATGACGCTGACTCAGGTTCTGGAGCGATGCCGACTTCGTGGATCAAAAGAAACGAATTTTACATGAAAGAGAAATTAAAAAAGACGACAACGAGAAATCACTGAACAGGGAGGCTGGCGTAGCACAAACTTTTGGAGAGAGCGTGCGGGCCCAGTCTCCTGATTAGTGGTTCGCGAAAGCGTGATTGCACCTAGTGAATAGTGGGAGCACCCCCACTACTACCCACCGTATCTTCTGACTGATTGAAATGATCTTTTTAACGTGAATTTAGGATTATTTTATAATAAAAATTAATGAATAATTAATTATATAATTGTACTGATAAATGATTAATTTAAATAAAAAGAAAGTACTTTGTTGGATATGATAATAATAAGTTTCGACTAATTTGACAATTTGTATTATTAAATTTTTCTTTAATATTTGATAATAATTAATTTATTTATTTAATAATTTGTTAGATAAAATCAGTAAAATATATACCGGAATAGTTAGTGTTTAGTTAGTAAATTATATATTTTTTAATTTTTAATTTTTCTATCCTATTAATTCTATGTTTATTTTAATTAGCATATATTTTACGAGCGATAGCAACCCAGGAGGAAATAAATTGGCTTGAAATATAAAACTGTGAAAGAATAGTGTCAGATATCCAACATGTGCAAATATAAGTTGCGCACCTTATACATGCTACATTTTGTTAGTTTATAATATTTTAAAATCAATAGTGTGAGTTTACGAAGTTAGGAAAGATAGATTGAGAAAACGAGTGCGAGGGAAAAAGTTAGGAAAATCTAATGAGTAAGAGAGAAAGGACGAAGGTAAAAGGATGCCAGGTACTTGATGACGTATGGTGACGTCGCTGGAAGTTGAAGGATGGTGAAATAAACATTTTCCGCATATACCGGGTGATGATTATATCTCAATGAGAGAACAATCCTCACTGCTCAGTCCATCAATAATTTTAATTTACACCCTTCCTTATATGCACTTATGGTGTACACAAGTTCGTGTGCAAGATCATCTTATCCTCGTACATGTTCATACGTATGATCTTGTGCAAGATTTTTCAAGCGGGTCGAACGGTTACACACGTCCTTAGGATGTCTTAAATACATCAATTATCTCAGTGCTGACAGGAGCTAATTTAAAAAATACAAATCAATGATGTCCAATTTAAAATATAGATTACGTTAAGAAACACATAAAATATTAAGTAAGCATTATAATAATAATTATTATTTTATTTTTTTCCCTTATATGCGGACATTGAAATAAGTAAGCATACATCCTTCCATGAGCTATACCATTCAATATTTTACTCTCGTTGGATAAGGTTCTGTCAAATTTCGGGAAATTTTCGGTGCTGTGTGGATTATTTATAAAGGTTAAAACTCACAAACAGTATTAGGTATCCGAGTTTAAAAAATTATTTTAATTTGTATACTTGAAATGAGTCTACCCCACTGAAAGTAAAAAGATAGAAAGAGATAGAATTTTGGAGATAAAAAGAGATAAAGATTTTTCTATCCCTTTGAAATAGCCACTTTGCATACCCAAAATATTATACCTTTTTAATTCCAAATTTCTATCCCTTTTTATACCCTTATATCTATCTCTGTTTATACCTATAATACTTTTATCTCTTTTTATTTCTCTTTGCTGCAAATTTTTATACTTTTTACTATATTAAAAACTAATTAACAAATATTATTAACAATATTAAAGACTTTATGAAGTATTACAATTTCAATTAAATTTAATATTTATAAAAAATATTTTTAGAGTTTTCGTACTTCTATTTATAACCTATTTTTTGCAAATCAAGTTATTTATTTACTTGTTATGAAATTATTATTTATTGTTTAAATCTGTATTTCATTTCACATTATTAACTAACATTGTACACATAACACTTAAAACTAAATTTGTAAAATCTTGCACACAGGAGGGTTCGAACCCTGAACCTTCGGGACGCAAGTTGAATACGCTTTTCACACATCCACGCTAGCTTGAAAGATATTTTTCTTGAACTTCCTTTTAAATTTCGGGACTGTATTGATCTCTTTTTATCTCTTACTCTATCACTCTTTATCTCTAAAATGATTTTTTTTTTAAAAGAACAGAATAAATGTCATAAAAAAATTATTGAGATAAAAGAAGAAATGCCTTTTTTAATCGAATTAGAAAAAAAAGACTGATATAGAATCGAGGGAATGAAAAGAGAAAAGTATGGCATTAGAATAAAGTTAGAATAAAAAGGAAAGAAAGTAAATAGTAGTATGATAAAAGGCGATAAAGTAAGAGTTATTAAAAGAGATTGAATAAAAAGGAAAGAGAGAAAGAGATTGAGAGAAATGAAAAAGGGATAGCCTGGGATAGAAACAAGAATATTTAAAGAGATAAGTATGATCTTAAATGAATTAGAGATAGGAAGAGATAGATGTGAATATTGAATGTATTTAATGTGATGAAATAAAGGTTGTTGAAAAAATTGATACAGAAGGAGAGATAAAAAATGATTGAAGTGATAAAATGGGGATAGACTAAGATAGAGAAACTTTATCTCTTTCTATCTCAGAGATATAAAAATATTCAAAGAGATAGGATTTCTATCCTTTTACAACTTAGGGTAGCGGACCTGACCTAACCGGAAATGCTCATGCATACTATGGAGAAGTTGTAGGGGGAACTACTGATTCAAAAAATTAAACTTTGTAATATCGGAAAATTTGTTTAAAAGATATAAGCCTTGTTACTTTCCTCCTCGGTCCCTCTACGCTATTTATTCAACTTTAAATATTACATGTTTTACATTAGAACAAAAAGTAATTTTTACTTTATAGAAAATATTCCTCACTAAAATTTAATTTAGTCAACATAAAAGTCCATATTTTAATATATTTAAAAATGACTTCTAAAATGTAAGCAACAGTGGAATCGTTAACTGCATTTAAATCTTTAAAAAAATCCAGTCTAATATCTTGTGTTAAGTAAAATTATTTTTAATAATATAATTTTAGTATTTTATATTTTTTGCTTACGTACCAGAGACATCATTGAGTAATTTATCTTTACAGTCCATGAGTGGACCGCCTGAGCGATATACCGCGCTGCACGATCCCAGATCGTCAGTTCGTTTACCGCCTTGGCTCGAGGTGCTCTTCTTGCCTAACAGGTAGAAACTCACTTTGGGCATTAGACTCAGACAGAGGTGATCTTCTGGTGAGTAAAATGCTGTCAAAGGAAACGATTGTTCTACCCAGGTGCTCTTAGGTCGAACGAACTTTCTTTTACTAGGTACAATGCAACTGACCAGGGGTGCTCTCGTGGAAAGTTGACAAGTACGCCTAGTTTAATTAATTTCCTTTCCTCGTAATTCATATTCACTCGTTACCGCATACGGCAAGGATTTCAGCAGCTTCCGGAATTTAAATTAACCCCTATGTGCTACTTGGTTAATTCTTAGTTAGAAGTGCGCGCGCGCCATAGGCATCGTCGGACTCGCGTAACGTGGAAACCTATTTTAGAACTGTCTCGAGAATATGAATTAAATCCCTGCATCGGAAATGCAAACTGAAATGCGTATTACTTGTAACTAAAATCTAATGCAAACAAAGTATCTACTTAACTCTGAAAAAACCGATAATTATAAGAATTAGTATTATTTGTTAAAATGAATTTCGAATGTTGACTTAAGTATTTCTTTCGACGAGAAACAAATGTTAAGTTACTTTTCATACTATTTTATGTTTCACTATTTTTATATTTATACTTATTGTTTTCTTATATTTCTTATTTTTATTGTTTGTTAAGTATTTTCTTTTGATTTACAATATATTCACTTTCAAAGGTTTAAATTTGGACTCTTTACTGTCTACATCTTTCCTCGAATTTACAGCAGAAATCATAATTACGTAATGCTCAACCTAATATTTACTAATTATTAGTCAAAAAAAGTACGATAAGTACCCGGACTTCAACCGGCGAGCGAATTCCGTAGCAAATAAAAATCATATCATTACAATATTTATCAATGTATTAAAAAATATTTTATTTTTGGCATGTTCCTTATACATAAACATGTCTAAAAAATTACTGAACCGGAATATATTAACAATAAAACCATTATAAACAAATTAAAAACAGAGAAAAATGTCCCTTTTACATAAAAAAATCATTTTCTAGTAATCCTATCCAACTGTTGAGATGGGAAATTTTTTTCTTTACTTCTTATATCCTAAACAATTTTTGTTAATTCTTTTTTGCAAATTTTCACAATAATTTTTAACAATAAATTAATTAGTTTATACGATTTCAAAAAGGATTAAATAAAAATTTAATGATCTGAAAGAGAAAATTAAAAATTCTTTTAATTTTAATTGATTTTATAGGTTAAGTTTTCATTTATGAAAACAAAAGCTTCTTACCTTTTAAAAGAACATTATAAATATAAAATAAATTTCTTTTATATTATTAAAGAGACTCTTTGAGTTTTTCATGATTAAATTTTTTTAATTTAATTAATTTTAAAGATTTTGTAAAAGCACATTTTTTGTTGGAAATGTGCTTCTTTGATTAAAGAGTTTTTACAGAAAATTCGCTTGAAACTCGTTACTCAAGAGTTTTTTGAGTCGCTGAATACGAATCTGTGGTAATTTTTATAAATTCAAAATGGCAAATCCAATATGACGAACATGAAAATTTTAAATCGACTGGATTTGCTTGAAAATAGTTACTCGTAAATTTTTGGTTTGCTGAATACAAATCTAAGGTTAGTTTTCGAAAATTCAAAATTGCGAATCAAATATTGCAGCCATAAAAATTCAAAATCGACTAATTTGTTTAAAACTATTTACTCAGAGATTTTTTAGGGTAGTTGAATACGAAATTGAAAATAGATTTTGATGATTCAAAACGATTAAAAAAAATTTAAGATGTTTATATTTAAGTCATGTACCAGAAAAATGACGTCATTAAACCAAATCACAATTACTCTGTCTTAAGGGAGTATTCTGGTCTATAGGCCTCAATTTCAGGCGTTTTTCCGAGTAGAATAAAAAAGAAAGTTTAACATTTTTAGTATTTACTTTTCTTGCAAGTTGTTTATTAATGTTTAAAGAGTACAGAAAAAAATTAGGAAACAAAATAATAAAAAAATTTAAAAGTTATAAACTGATAAAGTGGGGACTGAAAAATAGAAAGTGCGTACTGGTTGACAGTGTGGAGACTTTTGTAATGTTCTAAAACAAAAAACTCAAAGAAATTCTTGATTATTAAAGGCTTCCCTATGGTCGGTACCTTGGAAAAGAAAAAATTAAATTTTTTAGCAAAATGTCGGCGATTTAAAAAAATGGTGTTTTTTGATTCTGTTTTTTAACTTTTTTGAATTTTTTAAAAATAGTAAAAAAAATATTTTTGAAAATCCAAGGTTCCGACCATAAAGAGATATACAAAGAACATTTCTGCAAAATTTGAAGTAAATCGGTTAAGTAGATTTTGAGTTATCGTGTCAACAAGAATTTTTTTCAATTCCCACTTCACCAGTTCATAACTTTTAAAATTTTTGATTATTTTTTTCCTAATTTTTTTCTGTATTCTTTAAACATTAATAAACAACTTGCAAAAAAAGTAAATATTAAAAATGTTAAACTTTCTTTTTTATCCCACTCGGAAAAACGCCTTAGAATTGAGGTCTCTAGACCAGAATACCCCCTTAAGCGTAGCTCGAGTTATAATAGTTTATTATAACGATTACTTAAAATTCTGATGATCGTCATTTGTATTATTGATCCGATACGTATCTGTTATGGAAATCATTAGAGCATTAGTGTTACTTTGTGACGATCGTCATTTGTTTCATCAAATTCAATACTTTCAACTTAGTAGAATTATTATTAGAGTATTAGTGTTAGTGCCCGGCGATTACATAAGCACACAAAAAAATAAAAAAGTCAAAACCCAGAGGTCACACCCCCCTATCCCCATGTTTTTGGGGTCGCTAAAACCGAATATGACCATGAAAATTTTTTTTCATCGGCCATTTTCCCGCTACCACCCCCTTACACCTGCTCCCGGGGGTTGGAATTTCAGTTTAAAAAAAAGTGGAGTAGGGTGTCTATTCCTATGTTTTCTGGGTCGCTAAAACCAAAAAAGACTACCAAAAACAAATTCTTCCCTCCCTTAACCCCCTACAACCCCCTTAACACCCGAAAGGTGGGGGGTTGAAATTCGAATTTTTACGAAAAGTCGATTACGGTGTCTAAACCTACGTTTTTTGGGTCGCTGAAACCAAAAAAGACTACCAAAATCAAATTCTTTCCACCCTCGACCGCCTACAACCCCCTGCAATAATTTTTTGATAATTAATATTTAATTTTTAATTTCCCAAAAATCGGTTCGTTTTATTTGAAAAAAATTATTGCAGGGGGTTGTAGGGGGTAGGGGGTGGAAAGGATTTGATTTTGGTAGTCTTTTTTGGTTTCAGCGACCCAAAAAACGTAGGTTTAGACACCGTAATCGACTTTTCGTGAAAATTCGAATTTCGACCCCTCACCCCGGGGTTGTTAAGGGGGTTGTAGGGGGTTAAGGGAGGGAAGAATTTGTTTTTGGTAGTCTTTTTTGGTTTAAGCGACCCAAAAAACATAGGAATAGACACCCTACTCCACTTTTTTTCAAACTGAAATTCCAACCCAGGGAGCAGGTGCAAGGGGCGGTAGCGGGAAAATGGCCGATAAAAAAAAATTTCATGGTCATATTCGGTTTCAGCGACCCCAAAAACATGGGGATAGGGGGGTGTAACCTCTGGGTTTTGACTTTTTCATTTTTTTGTGTGCCTGTGTTATCTTTTGTTTTGTTGAATCAGATACTTGTCTCTTGAAAAAGTCATTAGAGCGTGTCGATCGTCATTTAATGTATTGATTGCGCTAGTTAGTTATTGGCAGAAATATTAGCATTCAAATCTCCATTTACGTGTCCGCCATATTGGATATTCCATATTAAATTTTTAAAAGATAACCTCAGACTCGTACTCAGCCACCCTAAAAACCCCCATGTAACGAGTTTCAATCAAATTCAGTCGATTTTTAATTTTCATGTTCACCATATTGGATCCGACATTTTGGATTTTTAAAAACTAATACCAGATTCGTAATCAGCAACCCCAAACACCCCCAAGTAACGATTTTTAAGCGATTTCAGTAAAAAGAAAAGTACGCGACTTAAAGGGTTAACCCTAGAAGGAGTAACTGGGGTGTCTGGACACCCCAAGCAAAATTCAAAGTATTCCCATGGCTTAACCAATAATTTTTTTACGCTCAAAACCCGTTGATAATTTAGTTTGAACCTCTATCTTTTGACACCTGTATGTGCCGCCAAAAGTTTTGCTCTAGGAAGAGCTCTATCTCCTGTTAAAATACGTCTGGGGTGTCTGGACACCCCAGTTACTCCCTAACGTTAGAAAAATTGTCAAGATAAGTAAATTAAAATTTTTTTTAAAAATCATTTTTAATCAGTTAAAATCATCTGATAAAGTATAAATTGATAGGTTATGCATGAAAAAGTTGTATTTTATAAAAAAGAAAAATTTTTATACAAAAATTCTATTTTAATGAAAAATAGACATTCTGTATTTGTAACAACTTATGAAATTTGAGTTAAGATTTATTGAAAATTTCTGTGCTCTCTCTACAGTCAGAAATTAAATTCTAATACAGAAAAATGTAGTATATGACAGTGAAATTTAAATTATAAATTCTATATTGTTAATAATATTTTAACATATATTAGATGTATTAAGAATTGTTAATTAAAACTTTGATTAAATATTAATTTACAGAATCATTTCTTAAGTTATTAATTTTAATGCTAATATATTCAGATATATTAAGTTTGTAAAATTTTGAATTTATAACACCATTTTTAGTAAATATTAATTGTTTAAGTCCATTTTATAGTTAATTTTTATGATTTTCACTATTCTTTAATTGTCTTTAATTTCTTTCACTTCAGATGTTCAAATAATTATGTTTTTTGAAAGTAATACAAAAACTAATTTTCTCCCCTAAAAGTGTATCTATTTAACTTTAAAAACCTAAAATAGTTTTTAAATTAGTCAAATTTTTAAGAAACTACAACGTTTTTTGTAAAAAAATTCAACTTTGCAATTTTTTGGTGTTTTTTTTTTGGGTTTTTATGGTTTTTTTCGAAATTTTTTTAATTTATCAAAATATGAATAATATTATTGTATTCCTTACTAAAAAACCAATCAATTCATTATAATAAATTTTTTTTAAGTTAAATATAAACCTTATAAAACAAGTTTAAAGCGTGGGGTGTCGGGACACCCCAGTTACTCCTTAGAGGGTGAGTAAATTAACATACTCCTTCTAGGGTTAATAAGGAAGGCTTTTATAAAAAAAACTTGCCTTGCAACTTATGGTTGCCAATTTTCGTAGCCAGCTCTCCGTCTATATGTTTTTGGGGTCGCTGAAAACGAATTTGAAGTCCGTTTTACTCCATCACGTCAGGTTTTTTCCTAACCTCAAAATACATATAAGATTTTACGTGAAAAATAAAATTCTATAAATATTGACGGATTTACCTTAATCTTGGTATCCAGGGTTTATTGGGGTTACTAATTACAAATTTAAAGGCAGACTTTCAAAATACAAAATGGCAAATTCAATATGGCGGTCCGATTTTTAAAAAATTTTTGAAATTTTAATGAAATTTGGTATCGAAGGGTTTTTGGGGTCGCTGATTACGAATTTAAAGTCAGATTTTCGAAATAAAAATGAAGGTTATAATATGGCGGTTGGATTTATAAAAAATTTTTAAATGCTTACAGAGCTCGGTATCTTACAGCTCGGTTTTTAAGGTCAGAGACTAGGAATTCTTTTGTGGGCCTGTATCCAGGGCACCTCCACGTTGTCACGGCAGGCAACTCTGTCAGAGTCTGAAAACTCACAGATACGAAGTGCTGTACAAAATCAAGAAATTTTTATAAATCTGATCGACATATCGGATCCTTTATTTTTTTTCGAAAATCTGCATTTAAATTAAATCAGCGACCCAAAAAACCCAAAAAAAAACCCAAAAATTCAAGAATTTTTTTTAAATCCGACCGCCATATTAGATTTGCCATTTTATGTTTTGATAATTTGCCTCTAATTTCGTAATCAGCAACCCCAAAAAACCCTTGATACCAAGATTAAGGTAATTCCGTCAATATTTATAAAATTTTATTTTTTACGTAAAATCTTATATGTATTTTTAGGTTGGGAAAAAACCTGACGTGATGGAGCAAAACAGACTTCAGATTCGTTTTCAGCGACCTCAAAAACATATAAACTACCAGGGTTGGTCGAAAGAACATTTCAACGTATTTTTTTGTGGACCTGTGTAATGAAATATTGGCTGCGTTCAACGATTTTTTTTGGCTTTCCAATTCAATATGGCGGACATTTTTTTAAAAAATAATTTCGATTCGCTTGAAACTTGTCACTCGCGACAATTAACATAAAATTCTGAATCACAAACACACGCAATGAAGTTTATAATATTTTTAACAATTTTTAATTATCCCTTGCGCAGTGGAATTGTGATCAGGGTCCACAACCTGTTAAGGATGTGGAGAAAGAATAAAACAAGCAAAATATTTCTTCTCCTTAATTGTTTTTCCTCCTTTATAACTGATAGGTATTTAGAATCTGCATCTGCGTGTATAAACTGGAATAATTCGCAAACAATAGGTAGGGTGAAGGAACCATTTGTCGAGGAGATAGTGAGTTTCTACATTTACACATTTTTTAATCACAAACAAGTTTGTTTAAATTGAGGGGCTGGATACCATAATGTGTTCAGCGCCATGTTAAGTGAATGGCGCGTAACACATTATGGCATCCAGCCCCTCAATTATTAATATCAATATTTTATTATTTTGAATATTTACTACTAACACAAATAACGCGCGCGTGAAGTTTCTAATGTAATTTTTTCATTAAATTTTTATTCCGTTAAGCATGTTATCTTTTAAGGTTGACTAAACTGTGCGACGAAATAAAAAAATCTAAATATACTTTTTTGCGGACCTATCACAACTTGTAGATCTAGTAAAACTAAGAAAAATGGTATAGAAGAAATTTCCAATACACCTCTAAAATCTCATTTTACGGCCAAAAACCGTTTTTCTGTAGATTGACGTTAACAATCACTCATAATTTCGCTAATTTCCATCCGATTTCCAACTTTTTTTTTAGTTTCCCCTTTTTAGAAAGGGGAAAAACAAAGCTTTCCGACAGTGTGTTAAAAATTTTGCTCAAAAGAACATAAAGTATGCTGATGTTTTGACTGTTTAGAAACCCGAAGTCTTGAATGATACTGATAACTCAACTGCAGGTCATGAATTAAGGGAAGTTCAACTCATTGCTGATGATCAAATTCATCTACATAAAGGTGATGATGAAGAGTACGTTCCGTCCAGGTTTAAGCTCCTTCATTATGTGATTAAAATTACATTAAAATTTTAATTACTATAAATGTAAATATTAAAACTAAAACATAAATACTGTCATTAATTTAAATATTTGATTATACATATTGTATTGTTTTGCGTTACCATGACATTTGTTTTAGTAAAAGATATGAGAGGATTTGGTCCCATAAAAGCAAAAGATCCGAGAGTCGAGTGTATTATTATTATTATAGGTTTAAAGGCTGTATTATTACATAATAAAAATCAATTGCCATCAGTTCCATTAGCATACGCAACTGATATGAAGGAAACGTATGAAAATTTAAAAAAAATACTTCGCCTCATCAATTACGGTACATATAAATGGCAAATAGTCAGCGACCTAAAAGTATTGACAATTTTGTTCGGTATGCAAGGTGGGTACACCAAGTCCCCTTGCTATCTTTGTGAGTGGGATAGCCGTGCCCCGAATCAATATGGAAAAACAGAATAACCAACACGTCAGCTTTTCAAAATCGGTCAAAAAAATGTTTTAAACCCTCCGCTTATCCGACCAGAAGATGCCATCCTGACACCACTGCACCTTAAACTTGGGTATGCGAATCAGTTTGAAAAAATTAGATTTTGATGGCGAAGCGTTCCGTAACCTGATAGAAGCTAACAGGAGGTAACACATTCATTTATTTGTTAATAGTTTATAGTTAATTACTTCAATGCAGTTATTTAGAGAGCTGTTGACAATTTTAGGGATCTTTTTCGGGCCTCAGATTCGAAAACTCATGCAAGATGAGGAATTCACAAATAAGCTTAGTGCAGTGGAAAGACGAGCATGGGATAGTTTTAAATCATTATGCGTGAAGTTCCTTGGAAACAACAAGAGTCTTGATTATGATGAAGTCGTTAAAGAATTTTTGAGTGCATACGAAAAAATGGAGTGTTATATGTCCATTAAAATAAACTTCCTGCACTCACATTCGAATTTCTTCCCGGAAAATTTGGTTCAGATATGTTCAACACTATAAACCATTTTCTTGATTCTTCCCATTACTTTTTACTTATACGGCGACGCGACAAAATTCAAACAGTGATCACGTTTTGCAAGGATATGAAAGGGGGTGCAGAGTTTAAGTGGGGAGAGCAGGGAAGGCAACAACCTGATACTAGGATCGGGGCTCTGGTAACAATCTAGTGACTTTTAATCATTCTCTTCCTCCATTTTGTTTTTCTATTCTTTCTAACCTGTTAATTGGAAAGAGACAAAAAACGAAAATGGAGGAAGATAATGGGTCTCCACTAGATGGCGTATTGTGTAAAGCCGATACCATTTTGGCGCTAATTTATATAACAACTGCGCATACTCATAACAGTTCACGTGCATAAAATGGTAAGAGTTTCAGGCAGGCGCGGTTAGTTCTTTATATCTCTGGCTTGGGACTTGTCGAGCAGTGGAAAACTAGTATAGTGCAATCAAGTACTGTTAGTCAGTCAAGTTCTGTTATTTTATATTAGCAACATGTGTATTATAAAATTTGTAAACATACAATAAAGGGAAGACAATCAAACAGAAATTATTCCTATCAACAGAATTGATAAATTGATTCCTATCACCAAAAGTGATTTTAAAAAAAAGTTTCCGATATCACCACAATTTGATGTGTATTGGTACGAGCCACAGTGGTCTGAATCTGCAATTTACTGTTCAAAAAAGTGTACAGCCCACAGATTTTGTCGAAATCTCGAAATTTTTTTTTCAAACACTCAGAAATAAATTCGTAAGAAACTTAAGGAAGCACTTTTTTAAATTTCCAATTTTTATTATGATCATTTTAATGCAAATAACAAATTAATGATGACTTAAATAGTTTTTCTTCTCATATATTAAGAAAAAAAATTGTTTCTTCTAGATATTGCTTAAATCTTATAACTATTAACATATGAAAGATAAAAAACGATATATGGACAATAAAAAATTTTTTTTTATAATTTTAAACAACTTTTAATTTAAGTTAAATTAACAAATGAATAGCTCGCTTGTTTACAGAAGAATTTTTTTTTATTTTCTAATGGCTTCAGATTAAGTCACTATTAACAACTGTACATAAGTATTGTTCAAAAAATATTATTTATTAATGTTATAAACAAATTAAGTTAACAAATAAACTGTTTATTTGTTTATAGTCGAAATGACATCGTTTTTTTCTAATCGTTTTAAAATTGTGTTAACAATAATATTTTTTATAGATTTTTTTCATAAGTTATAATTTATTAAAGTTATAAACAAATTAAGTTAACAAATAAATTGTTCATTTTTTCATAGTCGAAATAGCATTGTTTTTTTTCTAAACGTTTTAAAATTATGTTCTCTTGGTTATAGACGAAATGGCATTGTTCTTTTCTATTACCTTAAATGTCTTCAAATCTCCTGAATATTTTTCATTAACGTTGGATGCAATTTTTTTCCATGCAAGTCTTATGTGAGCGATATATGGATCTGAACTTGTGAGTAACTTGTTTGCTAGGTCGGTATTCATGTCTTGCCTAGAGCATTTTCTTGTACTGAATTTGTAAAATCTTTTAATATCCTTATTGCGAGCCTCAGCAGCTACTTCTGATTACTGGCTAATAGGAAGATGGAATGTTTTCATAACTTTAGCTCCGTGGAAGAGTATTCTATGCACCGAAGATGGCATATAATACCAAGAGTAGAGTTGGACATAATGTTTGGCAGTATCTTGAGTATATTTGTCGAACTCTTCAAGATTTGTAACATCTGCACTGGCCATTTTTCTCAAAATGTAAGCAAATCTTTCAATTAACTCTTTATCCACACCTGTTATTTTAGAAGCTAGCTCCGGATCAGCAAAAAATCTCCGAGCAGTATTTCTATTATTTGATGTTCCAGAGCCTTGCATTGGTACATCTAATATTAGTCCTGCTTCCTTTTTAAATTCTTTGAATATTCGATTTTTATCATCTTTTACCATTTGTTTTTCCTCGTTTGATCTTGCTTGCCAATTGCGAAATCTAAGATGATAAGCAATGTGAAGAATGCATTCTAAGAATCTGATCCAAGCGTGTAATGTGGATAGTCCAAATCCAAAGTTTTCTTCCTTCAACATTCTTTTTTTCACTTAGTCAAGATTATTCATCTGTTTAGGTGTAGCTCCACAGATGTAGCATGTTGCTGCTGAAGGAGTTTCTGTTAGAGCTTGGCAGACTATACCATCCACCATCGTCAATTGCATATCAGCCTTCACCAAAAACGTACCTTTTTCAGTTACAACTTTAGTTGGAACTAATTGTTTTATATCACTTTTTAATGCTGATACAGTTGAGATTATTCGCTCTTTTGTTTCTGGTAAAAATTGATATTCCATTAATCTACAATATAAGGGTGAGAAAGGAACAGGATTTTTCCAGATTATCTGCATTTCAGAATTATCTTATTCGTTGTCTTGCAAATTAGGATTTTCTACAGATAACTGCAATGGTACCATGGAGACAGTAAAAATAGACTTATCGGAACAATCTAAATCATTTTTACATTCTCATCATATGAGAAGGTATTAGTTTTATGCAAATTTTGACTTTTGCTAATTTTATGAAATCTTTACGTTTTGGGGTCCCCTGAACCCAAAAAACATGGTTTGGCGATGGTGTCTGTCTGTATGTCTGTCTGTCTGTCTGTAGACACAAAATGTTGTTCCCATGATAACTTTTGAAAAACTTATCGGATCGTTTTTAAATTTAACTCTCTTATAGTTAGTGAAAAAATGAAGGCTAAGTTCGTTAACCAGCCATATTCGTTGAAAAATACCAAAACTACAGTACTTTCAAAATTTTGAAAACTCAATTTTTTCAAATTTTCAAATTTTTAACTTTATATTATTTTAGGTTAGGAAAATACAAACAACTTTTCTTTACAACATTTTTTGATAAAAACTCAAATTTCGGAGTTATAGGTTCTTAAATGGTCAAAAAAACTAAAAAATCCCAAAATAACGCTAAAAATCAAAATTTTTCCAAAGAAATAAAAGTAAGTTTAACTGTTTTCACATAATCTCACCCGAATACACCCAAAAACTATATTTATAAACATAAAAATCTCAATTTCTCGAAATACCACTGTATATATATATATATATATATATATATATATATATATATATATATATATATATATATATATATATTGAATCGATATTCTGACTCAATTATCTCCGAATCTATTCCATATGGAAACTTGCTACTAGAGACTTTTTTTCTCGTCTCATTCTCAGCTACAACTTTGCTGTAGACACCATTTCGCCAAACCCTATACTTTTCGAGTTATTTTCAAAAAAAGTAATTTTTATTACATTCTCATCATATGAGAAGGTATTAGTTTTATGCAAATTTTGACTTTTGCTAATTTTATGAAATCTTTACATTTTAGGGTCCCCTGAACCCAAAAAACATGGTTTGGCGATGGTGTCTGTCTGTATGTCTGTCTGTCTGTCTGTCTGTAGACACAAAATGTTGTTCCCATGATAACTTTTGAAAAACTTATCGGATCGTTTTTAAATTTAACTCTCTTATAGTTAGTGAAAAAATAAAGGCTAAGTTGTTAACCAGCCATTTTCGTTGAAAAATACCAAAACTACAGTACTTTCAAAATTTTGAAAACTCAATTTTTTCAAATTTTCAAATTTTTAACTTTATATTATTTTAGGTTAGGAAAATACAAACAACTTTTCTTTACAACATTTTTTGATAAAAACTCAAATTTCGGAGTTATAGGTTCTTAAATGGTCAAAAAAACTCAAAAATCCCAAAATAACGCTAAAAATTAAAATTTTTCCAAAGAAATAAAAGTAAGTTTAACTGTTTTCACATAATCTCACCCGAATACACCCAAAAACTATATTTATAAACATAAAACTCTCAATTTCTCGAAAAACCACTATATATATATATATATATACGAAACAAAAAGATTTCAAAAAGAAATAGAAACGTATTTGTTTTTCTTTGGAGTAAAAATAAAAAATAATATCATCGTCGAATAAAATAATAACAATAATAATGTCGTCGTCAAGTAAAATAATAAAACATTTTTATGTTTGAGATGGCCATCTCGTTAAAACTAACTAAAAATTATTCTTGACTAACTTTTCGACGATAAATCGAAAGTGACTTTCTTTTTATTATAATAAGTTCTAATAGGTTTTAAAACTCGACTCTGATTTAAACTTAAATTATCCTGTGTATTAACTGAAGGACTAGTTAAATTTGTATGAACTTCATTTTCGGAACATAACTCGGAAGAGACGAAAAACGCAGGCTTAACATTTTCTGCGGAGACTCTTCGACTAACTCCGTTAATTTCAATTTCAAAGATTTTGTCTGAAATGCGATTCAAGACCTTATGAGGACCGGAGTAAGGACATTCAAGGGACTTCTTTATAGTTCCGATCTTCAAAAATACATGAGAATAAGAATGCAAATCCTTGTGGACGAAAATCTTTCTTTTATGTCTATGATTCACGGGAGCAGGCTTGATAGATCGCATGTGCTCGCGGAACTCCTCTAAAAAAATCGGAGGGTCTGGAGCGAACTCTTCGGGAAGAATAAATTCGCCAGGAATCTTAAGAGTTGTCCCGTACAAATATTCTGCAGGAGACGAACCCGAATCTAGGACATTCGACCTTAAACCTAGGAGAACCGTCGATAATACACCAATCCACTGCTGACCGGTATGACACTTAATCGCCGCTTTCAAGGTACGGTGCCAACGTTCGACGATGCCGTTTGAGGCAGGGTGATAAGCGGTTGTTCTGATTCTATGACATCCAGACAATTTGAGAAGAGACGAAAAAATCTGGGATTCAAACTGGCTTCCCTGATCAGTTGTAAGAGTTTCAGGAGTACCGTAACGCGATATCCAGCCATCGACGAAGGCACGATAAATCGTAATCGCCTCGACGTTTTTTAGAGGAATAGCTTCAGGCCACCTGGAAAAGCGGTCGATCAAGGTCAAGCAATATCTATATCCGTCGCAGATGGGTAAAGGACCAACAATGTCCATGTGAACGTGGCGGAATCTTCCATCAGGAGCAACGAAGTGAGAAGGTTGTAAAACTGTATGACGAGAAACCTTGGATCTCTGGCATTCAATGCAACCCCTGCACCATTCCTTGATATCTTTGTTCATTCCTTCCCAAACATAACTCTTGCGAATAATCCTATCAGTTACCTTTCCACTGGGGTGAGCAGAATTATGGAACATTTCGAAAACGCGCTTGCGTAAAGACTATTTACTTTTTATTTTTAAAAATAGACTATTTACTATACTTAAGTATAGTAAATAGTAAGACTATTTACTTTTTATTTTTTAAAGAGATGGTTGAATATAAATGATCTAAAATTTAAATTAAATTTCACCCCACCCAGCGAACCAACATACCCAAAAGCGGGTTCTTATATTGACGTTTGTTTGAGTGACAATAGAATGGAAATTGAAAACTTATGTGATGATAAGCTTGAAGTCTTCCCTTATGATAGTGATCATAATGGTATAAAAATGAAAATAAAAATAAATGGATTAGAAAATATATTATTAGAAAAAGCAGAATCTCAACATATTTTAAATTATCAAAAAACAAATTGGGACAAATTTTACATGAATTTACTAAAAATTGAAAATAAATTACCAAATAATAGAAATTTAACTAATATTGAAATTGATAATAGAATAAATGAATTAGATAATCAAATTAAACACTCCCTAATTGAAAATACACCTCCTTATTTAAAAACAAATATGTTGAATAATTACATTACATTAAAAATTAAAAAACTACAAAAAAGAAAGAATTTTCTAATTACCAAAATTTATCGTCTAAAAAAATCTGTAAATAGAGACCGGGATGAAATAGGCATGTTCGAGTATGCTTTGCATGAAATAAAAAGTGAAATTAGCAAAACTTTTAATGAAAATATAAATAATTATTGGAAAAATAGAATAAAAAACATTAAAGTACATGACCATGAAAATTTATTTCCTGAAGTAAATAGAATATTCAGAAATAAATTAACTAATGAAATGCCAAATTTCAAAATAGATAAAAATGAGAAAGCATTACTTGATCGTGCCAGGATCAACCCGGACTCAGAATATATAAACGAGGACGAAAAGCTTGTCATCACAGACCCAATAAAAAAATTGGATCTATTGGGTGCCCACTTTGCAGGTATAAATAACACTAACAGAGATATGGGAAGAGTTGGTATCAACAATATTGTCAGGGCAACAGTGGATAAATTCAGGACGGAACTAGATAAAGATATAAATCTGAATAGATCCGTCTTGAGTTTCTCTGATGAAAATCCATCTTCAAACCCAAAATTTGAACAAGATGCTAATTATTTCTGTAACATTCCAAGTATAAAAAAAATATTAAAAACCCTTAATAATAAATTATCGTCAGGAATAGATGGAATTCCAAATAGGGCAATTAAAAAGTTACCAAATAACATAATTCGTGAACTTGTAATAATTTTTAATAATGCTTTAAATAATTATCATTTCCCTGACAAATGGAAAACAGCTCGAGTAAAAGCCCTAGAAAAAAAGGACAAAAATCCTGAAATTTTAAGTAATTATAGACCTATAAGCTTGCTTTCAAATATAGGCAAATTATTCGAAGTTGTTATTAACAAATCTATAATTAAAAATTGTGAGGAAAAGCAGGTCATACCTAGTACTCAGTTTGGTTTTCGCCATAAACATTCAACTATTCACGCAATCTCAAAAATATCAAGTGACATATGTTGGGCATTGAATTCAAAAAAATTTGTTGGCGCATGCTTAATAGACCTAGAAAAAGCCTTCGATTCGGTATGGCTCGAAGGCTTGTTCTATAAACTTATCAAAAAAAAATTTCAGCCTCATTTAATTAAGATGTTATGGAATACTCTACATAAAAGAAAGATATTAGTGTTCAATGGTAAGGAGGAATCAAATTTAACGTTTGAGCTTCTTGCGGGTCTTCAGCAGGGTGCGGTAATATCTCCAGTTCTCTTTAACATCTATATCAATGAGATATTGAATTTGGCGGGATTAAATACCGATATAAAAAAAAAAATCGATTGGTTTCGCGGACGATATTGTGCAATACGTTGTAGAGGGATCACCGCAGGAAGCTCAGGATTCGTTGCAAAAGATTTTCAACTGTACATTGTATTATTTTGATTCCTGGAGGCTGAAATGCAATATAAAAAAATGTGAAACGATATTGTTTAGACCAGTAATAGAAAAAAAACACGCAAAAGTTTGGCGAGATTTTAAATTGAAAGTTAGAGAGGGAGAAAATGACATTACCTTGGAGCATAAAAATAATGTGAAATACCTCGGTACTTATTTGGACGATAGGTTTAAATTTATAACACAAATAGATAAAGCGATAGAAAAAGCAAAAAAGGCTTTTTTTCAACATAAAAGTTTATTTTATTCATCTCAATTAGAACCTAGAGTAAAGTTGTTATGCTACATATTATTGGTAAGACCTATTGTCACTTACGCTTGCCCAATTTGGTTTAACGTATCTCCATCTCAAATGGAAAAAATAAGAGTCTTCGAAAGGGCGTGCCTAAGGGTGTGTCTGAGTATGTATAGGACGCCAGAATCGAATTTCAAAAAATTTTATTCTAACTCTAAATTGTATAATACAGCAAAAATTCCTAGGATTGATTTATTCATGATCAAGTTGATCAGAGACCATTTTGCAAGTGCTGCAAGAATAAAAGAAAATCCGGATATAATTGGCCCTTTTTTACATACTAATGAAAAATATAAAGAAACACTCAAATCTGGTTATATTCCTCCACACGGTTTTACTTACTTAGACAAATTTGGTTACATCCAAGATAACGAAAACGTGCCTATATTGTACCACATTCATAGGCACGCCCTTAATAAAGCAATCGAATTCAATAACGATGACTGGCATCGCAACAAATCAGCCTTATCACGTTTCTCCACTGCAATGCATAATGGAGACAAAATTTGCAAAAAAAGGTACAATGTAAAGAGGTATTGGTGGTTAACGGATAAGAGTATAATAGAAGATTTAGAAACGTTATAAATATTTTAAATTTAAATTAAAAATCAAACTAAACTAAGAAAATGCAGACTGGTATGTTTTTGTGGCCAACATTCGTTGGACCCTATTTTTTTTTTTAACCAGTGTCCTAATCACTTTTTTTTTTTTTTTTCTTTAAAAAAAAAAAAAGGAAGACTGTAGTATGATAGATATATACAATTAATGAATGGAAATGATGTTTGAAAGAATGTATGAAAAAAAAAAAACCAAATTGTATTACTCCGACTAGTGCCCGAAAAAGTGGGCCGTTGTGAAATATTAAAATTAACTGTGATAATTATGCGCTTCTTGTTTATTGTTTGTTATAAGCGCCTTTGTAAAATTATAATGTACAAATTGATTAATAAACATGTTTTAAAAAAAAAAAAAAAAAAAAAAAAGTGGTTAGAGCGTTAGTCTGTTAGTCCATAGGTCGTAGGTTCGATTCCCCTCATCAGCAATTTTGTTTATTTTCATAGGTTTGCGATATTTCTAGATTCCAATCGTTAGGTACTAAAATATGAAAATCTAATGCACACTTACTGTAATTGTTTGTTATTTAATTTTTAAATGTTATAAACAATTTTTTCTACTTCATTTACTATATCCATTGTTAGTCTCCATCTTTAATACAATTTCTTTCAGACCTAATGGGAACCCAGGGGGAAAAGTCGGGCGAATGCCGGATCGTCCAACCGTCTAGCGTCCGCGCCGGTTGAATTGGAGAGTCAATATCAGTACAGGCAGTTTGTACCGATTCGGATGCGAATTTCTGCTGGCGCGGTACAAAGGCGGATGCGACTTTCGATACACTCTTTCTACTGTCGGCACTACAGGCGCGGTACAAGATTTGATCCGACGCCGGATCAAAATTTATACCAACTAACAACCGGCGTTGTACTGGCGTTCGTCCGTTTAACGACCCGAGCGGTACAGGATTTGATCCGGCCGCCGGATCAAAATTTATACCAACTAACAACCGGCGTTGTACTGGCATTCGTCCGTCTAACGACCCGAGCGGTACAGGCATTCTACTGACTGAGAACTAAATAATTTATATTATTATTAATAAGATTTTAATTGATAATAATAAGCTAAGAATATGGTAATTGTTATCTATTCTTTCAAAACAATTTAATGCTTTCATAGGATAATTATTTTTTTAATCAACACATTATTTAGAATCGTCTAAAATAGATTTTTTACAAACTGGAAATTTAGCTATATTTTTATTGTTTCCAATAAAAATTGATTAAATAAAATGGATAAGATAATAATTAAAGTAATAAAAATTTTAAATCCTTTACGTTGTAAAAATTTTTGTATAGGAGAATTTTTTGAAGTTTAAATACTAAAGAAGGAATTAATAATGCAAGAATATAAAATTTAATTGTAAAAATGAATGAATTTGAAAAATAGGTTATAATTATATTTTTTAATAATATTTATTATTTATTTATTAATTAATAAGAATTAATAAATTAAATATTTAATTTTTTTTGTTATATTCAAGTTTCTATAATAATTATTATAAATTAATTAAATTTAACTGAATTAAAAAAAAATTATGTTCAATCAATGAAAACTTAAAAAGAATAGTATTAAATTGTTTTTTTAATATAAAATTTCAGGTTTATTACATTACAATTATATGTACAGTCCTGTATCAATTTTTTCATAGTGAAGTTAGCTTTACATAAATAAATAAATAAATTTGATCAAAAAATATCTGGTAAATTATATTAATTTTTCCTTAATAGTTACTGATTTAAGTTTGACTCAAGTCCAAATTTCGTTACTCATTAAGGATTTTTACTAAAAATTTTGAATTTAAATAAAGTATACAGCTAATTATTTATAAATATAAAACACTAGATTTATTTACATAATATTCATAAAATGCTAAAATATTCAATTTGTTTTTAAATTATTATTTATTGTTGTATATAAGTTGCTAAAATTGTTTGCTCCCTAGCGGTACTGTATATGGGTTTTGTTTTGCTCTCATCCGCAAGCGAGCGAATAGCGTAGTGGTTAGCGTATTAGACTTCGGTGCGTAGATTAGGATAGGCTTGGGTTTCGTATCCCCCTGCGAGCGTTTAGAATTTTAATGTGTAAAAAAAATGTTAAATGTGTAAAAAATGTTTCAAATGATCTGTAAACAAATATTAATTAACATGCACCATGCATAGTTAATTAAATATTTTTTTTATTTTATTTTTCAATAGAGAATATAATTTGGCCCGCGTCGCTTGCTAGGCGGACGAATGCCAGTAGAACGCCAGTCGAAAGTTATCTTTCGGAACAAAATTTGGCCCGTCCTGGTTGCCAGACGGACGAATGCTGGTACAACGCCGGATGTTTGGCGGACGAATGCCGGTCATGGTGGCCACTAAAAACAGTAAAAAAATTTCCCTGACTTTTCCCTGACTTTTCCCTGACTTTTTCCCGACTTTCCCTGACCAATATTTTGAAAAGATGTTTTTTAGTCAATAAGTCCGTTTAGATGCAAAAATATATAAATAGATCAATCTTGTATAGGACAATTGTTCTCACTAACATTTCATAAAAAAGCTTCTAATATTTTAGCGTGAAATAAATGTTTTGCTCTTTTTTCAAAACATTGATTTTGTAACATTTAACAATTATAAATTTAATAAACTAAAATTTATTTATAAATAAAAAACAAAATTATGGGTTTAATTGTTTTGGGCGGTTTCGTTTAAGGCCGTGTACTTGCCTAATGACATAAATACACTGAAAAAAAATTATTTGATTCAATTAATTCAAATTATTTGCAAAATTTTTATTTGATTCAAATAATTTTTATTTGGATCTAATAAATATTTATTTGCTTCAAATAACTTGAATTATTTGAATCACATTTATTTAACTCAAATAAATCTTCATTGGATCAATTAAATAATTAATTGATTCCAATAAACGAATTTATTTAATGCAAATAATTAGTTATTTGAAACAATTAATTTATTTATTTCACTCAATTAATTGGATATTTGATATAAATAAAAATTATTTGATATATTTATATCTAACTATTTCCGTTAAAAAGATAATGCAATTTGACTGTTTTGGCTGTTTAATATTTAGCCCTAGTCTCCCTTACATACATTTTTTTTCTTTTTATAATCTTTACAATTTCCCTGACTAATTAAAAAATTCCCTGACTTTTCCCTGATTTCCCTGACCTATTTATTTTTCCCTGACTTTTCCCTGACTTCCAGGTTTTCCCTGACCAGTGGCCACCATGCCGGTACAACGCCGGATGTTTAGCGGTATTAAATCTGTACCGAGCCAGACGTGTAGCCACTACAACACATTGTCAGGTTCCAGTACATTATTTGCACCGATCTGGTCGTCAGGCGGATCCATGCCAGTACAGTCTTACCGACGTTTGTACTGGCGCGGTACCATGCCAGTGGGAAATTTCCCCCTGGGAAATTTACAATTGGCGTAGTACTGCGCCAGCACTGGCAGCACTGGCGGCAAGGCTGAGAGCCAGCACTGGCATGGCACTGGGATGATAACGCCGTCTGGCGCTGCCGAAGTACTGTCTGTCAGTGCTGCCAGACAGCGCTGGCGCAGCACTGGACCAGTGCTGGCTGAGAATATTGCCGCAATAAATGCCGTATTGTTATTAATTAGTCGTAAATTCATAATTATAAATAATTTAACAACAAAATGGTAAATAATATTAATAAATAGTTATTATTTATAAAATATTTCTCTTTTTAAAGAACTTGTATTAAAGATGGAGACTAACAATGGATATAGTAAATAAAGTAGAAAAAATTGTTTATAACATTTAAAAATTAAATAACAAACAATTACAGTAAGTGTGCATTAGATTTTCATATTTTAGTACCTAACGATTAGAATCTAGAAATATCGCAAACCTATGAAAATAAACAAAATTGCTGACGAGGGGAATCGAACCAATTTCACATCACTCTATTTACACGTTGAAATTCTATGAGAATTGTATAAAATTAACCTTTTTAAGAAAATAAATTAAAAAATAAGTTTTTTAAAAACGAAGCAAAACACATACGTCAAATTTTAGTATTGAGTAAATTATATTACTTTTAAGCTACACGGAGAAGATTGAAATTTTAGGAGCATTGAGAAAAAAGTTATAGTCTTCAGAAAATCGGAAAATTTTTTTGTGGAAAAAATTTTCGATTTCGCTTTATTAATTAAAAATAATATATTTTCATGGTAATTGCTTCGATTCCTGATTCACCATCAAATGATTTATGCTTTTGGTAAGTTCTGTTATATGACATAAAATAATTATTGAATAAAAACGATTTTAAAAAAGTGCAAAATTTAAGGTTACAAAATAACACTCTGAGAGGCCAACTTTTGATTAATAATAAAATTAAAAAAAATAAAATTTTCGGAATAATATTGTGGTTAATGGAATCAGGAAGTCTTCTAGTTTTACATATTTTGAAACCAGATTTTTTCAAAATATAGCCGCAACAACCCCCAGACAAAAGTCAATGGACTGACCCAATAGTATTTTAATAGGAACCAAATTATTATTTGTTGTTTATAATTTTAATTTGTTTAAATAATTTATTATTTACAAAATTAGAGAATTGTGTTAAATTGTTATTATTAAATTTAATAAGAATAAAAAATGAACAACTGAAAAGTAAAATATTAATTTTTTTCAATAAATTTATATTTATAAACATTCCTAAACTTTTTTTATAATTTTTTTCAAGTTTATGTCAAAAAAGCAATGTTGGCAAAGAGCGTCGTGAACAATTTTTCTATACTCAGCCAGCACTTGCCGCCGTGGCTTGTCCAAGCTTTGGCGAAACAAAAATTCTGTACTGCGCCAGCACTAATTGTCGAGGCTCGGCTAGACTACGCCGAACAATCGTCTGAGTACTAAGCCAGTGGTGAACATCGGCACTACACTGGCATTTCCCATTCGGGAAGAGAAATATTTTATGAATAATAACTATTTATTAATATTATTTACCATTTTGTTGTTAAATTATTTATAATTATGAATTTACGACTAATTAATAACAATACGGCATTTATTGCGGCAATATTCTCAGCCAGCACTGGTCCAGTGCTGCGCCAGCGCTGTCTGGCAGCACTGACAGACAGTACTTCGGCAGCGCCGGACGGCGTTATCATCCCAGTGCCGGCTCTCAGCCTTGCCGCCAGTGCTGACAGTGCTGGCGCAGTACTACGCCAGTTGTAAATTTCCCATTGGGCTGTGAAGTCCTTATTAAAATTTTGTTTTTAATAGGTAATTGAATTCTTTTGGAAAATGTTATTAAAATAGTATAATATTAAAAAAAACCGCTGCCAAGTTGTACATTTTTATAATTTTGGTGTTCATTTCATGAACACTTTGCTTCCTCATAGAAATAATAATAATTGAAATATTAAATCTTGGTCTAAAAAATGTGTTTTTATATATTCTATAAGATGGTAATAATAGTTTAATAATTACACATAAGTTAATAAACAAGAATGTTGAAAAAATGATATTTTCCACAATTTTTGATTTTTCAAATACCAATAATTTCATAATTTCTGCCCGAATCAGGTTAAAAAATAGGTCAATCGAAGCGTTTTTTAATGCTCTTCAAAGCTTCAGATTTTTAAAAGTTTAATATCTCCGGTTAATATGGACGAAAAATGTTCAACTAGGGCTCAAAAGATGCGTCTGAAAAAACTCTACAAAACTAAAGAAAAAGATTTATAAGTGTCCTAACATTTTTTTAAGTTATGTCCAAAAAACTTTTTTTACAAAATGAAAAATGCAAAAAAAAATAGTTAAACTTCATGAATCGGGCTGAAAATACTCTCATTTTATGTCCCCCGGGGAGACTTACAATTAAAAAAAAATTGAGACCTTTAGCTCTTTCTCGTTCTGAGATATTGAGGCAAATGTAATGTTAGTACACACACACACACATCGGGACAAATTTTTAAAATCCGTTTTTTGGACTTCGTAGGTCAAAATACGTCAAAATTTTTTTTTTATTTATTTAGAACATTTATACGGGGAGTTCCTGTGCATATATAAAGTACTAAAGTATTGGGCATAATAAAAAAAAATTTATAAATATGTCAAAAAATGCCAATCAAAAATTTTGCTAATACAAAGCTTCCTTTATGAGGAAGCAATAATTGAAATAATTTCTAAGTAATAATTTTATGATATAGTTCTTGAAGAATTAAGTTATTTAAAAATAAATTATTGTCAGAAATAGAAAAAATTGAAGGTTTTGTATTACAAATTGCATAGAATTTTCTTATATAAATTCTAAATATTGAATTTTTTCCAGTACTTTTAATAAAAATCCCTGACTTTTCCCTGAATTCCCTGATTTTCCTGACCTGTGGCAACCGCAGGGCTCAGATCGTCTTTAAGACTCAAAAAAAGTCGCTTTAGTCGCATAAATTTACAACAAAAGTTACGAAAAGTCGCATAAAATTTCCGAAAAAGTCGCATGAAATCTTAGAAAAATAAAAAAAACGACAAAAAGAAAACACAAAATTGTAAAAAAAATCACATTTCTCGACAACAGAATATACATTAATATCAAACAATCCGGAATAAAATTTAATAAAATTCATAGCAAAATTTTAATTATGTATTATTAACATTTTTTTAAAAATTCTCTTTAAAATGTCAATTATTTTTATAAATAATTATAAAATTCTTCTACGAAATTCAATTTTTTAAAAAAAGTTTTAATAAAATTCTTCTCTTAAATTCAATTATTTTCAAAAGTAATAAAATTCTTCCCAGAAATTCAATTATATTCAAAATTTTATAAATAATAAAATTCATCATAAAAATTTAATTATTTTCAAAAGTTCTGATAAAATTCTTTGCAAAATTCAATTATCTTAAAAAGTAAGAAAATTATTTAAAGAAATTCAATTATTTTCAAAATTTTTTAAAATTCTTCTCAAAATTTCAATTAGGTATGTTTATAAATATCAAAATTCTTCTGCAAAATTCAATTTCTTTTAAACATTTAAACAAAAAATCTGTTCAAAATTTTAATTATCTTTGTGAATAATAAAATTCTTCTCTGAAATTCAATTATTTGCAAAGAATTTTAATAAAATACATCCTAGAAATTCAATTATTTTCAAAAGTAATAAAATTCTTGGCAGAAATTAAATTATTTTCTAATTTTTTTTTTTAATCCTCCTCAAAATTCCAGTTATGTAAATATCAAAATTCTTCTGCAAAATTCAATTACTTACTAATAATACTAACTTACTTAAAAAAAATTTTTTATAATGTCTTATAATATAAAATATAATGATTTTATCACTTGGTCATCTTTAATTATTATAAAACATGAAGACATCGATTGCTCCGAGTCGAAGACTCGGAGTGATAGATTACTTCATGTTTTATAACAATTTTTTATAAGTTGTTTAATTTCAAATAGGTTTGAATTTGAATCTTTTGAAAAATTTAGTCGCATTTTTCACAAAAAAGTCGAAAAAAGTCACATTTCCTTAGAAAAGTCGAAAAAAGTCGCACAATCCGAGCCCTGCAACCGTGAAACACCTGTTGAATATTTTTTTGTTACAGGTTAAAAATAATTCACGATTTTAAATAATATTTATAAGATAAATAAAAAAGTTTATTATAGATTTATAAATAATTTTAATGTCGATTCGTTTTATCTCTTCACTCTTGCATAATTTGAAAGCTTACTTAAAGTTTATGTAGACAGAGTTTCAATACTGTGCTAAAAAATAATCAATTTTTTCCTTGTTGAAAAGTTAAAGCTAGAGATATGCCCATATAATACAATAGTAAATATAAACTATTCTTCCCTAAGTGCAGAATTACTGCGCTATCAGTCACTCACACACAGCCAGCCACCCACCAATGTTGACAAGTGTTGTTATTGCTTGCAAGGAAGAGTTAGAATTATTCCACGTCGTTCCTCCGTTTAGAAACCGGTTTCACGTTTTCAGTTCTATAACCGTAGTAACGTAGTAACTATATACCAGTACCTGTACATTCCTACGTCCTACACAGTATGGATGAATCACACAACACAACATACTTAGGTTTAGATCTCAGTACTCAGCAGGTACGTTTTTAAATAAAACACAAATTCTTTTTTGCTTTTTCTCTATATTTCCATTTTTTATATTTTCTATTAATCATTTCCTCGCTTTTCTTCTTTTAAATCGTTTCGCAGAGTTGTAAATGAAAGCGTTAATGGTTTGTTATTAATTTGTTCGTGGCCTTTTCATGTGAGATCTTTTTATTGACGTTTCAATAATATAGCTTTCAGTATTATACAGAACAGATTAAGAAAGTCACAGTTGTAATGTTAAAAAGTGAAATTACCTAACTGACTTTTTAAATGATTAAATTATTAAGAAACAGGAAATATAGAATATGCCCCCATATTTCAATTCTACCGTAGAGTCAATTCGACACATTTGACGTTTCTGTTGATGATAGGTACAGTGCAGCCGTCATTCTTATTCCACTGTCCCGTAATATACCTAATTATGTTGAATATAGAAGTTGAATTTTTCGTAATTTACACCTATTTTAAAATTTTCAAACTCAACAATAAAATTCATGGTTTTGTAATTCTATAAACTTACTTTTTGAACTTCAATTGTTAATTATCTAAAATTAAATATTTATATTCTTGTCTATAAGTATATTTCAAAAGAAATTCGAACTTTTTATTTTTAAATAATTGAAAAAATGTTTATTCATCTAAAAAATTTATTGTTTTTAATTATTTATTTTATAATATATTCTTTTATAATAAAAATATTTTTGTAATTATGGTAATTCAAATTTTCAAAAATTTAATTAAAAATAATTAATTTTTCCAGGTGTTACAATTTTTGAAAATCAACTTTTGAAGAAATTTAAGGTCATGTTATTCAGTGGTCACGTGTTCCCATAGTAAAGTATATGGAGCACGTGACCACTAAATGACATGACCTTAATTAGAAATTTTGAAAATAATTGAATTATCAAAAATATTAATGAAAAATCTTCAAACGTAAATTTAAAAATAAAATTTAATGCGAAAATCAGCTTCTAATTAATTTTTTTAAATTCAATATTTTCAGTATTTTCATGTACCTACATATTTCTGACAATTCAAATACATACAAAAAATAATAAAATTTTGGGTAAAAAAAGTCATGTTCAAAATTTTTAATTAAAATTCATCAAAAAGTTAATTAGTTTTTTTTAATACAAGCATTTTTTAAGAAATTCAATTTTTTTCGAAAAATTACATTAAATTATTTTTAAAAACTAATTCTTAGAATTATTTTATCATAATTTTTTAAAATTCAATTATCTTGGAAAAAAATAAATAACAATTTACTTTTTTGGAATTATTAATTGATTGAGAAATAACGAAAAGTTCGTAAATTGTACGATATAATTTGGAAAATTATAGAGAAATTACGAATGATTGCAGAAATTAATTTATTTTCAAAAGTAATAAAATTCTTCGCAGAAATTCAATTATGTTCACAAATTTTTTTAAAATTCTTGGCAAAATTTTAATTATTTTTAAAAATTTTCCTTATTTCAATGATTTTCAATATCTACTATTTTAATAAAATTTTCTAAAAGAATTCAATAATTTAAAAAAAATTTAATAAAATCTACGTGAATCTTTAATTATTTTCATAAAATAAGAAAAATTTCACAGGAATTCATTTTTTATTTACAAATTTTTTATAAATTTCTTTGCAATCATTCAATTATTATCATAAATAATAAAAATTTTACAGGGACTCAATTATTTTCGTAAATAATAAAAGTCTTTTCAGGAATTCAGTTGTTTTTAATACAACTTTAATTGTATTCCTTGAAAAATGTAATTATTCTTAAATAATTTATTAAAATTCTTGAAAAGAATTCAATGATTTAAAAATTTATTGGTAAAATTGTTTATGGAAATTCAATTTTAAGAAATATTCAAGTATTCAAAAAAAATTTTTTTGTATTTAAATAGTTCAATTTTAGTAGAATTTTCTAATAACAATTTATTTAAAAATGGATTACAGTGTTAAAATTTTCAAATATAATTGAATATTAAAAGCATTATAGAGCGTGAATTTTTAGAAATAATTGAATTTTGAATAGGTTTCAAATTAAAATCTTTGAAAATCTGAATTTTTTATATTATTAATTTTTTTGAGGAAGTTTAATTGCGATTTTTTTAAATTGTATGAAGTTTTTATTTTTAATTGAAAAATTTACGAATAATTAAAATTTTGTAAAATTGAATTGTAAACAAATGAATTTGAAAATTCTCATAAAGAACTTTGTCAAAAATTATTAAAAATAATGCATTTATAGAAGAATTTTTGTTAAAAACACGAAAAAAAATTAATTTTGGAAAAGCTACAAATTATTTCAGAAATTCAATTATATTCAAGAGTAATAATATTCTTCGCAAAAATTAAATATTGTCCCGTGAAGTCCGTATTTTTAAATACTTTCACTGTTTCGAGCCCTCTGTTATTTATAACGAAAAAAACATGGACAGTTACAATTATTATAAAAAATTGAGATTTTATATTTAAATAATTGAATTTTAGAAGAATTTTCGGAAAATTATTTAAAATAATTGATTTAGAGATGAATTTTAGTTGAAAATTGTAGAAAATAATTAATTCAGGAATCAAATTTTTTACAAAATTTTTATTTTCTTTTGTAATAAATTTTCCATAATTTATTTTTTAATTAAATTTTTTAACGAAATAGTACATTTGTTTTAGAAATTGGTAAAAGAATTGCATAATTTTTATTTGATAATCACACTTTTTTTATAAAATACCTACTGTTTTTTTAAAAAAGCAATAAACTTGGACTAGGTATTTCTCAATAACAATTTTTTAATAAAATCTTAACTATATTTAAAAAAAAGTTAAAAATTGTATAATTATGTTTTTTTGGAGGTTTTCTTTTGCAAAAGTGGCTTCCTAAATAGCATGTACTTTTAACTTAATATCACTGTAATATTATTTTTGAGCTTGGAATTTTTTTTTAAATTTAAATAAGGAAAAATAGAAATGAAAACCCATCGAAATTTTTTTTTTTCTGACAAATTATAATTTGGAGAAATCAATATTCTACTAAATTTGAATTCTCTCTAGTTTTCTTCCTGATAATTTAATAATCTTTTAAAATTTCTATTCTGTTTAATTTAAATTCTACCAAAAAACTTTTCGCAACAATCAAAATTCAATCATATTTAATTTTTATTGTGATGTTATTTTGTTTGGATTTATAATTTTAGTGTCCCTACTAAGAATCCCTGTATAAGATCTTGTACAAGAAAATGCACACGTTCAGCAGCTGAACTTGTACAAGTTCTGGTAAGAACATGTACAATTTCTTGTACCAGGATTTGGAACAAGTTCTTGTATTAGAACTTGTACAAGAAAATGTACGAGTACTTGTACAAGAAAATAAACTTGCACAAGAAAATGTACAAGATCTTGTATAAGTTCAAGTACTTGTACTTGTACATGAACACGTTCATGTTCTTGCACAAGTATATTTATAAATAATTTTTTTTTAGAAAATTGGATCAAGTAAATTAATAAATAAATTTTTTTTTAAATTGACATTTTAATAACTTATAAGCATTAAGACTCTCCACTTTAGGCAAGCCAAAAACTATTGCGCAGCTCTAAAAGCTTATAAAAACTACTACGCAGCCTTTAATGTTTTTAATTTTTACAACTTAAAAATAATGTTTAAAGAAAATGTACAAGTACTTGCACATGAACCCGTACAAGATCTTGTACAAAATCTTGTACGGGTTCATGTGCAAGTTTATTTTCTTGTACAAGTACTCGTACATTTTCTTGTACAAGTTCTAATACAAGAACTTGTTCCAAATCCTGGTACAAGAAATTGTACATGTTCTTACCAGAACTTGTACAAGTTCAGCTGCTAAACGTGTGCATTTTCTTGTACAAGATCTTATACAGGGATTTTTAGTAGGGGTGATATTATAGTGTTTGATAAACATCAATTATTTCATTAATATTTGATTTTTGTCACATTACTATTCTTAGGAATAAAAATTCTGCAACAATATTGAATGTCTTGATGCAAGAACCAAACATAAACAATTCTTTCTACAAAAATTTTAAAAAAACTCAAGAGTCTGTGCCAAGTATATGAACTTGAATTCATAAATATGACGTAGTTATAGTTATAATAATGACCCGGGTCACTCTTTATCTCTTTTAATGATAAAACGAATATCAGAAATGCTACATGAAAAATCATATTCGTTTTCTGTTTAGATATTTATAGTAAACAAATTATGTTGGTTTAAAGGAAAACAAAATGTTATTCTTAAATGTTATGCTCTGATCTCCCAAATTTCTACCAAATTAATAAAACAGAATTTTTAAATGGGTTAATATTTAAAGGTTGCTCAAATTCCATCAAATTTACAAATTAATTACATATAGGAAAATATAACTTTTTTATAAATTTTCTATAAAATTGCCAAAAATTATTTAAATCAGTAAAATAGTCAAGCATTTCTTGAAAAAAGTATCATAAAACTTTTCAATTTCAAGCCCACTGTTTATTTATATCATTTATTGATATTAGCTTTATTTTATGTAATTTTAAAAACTACCATAAAATGCAAAAAAAATAATTTAATATGTTATATATTATATTTAGTATACATATCATAAATATAATTATATAATATATTATAATTATAAAATAATTACATTCTTATGGTTTTTTCTTAAATTCCATAACCAGGGTTCCAGGTTAACCATAACCTGGAAACCTGGAAAACCTGGAAATGTCAGGGAATTTTTATAAACCTTGAAAAAACCTGGAAAAGTCAGGGAATTTTGATTGGCATCCTGGAAAATTATTGTTTTCTAAAGTTATTGTGCTTATTCTTGAAATATAATTTTTCTTTAATTCAATTTTTCAAATTTCTTAATTCAATTTTAAAAGAGTTGCCTTTACAATATTTCTTCGCAATAATTCAATTATTTTCATAAATAATCAAAAAATTTATAGATTTACAATTATTTTCATAAATAATAAAACTCATCGCAAAATTTCAATTATTTTTAATACAATTTTAATGGAATTTCTCGAAAAATGTATAATTGTTCTTAAAAATTTTATAAAAATTCATCAAAGAAATTCAATTATTTTCAAAAGTAATAAAATTCTTCGCAGAAATTCAATTAAGTAATAAAATTCTTAGCAGAAATTCAATTATGGTCAAAAGTTTAAAAAAAAGTTATAGTCAAAATTTCAATTATTTTTATAAATATTAAAATTTTTCTCTAAAATTCAATTATTTTCAAAAATTTTAATAAAATTCTTGGCAATATTTCAATTATTTAAAAAAATTATAATAAAATTCTTGACAAAATTTCAATTATTTTCAAAAACTTTTCTCAATTCAATGAAATTTTTTTACAGAGATTCAATTATTTTTAATACATTTTTAATCTAATTTCTCGCAAAATGAAATTATTCTTGAAAATTTTATTGCAATTCGTCAAAAGAATTTTAATTACCTATTTAAAAATTTGTTGATAAAATTCTTTAAATGAGAGTTGAATTTTAAAAGACATTGAATTCTTCAATAAATTATTTTTTTTGTATTTAAATAATTGAATTATCGTAGAATTTTTTAATAATAATTAATTCAAATATGAATTTCAGTTAAAACTTTAGATAATAATTGAGTTTTGAAAAGATTTTAAATTATAATCTTTGAATGTTTGAATTTTTTCATACTTTTAACTTAAAATTGTGTAGATTTAATTTTTTTGTAAAAGTTGAATTGAATTTTTTTGAAGTTATTTCAAGTTTTTATTTTCTAATATATATTTGATTGAAGAATTTCCGAGTACTTGAATAATCGATGAAATTTCGTAAAATTGAATTGTAAACAAAAGGATTTGAAAATGTTGAACCCAGTAAAAAAAGAAGTATTGAGTGAAGCGTTTAGGAATTGAGTGAAGCTCTGAGCCAATACGGATTCGAGTAAAAACCGTATTGGGACGTTTGACTCAATCTTTTTTTCATCCGCCGAATACGGTCTTATTTTAGCATTAAAATTAAAATCACATGAGCAGAGTACACATTATAAATTGAAAGCACAATTGTCCTGGAATCATGGTTGCCACACAACCTGGAAAACCTGGAAAACCTGGAAATAGCATGGAAATTGAAAAAGAGTATGGAAAACCTGGAAATAGCATGGAATTTGAACGAATTTCTGGAATTTTTTTGGGTTAATGAAAGATATTAAGAAAAATTTCATTCAACATGTTATTTTTCTTTAAAAATGTTAACATGCAATTTTCCTTTTCCATGTTATCTTCTCTTTAAATTAATTTAATTTTTTTTTAATTATTGACTAAATTAAATCAATTTAATTTTTCTTTTTAATTATTGACTAAAACTGTTAAAAATAGGATTTTATATCTTTATTAGTATTACGATTGTCAAAATTTTTTGTTACCAGTTGCTTTTTGTTCAAGATTTTGAACAAAGTTTGAAGATGAAAATTATTTAATTTAGACATGACTTCAATGTGCTAATTATGGCTGATTCTTCTGAAAGTGACATTTTTGATATCTCGATTAATTTTATAAAATCTACTCTCTGATAATATTATTAACAATTTTCATAGAAAAAATTTAGCACTTACTTATCATTAAAAAATTAAACAATTTTATTTAACTGAATTTATACAATGGCTAAAATAATTTCATCTTTAAAGTCTTTTTAACATGTCTCCAATAGGAGTTCTATAAGAAAACTAAATTTTTATGGTTTTTTTTAAACTCTTAGAAATTTTTTAAAAATAGTGCCAGAAAATACAATGTTTTTTCTATCATTATGTGCATTTTAAAAATTTTTTGACCTCCGCTTTATATGTGATAAAAATGTTTCAATTTTGTCTCCCGTTTAAGTTAAAATTACTTCACGATGATTAATAATGTTTTTATACATTCAAAATATTCTAAAAAAAATGTGAATGCACATTAAAATAAAGTTAATGGTCTGATTGCTTTTATTTTTGATTATTGCTTTTATAAATATTCAAATTTTACATATTGGACCGAGTAAAATTCAAAGAAGAAAGACTTTAATATATTTTCAAATTAATTTTGCGCAACTTAAATTCTTACTATTGAGTATGAAATAAAGTAGTTTCCAGTAGAAAAAACCATATAATTTAAAAAAAATATATTGAAAAATCGAATATCAAAAGTATCACTTTCAGAAAAATAAACATAATAACCTTTAAAGTGCTAAGTGTTGAAAAATCACGCTCAGTGCTAACCCCGGTCTGTCAGACCGCTATTCCCTTTTGACAGTTTTTTAATCATTTATAATTTTTAAAAGACAACTATTATAAATATTTTTTACTTTTTAACAAAAAAAGTCATTTCTGTATTATGCATTTATTTATTTTATTTATTTTATAAATGCAGTCTATGAGAACTATCAGTAGAACTAGCTGCGCGTCAAGTTGCGCAGACGTCACTCATGGGAATATACTGGAATATACTTTCACTTAAAGCTAACCCCGGTCTCACAGACCGCTATACTTCAAATATTTATTTATATTACAAAATTTAACGAATAAAAATTTTTGAAAAAGTTGTCTCCTAACAGATTTTCATAAAATATGAAGCTACTAAAAAGTTCAAGTTCTTATTATACTTTGAAAAAAAGTTACAAGCAAAGAAAATTTTAATAGCGGTCTGTCAGACCGGCATAGCACTTTAAAGGATAATGTAAAATTCTTGTTTTTTCATCACAAATAATTCCTAAATTTTAACCTGGAATTTTTAATATTTTTAACCTGGAAAACCTGGAAAAAGCCTGGAATTTTGAAATCTAGATTTTGTGGCAACCATGGGAATGTAAAAATGCCGATTTAGATAAGAAACTGTGAATATTTTTTATTCTTTGTTAAAAATTGGTAAAAGCAAAGTTTGACAAGCGCGACTGATTTTACCATGTGAATAAATGAAGTGGCAAGTTTAAATGGACTAAAAGAAATCTACTTTTACCAACAGAAAGTTCCTAGAGAATTGTGGTAAATTCAACAAAACAATGAAATTTCATTGTTTTCTAGGAACTTTCTGTCGGTAACAGAAGATTTCTTTTAGTCCATTTAAACTTGCCACTTCATTTATTCACATGGTAAAATCAGTCGCGCTTGTCAAACTTTGCTTTTACCCATTTTTAACAAAAAATAAAAAATATTCACAGTTTCTTATCTAAATCGGCATTTTTACATTCCAGGACAATTGTGCTTTCAAATTATAATGTGTACTCTGGTCATGTGATTTTAATTTTAATGCTAAAATAAGACCGTATTCGGCGGATGAAAAAAAGATTGAGTCAAACGTCCCAATACGGTTTTTACTCGAATCCGTATTGGCTCAGAGCTTCACTCAATTCCTAAACGCTCCACTCAATACTTCTTTTTTTACTGGGAAAGAAATTTTTGAGAAATTATTAATAATAATTAATTTACACTTTATAAAGAAGAATTTTAGTTAAAAATTGTGGAAAACGATAATTGAATTAAAATAATGAAAGTAATTTTGAATAAGTTACAGTAACAATATTCTTATAATAATAATAGGTATAAAATGATGATTTTATCAGTCCAACATTTTTAATTATTATAAAACATGAAGATATCGATCCGTTTTTTAACCTGGAAAACCTGAAAAAGTCAGGGAATTTGAAATGAGCAAAAGCGTGGCAACCCTGATAACAAATAGTTTTTTAGCAAATTATTATAAAAAGTAGAATACTTGTTTTGGAATTTCTTTCTATATAAATAAACATACTTTGGTTTCTATATACAGTCGAACCTGGATAAGAGAGAACTGGATAAGCGAGAAACCTCTATAAGCGAGAGAAAATTGCCGGTCCCTTGAACTCTCGCTTATCCAGGTTCGACTGTATGTGCTATTTTGCCTCGACGAGAATTAGCTGTCTATATTTTAATTATTAAGCTTTCTTTTGAGGCCCGATAAGGTGGGCAGAATACAAATGTTACTTTTAAAAAAGAAAAAATATATTTTCTATTTGTTTATGACATGATACAATTTCTGTCATAATTACATTCTTTTGTCTTACTGTTAAGTATCTAAACACTAAAGACAATATATTATTTCCTATGAAATTTGTCATTCCTATTATTTTAATAATTGTAAAATTTATATATTTCAGTTGAAGGCAATAGTTGTCAATGGAGATCTTCAAGTTTTATGCGAAACAAATGTTCAATTTGACAATGACTTACCGGAATTCAGGTATATTATAAATTGTTAAGTTAATTTATAAGAATTTATTTTAAAATTAAAAAAAAATTTTGTTAATTAGAACATATGGAGGTGTACTCCAAAGAAAAGAAAGACCTAACGTAGTGACGGCTCCTACTCTAATGTGGGTAAAAGCATTAGATATGATTCTTGACAAACTCCGTGTTTGCGGTGTAGATTTTAGTAAAGTAGCAGCAATATCTGGCTGTGCTCAGGTAACTTTTCATTCAAATGACACTTCTTACTTATAAGAAACCCAGAAAAAAGTAATCTCATATTTAGAGAGAAGACAAAAGTATTACACTTGAATGCAGAATATTTTTATTTTTTCATGGTTATAGGTACTTCAATAAAAAAATTTATTTAAGCAAAAAACTCGTGTCGTGTCCTGCTTAGTTTATTCGAGCAGACCTTTTTTTCAACGTAATACAGGACCAGATTGAAGAACCAATGCTTCAAAATTAATTAAATTTTAAAAAAGTTGCGTTTACAATTTTTATAAGAGTACAGATGAATTTCAAAAGATTTTAATTTGAAATTTTATAAAATTTCAATTTTGAATGAATTTAATTAGAAAAAGAAAAGAACGTAGATTTTTGAGAAATTTTAATTATTCCAATTCTTCTGAAATTATAGTTAAATTTTTTAATATATATTTTTAATTGATTATTAAAAATAATGGATTTATAGAAGAATTTTAATTAAAAACACTAAAAGAAATTGAATTTTGAAGCAATTACAAATGATTGCAGAAATCCAATTATTTTCAAAAGTAGTAAAATTCTTCTGAGAAATTCAATTATTTCCAAAAATATTAATAAAATTTATGGCAAAATTTCAATTATTTTCAAAAACTTTTATCAATTCACACGATTTTTAATAAATCTACTACTTTAATAAAATTTTCCAAAAGAATTTAATTATTTTAAAAAAATTTTAATAAAGTTTTACGCTAACATTTCATTATTTTCATAATTAATAAAACTTATCCCAGACTTTCAATTATTTTTAATACATAATTTTAATGGAATTCCTCGAAAAATGAAATTATTCTTAAAAATTTTATTAAAATTCCTCAAAGAAATTCAATTATTTTAAAAACCTTTGCTACAATTTGTTTACTAGAATTTAAGTATTATTTTCTAAAAAGTTTTTTAATTAAAGAGTCTCGGCAAAAAATGCCCCTTTTTCCTACCTCGAATTTTGAAACTTTTTTTATGCTAAATAATTACATATGATGACCCAATAATCCCTGCAAAATTTCAAGATGAGCATGTGCCCCCTTTCCGAAATACAGGGGGTCAAAGGGGGCCATGTCTAAAAATAGAATATGCAATATAATCGAATAATAATGTTAAAAAAACCAGACCAAATAGTTCCCTTAAGATTTTCGTCTGCTGATTACGAATCTAAAGTCCATTTTTAAAAATTCAAAATGGGGGACCCAATATGGCGGACGACATTTTTAAACAAGTTGTAAATCCAGATGTTCATTACATGAACATTTTGCTTCCTCTTTACGATCAGCAAAAAAAATTTGCTTCCTCGTGAAGGAAGCATTAACGATAAATATATTTCATTTTTAAATCATTTTTAATACAATTTAACATTTATAAAATAAAGTTCATTCGTCTTAATAGAAAGAATAAAATTTTCTTATACAGTAATATGAATCTAAATAAACAAAAAAATTTTTAGTTAAAAAGTGAATTTTTCAACTTTAATTGTAATTAATTCTATAATTTTCAATAGAATATATACTTTATATACATCAATCGATTCGTCTTGATGCAAAGAATAAGATTTTTGATTTATTTTTTAATAAATAATAACATTCTATTGTACAGCAACATGATTTTTAAGAAAAAATGAATTTTTATTAAAAGTGCAAATTTTTTGTCTATAATTGGTTTTAATTCTATAAATTTAAGTAAAACATATACTTTATATATACCAATCGATCCGTCTTGGTGTAATGAATAAGATTTTAGAAATAAATGAGTAAGATTTTCTTACACAGCAACATAATTTTGCGGAAAGAACTCATTTCTTTGATAAAAATGCGATTTTTTCAGCTTTAATTGTGATTAACTCTATAAATTCTCATACAATTTATACTTCTTATATACCAGTCAATTCGTCTTGATGCAAAGAATAAAATTTTATTATATATCAACTTCAATAAACAACTTGAAAAAAATTTTTTAGAAAAAAGTCAAAAAAAAATTTTTTTTTGAAAATTTTTTAAAGTCTATCAATCCATTTCGAGATATTTTTATAATAAATATGCCTGGTAAATTTTAGCCAAATTCGTTAAAACCTCTTCGAGTCATCGTGTTCACAAAAATCGGGATCCACACACACACACACACACATACATACATACATCCGGACAATTGTTCAGCGTCTTATATAACATAGTCCCATATAGAAGAAAATTTGTTAAAAGGATTTTTAAAAATTTTGTAAATTAAACGACTACAAAGCTTCCTCACGAGGAAGCAAAAACGATCCAATTTACTTAAAAATCGTTACTCGGGGGTTTTTGGGGTCGCTGATTACGAATGTGATGTCCGTTTTCAAAAATTCAAAATGTCGGATCTAATATAACGAATAAAGGCAAGATTTAAGGCTATATTCAGCTTGCAAAGGCCAGATGTAATAATTTTGAAACCATCTAAAGTAAGATGTAATATTCCAATCAACAAAGATAAGGGATTAGAATCCAACCAATGAAGGCAAGATGTAATCAACAACCCGATCAGCAAAGATAAGAGATAATAATCCAACCAACAAAGGTAAGATGAAGTTATCCAACCAATGAAGGCAAGATGTAATCGACAACTCCCGATCAACAAAGATAAGGGATTAGAATCCAACCAACAAAGGTAAGATGTAGTGCTGTTTCCTTAGTCTTCTGTTTGCATGGGTTGTGGTTTTTCCTTTGGTATAGTTACAGATACATCACAAATTCTACATCACAAACACAACACACATTTAATGTAGATTAGAATAGGAGTATATAACATTATAATTTTCAGATCGTCTTTTGTTTCCGGAGCGTTCGAATGTAAGATAAAATCTTTCTATAATTTGATACTTTTAAACTAAAATTAGAACTCTATTATCACATTCTCAAGCTCACATTCAAAAAAGATGTTTTTAAATGATGTACTAAAGATATAAATGTTTCTAGATTACTTTTTGTTTTCTGTGTAAGCTCAAAAAAATATATTTACTAATAAAAAATGGTTAGTGCTTTTTCAATGTTAGTCAACCTTTAGATTCGTAATCAGCGACCTCAAAAACCCCCGAGTAAAAAGTTTCAAATCAATTGGATCGATTTTCAAAAATGTCGTCCGCCATATTGGATCCGCTATTTTGAATTTTTAAAAACGGACATCATATTCGTAATCAGAGAACCCAAAAACCCCCGAGTAACAAGTTTCAAGTCAATTGGATCGATTTTCAAAAATGTCGTCCGCCATATTGGATCCACCATTTCGAATTTTTGAAAACGGACGTTATATTCGTAATCAGCGACCCCAAAAACCCCCGAGTAACGATTTTTAAGTAAATTGGATCGATTTTTAAAAATGTCGTCCGCCATATTGGGTCCGCCATTTTGAATTTTTAAAAACGGACTTTAGATTCGTAATCAGCAGACGAAAATCTTAAGGGAACCATTTGGTCTGATTTTTTTAACATTATTATTCGATTATATTGCATATTCTATTTTTAGACATGGCCCCCTTTGACCCCCTGTATTTCGGAAAGGGGGCACATGCTCATCTTGAAATTTTGCAGGGATTATTGGGTCATCATATGTAACCATTTGGCATAAAAAAAGTTTCAAAATTCGAGGTACGAAAAAGGGGCATTTCTTGCATGGGGCTTGCCGAGGCTCTTTAAATTCAAAAAATTAAATTATAATTTCAAAAATTTTAATGAAATTCTTTGTAATAATTCAATTTTTTCAAAATAATTTTAATAAAATTCTTCGTAGAAATTTTAATAATTTCAAAAATTTGTCAAAATTAAATTATTTTTAATGTCTACTATTTCAATAAAATTTCATAAAAGAATTCAATTATTTAAAAAGACATTTTAATAAAATTCGTCTCAAGAATTCAATTATTTTCAAAAATTATTATAATTCTTCGCAGAAATTTAATTGCGTTCAACAATTTACAAAAATTCTCGTCAAACTAATTTCAATAATCTTTATAAATTTTTCTCCAAAATTTAATTATTTTCTAAAATTTTAATGAAATTCTTGGCAAAATTTCAATTATTTTAAAAAACTCTTATAAAATTCTTTGGAGAAATTAAATTATTTTTAATTAAAATTTTAATCATATTTTCGAAAAATGAACTTATTCTTAAAATTTTTATTAAAATTTGTCAAGAGAATTCAATTATTTAAAAATTTGTTGATAAAATTCTTTATGAAAATTCAATTTCAAGAAACATTCAATTATTTAATAAAATATTTATTTTTGTATTTAAATAATTGAATTCTCATGGATTTTTTTAGTAAATATTGATTTAAAAATAAATTTCAGTTAAAATTTTAGATTATTATTGAATATTGAAAAGTTTGAACTTTTCATACTTTTAATTAACAATTCTGTAGAATTAAATTTTTGAAAAAGTTTAATAAATTGAATTTTTCTTTATTTTTTGAAGTTTTTATTTTTTAATACATTTCTAATTGAAGAATGTCAGAATAATCGAAATTACGTAAAAATTAATATTGAAAATAATTGAATATTTACGAAGAATTTTATCATTTTTGAAAATAATTGAATTCTTGCTGAGAATTTTATCAATTTTGAAAATAATTGAATTCTTGCGAAGAATTTTGTCAATTTTAAAAATAATTGAATTATTTCGAAGAATGTTATTCAAATTTTTTTAAATAATTGAATTCCTGCGAATAATTTTATTATCTATCAAAATAATTAAATTATTGACAAGATTTTTAAGGAAATTTAATAGGTATTAATTTTTCTCAAAAAGTTTAATGGAATTTTTTTTTAATTATTTGAAGTTTGTAATTTCTAATTTTTTTTTATTGAAGAATGTCAGAATAATTGAAATTTTAGGTAAAATTGAATTGTAAACAAATGGATTTAAAAATTCCCAAAGAAGAACTTTTTCAAAAATTATAAAAAAAAATTGAGTTCAAGAAGAATTTTAGTTAAAAATTCTAGAAATGAATAATTGAATTGAAATGAAAATAATTTTGAAGAAATTACAGTAATAATATTTTTATAGTATAAAATAATAAGAGTATCAAGTTCTAATTATTATATGTTATTGAATTTAAAATTTTTGAAAATCTTAATTTTTGTAAAAAAATAATAATGATTATGTATTTATTTAAAAACGAAGTTATTGATGTTTTCGAATAATTTTTGCAATTAAAGGAATTCGTAAATAAATGTAATAGAACAGGGAAAAAGTCGTTTTGCCTGGAAATCAGGGAGTTTGGTAAAATTAAAAATAAATATTAAAAATAAAATTAAAAATTAAATTAAAAATTAAAATTAAACTATAATTAAAAATAAAAATTGGTAAAATATAAATATAGTTTTGAAAACCTGGAAAAATTTCGTTTTTTAACCTGGAAAACTTGGAAAAGGGTGGCAACCCTGAAACTTTTTTGCTTAATATTATACAATAAGAGAGGAAAATTTTCATGAATGAAAAATTTGTTACTTATTAATATTTATTATTTCAAAATAAATAGAAGAATAGAAACTTTTTTGTTCCTTCAGCAACATGGAACCGTCTATTGGACAAAAGGCGGAAGAAACAGTTTAAGAAACTTAAATCCAGAAAAATTTCTTCATGAGCAGTTAGCGATGTCATTTTCTCTAACTTTATCTCCTGTATGGATGGACTCTAGTACAACCAAAGAATGTAATTTATTTGAAGAAACTGCAGGCAGCCCTGAAGTAAGGCATTTTAGAATTTAGAAAAAATAATAAATGTTTTTTGCGGAAAACAGTTAATTTTTTAAAAATGCAAAAATATCTTTAAGATAATAATTGAGGCTCCAGATTTTAAAACGGCACACGTAACATTGATTTTAAATGGTAAAAGTGCTCTTTTAAGATCCGGAGCCTCAATTAAAATTTTCAAATCTAAATATTGCAATGAATTTAGATGTTATTTATTATATAATTATAAATCAATAATAAAATTGATTTTCTAGAAACTAGCCGAACTAACGGGATCCCGTGCTTATGAGAGATTCTCAGGTCCACAAATTGCCAAAATTTCAATCGAGAAGCCAGAAGTCTACAGTAGTACAGAGGTATTAACACTTGCGGCTACCTTGAAAAATAAAGAGAACGACAGTTTATTGAGGTACTCGCGACAAATTGATTTGAAAATATAATAGACTCAAAAAAGTGTTAATTTTAGTTTAGCGCCGATTTGTCTTAAATGTAACCAATTTGCAAGGTTTGATTTTGAATGATCTCTTGGATTCAAATTGATCTTTTCTTACATATAGATATCGTACGCAAAATTCCCTAAAGAGTCAAAATTTGTGAAGTGGACCACCTAAAAGAAATTTGTTTAATTTGCATTATGTCAGATACATAATTTGTTACAGCCTGGTGGTACAAAAACATTCCCGAAATGCGTTTTCAAAAATTTTAATTTTTCAATTAGTTGTAAACAATTAAACTTTAAAGTACCTTTTTAGAAAATTCACTATTGCTTCGTTGTTTTCTGATGAAATTTAAAAATATTTGGTAGAGATATACAAAAATAATGCCTCTATAACAACAAGAATTTAAAAAATTCATTATTATTTATGCAAAATAAATTGTTAATTAATTAACCAATTAAAGTTTTAAGTGACTTCTGGAATATTTAAGAAAAAATTTCTTTTTTTCTAAATGTTCGTAATTTACTCGAATGACAAATGTCAGTTGATAAAAAGCTAGTTTCTAATAAGTACAGTTAATTTTCTTAAATCAGGGTGGCCACCGGACCTTGAAACCTTGAAAACCTTGAAATGGACGTGAATTTTGTCAAACCTTGAAAAAACCATGAATTGGATGTGAGTTTTTTTTTAAAAATCTTGAATTTTAGTATTATATATTATTGAAACTGAATAAAAAAAATGTTTGACCATTTTCAAAATTTTATTTTTTTAAAAAATTAAAATTTTTCAGAGTTGTCACAGGTCAGGGAAATCAGGGAATTTGGAGAAAAGTCAGGAAAAGTAAAATTGGTCAGGGAAAGGTCAAGGATTTTTATTTAAGTAACTGGAAAAAATTGAATTTTGGAGAAGTTACAAATGATTGCAGAAATTCAATTATTTTCAAAGGTAATAAAATTCTTCGCAGAAATTCAATTATGTTCGAAAATTAAAAAAAATTCTCATAAAAATTCAATTATCTTTAAAAATAATAAAATTCTTCTCCAAATTTCAATTATTTTCAAAAATTTTAATAAAATTCTTTCCAAAATTTCAATTATTTTCAAAAAATTGTTCTCAATTAAATGATTTTCAATGTCTAGTTTTAATAAAATTTTTCAAAAGAATTCAATTATATTAAAAAAAAAATTTTGATAAAATTCTAAGCAAACTTTGCAATAATTCAATTATTTTTTATAAATAATAACATTTTTTACAAAAATTCAATTATTTTCATGAATAATAAAATTCATCATAGAATTTCAATTATTTTCAATACAATTTTAACCTTAGAAGGAGTACGTTAGTTTACTCACCCTCTAAGGAGTAACTGGGGTGTCCCGACACCCCACGCTTTAAACTTGTTTTATAAGGATTATATTTGACGTAAGAAAAATTTGTTATAATGAATTGATTGGTTTTTTAGTAAGGAATACAATAATATTATTCATATTTTGATAAATTAAAAAAATTTTGAAGAAAAACCATAAAAACCCAAAAAAAACACCAAAAAATGGCAAAATTGACTTTTTTCACAAAAAACGTTGTAGTTTCTTAAAAATTTGACTAATTTTAAAACTATTTTAGGTTTTTAAAGTTAAATAAATACACTTTTAGGGGAAAAAATTAGTTTTTGTATTACTTCCAAAAAACATAATTATTTGAACATCTGAAGTGAATGAAATTAAAGACAATTGACGAATAGTGAAAATCATAAAAATGAACTATAAAATGGACTTAAACAATTAATATTTACTAAAAATGGTGTTATAAATTTAATATTTTACAAACTTAATATATCTGAATATATTAACATTAAAATTAATAACTTATGAAATGATTCTGTAAATTAATATTTAATCAAAGTTTTAATTAACAATTCTTAATAACTATAATATATGTTAAAATATTATTAACAATATAGAATTTATAATTTAAATTTGACTGTCATATACTACATTTTTCTGTATTAGAATTTAATTTCTGACTGTAGAGAGAGCACAGAAATTTTTAATAATAATCTTAACTCAAATTTCATAAGTTGTTACAAATGCAGAATGTCTATTTTTCATAAAAATAGAATTTTTGTATAAAAATGTTTCTTTTTTATAAAATACAACTTTTTCATGCATAACCTATCAATTTATACTTTATCAGATGATTTTAACTGATTTAAAACGATTTTTTTAAAAAAATTTGAATTTACTTATGTTGACAATTTTTCTAACGTTAGGGAGTAACTGGGGTGTCCAGACACCCCAGACGTATTTTAACAGGAGATAGAGCTCTTCCTAGAGCAAAACTTTTGGCGGCACAAATAGGTGTTAAAAGATAGTGGTTCAAACTAAATTATCAACAAGTTTTGAGCGTAAAAAAATTATTGGTTAAGCCATGGGAATACTTTGAATTTTGCTTGGGGTGTCCAGACACCCCAGTTACTCCTTCTAGGGTTAATTGAATTCCTCGAAAAATTTAATTATTCTTGTAAATTTCATTAAAATTTCTCGAAAAAATTCAAATTTGTTGATAAAATTCTTTATGATAATTTAGTTTCGAAAAACATGCATTTATTCAATAAATTATTTATTTTTGTATTTAAATAATTGAATTCTTGTAGAATTTTCCAATAAAAATTGATTTGAAAATAAATGTTAGTTAAAATTTTAGATAATAAGTGAATATTAAAAGCATTATAGCATGAATTTTTAAAAATACATCATTGAATTCTTTCGAAGAATTTTAACAAAATTTTTGAAAATAGTGACATTTTTCGAAGAATTTACTTAAAATTGTATTAAAAATAATTGAAATCCTGTGAAGAATTTTATTAATTTATGAAAATAATTGAATTCTTGCAATGAATGTTTTCAAATTTGTTTTTAAATAATTAAAATATTGTAAAGAATTTTATTATTTATGAAAATAATTAAATTCCTGCATCGAATTTTATTACATTTTTTTAAATAATTGAATTCTTTTGAGAGTTTTTATTAAAAAAGTAGATTGTAAAAAAAAATTGGAATTTCAACGAAGAATTTCATTATATTCGTGAAATGTAATTAAATTCTTACAAAAAAATTAAGAGAATAATTCCATTTTTCTAGGAATTTACTTTAAATTGTATTATAAATAATTGAAATCCTCAGAAAAATTTTATAATTTATGAAAATAATGGAATTCTTACAACAAATTTTATCAATTTTTTTTAAATAATTGAATTCATGTGGAAAATTTTATTACTTGTAAAAATAATTGAATTTATACAACGAATTTTATTACATTTTATTTAAATAATTATATTCTTTTGAAAACTTGTATTAAAAATGTAAATTTTGAAAATTTTTGAATTTCAGCGAAGAATTCCATTATTTGTGAAATGTACCTAATTTAATTCTTGCAAAAAATTTTTGAAGATAATTTTATTTTTCGAGAAATTTATTTAAAATTGTATTAAAAATAATTGAAACCATGTGAAGAATTTTATTATTTATGAAAATAATTGCATTCTTGCAACGAATTTTATTATATTTTTTGTAAATAATTTAATTTTTTGTTTTGAAAAATTTTATGGAAATTAAAATTTTTATAAAACATAAAGATATCAATCACTCCGAGTCGAAGACTCGGTGCAATTGATATCTTTATGTTTTATAATAATATTCTTATAAGTTGTTGAATTTTAAACATGTTTGAATTTGAATGTTTTGAAGAATTTTAATTCCTATGGAAAAATAATAATTAAATACTTATTTAAAAATTGAGTTATTGATGTTTGTGAATAATTTTACAATTTAAGAAATTCGTAAGTTAATGGAATAGAATGGTTTTAATAATTTTTAGAGTGAATCAGAATATTCTTTATGGTCAGGGAAAAAGTGAAAATTTTGTCTGGAAATCAGGGAAAAATAAAATTAATTATTTGTGGCAACCCTGAATTTTTTAAAATCTATACAATTGATTGTTCAGAATCGTAAGAAAAGCCTATAAAAAATTCGGCAATAAAAAATATTAAAAAATGTGGAAGTAGTTGAATTTTTTAAGTATTACTATAGTAAAATTTGAACCAACAAAAAAACCTTGAAAATTTTTTAGAAACCTTGAAAAAACCGGGAAATAGACGTGAATTTTATTCACGAGTTTTGGTGGCCACCCTGTTAATTCAGGAAGCTAAAAAAATATTTTTTACGATTTTTGATTTTTTTAATAGGTACTTATTGTTATTAAAAAATGTTTAAAAACAAAAATTGAAAAAAAATTGTAAACCGAAAATTGATATAAAAAAAAAAAAAAAAAATTGTGACCTGTAAAGTGATTTGTAACGAAAAAGCACATTTTTTCGCCACTGTGAAGCGTTTGCACGTCGCTCTTTAATATTATGTTATTTGCTTAATTTTTAAAGCTACTAAATTTTTTTTTAGAAATTAAAGTATAGAAAACAGATTTTTGAAGTTTTTGGATTTTTTTCGTCACTTAAAACTTTAATTGTTTAATTAATTAACAATTTATTTTGCATAAAAAATGATGAATTTTTTAAATTCTTGTTGTGCATCATTTTTGTACATATCTACCAAATATTATTAAATTCTATCAAATTAAATTTCTAAATTTTTGAAAAATAATTTTCTGTATTTCAAACCCATTTGTGAGATAACTTCATCTTGAAAGAAAATAATATTTTCTCGACAGTAGGGCGTCGATATGTTAATTCTCTTAAGTGTCAAGTCAGTTATGTGACAATATTGAGTTAAATTTCAATTCTGTTTTATTTATTTTTTTGTTAAATGATAGTTCTGTTCCTTACCCAGTTGGGAAATATTCATATGCGACCTGATTATAAAGAATTCAATTTATTATTTATTTCTTCAAGGGAAATAAATTAAAGCAATTAGATTTTTTGGTTGTGATGGCGATGTATTACTGAATTTTTAAAAATAACTTGAATGCAACATTGCATTTATTATTTTAGAGAATTTCGTTGATAAGCAGCTTCCTTGCTTCTTTAATTTTGGGAGATTATGCCCCAATAGACTTTTCTGATGCTTCTGGAATGAATTTAATGGATATACGATCTAAAGAATGGTGTGAAGAACTTCTTCAGGTGAGTAATTGAATTTTTTTCTTTCTCCGTGCAAATCATAATTGTCCATTTTCTGAAATATGCATTAATCAACATTTTTTTCTCGTGAGAAAAACAATGAAAACAATTGAATATTATATTTTCATCTCCTTTCTTTTACGAAAGAACAGAGGATTCTCATGCATCCAAAATTTCCGATCAAATTTCGTACAAAATTCCTACGAATTCCTACAGAATTTTTTTTAACAATTTTTGTAAAAATTCAGGTTGGAATTCGAAAATTACACAAAAAATTTTATAAATTATTAAAAATGCAATCGTTTAAAATTGAAACCTCAAAAAATGTTTTAGTTGTGCGGGACAGATTTAAGAAATAAACTTGGCAAACCAGTTTCGTCAAATAGTGATATTGGTCCAATATCCAACTATTTTGTAGAAAGATTTGGATTTGACGAAAGATGTAGGATTATTGCATTCACGGGAGACAATGCAAGTTCCTTGTCAGGTAAAGTTTAATTTCATTTTTATAAATTTATAAATTACAGTAAAGAAGAGAATTTAATAAAAATACTGACCACACTTGTACTCATTTCTTAGGATTGAAACTAAGAAAAGAAGACATTGTTTGCAGTCTAGGAACTAGTGACACTCTTTTTTTTGGACTCAATGAACCCAAGACGATTACAGAAGGACATGTCTTTTGCAATTCTTTGGATGACCAAACTTACATTACTTTGCTTTGGTACATTATATAGCTCATTTTATATAAATTAAATCTCAATAATTTTTCAATTTATAAATAAATAAATAAAAGAAATAGAATAATAATAAAAAAATAAAACAATAAAAAATAGAAGAAATGGCGACCGAAAACTAAAAATTTTCTTTTTTAACGTGGCTCAGGTCTATAATAGAAATTAGATTTCTAAAAACTCGTATAAATGAATAAATTCTCAGTGCTCGAACTAGGTCCGTAAATTTGCTTAAAGTCCGTAAAAGTCAGTATTTTTTAAAAAAGGTCCGCAAAGTCTGTTATTTGACTGATAAAAGACGAAAAGTTCGTAAATTGTACGATATAATTTGGAGAATTTTAGAGAAATTACAAATGATTGCAGAAAATTAATTATTTTCAAACGTAATAAAATTCTTCGCAGAAATTCAATTATGTTCAAAAATTTTTTTAAATACTTGTCAAAATTTCAATTATTTTTATAAATAATAAAATTCTTCTCTGAAATTCAATTTCTATTTTCAAAAATTTTAATAAAATTCTTAGCAAAATTTCAATTATTTTCAAAAATTTTCCTTAATTCAATGATTTTTAATATCTACTATTTTAATTAAATTTTCCAAAAGAATTCAATTATTCAAAAAAAAAAATTAATAAAATTCTACGCAAACCTTTAATTATTTTCATAAAATAATAACAATTTCACAAGAATTCAATTATTTACAAAATTTTTTTTATAAATTTCTTCGCAATCATTCAATTATTCTCATAAATAATAAAATTTTTACAGGGATTCAATTATTTTCGAAAATAATCAAATTCTTTTGGAATTCAATCATTTTCATAAATAATAAAATTCTTGTCTAAAATTCTATTATTATCAAAAACTTTAAACAAATTATCGTCGAAAATAAAATTATTTTTGAAAAAATAAAATTCATCGTAGAAATTCAATTATTTCCAAAAATTTTAATAAAATACTTTAAAAGAATTCAATTATTTTCATAAATAATCAAATTCTTTGCAAAAATTTAATAATTTTCAAAAACTTTGAACAAATAATTGACGAAAATGAAATTATCTTTGTAAAAATAAAATTCATCGCAGAAATTCAATTATTTGCAAAAATGTTTAACAAAATTTTTCCCAAGAATTCAATGATCATTTTTAAAAAACAAAATTCTCCCCAGAAATGCAATTTTTGCAATAAATAATAAAATTCTTGGCAGAAATTCAATTATTTTCAAAAACTTTAAATTTTTAGCGAAAATGAAATTGAATTATTTACAAAAATTTTAATAGAAATCTTCTAAAAATTCAAATTCATCAATAATAAAATTCTGCGCAAGAATTTTAATTATTTTTATAAATACCAGTAAAATCATTGGAAATAATTCAATTATTTAATAAATAAGAAAATTTTTTGTAAAAATTCAATTATCATTATAAAAAACAAAATTCTTTGCTGAAATTAAATTATTTCAAAAAATGTTTAATAAACTTCTTTTTAGGAATTCAATTATTTTCATAAATAATAAAACTCATCGCAGAATTTCAATTATTTTTAATACAATTTTAATCGAATTTCTCGAAAAATGTAATTAATTATTCTTCAAAATTTTATTAAAATGCGTCGAAATATTTCAATTATTTTAAAAATTTGCTGATAAAATTCATTATGGAAAGAATTTTCAGTTATAATTTTAGATAATAATTGAATATTAAAAGCATTAGAGCCTAAATTTTTAGAAATAATTGAATTTTAAATAGGTTTCAAATTAATATCTTTGGAAATCTAAATTTTTCATATTTTTAACTAAAAATTCTGTGGAATTAAATTTTTGAAAAAGTTTAATTGAAGATTGTTTTTGAAATTTTTATTTTCTAATATTGAAGAATTTCCGAATAATTGAAATGTTATAAAAATTGAATTGTAAACAAATGAATTTGAAAATTCTAAAAGAACTTTTTAAGAAGTTATTAAAAATATTGCATTTATATAATTAACCCTCCGTCACACACATGGGAAAAAATTACGACTTTACACACGTTTAGAGGGAATCCCTCACCACATTGTAAAATAAGCAACATTACAACATAAACAAAGGAATCAACAAAAATTTAGTTTTAACACAAACTTACAAATATGTAGTAAATTATTCTAAATTATAAAATTAATAAAATTAATTTTCGGTCTCAAAAATAAAAATTAATTACACGAATGCACATCTTTGAAGGAATTCCACTTGACATGTAAAAATAATGTAACATTAACGAATAAGCAAAAAAATCATTAAACAATTCATTTTAATTATATTTATAATATAATTTTGTCATTAACCAACAGTGGAACAAAAAATGTTTTGAAAACTTGATTTTTTTATTTAACATAACCTCACTTTTTCGAGTTTTTTCTGGCTTTGAAGCTTCATAATTAAATATTAATTATGTTTAAACTAAATGTTTTTTAGAAATGTGTTGAGGAGTAAATTGTCGAAAGGTATAGGAACTGATTTTATTTTGCAATCAGGAAAACAAAAGTTATTTAAAAAATACTGAAACCGTAGAGGGAATCCCTCCCTAGGTGTGTGACGGAGGGTTAAAAGAATTTTAGTCGAAAACACGAAAAAAAAAATTTAATTTTTGAAAAGTTACAAATTATTGCAGAAATTCAATTATTTTCAAGAATCTAAGGGATTCAATTATTTTTACAAATAATAAAACTCATCGCAGAGTTTTAAATAATTTTAATACAATTTTAATCGAATTTCTCGAAAAATGTCATTATTCTTAAAAATTTTATTAAAATTCGACAAAGGAATTCAGTTATTTAACATTTTGTTGATACAATTGTTTGTGAGAATTCAAATTTAAAAAGTAATCAATTATTTACAAAAAAAATATTTATTTTTATATTTAGATAATTATATTCTCGTAGAATTTTCTAATAAAAATTGATTTAACCTTTAAAGTGCTATGCCGGTCTGACAGACCGCTATTAAAATTTTCTTTGCTTGTAACTTTTTTTCAAAGTATAATAAGAACTTGAACTTTTTAGTAGCTTCATATTTTATGAAAATCTGTTAGGAGACAACTTTTTCAAAAATTTTTATTCGTTAAATTTTGTAATATAAATAAATATTTGAAGTATAGCGGTCTGTGAGACCGGGGTTAGCTTTAAGTGAAAGTATATTCCAGTATATTCCCATGAGTGACGTCTGCGCAACTTGACGCGCAGCTAGTTCTACTGATAGTTCTCATAGACTGCATTTATAAAATAAATAAAATAAATAAATGCATAATACAGAAATGACTTTTTTTGTTAAAAAGTAAAAAATATTTATAATAGTTGTCTTTTAAAAATTATAAATGATTAAAAAACTGTCAAAAGGGAATAGCGGTCTGACAGACCGGGGTTAGCACTGAGCGTGATTTTTCAACACTTAGCACTTTAAAGGTTAAAAATGAATTTCAGTTAAAATTTTAGATAATAATTGAATATTAAAAGCAATATAGCGTAAACTTTTAGAAATAATTGAATTTTGAAATTGATTTTTTTGAAAAAGTTTAATGGCATTTTTTTATATTATTTAAAGTTTTTATTTTCTAATATATATTTAATTGAAAAATTTACGAATAATTGAAATTTCGTAAAATTGAATATTCTAAAAAAAGGATTTGAAAATTGTCAAAGAACTTTTTCGAAAATTATTAAAAATTAGTTATTTAAAGAAGAGTTTTAGTTAAAAATTCTTGAAAATAATAATTGAATTGATAATGATTTTATCTCTCGGTCATCTTTAATTATTATAAAACATGAAGAAATCTTCATGTTTTATAGTTATGAAAAATTTAATTTTTTGTTTTATGTCAAATGTTCTCTTATTTGGACTCTTATTTTACTTTTTTGGAAAATAATCCTCCATTTTGTCTGATATCAAAAAATTATAAAAAACAGCGATTAATTATTATATTTTCTAATTTTTCAAACTATGTGCTCAAGATAAATATTAATTTTTTAATTTCATGTATTTTATACGAGTTTTTAGCATTAAATAGAAATTTTTATTTTTTCGGTCCACCTTGATATATAATATGTATAACAAAAAAATTAATCTGAAAAAATATGAAAAATTTCTCAGTTTCAAAAATGGATCCTTGACCCGCAAGAGAATATGCGACAGTGCAGCACAAGGTTCGTGGCCCATTTTCAATGAATTATTGGAGAGCACGCCACGAGGGAATTTTGGAAATTTAGGACTATATTTTGATTCTCAGGAAATTTTACCCTCTGTTATTGGAGATTATAGATTTAATAAAGCAAACGAGAAAATAAATCGATACAGTTCGAAGGAAGTGGAAGTAAGAGCTCTAATAGAGGGACAATTCATCGCCAAAAGAGCGTACGCCGAAGACTTTGGTTTTTCGATCGGTATAAAAGACTCTTTGGATCATGTTTTATAATAAATTGTTGAATTTATTATTTTTCTTCCAGTGTTAATAATAATTTAATCCTAGGACCAAATACAAGAATTATAGCCACTGGAGGTACCTCAGTGAATAAAGCAATTTTGCAAGTTCTTGCCGACGTTTTCAACTCACCAGTTTACATATCGGTTAGTTATAAATATTTATATTAAATAATTCTCTTGCTTATTTTATTAACACTACTTAAATTTAATTAAATTTAAGTGTTTACTTTTAAGCACAATAATAAGTTATTTTAAGTTCACTTCTAAATTTACAGGGCTTGGATTGTGCGACTTTTTCGACTTTTTTCGACTTTTCTAAGGAAATATGACTTTTTTCGACTTTTTTGTGAAAAAATGCGACTAATCGATTTTTTCGAGATTTTTTTTAGTACAATGCGACAGAAATTAAAAAAAAATTTTTAATTTAAAGAAAAAAGTTTGAGTCAAAAAAAATGTCTGTTACATTTATTTACAAATTTCTTTCAAATTTTTCGACAACATCAATAATTTCTTTTTTAAATAAATATTTAATTATTATTTTCCCATAGGAATTAAAATTTTCAAAAAGATTCAAATTCAAACCTATTTGAAATTAAACAACTTATAAAAAATTGTTATAAAACATGAAGAAATCGATCACTCCGAGTCTTCGACTCGGAGTAATCGATGTCTTCATGTTTTATAATAATTAAAGATGACCGAGTGATAAAATCATTATATTTTATATTAATATTATATAAGACTTTATAAAAAGAAATTTTTAATTATTTTTTATAAAAATATATGAATTATTGGGAACAAATTTATAAAACATTAGTAAGTAATTGAATTATTTTGCAGAAGAATTTTGATATTTACAAAGATAATTGAAATTTTGAGGAGAATTTAAAAAAAATTGGAAAATAATTTAATTTCTGCCAAGAATTTTCTTACTTTTTTAAGATAATTGAATTTTGCAAAGAATTTTAGCACAACTTTTGAAAATAATTAAATTTCCAGGATAAATTTTATTATTTATGAAAATAATTAAAATTTTGACGAGAAATTTAAAAAAAACTTAAAAATAATTGAATTTCTAGGATGAATTTTATTATTTATAAAGATAATTGAAATTTTAACAAGAATTTTTTAAAAATTTTTGCAAATAATTGAATTTTAGAGAAGAATTTTATTACTTTCAAAGATAATTGAAATTTTGAACAGATTGTTTTAAAAATGTTTAAAAGTAATTGAATTTTGATATTTTTAAAAATAATTGAAATTTTGAAAATAATTTAATTTCTGCCAAGAATTTTATTACTTTTGAAAATAATTGAATTTTTAAGATAAATTTTAGTAAAATTCTTTGCAAATAATTGAATTTCAGAGAAGAATTTTATTATTCACAAAGATATTTAAAATTTCGAACAGATTTTTTTCAAAATGTTTAAAAGAAATTGAATTTTGCAATAGAATTTTGATATTTATAAACATAATTGAAACTTTGAGGAGAATTTAAAAAACAATTTTGAAAATAATTGAATTTCTGTAAAGAATTTTCTTACTTTTTAAGATAATTAAATTTTGCAAAGAATTTTATCAGAACTTTTGAAAATAATTAAATTTTTATGATGAATTTTATTATTTATAAAATTTTGAATATAATTGAATTTCTGCGAAGAATTTTATTACTTTTGAAAATAATTGAATTTTAGAGAAGAATTTTATTAAAATTTTTTTTAAATAATTGAATTTCGTAGAAGAATTTTATTATTTATAAAAATAATTGACATTTTAAAGAGAATTTTTAAAAAAATGTTAATAATACATAATTAAAATTTTGCTATCAATTTTATTAAATTTTTAAAAATTTTATTCCGGATTGTTTGATATTAATGTATCTGTTGTCGAGAAATGTGATTTTTTTACAATTTTGACAATTTTGTGTTTTCTTTTTGTCGTTTTTTTTTTTTATTTTTTCTAATATTTCATGCGCCTTTTTTTCGACTTTTTCGGAAATTTTATGCGACTTTTCGTGACTTTTGTTGTAAGTTTATGCGACTAAAGCGACTTTTTTTGAGTCTTAAAGACGATCCGAGCCCTGAATTTACTTTCTTGAGGAGAATTTAGTTTTTCAAATTAAATAATTAAAATGTTTCAATTAGAAAAGTTTAGTTGAGGAACAAGTTTTCTAAACTTGATAAATCTCTAACAGCAACGGATTTTTCATTTGTCAGATACTCAAGTTTATTTTCATTTATTTTTGAAAAATAGATTTATCAGCTTTTGAAAACTTGCTCCTCAGTTGCTATTAAACAAATTTTTTTTAATTCCATCAAATATAATCAAATTTTTTTCTTCTTTAAATTCATAAAAAAAATTTTATTAAACAGAATGTTGTGAACACAGCAGCAATGGGCGCCACATATCGTGCAAAATTTGCATTATTAAAAAATGATAATATTCTGGAGGATTTAATAAATAATTTGCCGGAGCCAATTTTATTTTGTGAGCCTTACCATGACGCAGACACAGTAAGTTTTTTAAGGCGACCCACCCTCACCTGAATTTAAACTATATCAGAACATAATTAAAAACACTATAACTTTTGATAAAATTAAAATTCCATAAAACCCATTTACGCTTAAATGTAAAAGACAGTGTAAGAAACTCAATGAAACAAGAACCATAAAAAAATGTTGAAATTTATGGAAGAAGAAGCATTTTTTTATAAATAATTAGTAAAAAATCGTATTAAGTACACTTAATATGAATAAAGCTTCAATATAATTAAATAACCTTTTATTTTTTACAATATTATAATTTCAATGCTTTACATAAATATTTTAATTATAAAAGTTAGTGTCAATATTTCCAAAAAAAATCTTTAAAAAATTTTTGTTCTTTTTTATCGATTTTTTTACTAAAAATAATATTAGAAAAAGAATGTAAAAAATTTTTTTTCTTTTTAGACTTCGCACTCGATAATTAATTTTGAAAAAAGTAGCAAAAAGTAAAGCTTTCAAACTAACAAAAAGTAGCTATCGAAAAATAAAACTTGACAACTGAAAAAATTCGTTTTAGACACTTCAAAAAACTGTCGAAAATTCACATTCTATATTTTATTTTCCTGACATTTTCCCAATTTTAATTAAAAATATTTACTTCTTTCTTATCCTGCTAATAAATTGAATTCCTGCAACGAATTTTACTATTCATGAAAGAATTTGAATATTTATAAAAATATTTTAATTCTTGGAAACAATTTTATAAAAAATTTTAAATAATTGATTTCTTTTGACTAATTTCATTAAAATTCTAATTTATTTTTTTTAATCATTTTTTTTAATTTCATAGTTTTTTTTTATTTATGAAAAGAATTGAATTCTTACGATGATTTTTACAAAAAAATTCTTAAACAATTGAATTTTGTTTGGAAATTTTATGAAAATAGTACCTAGATATTGAAAATCATAGAATTGCGAAAAGTTTTTAAAATAATTAAATTTTACAAAGAAATCCATTAAAATTTTTGACAATAATTGAATGTCTGTGGGGCATTTTATTATTTCTGAAAGTAATTGAATTCTTGCTAACGATTTTATTAGAATTTTTTAAAATAATTGAATTTTTAAGAACAAATTTATTAATTTCTAAAATAATTGAATTTTTTAAAGGATTTGATTAAAAATGACTCAAAATAATTGAATTTTCGGGAATAATTTACTTATTTATCGACATAATTGAATTCTTTCGAAGAATTATTTATGTAATTAATTGAATTCTTGGGAAGAATTTTATTAAAATCTAAAAATATAATTGAATTATTTCAAAAAAATTTAATTAAAATTATATTTAAGATAATTGATTTCTTTCGAACAATTTCATTAAAATATTTGAAAATAATTGAATTCCTGTGAAAAATTCTAATATTTTTGTAAATAATTGAATTCTTTCAAGGAATTTAAAAAGAAACATTTTTTTAAATAATTGATTTTTTCGAGGAATTGGAATTAGATTTTTAAAAATAATTACATTTTTCGAGCAATTCCTGTAAAATTGTATTAAAAATAATTGAAATCCTGCGATGAATTTTATTATTTATGAAAATAATTTAATTATTGCGAAAAATTTTATTAAAATATTCAAATGGAATTGAATTTCTATGAAAAATTTTGTTATTTTTGAAAATAATTGAATTCTTCATAAGAATTTTATAAAAATTTTGTTGAGTAATTAATTTTTTCTAAATATAATAAATATTATGAAAATTTTATTTAAAAATTTGTATTTTTATTTTAAATTGAATTTCAAATATTTTTTGAAAATAATTGAATCGTTTTAAAGAATTTGATTATAATTTTTGAGAAAATTTTTTTGATTTCTAGTTAGCGAATTTAAAGTAGTGGAAATTCTAAAAAAAAACAGAAATAGTAACTTTTAGTGGCTGAAATCAATAAAAAAGAACCCAAATGGTATCATAACGAAAAAAAAAACCGGACAAGTGCGAGTTGCACTCGCACTGAATTGGCGGGTTCCGTACACAAATACAAGAATAATACTAGTGATATTGCATAACAGAAAATAGTAGAATTTTTCAACTTTTGCATTATTTTGGAAAATGGAATTTTCAACAATAGGTTAAAAATAAAAAAAATAAAAATTGAAGTATTATATTTGTTTTATATTGTAAGCATTAAGCAAAGAAACCAATATTTTGAAAATTTGTTCCAAAATTGGTTCCTCTGCTTATTGCTTATAATATAAAACAAATATAATACTTCAATTTTTCTTTTTTTTATTTTTAACCTATTGTCGAAAATTCAATTTTCAAAATAATGCAAAAGTTGAAAAATTCTACTATTTTCTGTTATACAATATCACTAGTATTATTCTTGTATTTGTGTACGGAACCCGCCAATTCAGTGCGAGTGCAACTCGCACTTGTCCGGTTTTTTTTATTTAAGAAATTATAGGGAGAAAACAGTCATTTAAAATCAACAAATATTTTAAGTATTAAATTTTATTTATTTATTTTTATTTTAAATAAATACATTTCCTAATAAATAAATCCACAATCCAACGTTAAAAAAAAATTATTTTTGCTGTTTTTACTTATATAATTTTGATATTTCTTTTTTTAATTTTTGTAAATAAATTTTTACAAAAAAATTTTATTTAAAAAAAATTTTTTTTTTTAATTTTATTTAAAAAAAAAATTAAAAAAAAATTTAAAAAAAATTTAAAATTTTAATTTTAAAAAAATTTTTAAATTTAATTTTTGTAATGACTTTTTGAAAAATTTTTAAAAAAATTAAAAAAAATTTTTTTTTAATTTTTTGTATTTAGCCAGTGAAAATATACTAATAAACCAATTTTTAGTTAATTAGATCAAATAATATGGAAATTAAAAGTTTTTCATGGAAATGATCTAATTATCTATCTAATTATCTAATTATCTAATTATCTCATTATCTCATTATCTAATTATCTAATTATCTAATGGAAATTAAAGCGTTTTTCCTTGACAACGCTATGGCTATTATTACATAGAAAGTTCTCTATATTTTTCCTGTAATATTCGCGTTAAAATACACCAGTATGCCAAATTTCAGCCCTCCAGGTTGAATAGTTCAGAAGTTAAGGGGGGGAATGGTCACTTTTTATGCATTTTTGGCCAAAAATCTTGTTATTTCCTTGACAACGCTATGACCATCACCTCTAATCACATTCTCTATATTTTTCCTGTAATCTACGTGTGAAAATACGTATCTGTACCAAATTTGAGCTCTCTAGGTCATATAGTTTAGCCGCTAGGGGGGGGGGGACACGATTTCGCTACGGACGCAAGAGTCTCACCAATAGGGTTCCGTCCATACACCGAAGGTGTACGGAACCCTAAAAAGTAGTAAATAGTAAGTTTTAATAAAAACTTATGAGTGCGAAGCCTGTCTTTTGCACTTGACTTTTGACTGAAAATAGTGTTAAAAAAATCAAAAACATTTTTTTGAACTATGTTCTCAGATAGTTGAAAATTCTGGTGCGAGTCCCCTTAATCAAATTATTAATCTCATTAAGATTTCGTGTACTAATTATATAAACTTTAATTTCTAATTTCAGATATACAAGCCTATGATCTTAAGGTATAGAAATATAATTAAGCAACTAACAACGAAACTTTAAAAATTGTTAATGGAAAAGAGAGAATCCAGTCAACTGCGAATTACATTTGCCTAGGATTCCGTTCACGAATATTTTTTTCGAAACTTTTTCTAGAAAATTCTATTTCAATAAAATCAAATAAGGTTTGATATACTTTTATTAAAATAAATTACACACGAAACTAACGCATAAAGTAATGAAATTGATGTAATATAATAAAGTTAATTTAAATTAAGGATATTTTATCCCTCTCGACATAAAACTTGAAATTAAAAATTATTTTTAACAGCAATTAATACTGTAATGAAAATTGGCATTACAACATTTCAGAACTTTCAATTGTAGGTACAAATTTTTTTAAAATAATTATTTATAACAAATTAATTTTATGCAAAATTTATCATCAAATATTAATTATTTATCATTTTGTTTCTCTCAAAATTTTATCGAACAAGTATAATTTTTTTTATTTTTTAAGAACCGTAGTTACTAATTTTGCTTCTTATAATATCCTCTGCAATCATGTTTTCTCGAACTTTGTTAATAATATATTTATAGAAAAATAAATTTGTTATTTTTATACTTTCCTAACAAAAAATAATTTCAATAAAGCAAACTTGTAGAAGATATTTTAAAAAGGAAAACAATAAGCTACTTTTTGTAAAAGTTGTACATAAATTATACTTGTTCGATAAATTTAAATAGGAAACCAAATGTTTAATAATAATTAATGTTTCTAACAATAAATTTAGTAGTAGAATATTTTTTTGAAAATTATACTTACTTAAAAAAACAAAACAAAACCCAGTTGGGTTTTGTTTAATGATGTAAAAAGAACAAAATGGAACGAAAGTAAACTTATTATATTTTTTCATCTTTGCTCGAATATCCAATGAATGTGATTAAGCACAACGAATATTTTAAAAACAAAAATTGTAGATTTTTGCAATGATCTTTATTTATTCAAGAGTCATATTACAAGATATTCGAAATGTAGTTTCTTACGGAGAAAATTTATTTTATTTCCCCATGAAACAAGACTAAACTTATTTACAATGATTTTTTTTAATGAGAATCTATTAATTCTCAGTGTAAATTTCTTTGCGCACAAAAATTTTTGATACATCAAAATGCACGACGAAATGCATTCTTAATTGAAATTGACATTTCTATTTTTTGTAGATTTTGTAAGAAATGTAATAAATTTATTGTTATTTATTCAACAAAAATAAAACTATATTTAATCAAATCTATTTAGTTAAAATGAATTCCATCCCACTCATCAAAAATACTAGAAAATTAATCTTTTCGATTGTAAAGAATGAAATAATTATTTGAAAATCTTATTGAATATTGTAGGCAGAATACTTCCACATGTACATTTAGGTTATCTTTAAAATCACTGTTTTATAAAAACTAGTGAGAAATTTACTTTTTACGACCTCCACGTTCTTTCTGTTGAAGATTTATAACATTACCTGATGTAAGGTTATAATAAGCGAGTGTGTTGTTGTCTTTGAAAAACATGCCCTGAAATGGAAAAAAAAGATTAGATTTTTAAATATTTCACCTTCAATCAAGTTAAAGTATTTAATTATTAGATAAGTTAAAACAATCATCTCTCACAGGCTTCACACTCAATAATTAATTTTAAAAAAGTATCAAAAAGTAGTTTTCATATTGAAAAAAGTAGCTATCGAAAATTGGTTTTAAAGAAAAAATACGATTGTATTTCAAAGTAATTTTTAAAAGTAAACAAATAAAATTATGAAAAGTCCATTTTTTCGGAAAAAAAGGTCCATAAAGTCCGTAATTTCATTCAAAAAGGATGAAAAGTTCGTAAATTGTACGATATAATTTGGAGAATTTTAAAGAAATTACTTCAATATCTACTCTGCCGTCCAATGTAAGAAGACACATAAGCGCCAATGTCGCTTAGGTGTTTATTCTTATGTTTACACTATACAAATTTCGACCTAAGCGACAATGGCGCTTATGTGTCTTCTTACATTGGACGGCAGTACTATTTTCATAAAATTTACCAAAAGAATTTAATTATTAAAAAAAAAATTTAATAAAATTCCACAAAAACTTTTAATTATTTTCAAAAAATAATAAAAATTTCACAAGAATTTCATTAATAACAATTTTTTTTTATAAATTTCTTCGCAATCATTCAACTATTTTCATAATTAATCAAATTTTTACCGAGATTCAATTATTTTCGTAAATAATAAAATTCTTTTTAGGAATTCAATTATTTTCAATAGAATTTTAATCGAATTCCTCGAAAAAATTCTTAAAAATTTTATTAAAATTCGTCCAAAGAATTTAATTATTTAAAAATTTGTTGATAAAATTTTTAATACAATAGGAATTGAATTCCAAGAAACATTCAATTATTCAATAAATTATTTATTTTTGAATTTAAATAATTGAATTCTGGTAGAATTTTCTCATAAACATTGATTGTCATTTCATAAAAATGATTTTCAGTTAAAATTTTAGATAATAATAGAATATTAAAAGCAATATAGCGTGAATTTTAAAAAACAATTGAATTTTGTAATTAATTTTTTTAAAAAAGTTTATTTGAGTTTTTTAATATTATTTTTAGTTTCTATTTTCTAATATTTATTTAATTAAAGAATTTACGAATAATTGAAATTTCGTAAAATTGAATATTGTAAAGAAATGAATTTGAAAATTGTTAAAGAACTTTTTTGAAAATTATTAAAAATAATCGATATAAAGAAGAATTTTAGTTAAAAATTTTTAAACATAATAATTGAATTGATAATGATTTTAATTATTATAAATTATTTTTATTAAGGAGGTTGTTTACAGGTATGCAGACCTTCAGAAAAAATATTGAATTAGCATTAATGAATTTTTAAAAATTAATGTTATTCGTATCTTCTGAAAGAACAAATATCAATTTTCAAGAAAAAAATTTGAAACTTACAAAAATTATTTATTTAGTCATTTTGCATATGATCAAAGTTTTCTTCATATTAAAAGGTTAAACTTTTTCAAAACTGATTCGATTTAAGTCACTGATGGCTTATTTTCTTCAGAAAATGATTCTCTATAACTTGACCGCTCAGATTTATAAACAAAAATAGACCGTTTTTAAAATATGCTTATTTGTTTAAAAAAAAGTGATTTAATTAAAAAAAATTTTTAAACAAATAAGCATATTTTCAAAACGGTCTATTTGTTTATAAATCTGAGCGGTCAAATTATAGAGAATCATTTTCTGAAGAAAATAAGCCATCAGTGACTTAAATCGAATCAGTTTTGAAAAAGTTTAACCTTTTAATATGAAGAAAACTTTGATCATATGCAAAATGACTAAATAAACAATTTTTGTAAGTTACAAATTTTTTTCTTGAAAATTGATATTTGTTCTTCCAGAAGATATGAATAACAATAACATTAAAAAATTCTTTAATGTCAATTCAATATTTTTTCTGAAGGTCTGCGTACCTGTAAACAACCTCCTTAATGATTATTATGTTTTATAGTTATGAAAAATTGAATTTCTAATTTTAAGTAAAATGTTCTCTTATTTGATTCGGCCTGATTCTATTTTTGTCAGTTGGTCCGTAAAGTCCGTATTTTTAAACACTTTCACTGCTTCGAGCCCTTAATTTTACTATTTCAGAAAATAATTGAATTCTTTTGAAAATTTTGTTAACGAATTAAGAAAAAAATTTAATTTTTGCAAAGAATTTTACTATTTATAAACATAATGGACCTTTTTCGAAGAATTTATTAAAAGTTTTATTTAAAAAATTGAATTTTTTTGAAAAATATTATTAATAGTTTTTTTAAAATTGAATCGTTTTAAAGAATTTTATTATAAAGTTAGAATTTTTTTTATTTCAACTATTAGCGAATTTAATGTGATGCAAATTTCCCCCCAAAAATAAAGAAAAAAGTAGCTTTTAGTGGCATAAATCTAAAAAGGTATCCAAATAGTAGCAAATTGTAAAGAAATGTAGTAAATAGTAGGTTTTAGTAGATGAGTGCGAAGCCTGCTTTCAGAGATCACAGTAATTTTTTTTCTTTAAAATAAGTGAAAAGGTGTTTTTGATTTTTGTTTTGATTTTTCTAGTTTCAACAAATATGAAATTAGTAAAATCGACTATTATAAAATAACATAAAACACAAATAATTATGTATTTTTTTGACCAATTATTGTTGAATGGAAAAAACAAAAAAAAGGGAAAACGAAAAATGAAGTGTCGGTGTAAATCTTACCTCATATTGCAGTTTTTGCTTGCCAGGAGGCATTCCAGTTTGTTCATGAATGCGTGCTTTCAAAACTGCCACAGTGTCACTGGGTTGTAAAGTGATTCCCAATGTTTGACCATTTAACTTCCATTCAGTCTTCTCGGCCATTAAAGGCACTGAAATGTTAATTTGAACTGGACCCTGAAAGAAAACCGAAATTCAACAATCAATACCTAGTAAAAAATTTAATTACGAAATAATATTTCTTTATTTTGATAAATTAAACATACTGATTAAGAGAAAACTTTATTTATTGATATATTATCAATACCTTATTCCTGGCCAAAAATTGTTGTTCAGGTACCAAAGAATCTTCAGTTCTTAATTTTTTAGACGGTGGTTCCTCTTCTATTGGTTCTGCTGAATGCTTCATTCCAATCTTTAAAGAAACAACATTAAAACAAAATGTTATTAAATCATTCAAGTACTTGAGAAAATAAATTTCATAAGTACACATGGTTGTCACAAAAATTTAATTTTGTTTTTCCCTCAACTTTTTTAAAACTATTTTCATCATTTCAACTCAATTATTATTTTCTACAATAATTTTTAACTAAAATTCTTCTTTAAATAAATTAATTATTTTTAATAATTGTTGACAAAGTTCTTTTAGAATTTTTTAAATCCATTTGTTTACAAAATAATTTTAATTTATAATAAATTAGTTCTAAAGAATTGTTAATTAAAGGTATGAAAAATTTTTATTTTTAAAGATTTTGAACTGAAACCTTTTCAAAATTCAATTATTTCTAAAAATTTATCGAGACTATAAATTCAATACTTACTGAAGCTGGCAATGGTGGTTGTATAGGTGGTGGATTTGGCATAAATGGAGACATAGCAGGTGCTAAACAAAGAAAATAAGTGTTAAAATTATTATTCAAAAAATATTTTTTAACCCTAGAAGCAACAACCCTTTTAAAGCAAAATTTAAATTATAACCCTGAAAAAACAACCAGCATTTTTGATTCACGACCCTACTTGAAATTTATTTTATATACGGGTCAATCCATTATCAGGGTTGCCACGCTTTTGCTCATTTCAAATTCCCTCACTTTTCCAGGTTTTCCAGGTTAAAAAACGGAATTTTTACAGGTTTTTAAAACTACATTTTATTTTACAAAATTTTTAATTCTAACCTTTTTGAAATTAAACAACTTATAAAAAATTGTTATAAAACATGAAAATATCGATCACTCCGAGTCTTCGACTCGGAGCAATCGATATATTTATGCTTTATAATAATTAAAAATGTTGGACTGATGAAATCATCATTTTTTACCTATTATTATTATAAAAATATTGTTACTGTAACTTATTCAAAATTACTTTCATTATTTTAATTCAATTGAAGCGTTTTGTGCAGAAACCGCATAAGTCCATTTTTTTCGAAAATCACTTTTTTATTGAAAATTAATCTTTAAATGAAGCTTTTCAATCTGGTAAAATATTACATAAGTGACTAAACTCTAAACCCTTAAAAAAAATAATTAAAATATCATTTTGTGCAGAAACAGCACAAGTCCATGATAAGTTTTATATTTATTTGTGATATTCTTGACGTATTTTAATAATTTATATTAAACAGTTTATATTAAACAGTTTATATTATAAATAAAAACACTCATGGGAAGCAAAAAGTGACAGTGGTGACTGAATAATTTTAAAATTAGAAAATATTGTAAATTGGTTCAATTTATTCTTAAAACAATTTTATTATTTATAAAATGTTACTAAAAATTATCCAAATTTAATATTTTAAATAAATGTTATTAAATATTTCATAAAACTTTGATATTTCACTGGATTTAATAAATTTTCTGTGTTTTTCATTTCATTTTGTGCAGAAACAGCATAAGTCCAAATGTTAATTTTTTTTTAATTTTTTATATTAAGTAGATAATTAATTAATCATATTGGATTTTTTAACTTATAGGTTAGTAGAATATAATGCAAAAAGCCGAATTAAAAAAAATCTTAACATTTACGAGAAAAACAGTTTTTATTGATTCCTGAACAATTTCAAATTATGGACTTATGCTGTTTCTGCACAAAACGCTTCAATTATTGTTTTCCACAATTTTTAACTAAAATTCTTCTTTACAAAGTGTAAATTAATTATTATTAATAATTTCTGAAAAATTTCTTTCAACATTTTCAAATCCTTTTGTTTACAATTCAATTTTACGAAATTTCATCGATTATTCAGGTACATTAGAGACTCCATTATCCGGACCCCTATTATCCGGACAAATTTAAAATTAAAAATTTTTTTTTAAAAAAAGTTTATAAGGTCTCAAGCCGTTAATTAACTTCTATTTTAAATTTGTTTACACGAAATGTTGCGTTTTAAAGTGTTTTAATTATTTTAAGAAAATGTTTATGTAAATATTTTGAAATATTTCTAACTAAATATTTATTAATGTTGACTTTAAAAGTTTTAGTTTGTTTCAGTCTTATTTTAATACAAATGCAAATAAATACATAAAATTATGAATCAAAAATTTGTTTAATTCGTACTTTACTCGATTATCCGGATTTTCGATTATCCGGACAAGTGCCTGCATCCATTAGTCCGGATAATGGAGTCTCTACTGTATTCGGAAATTCTTCAATCAAATATATATTAGAAAATAAAAACTTGAAATAACTTCAAAAAAATTCAATTCAACTTTTACAAAAAAATTAAATCTACACAATTTTAAGTTAAAAGTATGAAAAATTCAAACATTCAAAGATTATAATTTGAGACCTGCTTTTCAAAACTCAATTATTATCTGAAGTTTTATCTGAAATTCATATTTCAATCAATTATTATTAGAAAATTCTACGACAATTCAATTATTTAAATACAAAAAAAAATAATTTATTGAAGAATTCAATGATTTTTTAAATTCAACTCTTATTTAAAGAATTTTATCAACAAATTTTTAAATAGGTAATTAAAATTCTTTTGACAAATTACAATAAAATTTTCAAGAATAATTTCATTTTGCGAGAAATTAGATTAAAAATGTATTAAAAATAATTGAATCGCTGTAAAAAAAATTTCATTGAATTGAGAAAAGTTTTTGAAAATATTTGAAATTTTGTCAAGAATTTAATTAATAATTTTTTAAATAATTGAAATATTGCTAAGAATTTTATTAAAATTTTTGAAAATAATTGAATTTTAGAGAAAAATTTTAATATTTATAAAAATAATTGAAATTTTGACTATAACTTTTTTTTAAACTTTTGACAATAATTGAATTTCTGCTAAGAATTTTATTACTTTTGAAAATAATTGAATCCTTGAAAAGAATTTTTTAATAATATTTCTTTTTAAATACCTAATTATTTTAAATACAAAAAGTAAATAATTTATTGAATAATTGAATGTTTCTCAAAATTGAATTCTCATAAAGAATTTTATTAACAAATTTTTAAATAATTGAATTCTTTTGACGAATTTTAAGAAAATTTTTAAGTATGTATAATAAAATTTTTCGAGGAATTCGATTAAAATTATATCAAAAATAATTGAAATTCTGCAATGAATTTTATTATCTATGAAAATAATAATTGAATCCCTGTAAAAAATTGTATTACATATATAAAAATAATTGAATCTCTGTAAACATAAATTGAATATTTTTGAAAATAATATATTTATTGCGAAGAAATTTATAAAAAATGTTTAAAATAATTCATTTCTTTTGGAAAATTTTATTAAAATAGTAGATATTAAAAATCATTGACTGGAGGAGAATTTTTGAAAAAAAAATTGAATTTTTTAAAAATAATTTCATTAAAATTTTTGAAAATAATTGAATTTTAAAGAAAAATTTTAATATTTATAAAGATAATTGAAATTTTGACGATAAATTTTTTAAACTTTTGACCATAATTGAATTTTTGCGAAAAATTTTATTACTCTTGAAAATAATTGAATTTCTTTGATGAATTTTAATATAATTTTTAAAAATAATTATAAATTTTTCGAGAAATTCCATTAAAATTGTATTAAAAATAATTGAAATTTTGCGATGAGTTTTATTATTTATGAAAATAATTGAATTATTGCGAAGAAAAATTGTATAGGAAACTCTTTTAAAATTGAATTAAGAAAATTGAAATATAAAATAAAGAAAAATTAAATTTTAAGAATAAGCACAATAACTTTAGAAAACAATTATAATAAACTGTCTGCAATTAGACAATTAACTTTTTGGAGTTTCGATCTGGATGCTATCATCTGCAGATTATTATATTAAATAAAAATTAAAAACAAACCATTATTTTTATTCTCCAAATATTATCTTTTTTTCTAAATCTTCGTAATTAAATTCTCTCTCGATCTTTCGAGACCGATTTTTGGATTTTTGTTTTTAAACATTTTTTTAATAAAACAATAAGTATTAAAAAATCATAAAATCGTAAAAAATATTTTTTTAGCTTCATTAATTAAGAAAATTAATCAAAAAACCCTATTAAAATAATGTTTGAGTATTTCTGATGTATGAAGAAAAGTATAAAAATTTATTAAATTGTTTAAACAGTTAATTGTTATTTTTTTCATAAACAGTACTTAAGGCTATAGAAATTTCTAGTTTTTCTCAATTGTGCAATTTGTCATGAGTAAAACATCTACTAATGATAAAAAATAAAAAATTAATTAATTAAACATTGTTTAAACAATTGTTATTTTTTTATAAATTGTACTTAGAGCTAGAAATTACTAGTTTATTTTCAATTGTGCAATTTTTCGTGAGTAAAATATCTACTCATGATAAAAAATTAAAAATTATTTATTTAAAAATTGTTTAAACAATGAATTGTTATTATTTTTGTCATATACTGTACATAGGACTAGAAATTTTCAATTTTTATACATTGTGCATTTTTTTGTAACTAAAACATTCAAGTATAAAAGAAAACAAAAAATTAATTATTTAAACATTCTTAAACCAATTTATTTTGTTAATTTTTCAATTTACTGTACTTAAAACTAAAATTTCTTAGTTTTTTTTCAAACGTGATATTTTTTATAATTTAAACACTTAAGTAGGTATAATAGAAGAACGAAAAATTTATTATTTAACCATTGTTTAAACAATTTATAGTTCTTAATTTTTCAATTGATTGCATTTAGAGAAATCTAGAAATTTCTAGCCCTAAGTGCAGTTTATGAAAAAATGACAAATATACATTGTTTAAACAGTTTTAAAATATATTATTTTTATTTTTTTATCATCAGTAGATGTTTTACTTATGAAAAATGCATCTCCAATTACATGACAAAAATAATAACAATGGGAGCGTTCACAAATGATGTCACGCAATTTTTGGAGATTTTCGACTCCCCCCTGTCACGCAATTTTTGCAATTTCACATGAGAAAAATACATTGTGTCACGTTTAGTAAGACCCCCCCCCCTACCACCCAAAAGCGTGACATCATTTGTGAACGCAATTAATTGTTTAAAAAATTTTTAAATAAATAATTTTTAATTTTTTATCATCAGTAGATATTTTACTCATGAAAACTTGCATAATTGAGAAGAAACTAGTAATTTCTAGTTCTAAGTAGACAATTTATAAAAAATAACAACAATTAATTGTTTAAACAATGTTTAATTAATTCATTTCTTATCATTAGATGTTTTACTCATGACAAATTGCACAATTGAGAAAAAACTGTAAATTTCTAGCCCCAAGTACAATTTAATGAAAAAATAACAACAATTAATTGCTTAAACAATTTAATAAATTGTTATACGTTACTTCATACATCAGAAACACTCAAACATTATTTTAATAGGGTTTTTTGATTAATTTTCTTAATTAATGAAGCTAAAAAAATATTTTTTACGATTTTATGATTTTTTAATACTTATTGTTTTATTAAAAAAATGTTTAAAAACAAAAATCCAAAAATCGGTCTCGAAAAATCGATAGAAAATTTAATTACGAAGATTTAGAAAAAAAGAAAAATCTTTTCAATGAAAAATTGTGATTGACCTGTAGAGTGATTTGAAATGAAAAAGTACATTTTTTCGCGATAGGTTTATGCGATAGAGCTGTTCACTTAAAATGTGTAATTAATGGAGCCTATTTTACTTGTCCAAATTTTGATTACATTTCCTTACTTTCTCTTTTCTAATTTTAAATTAACAATTGAACATTTATAAAATTTTTAATATTTCTAACCATTTAATAAATTTTATATTTCATCGTTATTTTTTATTTTGAACTTAATTTAGGCACTGGCCCACAATTTCCCAACATTAAAAAAAGAAAAAAATTTTGTGTAAGATATTGAGCTAAGAAAAAGTGTGGCCCACAATACCCCAATCTCCCTTACTAAAACTTTTTTTTGGAAATTAAAGTTTAGAAAACATAGATTTTTGTAGTTTTTGAATTTTTTTCGTAACTATTGCAGAAGTCTCTTAAAACTTTAATTGTTTAATTAATTAACAGTTTATTTTGCATAAATAATCATGAATGTTTTAAATTCTTTTTGTTTTTAATAGAGGCATTATTTTTGTATTTCTACCAAATATTTTGAAAACGCATTCCGGAAATGTTTTTGTACCACCCGTCTGTAAGAAATTATGTATAATAGACATAATGCACATTTAAAAAGTTTCTTTTAGGTGGTCCAGTTCACAAATTTTGATTCATTACGTAAACTGAGGCCCAAACTGACAGCCGGAAGGAACTTAAGCAAAGCGCATTTACCTTGAAACAATTGACTAATAAAAAATGGAGAAACTCACTGAGAAGAGGTGGAGGCCTAATCGGAGGCATGGGCGCCATCATCATCATCGGCGGTTGGGGTGGCATCATAGGCATCGGTATTGGTGGTGGTGGCTGCGCCGGTACCTGAATCGGAGGCTTTGGAACGGGAGGCTTCGGTGGGGCCTTGAGAGTCGCCTGCGGTTTCGAGGCCGCAGCCGCCATGTGAGAGAGTTCCGACGCTCGGGTCACTGGTTTGGGTCCAATTTTTTCCTTCTCCTCGTCCGGAAGCAGTCCCTTGACCTTGTGAATTTGATGGATCTGTTCCTCGAGAGTGATATTCGCTCGTGCCGCTCGCGTCGCGGCTTCCACACTCGACGTATGTCCGTCCCAAGTGACCTTGTCGTCCTTCTTTTTGTCCTCCTCGCCAATCTTCTTACCGATTGCCGTTTCCTCGTCGCCGACGCCAAAAATGTCGGTACGCCTCTCGGCGAGCTGCTTCAAGCTGTCCTCGATCGCAGTGCCCGGTGCGAACACTGTCTCTTGGGACTGTTTGTCGAGATGCTTGTCCCGCTGTTCCACCCATCTGGGGTCCAGTAGACCAATACGCACGTGTTCCTGTACTTTGCTAGCTGGAATCTTCTCTCCAGTGAGCGGGGAAATAAGGTACTCCTCAGTGGCAGGCGGACGAATGACTTTGACCGCGTGTTGCTTGGGATCGTAACCCTTTTTAATGACAACATTTCCAGGTGCTGGTGGTAGAGGCGGAGGTTGCATGGTGCTTTCACGATTTTTATTGTCCCTCATCCTCATTGTTTCTCCTGGTGGAGCCATAATTTCTTCGTCGCTCGAATCCTCCTCCATATCTTGCACCTTAAACATTTCAATTAATAGAATTTTAGATTTTTTGAACTGAAAATTGAGTGAAATTAGAATGAATTTAAACAATAAATTCAATCATTCATTACAGTGAAGGAAAATAAACGAAAACATTCGGACAAATTCGAAATCGGTTAGATTTCGAAACATTGGAGTAAACTAATTTTTAAAAACTATTTGTCCGAATGTTTTCGTTTATTTTCCCTCACTATAATTAATATTTCTCGGACGTAAAAGATTGATTAATGAATCATCATTTATTAAAAGAAGGTTAAAATATATATTTCATTCAAGGATCCCTAAATTAATTAAAGTTCACAAATATTAAAAAATTTGTCCTGATCTTTCTCAAGTTCTTGTCTTATTTTACTTGGCGTAATTACGACTTTTTAAAAAAAAACCTTAATACTTTTAGAAAATATATTTGTATATCAGACTTCGCACTCGATAATTAATTTTAAAAAAGTAGAAAAAAGTAGCTATCGAAAAATGAAACTTGACGAACAAAAAAAATCATTTTCGACACTTCACAAAACTGACAAAAAATCCAATCTATATTTTATTTTCCTGACTTTTTCCTAATTTTCATTAAAATGTTTACTTCTTTCTTATCCTGCTAATAAATTGAATTCCTTCAACGAATTTAATAATTCATGAAAGAATTTATTTAAATATATATTTATAGAAATAATTTAATTCTTGCGAAGAATTTTATAAAAAATTTTAAATAATTCATTTCTTCCGACTAAATTTATGCAAATTTTAATTTAAATAATTAAATTCCTGATAAATTTTTATTATTCATTAAAAGAATTGACTTTTTACAAAGATTACAGGGCTCGAAGCAGTGAAAGTATTTAAAAATACGGACTTTACGGACCAACTGACAAAAATAGAATCAGGCCGAATCAAATAAGAGAACATTTTACTTAAAAACTATAAATTCAATTTTTCATAACTATAAAACATAAAGAAAACGATAACTCCGAGTCTTCGACTCGAAGTCATCGATTTCTTCATGTTTTATAATAATTAATAATAATCATTAATAAAAATAATTTATAATAATTAAAATCATTATCAATTCAATTATTATGTTTAAGAATTTTCAACTAAAATTCTTCTTTATATCGATTATTTTTAATAATTTTCAAAAAAGTTCTTTGACAATTTTCAAATTCATTTCTTTACAATATTCAATTTTACGAAATTTCAATTATTCGTAAATTCTTTAATTAAATAAATATTAGAAGATAGAAACTAAAAATAATATTAAAAAAACTCAATTAAACTATTTCAAAAAAATTAATTATAAAATTCAATTATTTTTTCAAATTCACGCTATATATTGCTTTTAATATTCAATTATTATCTAAAATTTTAACTGAAATTCATTTTTATGAAATGAAAATCAATTTTTATTAGAATATTATACTAGAATTCAATTATTTAAATACAAATTTAAATGTAAAAATGCAAATAAATAATTTACTGAATACTTGAACGTTTCTTAAAATTCAATTCCCATAAAAAATCATTATCAACAAATTTTCAAATAATTGAATTCTATCAACGAATTTTTTTATAAAATTTTTAAGAATAATTACATTTTTCGACAAAATTCGATTAAAATTGTATTAAAAATAATTGAAATTCTGCATTGAATTTTATTATTTGTGAAAATAATTGAATTCTTTCGAGGAATTTTATTAAAATTTTCAAAAATAATTAAATTCTTGTAAAAAATCAACAGGAATTCAATTATTTTTAAAAATTTTAATAAAATTCTTGGCATAAATTAAAAATAACAAAATTCTTAGCAGATCTTCAATTACTTTCAGAAATTTTAATAAAATTTTTCGCAAGAATTTAAATATTTTCGTAAAATAATAAAAATCTTTGCAGAAATTCAATTATTTTTCAAAAGTCTTAATAAAATTCTTCGCAAGAATTCAATTATTTTCAAAAATATCAGAATTTTAACAAAAATTCAAACATTTTAAAAAGTTTTGATATAACTTTTTTGGTAGAAATTCAATTATTTTTAAGACAATTTTTTAAAAAAATGTCTCAATAAAATTTAATTATTTTTAAAATTTTAATGAAATTTTTCGAAAGAATTCAATTATTTTTATCTAAGATTTTAACTGAAATCTATTTGTAAATCAATGTTTATGAGAAAATTCTGCCAGAATTCAATTATTTAAATACAAAAATAAATAATTTATTGAATAGTTGAATGTTTCTTGGAATTCAATTCCTATTAAAAATTTTATCAACAAATTTTTAAATAATTAAATTCATTGGGCGAATTTTAATAAAATTTTTAAGAATTTTTTCGAGGAATTCGATTAAAATTCTATTGAAAATAATTAAATTCCTAAAAAGAATTTTATTATTTACGAAAATAATTGAATCCCGGTAAAAATTTTATTAAATATGAAAATAGTTGAATGATTGCGAAAAAATTTATAAAAAAAAAATTGTTATTAATGAAATTTTAGTGAAATTTTTATTATTTTTTGACAATAATTAAAAGTTTTTGTAGAATTTTATTAAATTTTTTTTTTTAAATAATTAAATTCTTTTGGTAAATTTTATGAAAATAGTAAATATTGAAAATCATTGAATTGCGAAAAGTTTTTAAAAATAATTAAATTTTGTAAAGAATTCTATTAAAATTTTTAAGAATAATTGAATGTCTGTGTGGCATTTTATTACATTTTTTTTAAAAATAATTGAATTCCTAAAAAGCATTTTATTATTTTTGAAAATAATTGAATTCTTGCGAACGATTTTATTAGAATTTTTTTTAAATAATTGAATTTTCAACAAGAAATTTATTACTTTTAAAAATAATTGAATTCTTGTGATGAACATTGTTATTTATGAAAATAATTTAATTCTGCAAAGAATTTCATTAAAAATGCCTCAAAATAATTGAATTTTTGGGATTTATGTAAATAATTGAATTCTTGGGATGAATTGTATTAAAATCTAAAAAAATGATTGAAATTCTTTGATGAGTTTTATTATTTATGGAAATAATTGAATTCTTGCTTAGAATTTTATCAAAAAAATTTTTTTAAAATTGAATTTCCATGAAAAATGCTATTATTAGTGAAAGTAATTGAATTAATGTAAAGAATTGTATAAAAATTTTGTTAAATAATTGATTTTTTCGAAACTTTTTTTGAAAATTCTATTCCAAATGAATTTAATTCCCGTGGAGATTTTATTATTTATGAAAATAATTGAATTTTATCAATTTTTTTTAAATACTTGAATTCTTTTGCGAAATTTTATAAAAATACTACATTTATTGAAAATATTTAAATTTCGAATTTTTTTTGAAAATAATTGAATCGTTTTAAAGAATTTGATTATAAATTATAATTTTTGAGAATAGTTTTTTGATTTCCAGTATTAGCGAATTTAAAAAGTAGTGGAAATTCTAAAAAAAAGAAATAGTAGCTTTTAGTGGCTAAAATCTAGGTAAAAGCTAAAATGTGTTCTGACCCAAAACGACACTTCCTATCTAGAAGTATTCTCAAAATAAATAAAAGTTTAAAAAACTGAAATAGGAAATAACAATTTAAAGAGAATTTTGATGCTTTTTTCACATTTGTAGATGTTATTTTTAAAGTTAATTCAACTTGAACTTAAAGAAAAATATTTTATAAAAAATTCTTTTCATTGAAATTAAGAAAATAAATATTACCTGATTATTATCCTTTGCTCGATCCTTTTCACCGTCAGGTCGATGTGGCATTTCATCATCTCCATCACTTTCAATTTGCATTTCGACATCCTCACCATCTTCAATACGTTCCTGAAATTTTAATAATTAATAAGTTGGAGTCCAGGAGATAGTTAATACCTTTCGATGCACCCTCATCAATAAAAAAAAATAATTTCATTAATTAATAATTCATTAACTAATTACGTTACATATGAACATTACAATGAAAAAGAAAATTAAAAAGTTTTAAGTGGCTTCTTTTAGGAATTCTGACTCAGATAAATGAACAAAGTTTATACGCTCAAATTTGTATTCTTGTTATGCTATTCTACTGATTAAAACTGAATAAAATAACAAACCTGCATAAGAACACGAGCTCCTACTTCGTCGGGAGTTGTAGGAGCTGGAAAATTGCCGACCTCAAATTGTTGATAATCAACAGTTTCAACAACAACAAAATCGTGCCAATCAATTTGAGCGTATGCAACTCGCTCGCGTTCCAATTCCTCTTCTTCTTTGCGTTTTTGAGCCTCTTGATATTTAAGCCATTCTGATCGATATTTCACATTTTCAAGAATTTTTTCCATATTCGAAGCTTCATCTCTCAAACGCGGAAGTAAATCTTTGGGTGGGATTAAAACCTAATGAAACAAAATTCATTAAATAATAACTGTATTGTATTGTATTGAATATTTGTGTTCAATTATTTTAATTCACCTCACCTTTGTGTATTGTTCCAGAAGTTTAGTAAAATATTGAAACAAAGAATGTTGTGGACGCAGAAAGTCGAATTGGAAATTCCTCTGTTCGCGATTCATTAAATTGGTCAAAAATTGACGTCCGTTTCGAGCAACAAACTGTGCGGTTAATTTTACAATATCTCTGTAATGAATAATTTATTAGTTTTAACATTATTTTAAATTTTATTGAAAAATAAATATATAACGTACAAATCTAAGGCAGAAATTGAAGGAGGGTCTGCTATAAATTCGAACTCCTGTGGCGGATCTTTGGGAATGAATGGCTGCTCAACTTGCTTAAGAATTTCTTGCTGTTTTTGATGAGCAGAAAAGTTGACACCCTTAGGAAGTATAACTCCAGTTACTGGCTCTTGGCCCTTTCCTTCTTTAAATTCTTTGACTTTATGCTGATAGTACGCGTGATAGGGGTCACCAAAGTTTAAGAAATTAAACTTGGGATTTCCCAATTCATTCTGTCTAATCCTGGATTCAAACTCAGGGCCATTTCTGGCGACGAAGTTGGCAGTTTTGTCAACGATATCTGTTAAAATGGTATAAGGAAAATGTATAAACACCAACGTAATTTTTAAAAACAAACTTCGTTTTACTTTTTCTTTAATTTTATCTGAATACAATTTTTAAATATTTTGTTATAATAAAATATTTAAAGACAAATATTGTGTTGGTTCATTTAATTTTTTTTACATCCTTATCACATGAGAAGGTATTAGTTTTTGTCGAAAATTCACTTTTGCTAATTTTATGAAATCTTCACGTTTTGAGGTGCCCTGAACAAAAAACATGGTTTAAAAAAGTGTCTGCCTGTAGACACAATGATGACGTCACTATAACTTTTGAAAAACTTATTGTATTAACTTGTAACATACATAAAGTTTACATGCATAAAGTTAGTGTTAAAATATAGATCGAGTTCGTTAGCCAGCCATTTTCGTCAAAAACTATAGAAACTACAGAATTTTCAAAATTTTCAATTGCCTATTATTTTAGATTAGGAAAAAGCAAATTTAGAGAGTTTAATATTCAATAATTATCTAAAATTTTAACTGAAACTCATATTTAAATCAATTTTTATTAGAAAATTCTACAAGAATTTAATTATTTAAATACAAAAATAAATAATTTATTAAATAATTGAATGTTTCTCAAAAATGAATTCTCAAAAAGAAATTTTATCAAAAAATTTTTAAATAATTGAATTCTTTTCACGAATTTGAATAAAATTTTTAAAAACGTTTTCATTTTTCGAGAAATTTGATTGAAATTGAATTAAAAATAATTGAATCTCTGTAAAAAATTTGATTATTTATCAAAATAATGGAATTACTGCGAAGAAATTTATAAAAAATTGGTAAATAATTGAATTCTTATAAAATTTTCGTTAATTATGAACATTATTAAATTTTTTTTTTTAAATTGAATTCTTTTGGGAAATTTTATTAAAATATTAGATATTAAAAATCATTGAATTGAGAAAAGTTTTTGAAAATAATAAAAATTTTGCGAATAACAAAATTTATCGGATTCACTTAAAGTTCGTTTTTAATGAGAAATTTTATAAATTAAAAATAGAGCATTTAATTTGTCGGACTTTCTTTTAATTTATCAGATTCAGTGATTTTTGGGATGAATGTGGTAAAGTTTTAAAATGATTAATTATTCAGGGTGGTTACAAGATTCAGTTTATTAATTTCCCTGACAATTTACTGACATTAAAATTATTTTCCCTGACAAAATTTTTTTCACAGGAAAATATGAAAGTTTATGGTAAATGAGTAAAATTTATGAAATTTAATAATTTCTAAAAATTACAATTATAACCCTTCCTGAATTCAAATTATTTTCTATAATTTCCAACTAAACTTCATTTCTAAATCAATTATTTTAAATAATTTTCTGAAAGTTCTTGGAGAATTAAATTATTTAAATACGAGAATTCAATGTTTTATAATAATTGTAACTGTTTATGTATTTTTCTTAAGTTTATTAAGGAATAATATTTTCCAAAAATAAAAATAATCAAATTTTTGAAGAATATGAATTATAAATGTGACCATGATTTCTCCGAAATTTTAATAAGTCCAAAAAAGTAAATTTTTATTTGCTTTATTCGAAGATCTTAAAAAATTGTAATAAAAAAAATTCTAAGAATTAAGTAGTTTTCAAAAATATTATTTTAATCTAATTTTTCAAATACAATTAAATTTCTTAAAAGAGTTTCTGTAATATATTAAAAAAAAACTAATTAATTTCTTGATGAATTTTAATTAAATATTTTGAACATGATTTTTTTCTCCAAAATGTTAAAAATAATTCTAAAAGTTATTATTTTTTGTATGTATTTGAATTCGGAAATGTGTAGTTGAAAGTAAGTAAAACTACTAAATTTAAAACAATTATAGAAGCTAATTTTCATTAATTTTTATTTTTAAATTTAAGTTCAAAGATTTTTCATTAAAATTTTTGATAATTCAATTATTTTGAAAATTTACAATTAAAATTCTTCAAAAGTTCAGGGCTCAGATCGTCTTTAAGACTAAAAAAAAGTCGCTTTAGTGGCATAAATTCACAACAAAAGTCACGAAAAGTCGCATAAAATTTCCAAAAAAGTAGAAAAAAAGTTGCATAAAATTCTAGAAAAAACGACAAAAAGGAAACACGAAATTGTCAAAAAAAAATCACATTTCTCAACAACACATACTTTAATATCAAGCAATCCGGAATAAAATTTAAAAAAATTTAATAAAATTTATAGCAAAATTTTAATTATGTATTATTAACATTTTTTAAAAAATTCTCTTTAAAATGTCAATTATTTTTATAAATAATAAAATTCTTCTACGAAATTCAATTTTTTAAAAAAAGTTTTAATAAAATTCTTCTCTTAACCCTCTGCCTACTCATGTGACCGTTATCGTCTAAAATCGTCTATTTGGACGCCTGGTGGGGACTATGGGAATTACATTCAAAAGTGCTAAAGTGGGGATAAGTCAGCGTAGGCAGAGGGTTAAATTCAATTATTTTCAAAAGTAATAAAATTCTTCGCAGAAATTCAATTATCTTTAAAAGTAAGAAAATTCTTGTCAGAAATTCAATTATTTTCAAAATTTTTTTTTAAATACTCCTTAAAATTTCAATTATCTTTATAAATATCAAAATTCTTCTGCAAAATTCAATTACTTTTAAACATTTTTAAAAAAAATCTGTTAAAAATTTTAATCTTTATGAATAATAAAATTCTTCTCTGAAATTTAATTATTTGTAAAAATAATAGGGGAGAGTGGGGCAAACCGGACCGGTGGGTAAACCGGACCCCCCTCAATATTTCCGAAATGGCGAAATTGGAAAAAGTGTTGTTTACAAATTTAAAACAACCATGTTTAGTATACCTTATTTTTTCAATCTGACAGTTTTAGCTTGCGTTTGCGCGACGAAGGGAGCAAAAGTTTTTTTTTTAGTTTTTTTCTACACTTTTTCGAATTTTTTCTTAAGGAAATTCTGAGGAAATCGTGTAATGTTTCCAAATATTAGGTCTTAGGTTTTGAAGGTACACACCTCAGGAATATTTACCACCAAAAACTTTGATGAATTTGCAAAGCGTTTCTTTTTGACAAACATTTATTCTCAAAATGGGCCTGTGGGGCAAACCGGACCGTTTTCGGTGGGTCAAACCGGCCATAGGATATTTCCATTGAATTAAAGTTTCATAAAAATTATTTTTAAATAAAATGTTTCTTTCATTAAAATATTTACTTACAATGAAAAATAATTGTCTTCCAATGAGAATTGGACCCTTTAATATTGTTTCTCTGATAATGACAAACATTTTTATTTTTTTATTAAAAAAAATATTAATTTAATTAAAATTCAATCCCGTATTATTATTTTCATTACTACAACCATTGTTTACATGATTCTTTATGTTTTTTATTATTGTAGATTATGTAAATGCAATATTATAAATAAAAAACCAAACGGTCCGGTTTGCCCGTAGGGGGTCCGGTTTACCCCAGGGGGTGGGGCAAACCGGACCGTTTGCAAAATTTTTTAAAGTTAACACAGCAACTAAACAATAAAAGATAAAGTATAGGTGTCTCTGGGAAAAAGTTGCGCAATTAAATGATCTTTCAAACAAGCCTTCGAAAAATGAAATCGGTTGATTCGTTTAGTCACAAGAGTCAAAAAACCGTTAGGGGGTCCGGTTTGCCCCACTCTCCCCTAATAAAATTCTTGTCAAAATTTCAATTATTTTTATAAATAAAACAATTCATCCTTGTAATTCTATTATTTTCAAATTTTTTTTTTAATTTCTCATCAAAATTTTATTTATTTTCATAAATAATAAAATTCATCCTGGAAATTTAAAAAGTTCTGATAAAATTGTTTTGCAAAATTCAATTATCTTCAAAAGTAAGAAAATTCTTTGCAGAAATTCAATTATTTTCAAAATTTTTTTTTAAATTCTCCTCAAAATTTCAATTGTTTGTAAATATCAAAATTCTTCGGCAAAATTCAATTATGAAGAAATCGATCACTCCGAGTCTTCGACTCGGAGCAATCCATGTCTTCATGTTTTATAACAATTTTTTAGAAGTTGTTTAATTTCAAAAAGGTTTGAATTTGAATCTTTTGAAGAATTTTATTTCCTATGGAAAAATAATAATTAAATTAAAATAATAATTAAAGAAAAAAGAAGTTATTGATGTTTTCGAAAAATTTGAAAGAAATTTGTAAATAAATGTAACAGAACATTCCTTTGCACTAAAACTTTTTCCTTTAATTTTCTAAAAATTTTGAAAGTTTCAATTTGTAATTGACAAATAGAATTTATAAACATTTTTTTCCATTAATTTCTAAAAAAACTTTTAAATTTTATTTAAATTATTATTAATTTTTTTAATTATTATTTTTAATTATTATTAACTTTTTATTTTTAAAATTAAAGCAATTGTAATTAAGAAATAGAAATGATGCAAATTATTTCCTTATGTAAATTGAGAATTACCTACAAAAATATTAAGAAACGGGATAATATGTTGTTTTTTTCCCCAATGAGAAGAATGATTTTGTGAACAATATTGTGTGTATTGTGTTTACAAAAAAAGATTTCTGACATTTATAATTTAAGTCGAAAAGTAATTGAAAAATTTGAAAAAATTGGATTAATCGTTACTAAAAAAAATCTCGAAAAAGTCGATTAGTCGCATTTTTCACAAAAAAGTCGAAAAAAGTCCTTAGAAAAGTCGAAAATGTCGCACAATCCGATCTCTGAAAGTTGATTTTCAAAAATTCTAACAAAATACTTTAAAAAAATTAATTATTTTTAATTAAATTTTACAAAATTTCAATTATTCAAAATCTTTTTATAATTGCATATTTCAAAATTTTAAATAGAAAAATGATTAAAAAATTATTTTTGAAAGATTTGTTTACAGTTATTTTTTGCACTATAAAAATCGAAATGAGTTACATTTCATACTAAAAAAATATGATATTTTGTTGCAATATTTGAAAGAAAAATCGAGAAATTCGCAAGTTTTTAAAAATAAGTGGAAAAAATCTTAATTTTCTAAATTTCCCTGACTTTACTGACATGTGCTGATTATTGCTTTTGGATTCGCTATTTTGAATTTAGAAAATCAAATTTTAAATTTATAATTAATATCGAAATTTATTAAAGTTTTATATTTTAGAAACTTTAAAGTTTTAAAATGCCAAATATAAATTGAAAATTTAATTCTAATTACTCTTTCAGTTTTGTTATAATAATTATTTATCTAAAAATTACTTAAACTAAAGTGGCTTCAAATTGTTTAGAATAATTTGTCCAGTTAAAGAACAATTATAATCGAAAAAATATTTCCCTTATAAATCATTGATCACAAGCGTTGTTAGACTTAAAATACATATAAAAATTGTTATGAATTTGAGGTTATGATTAATTACTTATACGACGAAATAATATAGTTTTCCTAATTAATCCATTATTCTATAAATCGTGTCATAATTTCTCTGACGGGCGAATTATTCACATTGTTAACACATGTACTTTCAAATTACTGTCAAATAATGTATATTGCACATAAATAAAAGGATACTTCTAACCTCCGGAGGAGGATAAATAATGCCAACTATGGGCTGTGAAGCTGGTGCTGGCTCTTCCAATTCAGTTTGCGGAGGCTGCGGTACCGCAACTTCTTGTGCAGGCATTTTTTTAGTTTTCTTTATAATTAATAATGCATTTAAGACAACGACATAATTTATAAAAATCGAAAATTACAAACTATCACCGTACGTATACATCGACGACAACAGTAACCGCAGGGTTGCCAGATTCCTAGTAACGAGAACCGCAATTAGAAGGCGCTGATGTAGCCCAAAAACCGCGGTAATATTTAAAGCCCAAAAAAGCGTATAAAAATAGAGATGTAGCCCAAATCGCGATTTTTAGTAACGTAATTCTACCTCATTGGAGGCTTTTGACGTAGAATAGATAATATTTTTTATATAAGTAAAATCTGAAAATTTCAAAATAGTAAATTATGTATAAAATTAATGAAGTATTAATTTTAATATTTTTTGTTATTTACTTGGTTGGCAAAACCATAAATATGATTTTTCATGTATGATTTTAAATGAAAGTTGCTATGCATCCACATAAAGCCCAAAAACCGCAGTTATTATTTAATATATAGCCCAATCGCTACTTGTAGCGATTTCAAAATTTAGGCCGCGAAATATATGCAAAAGATAGCCCAAATCGCGGTTTGTAGCCCAATCTGGCAACCCTGAGTAACCGCCATTTTATACAGGGTTATGCAACTCAATTCGAACAGGGATGGGTTGCATACATTTGCCTAAAAGCTTTAAGGCCAACGCAGAATAGATCTGTAACCGGAACCGCAATCGTAAGTGTAAGGCCGCAGTCCCATGGCAGCGTTTTGCGTTGCGTTGTAATGAGAGAGAATGCAGCAAACGTATATTTGCGTCTTTTTCTCTCCCATTACGACGCAACGCAAAACGCTGTCATGGGACTCCACCCTAACCGTAAGAATGAGTTAAAGAAGGATAGGTATATTGTTTATCCTTCTCTAACTCATTCTTACGCTTACGGTTACGATTGCGGTTCCGGTTACAGATCTATTCTGCGTTGGCCTTTAAGAAAAGTGGAGACGCATGATTTTCCCCTAAACGACAAATGGTCGAATGTTCAAATGGTCGAATACCAAGTAGTCGAATCGTTAACTGGTCGAATGCTAAAAACATCGAATGCTAAAAACGTCGAATGTTCAAAATATCGAATCGTCAATTTGTCGAATGATCAAAACGTCGAATTCTCAAATGGTCGAATGCTAAAAACATCGAATCGTCAAATGGTCGAATGCTCAAAAGGTCGAATCGTCAAATGGTCGAATGCTAAAAACATCGAATTCTCAAATGGTCGAATGTTCAAAACGTCGAATCGTCATTTAGTCGAATGCTAAAAACGTCGAATCGTCAAATAGTCGAATGTTCAAAAGGTCGAATCGTCAAATGGTCGAATACTCAAAAGGTCGAATCGTCAAATAGTCGAATGCTAAAAGCGTCGAATTCTCAAATGGTCGAATGTTCAAAACGTCGAATTCTCAAATGGTCGAATGCTCAAAACGTCGAATCCTCAAATGGTCGAATGCTCAAAACGTCGAATTCTCAAATGGTCGAATGCTCAAAACGTCGAATCATCAAAAATTCGAAAAATTTGCTTGGTTTAAGTCAACATTAACTTAAACCAAGCAAATTTTTCGAATTTTTGACGATTCGACGTTTTGAGCATTTGACCATTTGACGTTTTTAGCATTCGACCATTTGAGCATTCGACCTTTTGAGCATTCGACCATTTGACGATTCGATGTTTTGAACATTCGACTATTTGAAGATTCGACGTTTTTAGCATTCGACCAAATGACGATTCGACGTTTTGAACATTCGACCATTTGAGAATTCGATGTTTTTAGCATTCGACCATTTGACGATTCGACGTTTTGAACATTCGACTATTTGAGAATTCGATGTTTTTAGCATTCGACCATTTGAGCATTCGACCTTTTGAGCATTCGACCATTTGAGCATTCGACGTATTGAGCATTCGACCATTTGACGATTCGACGTTTTTAGCATTCGACCAAATGACGATTCGACGTTTTGAACATTCGATCAATTGATGAGTCGATGTTTTGAACATTCGACGTTTTGACTATTCGATGTTTCTAGCATTCGACCAGTTAACGATTCGACTACTTGGTATTCGACCATTTGAACATTCGACCACTTGGCGTTTAGGGGAAAATCATGCGTCTCGAAAAGTGCCTATTGTGGACTCAACCTAAATTTTAATTGTGAATTCGACTTAATAATTATTACGCGTTGCGTTTTCTTGAGGTGTGTAGTCTCCATAATATTGTTTTCCTTGCATTGCGCATGCGTCTCGTGCGAACAGTCAAAATGGCAGGGATTTTTCTGATAGTGGATTAGTTATTGGTTATTTTTAATTTAAAAAATTAAAGTTACATGTACCTTTAATTTGAGGGTTTACTAAAACATTGATCTTTGTATTTTGTTATTAAAGTTTTTGAAAATGCCGAACATGTCTAAGGGCAGGAAGTCACAAACAAAGTTTAAAGTAAGCACATTATTTAATTACGCAGATGTTGACAAAACAATATATATTTTCCCTTTATTTTGCAAACCTAATAATGTTTCTTTAGAGTTTTAGAGGGAACGATGAGTTTTTATCTCGCATTTCAAAAACTCTTTACTATTCTAAACGGCCTGTTACGGATTGTCTTAGCTTACCAGTCACAGGTGAGTAATACACAAATAGGTATTATAACCTTATATAAAGATTAAAAATAGCACATAAAATATATCTAAAATTAAATGTTAATGTAATATTAAAAAACCACAAAAGTCAACCGTTTCAAAATTTCAATTTTTTAAAATGTTAATTACTGTAGATCACTTTGCCGAAAAATGTTCGATAAGTCAAAAGATGCTTTTCAAAGAGTGCTATAGAAAATTAAAGAATAACAAGCGTATTATTTCTTTCTTTCAAAGTATTTTTATTTAAATTTATTCTTAAAAATACAACAGAATATTTATTTTTAACTGACAAGGTCAAAAATTGTGAAATTTAAAGGTGGCCAGGTTCGCTGTATAAAGATAAACGGTACAGTGATTACCAGTTTAAGGGTAAAAATAAAGAAATCGGCAATATTTGCCTAACTTTTTTAATTAAAAATATAAAATCTTTAAAGCGTTAAAAAAATTTTTCTTTTTTCTTCGTTATGTTCTAAAATATATCAAAAATCTTAAATCATAAAACGCAAGATCTAGGAACACTTCTCTGCTTAATAAAATTCTTTCTAGAAATCACATAATATTTAATCCAATTTTCATATGAAGAAATTATACCAATTATACAGAAGAATTCAATTAAAATTGTTTTAATTGATTTCCTGCAAAGAATTTTAATATTTATAAAAAAAAATTGAATTCTTGCGAAGAATTTTATTATTTATAAAAATAATTGAATTGTTACGAAGGATTTATTAAGATTTTAGAAAATAATTGAATTTATTTGAAATGTATTAAAAATTGAATTTTACCGAGGAATTTATTTGAAATTGTTTTGAAAATAATTTAATTTGTGCAACGATTTTACTATTTATAAAAATAATTTAATTGTAAAATTAAATTTAATAATTTAAGGATTTATTAAAATTTTAGAAAATAATTGAATTCTTTTGAAAATTTTTATAACAAATTAAGAAAAAAATTTAATTCTTTCGCGAAATGTTTTTTAAAACAATTCATTTCCTGAAAAGAATTTTACTATTTATAAAAATAATTGAATTGTTTAGAAGGATTTATTAAAATTTTAGAAAATAATTTAATTCATTTGTGAAATTTTATTTAAAATTTTGTTAAAAATAATTGAATTGAATTGAACTAGCGCGCGTAACATTTGCTAGTGTATTATAATTTATAGTTAATTTCGTTTTCTATAAAATTTTTATAATTAAATAAATAAAATTATGCAGCGTCTTAAACGCATTAATATGAATATCTGAGAATATTATTTGATATCTAATGAAATATATTTTAGAAACTTTCTCTCTATCTTTCATAACGACTGGCTGACAAAAATAATAAACTCATGAATTTTTGTTATTACTCGAAAACTTGAATTTAGTTTCTATTGCACATTTACACAAATAATGTACACATACTAATTTTATGCGTTAAATACGATTTAAAAATATTCGCTTTAAAAACAAAACTTGAGGAAACGATGACACAAAGCAGATGAAACCGGATCCATATCAAATCATGAACGCAGTCCAATGATATATTGGGAATTATTTTCACAATAAGATATGTTATTCTACTTGAAAAATAAAGAAATACGTATTTTTTTAATTTTTGATACGATTTTCTTTGCACTTTTTACGAATATTTTAAGATTTTAGCAAAAAAATGACTTTTTTTACATTTTCTTCTATAAAATTGCGTAACTTGCGTAATTTTCAACCGTTTTTATTGCTCTTGGGTTCATTTTTTTTCCTTTTCTTATACTCTTTTATTAAAAATTACGCAATATAAAAAATAATGAAAAACAAGGATAAAAATTCAACTTTTCAAAAAATAAAAATTTTCTCAAAAAGGCAATCTTTTTTTTCTCCAAACTTTCAGGATTTGTGAAGTATTTAACATAAAAATATCATTTGGTATTTTTTTGTTTATTAAGAGAAAAAAATTGTTTTCAATTTTTTACTGAAAATTCGAAAATTTTGCAACTTTTCAGGTTTCTATACTTGTAGCTACGCTTATTTTTTAATTTTTAACATCATTTTGAAAAATCTTGTGAAAAGTAAAGAATATAGATAATTAACAATAATATCTAACATTAAAAAAACAAAAAACGTTTTCAAATTTTTATTTCATATAATTTTATTCGCTAGAATATAATTGTAGCAGAATATTTAATCCTTAGGACGTGTGCTTGAGAGAATTTCCATTAAATCGATTATTATCAATGTTGTAGAATTTTTATTCGTAAGAATAGAAATGGGTCACAAATTGAATATGATTGAATTTTAATTGTTGCGAAAAGTTGTTTGGCAGAATTTAAATTACACTGAATATAAATATAAAAAAAATATTAATTTAGTAGAAAGAAAACTAGAAAGAATTTTAATTTAGTTGAATATTTATTCGTTTAAATTGTAATTTTACAGAAGCGTAATTAAATAGAATCTGAGTAATGTCGAAAAACTTTTTAATAGAAATCTACTTCATCAGAATGTGCATGTGTTCGAATATTAATTAATTTGATAGAAATTCAACTTGATCGAAAATTAAATTTTTATCCTTATTTTTCATAAAAGAGTATAAAAATAGTGAAAAAATGATCCCAAGAGCAACAAGAAATATTAAAAATTACTCAAGTTACGCGATTTTCGAATTTTAAAATTCTTCTTCGAAATTCAATTCTTTTCAAAAAATCTAAACAACATTGTCAACATTTCAATTATCTTTATAAATAAATAGCAAAATTCTTCGACAAAATTCAATTATTTTCAAAAATTTCATTAAAATTCATTACAAAAATTTCAATTATTTTCATAATTAACAATATTTATCACACGAATTAAATTATTTTCTAAAGTAATAAAATTCAATTATTTTCAAAAATTTTAATAAAATCCATTGCAAAATTTGAATTATTTTCAAAAGTAATAATATTCTTCGCAAAAATTAAATATTCTTCAATGTCTACTATTTTCATCAAATTTACCAAAAGAATTTAATTATTTAAAAAAAAATTTAATAAAATTCTACAAAAACTTTTAATTATTTTCAAAAAATAATAAAAATTTCACAAGGATTTCATTAATAACAATTTTTTTTTATAAATTTCTTTGCAATCATTCAACTATTTTCATAATTATTGAATATTAAAAGCAATATAGCGTGAATTTTTTAAAAATAATTGAATTTTGTAATTAATTTTTTTTGAAAAAGTTTAATTGAGTTTTTTTAATATTATTTTTAGTTTCTATTTTCTAATATTTATTTAATTAAAGAATTTACGAATAATTGAAATTTCGTAAAATTGAATATTGTAAAGAAATGAATTTGAAAATTGTCAGAGAACTTTTTTGAAAATTATTAAAAATAATCGATATAAAGAAGAATTTTAGATAAAAATTCTGAAAAATAATAATTTGAATTGATAATGATTTTAATTATTATAAATTATTTTTATTAATAATTATTATTTATTATTATAAAACATGAAGAAATTGATATAACTCCGAGTTATATGGATAGAGTATAAGAGTCGAAGACTCGAAGTTATCGATTTCTTCATGTTTTATAGTTATGAAAAATTGAATTTCTAGTTTTAAGTAAAATGTTATTTTATTTGATTCGGCCTGATTCTATTTTTGTCAGTTGGTCCGTAAATGGTCCGTAATTTTTAATTTTTGGTCCGTAAAGTCCGTATTTTTAAATACTTTCACTGCTTCGAGCCCTGATATTGAAGTGTGGAAATTTTTTTTATATTATATAACAAAATGGCGGCGGTAAATTTCATATTCAAAAAAGATTTTTTTACGGCCGGAATAGTTTTTTGAAAAGTTTAAGTCCTGGAACAAAAAACAAAGAATACTGTAAACTTTGGAAGTACTTATGGATTTTTTAATTGGATGTAAACTTTATTTTTTATAATCAATTTATGGCTTATTTTTTGGCAAAAAATCGATTACAAATTTACTCAAAAAGTGCGCCATTTTTACAAAAATGGATATTACGAATATATCGTGTGATTATTTTAACCAAATTAATTATAAACTTTTACAGAATTTGCAGCAGAATTATTTACGGGAGTGAAATGTGGTAGAACTCTTGAAAGATTAGATGTTGAAGAAGCCAGTCGAATTTCTCGAAATGCATGCGTATCACCATGTTCCTTTGTTTTGGCGCTCTTATATATTGAACGATTAAAGGATTGCAATGCAGAGTACCTCCAACGAGTTGCACCTTCGGAACTCTTTCTTGTTACACTTGTAGGTTTTTCAAACAAATGTTTTATAAACAGCTTTAGATTTTGGAAAATTGTTGTAAACTCTTGTTTCATATTAATAATTAAATTGAATTTTTTTTATAAATTTCACATTAATTTCTAAATTTTAATTAATTTTTGTACTTCTAGATGGTAGCAAGTAAATTTCTGCAGGATGATGGAGAGGAAGACGAAGTTTATAACGCAGAATGGGCAAAATCTGGAGACTTAACAATTCAACAAGTGAATCTTTTGGAAAAAAGAATTTCTCAGTGCAATCGTAAGTATTGAAAGACATTGAAATATAATAGAATTCAATTTTTTTCTCCATTATACAAATTTTGCTTTACATCTCTTACAACCTTAAACAGGTACTGTTTCAAGAATCCAATTCTCAGATTTTTCAAAGTTTATTTTCGATCTAAATTTTATTCTATATTAATAAAGTTCAAAACACAGATTTACATACTATTTACTACTTTTTTTACGTTGTGCTACTATTTGGGTACTTTTTTTAGTTTTCAGCCACTAAAAGCTACTATTTCTGTTTTTTTTAGAATTTCCACTACTTTAAATTCGCTAATACTAGAAATCGAAAAATTATTCTCAAAAATTATAAAATCAAATTCTTTAAAACGATTCAATTATTTTCAATATCTAGTAAAAATTAAATTATTTTCATAAATAATAAAATTCATCGAAGAATTTCAATTATTTATAATACTATTTTAAATTAATTAATCGAAAAATCCAATTATTTTTACAAATAAAGTTTTCCACAAGAATTCAATTATTTAAAATAAAATTTTCATAATATTTATTATATTTGAAAACAAATTAATTATTTAAAACAATGTTTATAAAATTGTTATGAAGAATTCAATTAATTTTCAAAAATAACAATATTTTACACAGAAATTCAATTCTTTTTAAACATTTTAATAACATTTTTTCGCAATAATTTAATTATTTGTATAAATATTAAAATTCTTCTCAAAAATTCAATTATTTTTGAAAATTATAATAAAATTCTTTGCAACTATTCAATTATTTTTTTTCAATTTATTTAAATTTGTTTGTTAGAGGGTTTATAATCCATACAAAAGAGTTTGATGAAGACGATTTATATACACTATTTATACAATCATACTTAGTCTAGTGATAAGCTACTTAAAATTTCAACAATAAGGTTGACAATTTTTTTAATTGAAGGGGGGTTTCTATCATTCAACAAATTTAGCCATAAGTCTCTTGCTGTTTCGACGTTGGTGCTTACAATATATTTTCCTCTGATCTCAGATAGGGCACTACATTCGACAAAAAGATGGTATTCGTCAAAAAATCGTTTTTTGTTCCTCACATTTACATTTTTGATCTTTAGCGAGTTGATAGCATCTATTCTTAATTATAATTCTAGTTTGATAAATATTTAAAAATCTATACTGCGCAAAGATTTTAATCAAATGTAGTGGTAATCTCGTTTGCAAATATGGTTAAGGACCTTTATACAGCGTTAAATTCGAGTAAAGCTTAAGAGAGGAGGAGCTCTGGAGGCTCAATAAGTCTGAATCAAATAAAAAGCTGTCGTATTTTTTCAACAGTCTTTCTCTAGAGAATCTCAGTGTCTCCGGTGTTAAATTGTTCCAAAGCTCCTCCTCTCCTATACTGACAAAAAGCATTTTTTTGACTTGAGAAGCTCAATTAAATTTCTCCTCACTTTTTTTATTATCAGCTAGGTATTTAAGGCGTTCATAGCAAATTCTCGGGTATCTCTCTCTATCCATATCGTAAATCTTAATAAGACAATTCAAGATCATCTTAAAAACTCTCAATGAGACGTGCCTACTACCCGTTTCTATCCGAACAGCATAACTCGGCGTATTACGGGGGAGGTTTAACACTTTCTTATAATAATCCAAATGGGCTTTTTCAATGTCATCCAGATACCTAAGGGACCATGTCAGAGCCGCGTACAATAAAGTGCTCGCAATAAAACTGTTGTACAATTTGTCAACTGGTTGCCAAGAGTCTAATTTGAGATTGTTTATTATTGGAATTGTGGTTCGTATAGCTATTTTTGTTTTGCTTATTGCCTGTTCTGACGCTTTTGCAAAGAGAGAAGATTTCGAAAAAGTAATCCCCAGATATGTATATGAACTTACTATCTCAATTTCTTCATTACCGTATAATAGGGGAGTATATTTCTTTGAGCGTCCATGGCCACCCCTCTGGAAAACCATCACCTTTGTTTTTTTAACATTAATTATCAGTTTATTTTCCCGACAGTAGTCCTGAAGAGTTTTGATTATTTTTCTCATTTCTACCATATTGTCTGCCATTATTGCTATGTCATCCGCGTAAGCTTGTATTAAAATTTCTTTCAAGTGGTTAATTGAGACACCTCTAACCCCCCTATCACTTAAGTATTTTTAAAAGTCAGCTGTATATAAATTGAAAATAAAGGGACTCAACGTTTCCCCCTGCATGACCCCTTCAGTAGCTTCAACTTGATCCGAATTACCCTCCTTCCCTTTGATGGAGACTCTCGCGTTCGAGTAAAGACTCATCAATAATTTTATAAATTTAGATCCCGCCCCTAGCTTATATAATTTCTTCTTTATTAGAAGATGATTCAAGGACGGAAACGCGCCTTTAAAGTCTATGGAAAGCACAAACAATCTCCCATTTTTTAAGTTTATTCGATTTTGGATCATTGCATTCAGAGTAAATAAGTTGTCTATGCAACTTCTTTTTTCTCTGAAACCTGACTGCGATTTAGGGATTAAGTTGTTCATTTGAGTCCATTCATTGAGTCTTCCTGAAAGAACCTGCGTGAAGAGTTTGAGAATGCAGTTCAGCAAGGCAATAGGTCTATAGTTTGTGAGATCTAGTTTATCTCCTTTTTTGTGAATCATGATTATATCCATAACTGACCAAGACCGAGGTATGCATTCGCTGTTCATTATTTTGTTAAATAGTTCTAAGATATAATTGACTCCACTTTCAGGCAGATTCTACAGGAACTCGTACGAGACTCCATTCGGCCCTGGGGCCTTATTGAATTTACATTTTTTAAGACTTTTGAAAATTTCCTCTTTTGTAATTGGGGAATCCATAATTTCATTACTATACTCCGAGTCGTTCAACAGATAGTTGGCGGCACATCTCGGGGGGTTAGTTTCTTCAAGAAATTTACCCCAGGATTTCAAATCAATTGGGTTCAAAGAATTAGATTTACGTCGGGTATTATTGATAATTTTCCAGAACGATGTAGGATCTTTTGCTGAGGCTAAAATTTCAATACGATATTCATTATATGCTTTTTTCTTTTTTTCTAATAAGATAACATGTTTTTTTTAGAGTGTTGTATTCATTAGTTAATTCTGGGGGGAAATTTTGCGATCTACAATCTTTCAACAATTTTTTCAATAACTTTTCACTTCTCAAACAGTCTGAATCGAACCAAGGCTTAGATAGACCTATTTTATTATTTTGATTAGAAACCATACCTAATTTTCTGGCGACATCTTTGATTATATCAAGAAAACATATGGAAGAAGAGTTAAGATCGTCCTCGATTTGTACAGATTTCAGAGACAAAGACATAGAATTCGCGTATTCAATTTCAAGTTGGTCCTTCCATTTGTATTTCGGCTTTAAAATATTAATTTCTTTATCAATATTTAATGAGAGAGCCACCGGGAAATGATCTGAATTAGAGACAATATTAAAAACCTTTATGCCCGGTTCCACCAACTCGTAGTTAAAGGTTCGATTAACTGACGGTCCGCTAAAGTTAAAGGCGCTGTTAAGTTGGCTTTAACCGCCTGTGCGTTCCACCAACATGTTATAAGCCATGGTTAACTAAACGTATACTATGTTCGTAATAACATTACTTTCTCTATTATGATTGGTCAATTCTAACGAAAAGTGTGCGTTTTCTAGATAGAATTTTGACTGTTTCCCTTATCCCTTTTTAAAAAATTGAAACAGTTCAAAATAAAATTTGTTACTGGACCAAACTTCTGCGTCTATTATTTTTAAAAATTACTATAAAATTCTTTATAAATTCTATAAATTTTAATAGAATTTATAAAATTATTTTACAAACTTTTAATTACTTCTTTATCAAATTTAAATCATCTTCAATTCAATTAATAATAACAAAATTGAAATATTTAAAAAACTTAAATTTTTAGAATTTTAAGTAAAATTTTCCTAGACTTTTATTAAATAAATTACTAAATTTAAATTATTTTAAAATTCACTAATTAATAAAAATTGTAATTGTAACTCTTTGTACAAGTCAATTCAATTATTTATAAATTATTAAATGAAAATTCTTTGAAACTTTGGTTTTTTTAAAATTTTTAATGAAGTTTTTTAACAAATTGTAATATTTTCAAGACAGTTTCACAAAATTTCAATTAATTAAATAATTTTTTAATAAAATTGTTTTAAAAATTCAATTATCTTTAAACAATTTAATTAAAATTTACAATTTTTTCAGAATTTTGTATAAAATTATTTAATACTTGAATAAGTTTTAAAATAAGTATTGAATCATCAAATTAGGGAACTATCAATTTTGCTGTATACAGGAAAAGTGCACATGAAAAAACTGCACACATGAAAATTAAAAAAATAAAATCATTAAATTAAATAACTGACAAATTTAAACTGACCACGAGAAAACTGCACACTATTAGAAATTACAAATTTTAATGAAGAAATAAAATTATTTTCAACTGTATACATGGGTATTCGGACAAGAAGTCCAAAACAAAAAGTCCAAGCTAAAAAATCCAAAAAAATAAAAATAAAAAAGTTTCACTTTGAACTTATTTTTTGGTTTTCTGTCCTGATCAAAAAGTCCAAAGAAATCAAAAATCCAATAAAGAATTTGAGATATAAAAATTTAAATGGTTGTCTTGAATGAAATTGTCCTTTTTTGAGTTGCGCATTTTGATAACTGTGAACCGAAAGTAGATAATTTAATGATTTTTTTTTTAATACAGTTTACTCGTATGCATTTTAACTTATGCAGTTTTCCTATATACATTTGAATTGTGGGAATGTAATACTGCCTCAACAAATTGTACTATTTTTATGAAAATTTCATAAAATCTCAATTCATTTCTTATTATTTTTTAATAAAAAAATTATTTTAAAAATTCAAATCTTTTAATAATTGAATTAAAATTTACAATTTAATCAGAATTTTAAATAATTATAATAATAATTATTTCTTTGAAATAAAATTTATTTGACTTTTCCCTTAATTTCTCTGACTTATGGTTCATAAAATTTATTTTTCTGGCAACAAGAATTACACTATCTGTCACTTTTCAAAACACTTTTTAGGTTATGGTACGTTAACCGACTGTTAACACACGTTAACCGACCTCTTGTGGCCGGTTAGAGTTAACATCGGTTAAATCGAGATAACGTTCTGTTAAAAGTTGGTGAAACGCAAGTAGAAATTTGACGGTCCGTTAATGTTTTAATCGAGGTTGGTGGAACCGGGCATTAAACTATTAATTAGGTGGGTGCTAAACAAATTTGTCCAAACTAAATCAATTAAAGATTTACCACCCAGTGTATTCATAAATGTAAATGATGCCGGGATATCTCCCGTGGTTCTCCCATTCAATAAGAACATTCCCATACCTTCAAAACTCTTTATTAATTTATTACCTCTATTGTTTATTTCGAAAGAATTTAATTTTGTAGATAAATAAGAGAATTATTCCCAAAAATTCAATTAATTTGAGGCATTTTAAAAAAACTCTTTCCAAAATTCAATTATTTTCATAAATAACAATATTCATCATAAGAATTCAATTATTTTTAAAAGTACTAAATTTTTTCTTGGAAATTCAATTATTTAAAAAAATTGTAATAAAATCGTTCGAAGGAATTCAATTATTTTTATTAATAAGATAATGCTTTTTAGAAATTTAATTATTTTCAAAAAAATTTAATAGAATTCTTTGTAAAATTTAATTATTTTTAAAAACTTTTCGCAATTCAATGATTTTTCAATATCTACTATTTTCATAAAATTTCCAAACAGAATTTAATTACAGGGCTTGGATCGTTTTCAAGACTCAAAAAAAGTCGCTTTAGTCGCAAAAATTCACAACATAAGTCACTAAAAGTCGCATGAAATTTTAGAAAAACGACATAAAAGAAACACGAAATTGTAAAAAATGTAAAAAAAATCACATTTCTCGACAACACATACTTTAATTTCAAACAATCCGGAATACAATTTTAATAAAATTCTTAGCAAAATTTTAATTAGGTATTTTTTACATTTTTAAAAATTCTCTTTAAAAATGTCAATTATTTTTATAAATAATAAAATTCTTTACCAAAATTCAATTATTCTAAAAAATTTTAATAAAATTCTTATCGAAATTTCAATTATCTTTATAAATAATATAAAATTCATTCTAAAAATTTAATTATTTTCAAAAGTTCTTATAAAATTCTTTGCAAAATTCAATTATCTTCAAATGTAAGAAAATTCTTCGCAGAAATTCATTTATTTTAAAAAAAATTTTTAAATTCTCGTCAAAATTTCAATTATCTTTATAAATATCAATATTCTTCTTCAAAATTCAATTTACTTTAAAATTTTTTTTAAAAACTGTTTAAAATTCCAATTCTGTTTATAAATAATAAAATTCTTCTCTGAAATTCAATTGAGGCCTTGGATCCAATAACTCGCCCGACGCTCGGAGACTCGCGCTAATGCCAGTCGGGTAGCAGTGAGTGGCCCAGAGGCGCTCACTGCTCACTGACTGGCAGTTGCGCGTTCCTCCGAGCGTCGTGCGAGTTATTAGATTCAAGGCCTCAATTATTTGCAAAAATTTTAATAAAATTGTACGCAAGCATTTAATTATTTTCATAAATAATGAAAATTTCACAGGAATTCAATTACTTACTTATTTTTTATAAATTTCTTCGCAATAATTTAATTATTTTCATAAAAAATAATTAAAAATTTTTTTTTATAAAGTCTTATAATATAAAATAATGATTTTATCACTCGGTCATCTTTAATTGTAATAAAACATGAAGACATCGATTGCTCCGAGTCGAAGTCTCGGAGTGATCGATTTCTTCATGTTTTATAACAATTTTTTATAAATTGTTTAATTTCAAAAAAGTTTGAATTTGCATATTTCAAAAATCTTAACTCCTATGGAAAAATAATTATAATTAAATATTTATTTAAAATAGAAGTTATTGATGTTTTCGAAAAATTTGAAAGAAATTTGTAAATTTAAATGTAAATTATTTCCTTATGAAAATTGAGAATTTCCTACAAAAATATTAAGAAACGAGATAATATGTTGTTTTTTTCCCTAAAGAGAAGAATGATTTTGTGAACAATATTGTTTGCAAAAAAATTTCTGCTATTTAAAATTTAAGTAGAGTAATTGAAAGATGTGAAAAAAGCCAAATAGTCGCATTTGACAAATAAAAAAACATTTTGAAAAAGTCGATTAGTCGCATTTTTTCACAAAAAAGTCGAAAAAAGTCGAAATAGTCGCACAATCCGAGCCCTGTAATTATTTAAAATTTTTTTGTAAAAATCTTCGTAAGAATTCAGTTCTTTTCATGAAATTAGTCGAAAGAAATCAATTATTAGAAATAGCAGGATAAGTAAGAAGTAAATATTTTTGATGAAAGTTAGGAAAAAGTCAGGAAAATAAAATATAGAATTGAATTTTCGTCAGTTTTGTGAAGTTTCTGAAATGAGTTTTTTTGGTCGTCAAGTTTAATTTTTCGTTATCTATGTACTTTTTTACTGCCTTTTTTTAGTTTGAAAGCTACTTTTTGCTACTATTTTAAAATTAATTATCGAGTGCGAAATCTGAATTTATTTTCCATCATTCTAGAATTTTTATAAACCTTAATTTTATTAGCGAGAATTGAAAAAGGCATTAAATTTTTCTTCTTATGGTTTTAACTGCTACTTTGAAAAAAAAACAATTTTTTTGTATCTTCTAGATTTTTCAGAAATATATTTTAAATGTATACTTAATTTTCTACTTTTTTTGCTTTTAGGACTGGAGTGTTTTTGTTCACAATAAAGATTTCTGGGAGAGACTTCACAAGTTAGAAAGTGATTTGGCGTATAAAGAGGGAAACAGACGCGGATGGTTTTCTTATACCGAACTGAATTGTTTAATAAATACTGTTCAATTATTCCCTGTGATACAAGCTTTCCTGAGTGTTTCTACGGTCTGCCTCGCTGCTTATGTGGCAGGTATAGCAACAATTTTAGGATCAGTCATGCTCGCAAGTCATCTACCAGGAACGGTCTTTACATCAAGACGATTGTCCCGATGCAATAGTTTGTCGTCTGACGTCTACTACAAAGGTTTCTCGGAATGTGAATCTTCTAATTTAAAAACGGATTCGGAAATTCTCCTACCAACAAACAATACTATCCCCACCATGGTGTACAATAATTCTCATCTTGAAAACATTGATTCAAATGATCCAGATCTCGTGGAATTTCCTACCTGGGATCACTGGTCAGAATCCACTGGAACATTTCTCTCAAACTTAGACTTACAGGCAGAATCAATAAAGAATCACAACAAAGTTTTCCAAGATGTCAGTGAATTTTATATAAATACGGAACCTCTCGAGGCGGATTTATTTTTACCCAATAAGGAAGAATTAGTTACTATTTTCAATCGAAGAGAAGTTGACGATCGAGATTTTAAATTGTCTTTACAAAACTGGAGACATTATGTGAGTTTTATTTCTCCGCGGTAGAAAAAGAAACATTTTTATTTTAGTAATATTTTAATAGTTGTATGAGAACTTAAGTCACCTGCTAAATTATTTAAAAAAACGAAAGCATATGTAAAAAATGTGTATATTTTTTGTACGAACTGTCAGGCCGAAATAATTTTGCAAGTAAATATATTGGTAATTGTAACAAAAAAATTGCCTTAATTTAATATATGTAATAAAATTTACATTAATTCCAGTATTTATTGTTGGAAAAAAATCATTTTTCTCCCTTGCATGTACCAATAAATATTCTCCTTCTCGCTTCGCTTTAGAAATTGTACGAAAGAAATTAATCTAGTAATTAATTTAACGGGAAATTTTGGTTATTAATTTCGAGAAAATTACACCTATATTTGTGACGTCATATCTCCGATTCTAATTATGCAAAAGTCTTGAACATAGAATTATTTAACTGGAAATTTTATAATCTTTCCAAAACTATCTTAAAAAACTTTCTACGTTAATTTTGAACAAAGTTATCAACATTTAAAGAATTTCTTGCTTTTAATGCCACTTTGGAAAGTGGTCTCTCAATTTTGACCGATAGTGTAACCAGAATCAAGAAAATCTGAAACCGATTTCAACGTAAGTCGTATTGGATAAGCCGGTTTGAATTTTTAAAATCCAAAATCAGATTCTGATTCAGCGACCCCCAAAAACCCCCGGCGAGTAACAAGTTTAAATTAATTTCAAAAGATTTTTGGCCACCATATTGGATCCGCCATTTTGAATTTTAATAAACTAAGATCATATTTAGAATCAGCGGCTCCGAAAACCCCTAAGTAACATGTTTCAAGGAAATCCGAACAATTTACAGGACTCGGATTGTGCAACTTTTTCGACTTTTTTCGACTTTTTTCGACTTTTCTAAGGAAATGTGACTTTTTCGACTTTTTTGTGAAAAAATGCGACTAATCGACTTTTTCAAGATTTTTTTTTTAGTAAAATGCGACAGAAATTTAAAAAAAAAATTTTAATTTAAAGGAAAAAGTTTGAGTCAAAAAAATGTTCTGTTACATTTATTTACAAATTTCTTTCAAATTTTTCGAAAACATCAATAATTTCTTTATTAAATAAATATTTAATTATTATTTTTCCATAGGAATTAAAATTTTTCAAAAAATTCAAATTCAAACCTATTTGAAATTAAACAACTTATAAAAAATTGTTATAAAAATTGTATAATAATTAAAGATGACCGAATGATACAATCATTATATTTTATATTAATATTATATAAGACTTTATAAAAAAAAATTTTTAATTATTTTTTATGAAAATATACGAATTATTGGGAACAAATTTATAAAACATTATTAGTAAGTAATTGAATTTTGCAGAAGAATTTTGATATTTACAAAGATAATTGAAATTTTGAGGATTTCAATTATTTATAACACAATTTATAGTAAGTTCCTAAAAAAATGGAATTATTCTCTTAATGTTTTTGTAAGAATTTAATTACATTTCACGAATATAATTAAATTCTTCATTGAAATTCAAATATTTTCACAATCTACTTTTTTAATAAAAGTTCTCAAAAGAATTCAATTATTTAAAAAAATGGAATAAAATTCGATGCAGGAATTCAATTATTTTCATAAATAATAAGATTTTTTACATTATTTAAATAATTTAAAAAAAAATTTGAAAAACTTCATTGCAAGAATTCAATTACTTTCATAAATTAATAAAATTCTTCACAGGATTTCAATTATTTTTAATACAATTTTAAGTAAATTCTTCGAAAAATGTCACTATTTTCAAAAATTTTGTTAAAATTCTTCAAAAGAATTCAATGATGTATTTTTAAAAATTCATGCTATAATGCTTTTAATATTCAATTATTATCTAAAATTTTAACTAATATTCATTTAAAAATCAATTTTTATTGGAAAATTCTACAAGAATTCAATTATTTAAATACAAAAATAAATAATTTATTAAATGAATGTTTTTCGAAACTAAATTAACATAAAGAATTTTATCCACAAATTTGATTTCTGTTGAGAAATTTTAATAAAATTTTCAAGAATAATAAAATTTTTCGAGGAATTCAATTGAAATTGTATTAACCCTTGGGCGGGCAAGCGGGGTCCACTGGACCCCGCGAGTATGTATTTTTCAAATTTCACCGAATCCGTATGAGAGAATGAGTTTATCCTAGAAATTCTGTTAAATATACTAAAAATACATTAAATACTTTTACAGTTTTCATATTCCAATTGTACATGATGCTACATGGATGTTTAAACTTTTTACCGGCACGAACGGGCAAGCGGGGTCCAGTGGACCCCGCATTGTCATAAGCATAAAAAATTGCAATAACGTACACGGTAAAAAATATACTATGTAGACTTCAGTACCACTTAGTGGAATAGACCAAATTTACAAATTGTAAACAAATAACAAAATAGTGTTTTTATTTTAAGAAATTTGAGCCTACACCAAAAATTCTGTCTTGCACTAAGAACGGTGTGTGTTGTTTTTCCCAGGGTATTTTGAAAATCTATCTGTTTGTTAAAATTAACCCTTAAACCGCACACTGCGGAATCCATCCTTAAACCGCACACTGAGTGTGCGACACCCGGGGACTTTTAAGTGTATTCTCCAAGCTGGAATAGGATATTATCTTTTGGAAAAATTATCTTATATAGCTCAGTACATCTATTTTAAAGGAAAATAGGTTTCATAATGATTTATTTAATTTTAATAATTAAAAAGAGTTTTTTTAAACTACTGAAATTTCCTTAAACCAAAAACTGGGTGTCAGACAAGCAGAAATTTTTCGCCGACAACTTCATAAAGTTGTCAAATACACAAAGACACTTGGCAGACTAATGTCACTCACGAAACATAAATTTAAGTACAAAATGTACCGTCCAATATCAACACATGATCAATTTTTACGAATTTAACCGAAATATTAGAGTAAAAAGCTAGAATATGGGTATCGCACACCCAGGGTGCGGTTTAAGGGTTAAAATCTTAATCATCATTTTTATATTTTAATGCATTTAAATTCATAATATAATAAAAAGAAAACAAAATATACAAATATCTATGTTTTATGGAGTTATACCTGTTTGGAGGCTTAAAAAAGGGTGTTTTTCAAAAATTTTTATGAGTACAGTTTTAAATTATTGTTGGCAACATCGGCTTTTAAAATAAAAAAATGTTTTTTATAAACTACATAAGATTATCTAGTGAAAATTTTAATCATATGTACATGATTATAATTTTAGAATTTTTTTTGGAAGAATTGTGAGACTTGCAAAAAAATCGCATTTTTCACCCAAAAAAATCGACTTTAATTCTTCATAAAAAAATCCTGTTTATCAATTTCAAACATCGTGTGTACATCACTAAATAATCTATCTAAGTAGCTAAAGTTAAATTTTCAGGTCATTCGGACGAAAATTTTTCGAGTTCTACTGCTCGCCGATTTGCAAAACATGGTTAATACGCGTTTGAAGTTTAAATGTTCTATTTTGACACTCCGGAATTGATCCAGAAAAATTAAATTTAAGAAAAAATTCAAATTGTTTTCATGCAAGGACGTTTTTGATTATCAATCTAGGAATATAATAGTATATTCTAAGCCAATAAAAAAATTTTTTTTAAAAAAATGCATTTGAAAATAAAATTTTCTTTTTTACAATTCAGAATTTCTCCAGAAAACATAATTTTAAAGACATTTCCAAGTTGTTTTCATGCAAAGACTTAATAGATTATTAATCTAGGGATGTTACAGTATATTTTAAGCCAATAAAGAAAAAATCGACAAACAAAAAATGCCAAATAGGTATAACCCCGTAAGCGTTTTTAAAGCGGGGTCCAATGGACCCCGCTTGCCCGCTTACGTACTTTTTTTAGCTTGCCCGCCTAAGGGTTAAAAATAATTGAAATTCTATGATGAATTTTTATTATTTATGAAAATAATTGAATTTTTGTAAAAAATGTTATTATTGTTACGTCACCGTAACCTATTTTCAATAATAATATGTAGAATAATAATTAATCTTAATAATTAATAATAATAATCATGTTAATTAATAATATTAATAATAATTAATAATAATAGTAATAATCATAATAAAAGTTAATAACAAAATTGTTATTTACATATTATTATAAATAATAACTATAAATATTAATAATAATCAATAATAAATTGTAATAATAAATATAAACAAATAATAACAAAATGTAATAAATAGTTAAATATAACAATCTTAACAACAAACTTCAAGAAATAATAATAAACAATAATAAATTGTAATAATAAATATTAAATAATAGAATTGTAATAATAAATATCAACAAATAATACAACAAATTATAAACAATTAATGAAAATAACAACATTATAGAATAACATATGAGTAATAAGCAATGTACACGTGCGATCTAATGGTGAGTCACCACAAGTGTTCCCTCAACAAAGGGCTTCTGAAAATGCATGGAAACTCGTACAATTCGTAAAATACATGAAAACTTGGACGATTCCTAAAATACATGGAAACACGTACAATTTCTAAAATACACAGGAAAATTTGGGTATAAGAAGAGCCAGACCATCAACAGCAGTTCAGTCTAAGAAATCAGTCTAGAAAAGCAGTCAAGAAAATGTAGTCATCAATATTATAAGTCTCAAATTGAGAAGTGGTGCTCTGCACAAGCCAGTCTTAAATTTTTATCTATAACAAGTGGTTCTTCACGACCCAGTGCTCTAAACCCAGTTTCAGTAGTTGTCCTTTACTCTACGTATATTTCAAAAGTGCATTTTGGAAAGTCGATCTGGAAGTCAAATTTGCCATTTGAAAAGAGTGTTCCTGTTTCTCGAGACACAATACTGCATCCAATTAGTCAACCATTAAAGGACCAGTGCCATTATACCTGAACGTCTAGCATCACCCTTTGTCCCAAGGTAAACAATCAACCACTCTAAGACTCACATTAGAAAGCCTATGTCCATCTCTTATTTTCATCAATTTTATCTTATTTCATAAAATACACATATATTTGTTCAACTAAAGTAATTTCTTGTTATTTACTACCCCCGTCCCTATTTTAATTAATTTTAAAATAAAATCGGGAAAACACTAGGGATATAATAATTAGGATCGTAACATATCGTAATTATTTTTGGTGCATCGGCCGTCGTGAATTGGTAAATGCAGGAATAGTTTAGTTTGAATAAATATAGTAATTATTTTTGGTGCATTAACCGTCGTGAATTGGTAATTGCAAGAGTAGTTTAGTTTGAATAAATATTTAATAATTATTTTTGGTAAATAAACCGTCGTGAAATTGGTAAATTCAAGAATCATTTAGTTTGAGTAAATATCTTAATTATTTTTGATGCATTAACCGTCGTGAATTAAAAATTAAAGAGCACTTTTAATTAATTTGGATTAATTAGCCGTCATAAATTGATAAATACGGAAGAAGTTTTTTTAAAAAAATAATCACCCAACTAATTTTTTGTCATAAATTAGTGAATGCAAGAAAGAATTTTACGTGAATAAACAAGAATAATAATAATAACAAATTATAATATTTTCATTTTCAAACAAATAATTCATATAAAAATTAAATAAACATAAATAAGCCAATAATAATATCAAATTTTTTGCAAATTTCACAATTCTTACAAATTTTACATTTAATAAATAAATAAATAATAATTATAACAAATTTTACTTTTCATTAAAAAATTGATACAGAATTAACTAAACCCTATAATAACTTAAAATTAAACCAGAATAAATAAATAATAAAAAATTAATAAACATTAATATTAATAAAAAATCATAACATTTTTCAATTTCACATTTTTAACTAAAAATTTAAACAGAATTAAACAATCCGCATACTTATTAAAAATTAAACAAAAATAAAATAAATAATAATAAATCAATAAACATTAATAATAATAAAAATTCATAACATTTTTCAAATTTTTAACATTTTTAACTAAAATTTAAACAGAATTAAATAATTTACATATTTATTAAAAATTTAAAAAAAATAAAAAAAAATTAATAATAAATTAATAAACATTAATAATAATAAAAATTCATAACATTTTTCAAAGTTTCACATTTTTTTAACTTAAAAAATTAAACAGAATTAAATAATTTAAATAGTAATTAAAAATTAAGAGAATAAAATAAAATAAATAATAATAAATTAATAAACATTAATCCTTAATAGAAAAACAGCTATTTTTTTTTGGCTGGAGTTTGAGAGTGACGGTCGTGATTGGTTGTGAAAATGACATGATGACGGTCGCGAGTGGTTGAAATACGATGATGACGGTTGTGATTGGTTAAAATCCGATGATGACGGTCGCTATTGGCTACAATTTCATGATGTTGGTCGCTGTTGGTTGAAAATATCATGGTGACGGTCGCGATTGGTTGAAAGACGATGATGACGGTCGCTATTGGCTGAAAACCGATGATGACGGTCGCTATTGGTCAGAAATCCTAGCGGAGACGCTTGCTATTGGTGTATTTTCTTTGTTTATAAGAGCTTCAACAGTAGTTACAGTTTACAGTAGTTACAGTTTATTAACAGATTTTTACAGTATATAATACAGAAAAATAAAAGTGCAAAGTTAAGAATACGTTTTTTTCTCTCTTCTAAATTAAAAAAAAATAAGAGAAAAAAAATTTTGTGATTAAAAATAAGGATAAGGAGGTCAGTTTTAAAAAATTGTGTAAAATACTGCTTTTTAATTATATAAAATAATTTTTCTTATTTGTAATTAAGAATTGCAATTAATAAATTAACATCTTTCCCGTCTAAGTCACTAACATTATCTACTTTTTCAACAATTAAACTTGTAAAGAAATTTAAATAACTTTCTAGAATCAGTAAAAGAATCCTTGAGCTCATCCTTGAGTTTGCCTTGTTTTATTAAAAACATAATACAATTTCAGAATAATACTTTACATGGTTTAATATTTTTTTAATGAATCTTAACAAGTACCCAGTTTTTTATTATAAAAAAATTTATGTTGTCTTAAAAAAAAAGAATATTTTTTATTTTAGTTCAAAATTAGAGTCTTTAAGGTAATAAACAGGTGCCATAATAATAAGGTGCCAGTATAAGAATCATGTTTTTGACTTATTTTAGAAGTAATTTTGATTACCGATTTTTAACTTTAAATTCTTAAAAATTGGTAAAAAATTAAAGCTTAAAGTGACCATCTGTACTGTTCATTTTAAAGTATTTTTATAATAGTATTTAATGACATGATGACGGTCGCGAGTGGTTGAAATACGATGATGACGGTTGTGATTGGTTAAACTTAAATAAAACTAAAAATTACTTAACTGACTAAAATTTAAATTTCTTTTAATTTATAAAAAATTTGTATTTTCTTATAAATATAAAAATAAATTAATATAAATAATATAATAATAAAAAGCAGCTGCCAAGTTGTATAATTTTTTTTATAATTTTGGTGCTCATTTCATGAACACTTTACTTCCTCATGGAGATAAAAATAATTGAAATATATGAATAACTTTTTATAAATATGGTAAAAGTGATTGAATTTTGGGTCAATCAATTTATTTTTAAATACCCTACAAGATAATTACAATAATTTAATAGTTAAACAAAAATTTTTAAACAAAAAAGTTGAGAAAATGTCATTTTCCACAATTTTTGGTTTTTAAAATACCAATAATTTTGAAATTTATTATCGAATTAGGTTCAAAAATAGGTCAATCGAAGCATTTTTTGAAGCTCTACAAGTCGGTAACGATAATTTTAAGATTACTTCTACATTTTTCAACAAAATTTTCAAAAAAGTCTTATTTTCCAAAATTTTGAATTTTTAAAAGTTTAATGTCTCCGGTTAATATGGACGAAAAATGTTTAAATAGGGCTCAAAAGATGCGTCTAAAAAAACTCTACAAAATTATGGAAAAACATTTATAGGTGTCCTAACATTTTTTCAAAGTTATAGGCAAAAAACGTTTTTTTTGCAAAATTAAAAATCCAAAAAAAATTTAGTTAAACTTTATTAATCTATCTCAAAGTACTCTCATTTTATGTCCGCAGGTGAGATCTACAATTTAAAAAAAATTCAACCCAAAAGCTCTTCATGATTTCGAGATATTTATGAAAATGTGATGTTTACACACACACATACGAAATGACATTTTTTTAAAAATGTCATTTTTGAACTCCTGAGGTCAAATAACATAAAGATATGTCAAAAAATCGAACTCGAAAAATTTCGGTATTACAATACTTCCTCTATGAGGAAATAATAATAATAAAATAATGTATTTATTTATTTCTAAATTTTTGAACTTTATTATAAAAATGTTTTTTGTGTGAAAAAATTAGGTAGGATAGTGTTGTATTACTATGATTACTATGAGTTAAAATAAGAAATTAAAAAAATTTTATATTGTAAATGTTTTAAAAAAGGCACAATTTTTGTTTTAGCTTGATATTTTTTTTAACCAGAAATGGCCAAGCATAGAAGTTAGGTTTCTACATAAAGTTCTGTCTTATTCGGCTTTTTTATTTACATATTTACTTGTAAATTTTAATGTTAAATACTATCTTTAAAAAACATTAATTGTATTAAAAATAAACTGAATGCATATTTCAGCTTTATCCAAAGAACATAAACACGTGTAAAGTATTTCTAAAATTATATTAATTTTATTAAAACAAGACAAACTCAAGTACCGTCAACTGGGGCTATTTTGTGCATCCGGGGGCTATTTTATGCACGCGAGTTTTTTAATGAAAAAAATTATTAAAATGAATTATTTTAATCTGATATTTTGTAAAATGAAAGTTTGATTACATGACTATAGAGAGCACTAAATATTATTATTTAATTCTTTGTCAATTAAGAGAAAAAAATTCCTAAAAACGGAAAATTTGTTTAAAAAATTTTGAAAGTTCGGAAAAATTATACCAGATCTTCTGGAGTTTTAATGTGTTTCATAAACTGAGTTAGATATTTGTTGTCAATTGTGTTGTGATGATACATACGTAATGCGCTAACTTTTTATTCATTATTTTAAGAGAAAAGTGGAAAAAACTGAAAAACCAGGATTTCATGGGGCTATTTTGTGCACTTAAAAAAATCAAATATTTTTCATAAATGTTTTATTTAGTAAGTAAAGAAGATTCTGTTTATCATTTTTATACATTTTTGTCTTACTTTTCTGTCAAAAAACTGTAAATACGTTAATTAAAATCATTAAAACGATTAAAAGCTCTACCGGTGCACAACGTAACCTCAAAAAATGAACATTAATTAATATTTATAAGTTTTTCAAATTAGTTTTAAAACTATTTTCTCGTTTCTCTTAATATAACTTGAAAAGCATATTATATATTAAATTTTCATCTATTTAACCTTAAAAATATTTATTTAATGTTTTTTAAAAATATCATTCAAAACCATTAAAAACGCTCCTATTGAAATGATGTTTTAAAGTTATTTATAAGTGTTTAAACGATTATTTTATAATTATATTAGTATATTATTATAAAATATATATTAAAAAAGAAAAAAATGTTATTTACTATTTGCGTAATATACAATTTAAAGAAATATTGTTAATTTTTAGTAAATCCAGATTTTAGCAAAATTTTAGTTCTTTATTTTACATTTTTTGTATAATATATCTACAAAAAAAATTTTACTAGGTCATTCTATTTTTTAATTTACTCTCAAATACATACACAAAAGATTTCATAAAGCAGAAACGATTAAAAAAAATTTTTACGCAACATTATAGAAAAACAAAGTTCGATGCACAAAATAGCCCCATCCCGGGAGTTATTGTGTGCACGACTTTCAATGACTATAACTAAGACAAAAAAATTTTTTTCTTTGCCAAATTTATAGGAAACCTTCAGAAGGATGTCCACAACATATATCAAAAGTTGATTTTCTTTATTCTCTTAATTCTGAATTTAAATAAATCTTTGAATAAAAAAAAGCTATTTGGTGCACAAAATAGCCCCGGTTGACGGTATCTTTTTAATGATTTTAGAAAGATAGTTAAATTTTACTTTTAAGATTAATTTTTAAATAATTATATTGAGTTTTAGTGCCTTAGACGGGAAAAATGTTAATTTATACCTACATTTTGCAAAATAAAAAAATTATTTATAGCACTAACATGTAGTATTTACACAATTTTCGCAGATAGTGTATAATTAATTAAAATTGATTTAATAAATGGTAATAAATCATTTGTCAGAGAATAATTTATTCCCAACAAAAAAATCTTTGATGTTTTAATATAATGGGTCCAAATAAGTGAAACAATTTCAAAAAAAATTTTATTATTTAAGTAATTTGGTGTTGAAGTTCTGGATCATTTTATTTTCATGTTATTATTACTTTAAAACAAATAATGATAATAAAGTAATTTCTTTTAAATAAAGCTTAATGTCTATACTTTAATGATAAAATAAAAAGATTGTTAAAAAATTAAAATTTAAAATTGTTATTTACAATTCTTATAAACAATTGCAAATTCAAGAATGGTCTTAATATTTTGGAAAAATTAAATTACCATGTATTGATGTGCAAAACTCCAAGTATTAATTTAAAAAAATTTTCGCCTGTATTTTGTCAGAAAAATCTACACAATTTCTATAATATAGAAGTTTACTGATTTTTCTTTCTTTAAATTAATCCTTGGAGTTTTGCCATAATTTTTCAAGTGGCCGGTTTCATTTATTTTGTCCCTAATATAAGTAAAAATATAATAAACTGATGGAAAATATCTGTAGCGTTTTTACTTTGTAATTTCCATATTATGAACACAATTAGTTTTGTAATATATATTATATAAATATTATTTCAATATTAAATATAAGAAAAACTCTAATAAAAATATAATATACACTACCAGTTAAAATTTAGAGACCATACCCATTTTCAGGAGAATGAAAAACATTTTAAAACGTATCATGTACGGAACCTAAAATTTTTGTATATTTTAAGTTTTAAAAGATGTTTAAATTTTGAATAGATCAAGATCTTTTAGAAGTCATTTGATCAATATTTTATTTAGACATTTTTAAAAAATGATAATTTTCAATGTTTTACAAAAATTTTAATAACTTCTAAAATACTGAATGCTTTTTAATGATGTTATGCTTATTTTAAAGGTGATTTTCTCTAGAATGAGAATTTTTTATAGGCATTAACGTGTAATTTTTTTTAGAAAATTCAATTTGTCAAACTTACATTTAAAAAATTAAAAAACTTTTAAACAATCTTATTAACAGAGAAATAATTTTTAAAATATAAACATATGTTTTTATTTAATTAAGATTTAATTTAAGGTTATATTAAGGTTTTTGTTGTGGGAAAGGACCAGAAGTAGGCGCGCAACGCGCGCCCTTTTGGTTCTAGTAATAATACAAATTTATAACAATTTTCAAATTCTCACATTATTGATACAAAAATTAAATAGAATTGAATAATTTATATACCAATCTAAAACAAACGAAAATGAAAATTTATAAATAATAAAAAATTAATAAACAATAATAATAATAACAATTTATAACACTTTTTCAAAATTTTATTTTTGACTTAAAAATTAAACCAATTAAATAAATTATGTACTAATTTGAAAAATTAAACATAAATTTAAGTTAATAAATAATAATAAATTAGTAAACAATAACAATAATAAAATTTATAACTTTTTTCAAAATTTTTGTTTCGTGACTTATAAATTAAATAAATTAAAGAATTTATACACCAATCTAAAAATTAAACAAAATTAATAAATAATAATAAGTTAATAAACAATAATAATAATAAAATTTATAACTTTTCAAATTTTCATTTTTTGACTTAAAATTAAAACAGAATTAAAATAATTCATATACTAATCTAAAAATTAAAATAAATAAATAATAATAAAATTAATTAACAATAATAATAATTATAATAATAACAAATTTTTAAACATTTTTTTAAAATTTTTCATTTCTGACAAAATTTTATTTTTAAACAGAATTAAATAATTCAAATTTAAAATAAATAAATAATAATAAATTATTTAATAATAATAATAATAATAATAATAATAATAATAATAATAATAATAATAACAATTTTTAACATTTTCAAAATTTTTCATTTCTAGACTAAAAAATTTTAAACCGAATTAAATAATTCACATACTAATTTAAAATTAAAGTAATAATAAATTAATAAAAATAATAAATAATAAAAAATAAAAATAAATAAATAATAATAATTTGCAATATTTTTATAAAATTCTAAATTTTCAATCCAAAATTATATAATTCTGATAATAATTTAAAATAAATAAATTAATAAACAATCCTAAATAAATAAAAATAAATAATAATTTGTAATATTTTATAAATTTTGACATTTTTTGTCTAAAAATTGTTTAATTCTGATAATCATTTAATATTAAATAAAAATAAAATTAATAAATATTAACATTTTGTAACATTTCTATAAATTTTCACCCTTTTTGGTAAATTTTTTTTTATAACAGAATTAATTAATTCATGTAATAATAAATTATTAAAAACAATAATAATCCAAAAATTTTATAATTTTTTACATTTTAATAATTTCAAATTAAATAAAATAATAAATAAAAATTAAGTAAATTATTAATAAATAAAAATAACAAATAAAATTAATAATAATAAAAATAATAACAAATAATAATAAAAATCAAGTAAATAATAAATTGTATGGTTTATTAACAAAAATATAATAAAATTTCAGCAAAAATATATATAATTATAAATTGTTATTTTATTACTCACACAAATTTGTCACACTTAATTTTATAATATTCACTGCATTATAATATTTACTCTGAGCATATCTGCATAAGTTCAAATTTACATATTTAAACATTCTTATAACTGTCCATATTCCAATTGTCAAACGAAAGTGATATAGATATTTTCATCGAAATAATTTCTATTCACTAAGAACAAAAAGCACACGTGCTACGTAAAGCAAATAGAAATCAATTGCCTGCACCTTATATACATTACTAATAGTCATTTCCCAGAAAATATTCAAATTTTATAAAAACAAATTTTTTTCACTATAAATTTTGTTTCCGAAAACAAGATTATCAAATTAATATTATGACATTTTTTAATTAACAATAATTCTTTTAAAAGCACCGAAAATAATAACAATTTAAAAAATAACATGGCTCTACCAAATAATCAACAAGTCTCATTACGCGATGCTTTAGATACAATACCTATGTTTGATGGAAAAAATTTACCATTGTCAGTTTTTATTGAAAGTTGTTTAGAAGCAAAATCTATGCTTCCTGAAGTTGCACAAGTAGAAACAAATTTAGTTAAATTAATTAGAAGTCGAATTTCGGGTGAAGCAAGAAGAATTATAATAGGAAATAATTTTAATACAATAAAACAATTAACAGAAAGATTAAAACAAATTTACGCGCCAGTAAAATCTGTATGTCAGTTACAAGGAGAGTTAGGAGCAATGTATATGTGGGAACACGAAAATGTAATTTCTTACGGATCAAGAATTGCAGAAGCATCAGAAAGAATATTAGACGCACATATTATTAATAATGAAAATAGAGTAGACGAAGCATTTAAAACAAGTTTAGATAAAGCAACTATCGATTGTTTTTCGCGGGGACTTACACCAGAAATTGAAATACGAATTGGAACAGCTGATACTTTTCAAGCGATATTTAATAAAGCAATAGAAATTGAAAGAAGATTATCATCATACCGTGAACTACGTAAAAGTGAGCATAATACTAATAAAGATTTTGCTAAAACAACAAAAATTAATATTGTTCAAGATAATGTAATAAATTGTTTAGTCTGTGGAAAAAAGGGTCATTTTGCAACAAACTGTTTTCAACTTAATAAAATATCAAGATCAAGACAAGAAAAGTTTTTCTATCCAGACCCACGACAAAATTTTTCAAATCAAAATCGATTCAACTACCAAAATCCAATGTTTAATGAATTTCAACGTCAAAATTATTATAGAAATCCACAACAAAATCGAAGACAAAATAAATTTAGGAAGGTACCACAAAATCAATTCTACACTCCGTTTCAAGATCAAAGGCAAAATCAACAACAAGCTTCGCAGATAGAACTCAAATAACTTGTAATTATTGCAAAAAATTAGGACATATTTCCACTAATTGTAAAGATAAGATATGGGATAATAACAATAACCGCACATTTTCAAACATCGCAAACCATTTAAATGAACCTATAAAAAAGGATGTACCCTTTTTTTGGACTGATGAACAGCAAACAGCTTTTAATACATTCATAAACAAACTTCGTGAGGAGCAACCTTTAAAAATACTAGACTTCTCCCAACCAATTATACTAAAAACAGAGGCTTTAGGACAAAATTTATCGCAGGAAGTAATTAACAAAGATGAACCAGTAACTAATTTTAACAAAGCAAGTGAAACCAAAGTCAACGCTTTATCCAGAAATCCTTTTGAGAACATTATTGAAGAAAAAGTACAAGGAGTAAAAGAAGAAAAAGTTAATATAATTCAAGAAAATATAATTAAACGTATGCAAGAAAACATTGAGGAAAAAGAATATATACATTATATACGAAAAGATTTTAGTGCAAGTAATGAAACTTGCAACATTATTAAAAGGAATCAAGAAAAAATACAAGGGAACAAGAAACAAAACAAAAATGAAACATTAGAAAAGAAGAATCAAGGACTACAGGAAAGGCAGACTCTAAAAATGCAAGAAAAGAAGAATCAAGAAATTCAAAAAGGAAAAACACACAAGAAATTTTATAATAAAGTTTATATTGACGAAATTGATTCAGATCCTAAGTGTATTAAACAAAAATCAAAATTGAAAAAACACGAAGAAATTGATCAAGGCTACGAAACCTCCAATTATGAAGAATCATCTGAAGAAAAAGATAGCGATAATTTAAATATGAAACAAGAAAAATATATTATAAACTGTAGAGACCAATTACCAATGCGCAAAGACAATTTAACCTATTTTGTTTCAGTCAACGAAGATCCTCTAGATAATAAAAATTCATTTTTTAAATTTGTTACATGTAATAGATATACAAAATATCCCACTAAAGAAAAATATATGCAATTAATCAAAAAGGCCCAATCATTAAACAATATAGATCGACCGCCTCCAGAACCACCCCCAGTAGAAAATAAATTGCCAAAAGTAAATTTACTAAAAAAAATAAAATAAAATAAAATATATAAATAAACAAGAAACCAAGTAGTATATATCAATCGACTTAAAAAAAAATCTAAAAACAACAAGAATTAATTTTTTATTTGAATTAAAAAGAAATAGTCATTTCTTTTTGGCAGACGCATCAGTGTAACAAACAAAAAATATTCTAGAGAACAAAACCATAAAAAATCATGAAATAATTTAGCTTTATTTCATTGTAAACCATATTAAAAAAAAAGATAATTTAAAGAATCAAAACTAATATAATTTTTTCTGTTATAGCGATCTAACACCATACCACTTACATTTACATGCCAATCTACAAAAAAGAAGTATTAATTAATTTTTTTTCTGTCTCTTTCTTTCTCTTCTTATAGATAACCAAGAAACCAGCATGATATGGATAAGGTTTATTATTTTTATATTATATTTTACACCATACTTCTCAAACCATCACAATCATATACACAAATATTTCTACCTAATAATCCCAATATTCTTTTTGAGTCAGTTAAAGACATCATCTTTCCAACTAACAAAAACATCTATGTAAATATAAATGATATTTTAGAATTTGGAAGGTTATTAATAAATTTGTTTAAAGAAATAAAAACACAGTGCACAAATAAATGCTCAAATGATCACATTACAGAACAAATTAAAAGTAAAGAATTTAAATTGCAAAAAATTTTAATAGAAATTAAAAACCTTTTTGATAACATCAATAATACCGATGAAAATAAACAAAATTTTCAAGAAATTATTTTAAAAAAAAACTATTTGAATCCAATGTAAATTTGGATACAAAAAGATATAGATATTTTTTCCGATAGAATTCTCTAATGAAATTATTAGCATAACTCGCATTAATGGAACAATAAAAAATTATACAAATTTGTTTTATGATTTTCTAATGTCAATAAAAAATTATAAATCATTCGTAAAATTATAAATAAAAGAATTAAGAAAACCTATATATCAATATATTTACTATACACAAACTCTAATAAATATCATAACACATTCTAACAATAACCAATGGCATCCTACATTACTAAAATCTATACCACAACAAAATCTTAAAAATTGCATTCAAAACAACTTTACATTATCAGATTTACTTAAAAATTCAATAATTACAGAATTTATTTTTAAAATCAAATTATAATTCTCATTTACAATACCTATTATCTCAAAAGATCCATATAATATATACAAATTACATTCAATTCCTTCATTTTATAAATTCAATAAAAACTCTAGTATATCTACATATATAAAATATAGAACTCAATATCTTGCTATCAATACAAACAATTAAACATATTTTTATATAAGTAACTGAGTCGAGTCAAATAAAATTTTCTTTTAGTTGCATGTGAAAATTTTAAATATTATGTGTAAAGAGCCAAATATTGTATAAGTAAAAAAAAAATCCAGTAGATAACAGAAAAAGCATGAACTAAAAACTTTTAACAAGACAAAAATTACATTGAAATCAACATTGAGAAATTACAAAACAAAAAAAAAACTAAAAAAAAATTAGCGAAAATAATGTTAATACGATTAAATCAAAAATATGATTTCAGAAATATGATTTCAATAATAAAAAGAAGATCTCAAATGTCTAACTACTTTCAAATGATGTATAATAGTTAAATTCACTAATTGTAATTTCTAAAATTAATCCAAAACATTGTAACAAGTAACATAACCCGTCGATTATATTCAGAAAAATTAATCAACAAAATTTTACTCATATCAAATGTCTAAATAATTTTAAAATATAATTAATAATTAAATTCACTAATTGTAATTTCTAAAATTAATCCAACACATTGTAATAAGTAACATAACCCGTCGATTCTAATAAGTTTTTAAAACAAGTTTGAATTTGGAAATTGATCAATTTCATTTTCCAATTTCCAAATTTTCGAAGGGGGAGGTGTTACGTCACCGTAACCTATTTTCAATAATAATATGTAGAATAATAATTAATCTTAATAATTAATAATAATAATCATGTTAATTAATAATATTAATAATAATTAATAATAATAGTAATAATCATAATAAAAGTTAATAACAAAATTGTTATTTACATATTATTATAAATAATAACTATAAATATTAATAATAATCAATAATAAATTGTAATAATAAATATAAACAAATAATAACAAAATGTAATAAATAGTTAAATATAACAATCTTAACAACAAACTTCAAGAAATAATAATAAACAATAATAAATTGTAATAATAAATATTAAATAATAGAATTGTAATAATAAATATCAACAAATAATACAACAAATTATAAACAATTAATGAAAATAACAACATTATAGAATAACATATGAGTAATAAGCAATGTACACGTGCGATCTAATGGTGAGTCACCACAAGTGTTCCCTCAACAAAGGGCTTCTGAAAATGCATGGAAACTCGTACAATTCGTAAAATACATGAAAACTTGGACGATTCCTAAAATACATGGAAACACGTACAATTTCTAAAATACACAGGAAAATTTGGGTATAAGAAGAGCCAGACCATCAACAGCAGTTCAGTCTAAGAAATCAGTCTAGAAAAGCAGTCAAGAAAATGTAGTCATCAATATTATAAGTCTCAAATTGAGAAGTGGTGCTCTGCACAAGCCAGTCTTAAATTTTTATCTACAACAAGTGGTTCTTCACGACCCAGTGCTCTAAACCCAGTTTCAGTAGTTGTCCTTTACTCTACGTATATTTCAAAAGTGCATTTTGGAAAGTCGATCTGGAAGTCAAATTTGCCATTTGAAAAGAGTGTTCCTGTTTCTCGAGACACAATACTGCATCCAATTAGTCAACCATTAAAGGACCAGTGCCATTATACCTGAACGTCTAGCATCACCCTTTGTCCCAAGGTAAACAATCAACCACTCTAAGACTCACATTAGAAAGCCTATGTCCATCTCTTATTTTCATCAATTTTATCTTATTTCATAAAATACACATATATTTGTTCAACTAAAGTAATTTCTTGTTATTTACTACCCCCGTCCCTATTTTAATTAATTTTAAAATAAAATCGGGAAAACACTAGGGATATAATAATTAGGATCGTAACATTATTTATGAAAATAATTGAATTATTGCAAAGTATGCTTAGAATTTTATCAAAATTTTTTTTTAAGAATAATTGAATTCTTTTGAAAAATTTTATTAAAACTGTAGATATTGAAAATCATTGAATTGAGAAAATTTTTTTGAAAATAATTGAAATTTTGCAAGGAATTTTATTAAAATTTTTGAAAATAATTGAAATTTGAAGAAGAATTTTATTATTTTTAAAGATAATTGAATTTTAATGAGAAATTTTTTTAATTTTTGAACATAATTGAATTTCTGGAAAGAATTTTATTACTTTTGAAATTAATTGAATTTCTGCAATCATTTGTAACTTCTCCAAAATTCAATTTTTTCCAGTTACTTAAATAAAAATCCCTGACTTTTCCCTGACCAATTTTACTTTCCTTGACTTTTCCCTGAATTCCCTGATTCCCCTGACCTGTGGCAACCCTGAAAAATTTTAATTTTTTCAAAAAATTAAATTTTGAAAATGGTCAAAAATTTTTTTTTTTAGTTTTAATAATATATGAGGCTGCGGAAAGTATAACCACACATAAAATTCTGACCGCCATGCTAATTCAATGGGCGTCAGAATTTTATGGGTGGTTATACTTTCCGGAGGCTCATAATATAATACTAAAATTCAAGGTATTTAAAAAAATTCACGTCCAATTCACGGTTTTTTCAAGGTTTGACAAAATTCACGTCCATTTCAAGGTTTTCAAGGTTTCAAGGTCCGGTGGCCACTCTATCTAAACTAAAGTTTGGAATAGAAATCTCCGATTAATTTGCTTTCATAAAGAATTTTTTCGAAAAAAGCTTAGGCGGTCCATTCAAGGTGACATTACCCTAGATATTTGCAATTTTCTAAATTGTTTTTCATACTTCTAACATATGGCAAGCTTCGCACTCCATTATGAGTTTAAAAAAAGTAGGAAAAAGTAGCCTCGATGACAAAAAAAAGTAGGAAATAGTAGCCTTGGTGACAAAAAAAAGAATTAAAGAATTTCATTAAAAACTTTTAAAAAAATCGAATTTTCAAAGTATTTTAATTTAATAATATTGATAAATAATTAAATTTTACAAGGGATCACATTCTAATGTATTCATGTTTTCAAGTGCGAAGATTAATAGTTAAAATTTTTATTAGTTAATTTAAAAAAAGATACACACTTCAAATTTTTTAATAAAATTGAATTTTCGCAAAGTTTTTTTTGAAAATTTTGAAAAATAAAATAAATTTTTTAACTCTGTTATTTCAAGATAATTGAATTTTTATAAACAATTAATTGAAAATTTTTGATGTAATTGAAATTTCTTTATATTCTATTACAAATAATTTACTTCTTTTAAAGAATTTTATTTAAATTTGTCGAAAGAATTCAATTATTTCAATTATTTTCATAAATAGCAAAATTTTTCAGATTTACTAAATTCTTTTGAATTAATATTCAAAAGAATTTAGTAAATTTATTCTTCACAAGAATTCAATTATTTTCATAAATTTCCATAAAATTCGAAAAAAACAATTCAATTATTTTCAAAAGTAATAAAATTCTCCGCAGAAATTCAATTATGTTTAAAATTTTTTTGAAATTCTCCTCGAAATTTCAATTATCTTTATAAATAATTAAATTGTTCTCTACAATTCAATTATTTTCAAAAATTTTAATGAAATTGAATTAATAAAATTTTCAATTATAATTATGAAGAGACAAGATTTTTTTTTTAAAATTGAAAAAATTCTTTGTTTAATTCAATTATTTTTCAAATTTTTAATTAAAATTATTAAAAAAAAACAATATTTGCAAAAAATTTAAAGAAACTCGTCAAAACAATTTAACTATTCATAAAAAATCTAATACAAATTTTTGAAACCATTTGTAGATTTATTTATGTTCGACATCAAATAAATTTAAATTTGATGAGAAAATAAAACCGGGAAAAATTAGGACAAAGCCGGGAAAAACAGGGAATTTAAAGGTTATCATTTGCAAGAAAATCTAAACACAATTTATAATCAGTCACTATTGATAGAGTAAATGTCGGTAACATTATTTCCTAATATCTTATTGACTGTCGTTTTTCATTAACGATTTTAGATTTTAACACTGTTTTCAAATGGAAATGTGAAAACTAAAAATCTAAATTTGACTATTTGTTCAGAAAAGTAGCTTTTAGTAGCATTAGGCTCAAAAAAGTAGCCAAAAAGTAGCCTCATATCAAAAAAGTAGCAAATAGTAGCTTTTAGTAAAAGAGTGCGAAGCCTGATTTATGGCTATAAAGTGAAAATCCACGGAACAAGTCGATTTTCATTTATAAAAAAGAATTTTAATCATAAGCTCAGCTTTTATGTATGATTCATTAATTTTATTTTAATGCCGTGAAATTTAAAAGCTAAAAACAAAAATATGATCTTTTCTCAGAAAATAATTATACTCATATAAATAAGTTCAATAGTAACAAAATGAGCCCTTTTCATACAGACGTACACATATAGTTTTATATAATATATAGTCAAAAACTATATATATAAAATTATTTACAAATATAATATCAATTTTTACAGAAAAACTTGAACGAATTTAACCAAAAACATGTCAATTGTCAGAAATATGTATCATCTATACAGCTTAAACATATATACAAAAGAAAAACCAGCGCGAAATAATAATTTTAATTAGTCTTTTCGTTCAATATAGGAGCTTCTTCCGTGGACGTTTTTGTTGTTTCTGACTCTGTCTTTTCTTCATGACGAAGGAATAGTAAAGGAGTCATACCTAAAATGCAACCTATGGTTACTCCTATAACTCGACCCTGCAAAGTTCAAAAGAGTCAAATTTTATAAATTTATTTTTAAAATTATTCATTGAAAAACGTGAGTTACTTTCAACTAAAAGCTTATTTTACAATTAACTTTTCAAGAAATTAATTATAAAAATTTTTTTCAGTTTTATAAATTTAACAGTCATATAAAATTTGTTGTTTCAAATTAATGTTTAGCGCAAAAGAATCATTTTGAATGCATACCAGTTACCGAGAGTGAACCAATTGTTGTGGGTCCTAATTTTCTTTTTCAGATAAATAGTATAATACAGAATATTTAAAAACAAAAATAATCTCTAAAAAAATCTTTATATTTTCAATTGCATGCTCACATGATAAAATTTCATATAAAGCCGTACTAAAGTAATAACTTTTTTACCTTTATTTTTACTTTATTTAAAAATTAATAATACCATCAACTCCCTTAAAAAAACGAAGAAAATTCACTCTACTGAACCCCTTTTTCAGTAAAATAGAAGCCTTTCATAAATGTTTTAAATTCGGGGTTCTAAACCACCCCAGTTTTCCGTTAGAGGGTAAAAAACTCTATTTCCGTTCTAGGGTTAATTTTCATTTGTATACTAAAACTTACCATATTTGCAGACATTCTCGATTTTGGTAGATCTAATTGAATAGGTGTTAACTTTGGTGGTGTGAAGCCAATTTTTTGTGCTAAAAGTTCAACATAATACGCAGATCCAATTCCCAATATATCTGAGAAAGTATTTCCAATAGCAGCAGCTGCCATAGTTGACAAAGTAATAACAGTTCCCAAGTACATCTCAATGCGATCTCCCTATATTCAAGACAGTTTTTAAAATAAATATACATATATTTATTTTTTAACCATTGATACTAAGAATTAAAGAATTGAAAAAAGTGAAAACAATTAAACAAAGGTTTTTTTAAAATTAAAAACAGTTTTAATTTGAAATAAAAATTTTTATTTCCTAATGACATTAATATACGTACAGCAATAATCATGATAAAGTTGTCGAGAAAACCAAATCCAATGAAGGGAATGGCATTAGCGACCAAGACTAAAGAATGCAATTTATTAATTCATTTATTACAGTTTCATTTTTAAAATTATATTGAATTCAAGTTCTTGACCTCAAAAATGTTCGATTATTAAATTAATATTCAAAATAGTTATAGATGAAATAATAATTAATCGGAAATTTTAACTGTATTGAAAGTCGAATACAGCAAAAAAATGTTATTTTAATTTAAAATAAAAACAATCATCAGTTATCTAATAAAACTTGACGTCAGAAACTTGAAATATTTATGGATCTTAATCTTTAAATTAAAAAGAATAAATATTTTACGATTACAAGAAATAGAAAATTTAAAATGAAAATAGTTTAACTTATTACCTCGCAAAAGATCTCTACTACAAGGTTCTGGTACTGTTTCGACTGGAAATACAAAACAATTTCTTTCAGTTGGAAATTCCAAAATAAGAATAACGCAGTTTCTATATCGCCCGTTTGCGGGCAAAATATTACTCTAATAAAGCATTAGTTATTTTTTATTTTTCTTAAAAAAAATTAGCTTTTCTGTCTCAGAGCTATAACGTCTTTAATAATGTTGAGTGCAAGTTCATTCATCTGAAAAGTATAATTTTTCTTCTTTTTTGTATATGGGTAAATCTAAAAAAACAGTCACTTAAAAATTTCTGGGTGATTTTTAGGACATGGAAAATTGAACTAAACATAACTTTTGAAGCAATTTATGTATTAATCTGATATTTTGTGTATTATTAGTTTTTATATATACATTTCAAATATACCAGGTGAGAAAAGTGTGCAGTAAAGAATAGCAATACGGTGAGTAATTAAAAAGGCATGATTCTACGTTCCACTATCATAACATTTTTAGGGTTTTTGCATGTAGTTTTAGAAGCATTGCATTTTTAAAAATTTCTAAGTACCGTATTTTGGAAAAGAATATTATTACAGGGTTGCCACGCTTTTGCTCATTTCGAATTCCCTGACTTTTCCAGGTTTTCCAGGTTAAAAAACGGAATTTTTGCAGGTTTTTAAAACTACATTTATATTTTACAAAATTTTTAATTCTAACCTATTTGAAATTAAACAACTTATAAAAAATTGTTATAAAACATGAAAATATCGATTATTCCGAGTCTTCGACTCGAAGCAATCGATATCTTCAAGTTTTATAACAATTAAAAATTTTGGACTGATAAAATCATCATTTTATATTATAAGACATTATAAAAAAAAATTTTTAATTATTTTTTATGAAAATAATTGAATTATTGCGAAGAAATTTATAAAAAAATAAGTAAGTAATTGAATTCCTGTGAAATTTTCATTATTTATGAAAATAATTAAATGCTTGCGTACAATTTTATTAAAATTTTTGCAAATAATTGAATTTCAGAGAAGAATTTTATTATTTATAAAGATAATTAGTTTATAATCTTTAACGTCCGAGATCCTTTATAAATTAAGGCAAATTAATTATTATTAATTATTATTATTATTATTATTATTAATTATTAATTAATTATAAATTGAAATTTTAATCAGTTTTTAAAAAAAAATTTTAATGTAAATTGAATTTTGAAGAAGAATATTGATATTTATAAAGATAATTGAAATTTTGACGAGAATTTAAAAATAATTTTTTTAAATAATTGAATTTCTTCGAAGAGTTTTCTTACATTTAAAGATAATTGAATTTTGCAAAGAATTTTATCAGAACTTTTGAAAATAATTAAATTTCCAGGATGAATTTTATTATTTATAAAGATAATTGAAATTTTGACAAGAATTTTATTAAAATTTTTGCAAATAATTGAATTTCAAAGAAGAATTTTATTATTTATAAAAATAATTGAAATTATAAACAGATTTTTAAAAAAATTTTTAAAAGTAATTGAATGTTGCAGAAGAATATTGATATTTATAAAGATAATTGAAATTTTAAGGAGAATTTTATTATAATTTTTGCAAATAATTACATTTCAGAGAAGAATTTTATTATTTATAAACAGAATTGGAATTTTAAACAGTTTTTAAAAAAAATTTTTAAAGTAAATTAAATTTTGAAGAAGAATATTGATATTTATAAAGTTAATTGAAATTTTAAGGAGAATTTAAAAAAGTTTTTGAAAATAATTGAATTTCTGCGAAGAATTTTATTACTTTTAAAAATATAATTGAATTTCTAGGATGAATTTTACTATTTATAAAGATAATTGAAATTTTGACAAGAATGTTATTAAAATTTTTTAGAATAATTAAATTTTGGTGAAGAATTTTATTATTTATAAAAATAATTGACATTTTTAAAGATAATTTTTAAAAAAATGTTAAAAATACCTAATTTAAATTTTGCTAAGAATTTTATTAAAATTGTATTCCGGATTGTTTGAAATTTTTTTGCAAATAATTTAATTTCAGAGAAGAATTTTATTATTTATAAAAATAATTGAAATTTTGAGGAGAATTTAAAAAATTTTTGAAAATAATTGAATTTCTAGGAAGTATTTTCTTACTTTTGAAGATAATTGAATTTTGCAGAGAATTTTATCAGAACTTTTGAAAATAATTAAACTTTCATTATGAGTTTTATTATTTATAAAGATAATTGAAATTTTGACAAGAATTTTATTTAAATTTTTGCAAATAATTGAATTTTGAAGAAGAATTTTATTATTTATAAAGATAATTGAAATTATGAACAGATTTTTAAAAAAATTTTTTAAAGTAATTGAATTGTGCAGAAGAATATTTATATTTATAAAGGTAATTGAAATTTTGACGAGAATTTAAAAAATTTTTTTGAAAATATTTATATAATATTTATAAAAATAATTGAAATTTTGACTATAACTTTTTTTAAACTTTTGACTATAATTGAATTTCTGCTAAGAATTTTATTACTTTTGAAAATAATTGAATTCTTGAGAAGAATTTTTTAATAATATTTCTTTTTAAATACCTAATTATTGTTAATACAAAAAGTAAATAATTTATTGGATAATTGAATGTTTCTCAAAATTGAATTCTCATAAAGAATTTTATTAACAAATTTTTAAATAATTGAATTCTATTGACGAATTTTAATAAAATTTTAAGTATAATTACATTTTTCGAGGAATTCGATTAAAATTGTATCAAAAATAATTGAAATTCTGCAATGAATTTTATTATATCTATAAAAATAATAATTGAATCCCTGTAAAAAATTGTATTACATATTTATAAAAATAATTGAATCTATGTAAACATAAATGGAATATTTTTGAAAATAATAGAATTATTGCGAAGAAATTTATAAAAAAAAAATTTTAAATAATTAATTTCTTTTGGAAATTTTTTTAAAAAATAGTACATATTGAAAATCATTGACTGGAGGAGAATTTTCGAAAAAGAAATTGAATTTGTTAAAAATAATTTCATTAAAATTTTTGAAAATAATTGAATTTTGGAGAAAAATTTTAATATTTATAAAGATAATTGAAATTTTGACGATAAATTTTTTTAAATTTTGACCATAATTGAATTTTTGCGAAGAATTTTATTACTTTTAAAAATAATTGAATTTCTTTGATGAATTTTAATAAAATTTTTAAGAATAATTATAAATTTTTCGAGAAATTCCATTAAAATTGTATTAAAAATAATTGAAATTTTGCGATGAGTTTTATTATTTATAAAAATAATTGAATTATTGCGAAGAAAAATTGTATAGGAAACTCTTTAAAAATTGAATTAAGAAAATTAAAATATAAAATAGAGAAAAATTAAATTTCAAGAATAAGCACAATAACTTTAGAAAACAATAATTTTCCAGGATTCCAATCAAAATTCCCTGACTTTTCCAGGTTTTCAGGTTGCGTGACAACCCTGAATATGGTACTATAATTTATTAATAGGATAATCTAATTTCAAATAAAATGACCAGTTAAATAATTTTTAATGGCACAATTTTATTATAATTAAAAAGAATTGTTTATAATAATGATTTGCGTATGTGTTCTTTTGTGTTTGTGTTAAATTTCTCAATAATACTCACTTTGACTGTATTTTAGAGTCTGGAATTTTCTATTAGGATTTATTTTAGTTTTATTATCAACGTAAATTCTCTAAACAAATATTCTTCAGTCTCTTCTTGAGACTAAAGGCAACTGCTGCCTAACTTAGGCTACTATGGCCAATATACTTTGTTTCGTCAGGATTCACGGGCAACTGCCTCGATTTCCCTTTGTCGATTCTTTTTATTGAACGACATTTTGGTAGGAAGGACCTACTTATTATTGTGATATTAAGTTATTACTTAATGATTATCTGCTACCTTGCAGATTTGTTTGAATGTCATCACCCAAGTTACCTCATAAACTGACATTAATAATTTCTTATTAAGTTCATTTAATTACAATATGTTTTTTACTAAAAATATAAAAATGTTACGAAGTCATACGTAACACACTCTAACAAAATAATTCAAAACCATCTAATTTCTTTTGTAACTGATAGTTTTATCATTTTTACATAAACCTGTAAAATGATGCAAGCAATGAAGGAGTGCTCACAAATAAAAATTTTTTTTTGTCAAAGTGAGTAAGTTTTTTAGATTTGTCCATATGGCTATTTTCTAATACTAGTAGCGAAATCTAGTAACAGAATTTTAGTTATACATGTCCCTGTTTGGAATTTTAAGGATGATTTAAAAGTGTAAAGCGTGGACTATGCTAAATTTTTTTGCATGCTAAACTAAGTAAAGGTATATATTTTATTGTTAGTTCTGTTGAGCAAATATGAGGTATTATAGAGGCCCAAGTACCACCATGAGGCATAACTACCACAAATTTAAAAAATCTAACTGAATGTGACGTCTGGAGAATAAAAATATTGGTCGAACTTCTCGGTAGTATTGAAAACGAAAGAATCCAAGTTTTTAAAAACTCCTTACTTGATAGGAGTTAAAGATGTTTCAGGCTTTGAAGTTTTGTTGGATTATGTGTGATGTGAAGGGACAAATTCGATTTTATATCTAATATGATAATTGACATGCCACTAGATTCCAACCAAGGAGACAAACGTGACATGAATTTATAAGAAGTAACAAGGCCTTCTTCAGGATCAGAACAATTTGTATATATGATAACGATGTCCGTTCGTAGGAAAAAGTTTGTAAAAGTTTCTTGTAACTACTGAAAGTGGACTGCTGGTCCAATTTCTAACAATATTAAAAAATTTACTGACAATAAGAAAGTAAGAAAGCGTGCAAACAAACAGAATTTGAAAAACTTACAAAGTACATTTCTTCCATAAACATAGTGGCGCATAATTAGGAGACACTTTGTTTTTAAAAACTCTTGTAGAAAAAATCGATAGTTGGATTTAGTTAATCATGGTCGATCGACTTTTAAGAGTTCAGTATAGTGATTATTATTGAAAAATAATCTACATTATGTATAGATATTGAAATATAGCCAAGCTTACAGTGCAATAATATTAAAAGTTTCATGTAAGAAGTTTCGCTGTTTTGGAAGGTTTAATCGGTAATTAAGATATGTGTCATAGTATTTTTTATCCCAGTGAATTATGTAGTAAAGTAGTCGTTACAGTGGAAATTTCAAGACTTAAGTGATAAATGTATGAAAATTCATTTCTAATATTAAAAACTTTGAGTGCAATTAGAAAAAATTCTAACTTTTAAACTTTCATTATACTTTAATTGCATGCAAGCTTACATGATGCATTGATATTCTTTGATGTGTCCGCTTGAAGCAAAACAAACAATTTTTTACCCTTTAATAATACGTTAAATTGTCATTCGACTCTTCATAAATTATTATTGAGAAAAACTTGTAAAGTTCTCTTAAGTTCACTCTCTAAATATAACTAAAAGTCAAAAATCAATTAGAATACGTCAAAAGTCTGCAACACAAGAAAGTAAATTTTCAAGTATTTTTAATTTAAAAATTGTAAAAAATTATAACGAAGTGAATCGTTACTTATTCTGCATAATCTGTAATGTGTAGGATAGTTCCGCGTTCAAGGAGTCTTTCCGTGCATATAAATTCAATAGTCCTCTTTTAAGTCAAAGACTGTTGACACATTTCAAGTGAATTTTCACTTATTTAGATTTAGAGAGTTGAATGTTTTAGAAAAAACTTTTCACAATTTTCTTACCATACTTTTGAAGAAGCCAGTCATCAGGAACTGCACAATAACTGCCTGTGGGATCTACTTGTCCAAGCGACGGAATCGCGCTCGGACGACCAAATTTATTTCTCCATCGAAAAGTAGCCAATTGACCTGTTGAATAAGAATTAAAAAAATATTTATTTAGGAACAAGAGAGAGTCTTAATTTCAATTGTAGACTTAAAATATATGGAACCGTCGGTATTAGGGTTCCCCGATGTATATCACGAGCAGGTTGCACGAGCGGATTTTGTATACACAGGGCTCGGATCGTCTTTAAGGGCATTTGAACCTTGATGACGTCACACATGCTTTGCACAATCTGTAACGTCATCAAGGTTCAAATGCCCTTAAGACTCAAAAAAAGTCGCTTTAGTCGCATAAATTTTCAACAAAAGTCACGAAAAGTCGCATAAAATTTCCGAAAAAGTCGAAAAAAAGTCGCATGAAATCTTAGAAAAAATAAAAAAAACGCCAAAAAGAAAACACAAAATTGTCAAAATTGTAAAAAAATCACATTTCTCGACAACAGAATATACATTAATATCAAACAATCCGGAATAAAATTTAAAAAAATTTAATAAAATTCATAGCAAAATTTTAATTATGTATTATTAACATTTTTTTAAAATTCTCTTTAAAATGTCAATTATTTTTATAAATAATAAAATTCTTCTACGAAATTAAATTATTTAAAAAAAATTTTAATAAAATTCTTCTCTAAAATTCAATTATTTTCAAAAGTAATACAATTCTTCGCAGAAATTCAATTATATTCAAAATTTTATAAATAATAAAATTCATCGTAAAAATTTAATTATTTTCAAAAGTTCTGATAGAATTCTTTGCAAAATTCAATTACCTTCAAAAAGTAAGAAAATTCTTTACAGAAATTCAATTATTTTCAAAATTTTTTTCTAAATTCTCCTCAAAATTTCAATTATGTTTATAAATATCAAAATTCTTCTGCAAAATTAAATTACTTTTAAATATTTTTAAAACATACTGTTCAAAATTTCAATTATCTTTGAGAGTAATAAAATTCTTCTCTGAAATTCAATTATTTGCAAAAATTTTTAAAAAATTCTTGTTAAAATTTCAATTATCTTTATATTCTTGGCAGAAATTAAATTATTTTCTATTTCTTTTTAAATTCTCCTCAAAATTTCAATTACACAGGCCTACAAAATTTAGAATTTTGTCAGACTTAGAAACGGGATAAGTCATTTCCGATGTAATTTGTCACCCTGAATCCAAAACTGGCAGCGAAATTGCTCTATCACGTCAGGATTCTGAGATATTCTAACCTAAAAGAGTAAAAATTGCCATTTTTGGCAACATTCGACTCTCAATAAAATCTACAAAAAATTGTTTTTATCATTGGAACAAATTTTAAAAGAAAGTACAATTATTCACCTTTCAAAATATTCTACACCCGATCCGATCCGCCTTTTTTCACTAAAAGGTACAACAATTTAAAGTTTAGGTTCCACGACCTAAAAACTGAAAAAAGGAAGAAAAGAATAATTGGAAAGTACTTTAACTTAAGCATCTGATTCTTAATATTTTGGGATCGTTAATTAGAAAACCGATGTCAGATTTTCAAAATTCAAAATGGCGGATCCAATATGGCGGCTGTCAAAAATAAAAAATTTAACGGATTTGCTTGAAACTTTTTACTCGGGGGTTTTTGAGGTCGCTTATTACGAATCTGATGTCAGATTTTCGAAATTTAAAATTGCGGATCTAATATGGTATTGTATGTTAGTAAAATCGAAAAACGTAAAATTCGAATATTTAGGGCATAATTTATACACTCTTTTAGTAAAGAAAATTAAAAGTTTTATTTTTCTTTATGAACCTTTACACATTTTTCTTCAAAGGATCTTCGTATAGTTGGTTTCGTTTTTAGAATATAATAATACAGAATCACTCCTTTGATTATATCTGGACCTGTAAATACATCTTTTCTCAATTTAGATATGGGTAAATCTAAAAAACATTCAACTTTTATGTGACTTTGCTTTTTTATGTACGTATGCCCTACAAAAAACCTAATTCCTTCTGGATAAAATACATGTTGTACTACTCAATGCCTCAGAAAAAGTTTGGAGTGGTTATTTAAATAATTTATGTGTTATGCGACTTAAAAGTCAGAGAATAATAGAAAAACTCAAAAATTTGGCGGTGATTTTTAGGAGATGGAAGATTGAACTGAAAATAACTTTTGAAGCAATTTATGTATTAATCTGATATTTTGTGTATTATTATTTCTTATTTATTCATTTCAAATATACTAAGTGAGAAAATTGTGCAACAAAAAATAGCGAAATGGTGAGTATTTAATAAGGGGTGACTCTAATTTCAACCACAATAAATTATTTTAGATTTTTTGCATGTAGTTTTTGAAGCATTTAATTTTTAAAAATTTCTAAGTACACATTGTATTTGACAAAAGATTGTTAACAATTTGGTATGTTAACAAAACTTGTGCCTTTAAAATAAATTGACCTTTAATGATAAAATATTATGAAAGGTGGAGTGTAATCTTTATTTAAATGACACCTTATTTGAAGGCACATTTACAAAATAATTTAAAACCACATAATTTCTTTTGTAACTGATAGATTTCTCATGTTTACATATACCTGTAAAATGCTTCAAAAAGTTTTTATTAGGAATGTATAAAAATCGTGATTTACTGCATCGTGTGGTTTTTCACGTATGTATTTTGAAGTTGGTGCAAAGCTATGATTTTAAAATTAGCCAACATTTATGTTTTTTTTTGTAAATGACGAAGTTCATACTAATTGTTAATTGTAACCTATTCATTAACGTCAAAAGTAAAGAAACCGCAATGTCTTCAGGTAATTTAATATTATCCTTTATATTTTTATTATATTTAAAAATACTTTTTTTTCTTGATTAGTATTTACTGTTGCCATGTATTATATTAATAATTTCGCTAGATATAAAAATCCTCAAACGGGATAGAATGAGAGAATCGATTATTTTTTGTTACTTATATGGAATAACTAAACAATGAGCAGAAAATGTTAAAGTTAATTTTTATAAATGATAATTAATGAAATTTATAATATCAATAGTATAATTTGAATTTTGTTTATTTCTTGTTTTATATTTCACAAGTCAGGTCGTTTGTAACTGTGATATATAGCATACCCGAAAGTTTATTTTCCGTCTAACATTTGAAGCAATTTATGAATATTAATTACATTGATATTTTCTGATTTATTGAATAATTATGAGTAAAATGATATAAACAATGCATGAGTGCTCACAAATTAAAAAATTTTACCTTTTTTTGTCGAAGTGAGCATGTTTTTTTAGATTTGCCCATATCTATAGGTGTGGAAATCTTTTGCTTCCTCGTGAGGAAGCTTTGTAGTCGTTTAATTTACAAAATTTTTAAAAATCCTTTTAACAAATTTTCTTCTATATGGGACAATGTTATATAAGACGCTGAACAATTGTCCGGATGTATGTATGTGTGTGTGTGTGTGTGTGGATCCCGATTTTTGTGAACACGATAACTCGAAGAGGTTTTAACGAATTTGGCTAAAATTTACCAGGTATATTTATCATAAAAATATCTCGAAATGGATTGATAGACTTTAAAAAATTCTCAAAAAAAAATTTTTTTTTGACTTTTTTCTAAAAATTTTTTTTTTCCAAAAAAATTTTTTTAATTTCTTTATTGAAGTTAATATATAATAAAATCTTATTCTTTGCATCAAGACGAATCGATTGGTATATAAGAAGTATAAATTGTATGAGAATTTATAGAGTTAATCACAATTAAAGCTGAAAAAATCGCATTTTTATCAAAAAAATGAGTTCTTTCCGCAAAATTATGTTGCTGTGTAAGAAAATCTTACTCATTTATTTCTAAAATCTTATTCATTACACCAAGACGGATCGATTGGTATATATATAGTATATGGGCAATTCCACGTGAGATTTCAGTCGACCTCTTAAAATCGGCCAAAAACATTTTTTTTCTATTCTGTATTGAAAAAAAACAGATACGTATTTTTTTATTATTTTTTTGGAGGCCAAATTTTTGAGTTATGAATTTTCAAAATTTTCGCTTTTTAAATGTAGGTATATTTTTAATGTCAGATAATTCAAAAAATATTGCTTCTTTTCATTTTTTGACAAGAAAAAAAAAGTTTTGTTTTTCTCTCTACTTTTGAATAATCACAACAAAAAAATTTTTTTTTCATTTTTTATTAAAAAAATAAAAAAATTTTATAAACAAATTAATTTTTTTTAACTTTGGGTATGATAAATTTTTAATTTTCATTTTTTAAAACATACCTGGAAACGATAAGAAGGTTTTGCAAAAAGTTTCAGAGTGGGCCTGACAAGTTTGATGGGTCCAAAAAAATAATTAAGCTCTCCGTGCAGGTCGCACGCACGTGGCACAATGGGATTTTTTTACATTTTATTATTAAAAATTGTCTAGAGCCTACAAACTTTATCGGATTTTGATTATTATTAAATTTTTAGGCTCTAAACAATTTTTAATAATAAATTGTAAAAAAATCCCATTGTGCCACGTGCGTGCGACCTGCACGGAGAGCTTAATTATTTTTTTGGACCCATCAAACTTGTCAGGCCCACTCTGAAACTTTTTGCAAAACCTTCTTATCATTTCCAGGTATGTTTTAAAAAAAGAAAATTAAAAATTTATCATACCCAAAGTTAAAAAAAATTAATTTGTTTATAAAATTTTTTTATTTTTTTAATAAAAAATGAAAAAAAAATTTTTTTGTTATGATTATTCAAAAGTAGAGAGAAAAACAAAACTTTTTTTCTCTTGTCGAAAAATAAAAAGAAGCAATATTTTTTGAGTTATCTGACATTAAAAATATACATACATTTAAAAAGCGAAAATTTTGAAAATTCATAACTCAAAAATTTGGCCTCTAAAAAAATAATAAAAAAATACGTATCTGTTTTTTTTCAATACAGAATAGAAAAAAAATATTTTTGGCCGATTTTAAAAGGTCGACTGAAATCTCACGTGGAATTGCCCATATGTTTTACTTAAATTTATAGAATTAAAACCAATTATAGACAAAAAATTTGCACTTTTAATAAAAATTCATTTTTTCTTAAAAATCATGTTGCTGTACAATAGAATGTTATTATTTATTAAAAAATAAATCAAAAATCTTATTCTTTGCATCAAGACGAATCGATTGATGTATATAAAGTATATATTCTATTGAAAATTATAGAATTAATTACAATTAAAGTTGAAAAATTCACTTTTTAACTAAAAATTTTTTTGTTTATTTAGATTCATATAACTGTATAAGAAAATTTTATTCTTTCTATTAAGACAAATGAACTTTATTTTATAAATGTTAAATTGTATTAAAAATTATTTAAAAATGAAATATATTTATCGTTAATGCTTCCTTCACGAGGAAGCAAATTTTTTTTGCTGATTGTAAAGAGGAAGCAAAATGTTCATGTAATGAACATCTGGATTTACAACTTGTTTTTCAAGTACTCAAAAGACTTCGAATTTCACGTTTTTTGATTTTACTAACATATAATACCAAATTAGATCCGTAATTTTAAATTTCGAAAATGTGACATCAGATTCGTAATAAGCGACCTCAAAAACACCCGAGTGAAGAGTTTCAAGCAAATCCGTTAAATTTTTTAAAAATATGTCGCCATATTAGATCCGCCATTTTGAATTTCGAAAATCTGACATCAGATTCGTAATTAGCGACCTCAGAATCCCCGGAGTAAAAAGTTTCAAGCGAATCCGATCAATTTTTTATTTTTGACAGCCGCCATATTGGATCCGCCATTTTGAATTTTGAAAATCCGACATCGATTTTATAATCAACGATCCCAAAATATTAAGAATCAGATGCTTAAGTTAAAGTACTTTCCAATTATTCTTTTCTTCCTTTTTTCAGTTTTTAGGTCGTGGAACCTAAACTTTAAATTGTTGTACCTTTTAGTGAAAAAAGGCGGATCGGATCGGGTGTAGAATATTTTGAAAGGTGAATAATTGTACTTTCTTTTAAAATTTGTTCCAATGATAAAATAGTATTTTAAGCAACAAGAGGATAAAGGCAGCCATTTCTTTACGGTGATTTTTGTGACACGAGTGGAGTCGCATTTTTTCACAAAAATGTCGAAAAAAGTCGAAAAAGTCGCACAATCCGAGCCCTGTAATACAATGTAGCTCTTAAAGTATTAGGTATTATGTGTTTTTACAATAAGCATTTTTGACATATTTTGACAAAATTCAAAATGAATTAATAGAAATGATGGCTAAAGAAGTAATATCCATTATTCAATCTAATGCATTACTCAAAAATTACTGACTGCATTCCAGATAATATATATCTCATAAAGAACAGCTTTCTATCATAATTAGATATTTCTGGGTTACGATAATATATAAAGTTAACAGAAAAGGATGCTTTATGTGACTCTGCAAACACTTTAATAAGACCTATAACATTGTTTGGAATTTTTTTTGGGCCACCCTAATTTTCATTGAAAGAAAAATATTTTTACCTACGAAAAATAAAGATGCAAAAAATACATTGGTGCAAATAAAAGTGCTTTAAGAATATAAAATATACATGATTAAATAGAAAGATTATGTAAATGAGAAATAATTATAAATTTGTAAATAAAATAATATTGCAAGTTTAGAACTGACTAGCATACCTTGTTAATCTATATTTGTCAGTAAAACCGGCCAAACGAAGATGGAGATAAAATTGAGATGGAATGACTGATGTTAGTAGACATTCTTCTCTTGTAGATGATTTTTCTACATGAAAAATTATATATAAAACCCATGCTTTTAAATTATATAGTTTTGAAATGCAATATGTAATATGATGTAATTAAAAATGTTTACTTTTTTTTAAAAAAGAACAATTAAAAAGTTTAAATGTTAATTATTAATTAATTTCACCTTCCATTTAAGTTAAATGAATTTTGTCAATTCGAAATTTGTAAACCTTCTTTATTATTTATAACCATTTTTTATTATTGTTCATTATTATTTATTCATTTTTAATATTGTGAAAAATATCAAAAAACAATTGATTTTTATTTTAATTTGGGATAAGGAGGGCATCCATTCAAAAAATTGGAATTCACATTAGTGTTTTATCTCTTTCGATCTCATAGAAGTGATATAAGATTCTGGGGGGGGCAAACATCCATGCTCACAGTATCTTTTATCCTCAAAAAAAGTGAAAAGGGTAATTTTTTTCCTCAAAAAGAGAACAAAAATTTATTTGTTTACAACTTGCATACATAATTCAAATTTTTTATCATAAATAGTGTCTATAAATTTTTTTAAAAATTATCAATTATTTTCAAAACAATTTTAATTGAATTCCTCAGATGAATTCAAATATTTTTAAATATTTCCATAAATTTCAATTATTTCTTAAAATTTTAATAAATTCTTCGAAACAATTCAACTATTTTTATAAATACTAAAATTCTTTGCAGGAATTCAATTACACAGGCACACAAAAAAATAAAAAAGTCAAAACCCAGAGGTCACACCCCCCTATCCCTATGTTTTTGGTGTCGCTGAAACCGAATATGACCATGAAAAATTTTTCTCATCGGTCATTTTCCCGCTACCACCCCCTTACACCTGCTCCCGGGGGTTGGAATTTCAGTTTAAAAAAAAGTGGAGTAGGGTGTCTATTCCTATGTTTTTTGGGTCGCCAAAACCAAAAAAGACTATCAAAAACACCCGAAAGGTGGGGGGTCGAAATTCGAAATTACACGAAAAGTCGATTACGGTGTCTAAACCTACGTTTTTTGGGTCGCTGAAACCAAAAAAGACTAGCAGAATCAAATCCTTTCCACCCTCGACCCCCTACAACCCCCTGCAATAATTTTTGATAATTAATATTTAATTTTCAATTTCCCAAAAATCGGTTCGTTTTATTTGAAAAAAATTATTGCAGGGGGTTGTAGGGGGTCGGGGGTGGAAAGGATTTGATTTTGGTAGTCTTTTTTGGTTTCAGCGACCCAAAAAACGTAGGTTTAGATACCGTAATCGACTTTTCGTGAAAATTCGAATTTCGACCCCTTACCCCGGGGTTGATAAGGGGGTTGTAGGGGGTTAAGGGAGGGAAGAATTTGTTTTTGGTAGTCTTTTTTGGTTTAAGCGACCCAAAAAACATAGGAATAGACACCCTACTCCACTTTTTTTAAAACTGAAATTCCAACCCCCGGGAGCAGGTGTAAGGGGGTGGTAGCGGGAAAATGGCCGATGAGAAAAATTTTTCATGGTCATATTCGGTTTCAGCGACACCAAAAACATGAGGATAGGGGGGTGTAACCTCTGGGTTTTGACTTTTTTATTTTTTTGTGTGCCTGTGTTATATTAAATCGAATTTAAATAAAATAACACGAAAGAATTTAATTATTTTTAAAAATTTCCAGAAAATTCAATTTCAACAAGAATTTAAAATTCTCTAAAAATAATTCAATTATTCTCAAAATATTTTTAAAAAATTCTATATAAAAATTAAATTACTTTCAATGCAATTTTTAAATATATTCGTCGAAAAAAATTGAAAGGATTCAATTATTTTCAAAAAATAATAAAATTCTTGTGATGAATTCAATTATTTTGATAAATATTAAAATTCTTAGCAAGAATTCAATTATTTTCAATACAATATTAATAAAATTCTTCTTCATAAAATCCAATTGCTTTCAAAATTTTCAATTAAAATTATTAAAGAAACTCCATTAGTTTAAAAAAATTTAAAAAAATTCTTCAAAAGAATTTAATAAATTAGGATTTTTAAAAATTTTAATAAAATTCTTCGCGAGAATTTAGTTATTTTCTTAAATAATAAAATTATTTAAAGGAATTCTATTATTATCAAATTTTTTTATAAAAACCCTAAAATTATTTGCTGAAATGATTTTCAATACATTAATTTTAAAATTGAAAATATTTGAAAAGAAAAATTATAAAAAACAAAAAAAAAGAAGTTTAAGAAACAAAAAAGCAAACGAAAAAACTAATTTCAAACTGGGAACAGATTATCGGAACATGTACTTTATTATTATTAATTTTTATATCTTCACTAGTTTTATTATTAAAAAATAATTAATCAACTAATTTTAAACATGAATCAATAATTCTTTTTGCACTTTTAAGAATTTTTCTATGCTTTTTTATAAAGATTTTCTAATTGATAAAAAAGTGACAATTTTCCGCACCTTCTCCACGTTACACTCATTATATTATTTTAAGAAAAGTAATAAATATTTTAACATAATTCTTTTCATTACGTTCTCCAGAGTTCATACAGAGTCATTTCTATAAGTATCAATTTTTTTTTAAATTAGGCCGCAACGAATTAATTCGAAATGTAATAATATAACAAATATCTATTCTTAATATCGTAATAATGTTGACATTAAATTGTAGACACCAACGTTTCGATTAAATAATGATTATAAAGTTTAAAATTCCATTAAATACAAATTGTAAAGATGATAATTTAGGGCAGACATGCGCCCTGTTTATATAGCCTTAATAAAATTGAAACTGTCATTTGTCAAAACTAAAGAAAATAAAAACATACTCAAAAATGACTAATTTCAGGTGTAGACATCAGAATCAATGAATGACGGAAGGACTATTATAAGAAATAATAATAATAATCAATGACTATGTGAATTTACGAAAATGAATTAAATTAACAAGTTTTAATAAATAAAATTTAAATACTAGGATAATATAATAAAAATAGAAAACTGCAGAGTGATACAGAGACGGATCGTTTAGAAATCCGAGAATAACCGCAGATAACGGATGAAGCTCATCTGCTTGAAATTGTTGAAATTTAAAGACTAACTTATTAGAAAAAAAGTGTACTACATACCTTCGTATTCTGCCTTAATCTTCATCGACTGACATTCTTGCAAAGTTGAAATTAAAAGTTCTCTTTCTTCAGATGTAAGTTTAATTGCAAAATCCTTGACTTGAGGTTTCTTTAGAACCCCGACAGTATTTCTGTTAAGAATTAAAGATTCCGGTATGCCATTTTCCTTTATTTTCTCATTTGCAAAAGTTCTGCTCAAATGATTATTGACAGATCCCCAGGAATAACGATTTTTCTGACAGGGTTGCAAAAGACAGATTCTGCCAATTTGATTAATTAAAGGATTGGGCTTGGAAATCGCATGGTACACCACTGCGTTCGAACACATTTTTCTCATCTGTTCTATGTGCAATGGAAAACAAAAGGCAGTCCTATTTTCTCTAGGTTCGAAATGAAAAACTTGTGATAAATATCTGACTACTCATTATGTTGTTTGGTGGAGAATTGAATCCGAAAATTAGTCGTGCGCGCACTTGTTCGAGTTATGGACGGGAAGGAGAGACGGAAACGAGGTGATTCTCTTCAATCGTTCACAACTGTTTGACAGATTCGCTCTTAGTTCCGTTCATGACATTTCTTTCTCTGCTCTGACGTCACTATATAAATATAATAACCATCACCATCACCAACCTTCCCTATTCTCACACTGTCTCGCACGTCTGATTGGTCATACCGGTATTTAAAATGTTTAAATCTCATATCAATTCTATAAATTCCGATAAATTCACAACTTGAAAATACTGATTGTTGAATTCCTCCCTTCATTGCTTTTATATTTAATTCTCATATTCTAAAAAAGGGCGGAAAATGGGGAAAATGTTATTATGTTAATTCAATAATAAAAGTGAGGTTAGAATTTAATCTCATTGCATCGAATCGCTATATGTGTCAAAACAACTTTTGCTCCTCTGGGACGTAGTAATTTATTTAGGTATTTTTCTTTTATCTGTGAAATGTATACATTACTACATGGGTTTTATAAATATCTAGTCCAGAAAGATGAATATTTTATAATTATATTAGGTCTGGACAATGCTGGGAAAACTGTAAGTACTGTCAAAATAATACGTATTGTAGGTTATGTTTTAAAATATATTTACAAAATCTGTTTACTCTTTTCATGATAAACGTGTAGACGTACTTAGAAGCAGCAAAGACAAAATTTACGAAGAATTATAAAGGAATGAATCCCAGTAAAATTACAACGACAGTTGGATTAAATATCGGTAAAGTTGACATTGCTGGAGTGAGATTGAATTTTTGGGATCTTGGTGGCCAAGAGGAACTTCAATCTCTTTGGGATAAAGTAAGTAAATTATTATTATTTTTTTAACTATTACAATAATCGTCGTATTCTGTCCAGTCTGTCCACACTTGAAGTTAGACTATTGTGCATGCTTTTGTTTTTTTGATATATTCTGATAGATAATTTTATACTTCATTATTTTTTCACTAATTTTTTAATTTAATAATATTATTTTTATTTCTCAAATAATTCAAAAATATTTGTATTAAGCTAAAAAAATTATTAATGTTATTATATTATTCATTATTTCTTTTATTTCTAAAAAATTAGGATTTTGTAACAAACATTTTAGATAATTAACAATAAGTCCTGCAAACTATTTTCTTTTTTTTAATATAAGGGCATATCTCTAGAACCTTTAACTTTTCAATGAGAAAAAATTTGTTAATTTTTTTTAGCACAGTATTGAAACTCTGTCTACATAAACTTTAAGAAATAAGCTTTCAAAATATGCAAATGGACAGATAAAATGATTCGTCTTCAAAAAATTATAAACTATTTAAAATTGCGAATTATTTTTAACGTGCAAAAAAAAAATTTAACAGGTGTTTGTTTTTTAGAATCAAAAACAGTTGAAAGTAATTAACTAAGGGGTTATAATTTATAATAATAATTATATTATTATATAATATATTACTTAAATATTTATTATATTATTACTGGTCATTAACATTACTTTTCTTTTATTTTTTGTTTAAATTACTAAAAAATTAAAATGGTTTTTGTTTTAGAAATAGAATTTAATTAAACTGAATTGTAAAAATATGAAATGATAATGTATAGAGTTTACCTTGCAATTTCCAGATACATTTTATTTAAATTTAACACTCATAAACTTTCCAATTTCTATTCATTTTTTCCTATTTTTTTTTCTTATATTTTATTTTTTCAGAATTAATTTTTTTGGATCATTTATTCTGTGTAAAAAAAATCAAAATAAACATTGAAACTTAACCTTCAGTTTTATTTATTAACAGTTTCTATAAAAAAGTGAGAATCGACAACTTCATACTTAACAATTTCTTTTCTAAAAACTTTTGGTCGATTACGGTCGACCGTAATTGACAAATATTTTTACATTATCTTTGCAATAAAGTATTTTTTTTTTGAAGCACATTCACGGGATGTTAAATGGCACATGCGAAAATATATGCAAGTACTTTTCAAATACTTTTATTTGATTTTCGTGGAGTATCACTCGAATTACGGTCGTTTTCAAATTTTGTACGCACGTGTTTTCTGTTATTTAAATTACAACAGTTTTTTGAAGACACGAGGCACATCAATTTACTATGTCTCAAATTAATTCTAATAATTTGAACTTTAATTTCCCGTAAGTCATTTTGATGTGCCATTTGTCTTATTATTGGAAAATGATAAATATATCGATTACGATCAAAAAGGTTAAAAGTGAGGGACAACTTTTAAAAGCTTATAACTTTTTTTACAATCAACAAATTTTTAATTTTCATACGAAAAAGTGTTCACTGTTTAATTAACTTTAAAAAGATGCGTTTTAGAAGATCCTAAAGTTCTGAACGGTCAAATCAACGAAATTTATTTATTTCTTCAACAAATTAAATTTTTATTGCAATTATTTTGCGTCTCTATCAAAAAAAAATTAAATACTGAGTTTCTAAACGTAAAATTTCAGTTTGTAAATTTTTTTGTGATTAGTAATTCATAAAAATATCTTCAATGAAAAATATTTCGTTTATTTGAACGTTCAAAACATGGGGATCATTGAGTAATTCTTATTCATTACAAAGTTTTATCGTTTAACCCATCTGAAAGTTTGGTTAGGGACAAGTAAATATTGTAAAAAATCGGGCACTAAAATTGGAATAATTGTTAATCTATTTAATAAATTAATGTAAAACCTTTTGGAACTGATTCATCTTATCAAGCTTTAATATTTCCAACAAAAATAAAGTAAAAAGTTATTGAAATTATCGAAATATATGCGAGAGACATGAAAGTTAAAGGTTCTAGAGATATGCCCATAAAAAACTTAATTATTTGACAAAATTTTGACTTCTTCCCTGACCCTAAAGAATATTCTGATACACTCTAAAAACGATTAGACACTCCAAAAAATGTTCTATTACATTTATTTACGAATTTCTTTAATTCTAAAATTATTTGAAAACATCAATAACTTCTTTTCTAAATAAATTTTAATCATTATTATTTTCTCACAGGAATAAATTATTCTTAATAATTTTTGAAAAAAGTTCTTTGAGAATTTTAAAATCCATTTGTTTACAAATCAATTTTACGACATTTAAATTATTCAGAAATTCTTCAATTAAATACGAATTAAAAAATAAACACTTGAAATAATTTCAGAAAAAAATTCAATTAAACTTTTTTAAAATAATTAATTCTACAGAATTGTTAGTTATAAGTATGAAAAATTAAGATTTTCAAAGAATTTAATTTGAAACCTTTTCAAAATTCAATTATTTCTTAGAATTCATGCTATAATGCTTTTAATATTCAAATATTATTTGAATATTTGAATAATAAATATTCAAATCTAAAATTTTAACTGAAATTCATTTTTAAATCAATTTTTATTAGAAAATTCTACGAGAATTCAATTATTTAAATGCAAAAATAAATAATTTATTTAATAATTAATTATTTCTTAAAATTAAATTCTTATAAAGAATTTTATCGAAACATTTTTTAATAATTGATTTCTTTTGACGATTTTTAATAAAATTTTTAATTGAACAATTACATTTTTCGATGAACTCTATTAAAATTGTATTAAAAATAATTAAAACTCTGCGATGAGTTTTATTTATGAAAATAATTGAATTCCTAAAAGAAATTTTATTATTTATAAAAATAATTGAATTATTGCGAAGAAATTGATAAAAATATTGTAAATAATAGATTTCTTATTAAATTTTTAAAAAATAATTGACATTTTGACGAGAATATTAAAAAATTCTTGAACATAATTGAATTTCTGCGAAAAATTTTATTACTTTTAAAAATAATTGAATTTCTGCAAAAAATTGTATTACTTTTGAAAATAATTGAATTTATACAATCAATTATAGTTTTTCTAAAATTCAATTTATTATTGGGAGGCTTAAAAATGAAATTTTGAGCAAAGTTAGCAAAGCATTCAAAATTTTTTTTAGTTTTTTTGTTATTTGTAACAGAAATTTGTCGTAACAAAGTGATTGTATCATTCGTAAAGTAAAACTGAAGTAACATTTCAAAAAACATTAATTAATTCATTTTTTGAAGGCACAAGTTCTTATAAAATTTGATGCAAAGTTAGCAAAGCAATGATAAATTTTGTAAATTTCAATTTGTAACGAAATTCATTTTTCTTACTAAACGAAAAAGTAGGCATAATTTTTATTTTATAATCATAATTTTTGCACAAAATTTTGTTTTTTTTTTAAATATTTGAATTATTTTTTTGTGATTACACATGCGTGTAGGTACCTGTTTTTATTGTTAATAGGCATTATTATAAATTATCTATTGATACAAGAAGAAACTACACGCGCGCTTCAGCGCGCGTTTTTTTTAGCTGTTACCAATAATAATTTTAAAAGATAACATTTTTGTAATTTTTCATAAATTTGTCGAAGAATTTTTTATTGAAATTTCGTAAAGATAATTGAATTTCTTTTTAGTAATAATAATAATAATAATAATAATAATAATTAATTAAATACTTCGTTTGGCGGGCGTGACATTTGCTACTTATTTATATTATTTATAAAAAAATTTTAAATACAAATTCATAAAATTCAATTATTTTTTAATTTTTAAATAAAAAAATTATTCTAAAATAGTTCATGAAAAATAATTTTTTCTCGATAGTTTTTCAAAAATTAAATTATTTAAAAAAATCAATTTTAAATCTGTAATGTATTATTGTTAAAAACAGGAAGAGTTTGAAATAAATAAAATCTTTTCAATGCTGAAGAATAAAATTCCGAATTTTCTGATGAATTCTTGAAATTGAAACACTGTTAACTTAAAAGTATCAAATTGCAAAGAATTGATACCTAAAAATGGATAGAATTCTTCTGAATACAGTCGAACCTGGATAAGCGAGAGTTCAAGGGACCGGCAATTTTCTCTCGCTCATAGAGGTTTCTCGCTTATCCAGGTTCGACTGTAATTGAATTTTTGAATATTAATGACATGAAAATAATATTCATTAATTTTGACTAGAAAAACTATTAGAAACAAAATAACAAATAAGTAATTAAATGTAATTTATTTTTGATAATTAATAAGTCAAAAATATTTTAATGAACATTTCCATTTGTGCTAGTCAATAATAATATATGTCATCTTGAATTTCGAGTCGAAATCATTTGTTTTTTTTAACCCTTCCGCTGTTTGAAAAAATATTCATATGATTGGCCCAAAATGTCCAGAAAAAATTTAGTGAATATTTTAAGTAAGGGAAGTGTTCCGGTTGTGGGCACCCTTTTGTTTTTGCCTCATAACATTTGTCCATGTGCATATTATACAAATGTATGTGTACGAATTTAAAGCTGGAGGTCTAAGGTGACTGTCAGTGAAGGAATTAAATTGATTCCTTTAAATAAAAAAGTTTTATTAGAAATTTAGTGAAATGGAAATTTTTTGACAAAAAAATTTTTGTACCCGGTTGTGGGCACCCTTGAAAAATCCGCTAAAAATGAAAAAATATTAAAGGAAACCAACACAAATAAAGAAAAAATGAAAGTTTCTTTATTTTAAGAGACTTTGCCGGGATAAAGAACAAAAATGATGACACGTTTTCACACCATGCTCATCGCTAACAAAAGCATAATGCTTGCATGTGAAGTAGCTAGTACGCATACCATAACGCACTTCTAATGCACTGAACGGCTATATTCATCGCATTTAATGGAGTTTGCGGCTGTCACTTTCCTTGGCAGAAAGTTTAGATAGATGAGACAGTAGTCCACATCATTGTAAGATGGTAGAGCCTCCTTAACATAAAGGTGCCCACAACCGGGAATGACAGTCATTTTTTAAAAAGATCAACACATTTTGTGATGCAGGATTTTGGTTAAACACGAAGGTATATCACAAAATATAATAACAACACTGCAAAAAAAAATTAAACCCTTTTTTTCTGAACAAATCTACATCCATATGTTGCTCTTCAAAAACAATACAAAATTACTTTTTTATTTATTTAATGCAAATTTTCTTTATTATGCTCACAGCTATTACACAAATGCATATGGGCAATTCCACGTGAGATTTTAGTCGACCTTTTAAAATTCGCCAAAAATATTTTTTTTCTATTCTGTATCGAAAAAAATAGATACGTATTTTTTTATTTTTGTTTAATTGTCCAAATTTTCGAGTTATGAATTTTCGAAATTTTGGACTTTTAATTGTAGACCTATATTCTGTAGTTTATAAGTCCGAAAATATTGAGTTTAGAAAAAAGTTGTCAAGGAATGAAAGTTGTAGTTTTCTTTCGACTTTTAAGAAATGTAAACAAAAAAATTTTTTTTTAATTGTTTATTAAAAAAAATTTTTTTTTTATAAACAAATTAATTTTTTTTAACTTTGGGCCGGATTTTTTTTTGTTTTTTTTAAATTTATTTATACCTTATAATATAGAGAAGATTTTCCAAAAAGTCCCGAAATGGGCCTGATGTGTTAAATGAGTTTTAAAACATTTTCAAAAATCACTTGCAAGCTTCACAGTGGGATTTTTTTACAATTAACTTTTTAAAACTGTCTACAGCGTATAATTTTTAATCTATTTGAGTGTTCTTTGTTTTGAATTAAAGGGTCTACGCTGTAGACAGTTTTAAAAAGTTAATTGTAAAAAAAATCCCACTGTGATGCTTGCAAGTGATTTTTGAAAATGTTTTAAAACTCATTTAACACATCAGGCCCATTTCGGGACTTTTTGGAAAATCTTCTCTATATTACAAGGTATAAATAAATTTAAAAAAAACAAAAAAAAAATCCGGCCCAAAGTTAAAAAAAATTTAATTTGTTTATAAAAAATTTTTTTTTTTAATAAACAATTAAAAAAAATTTTTTTGTTTACATTTCTTAAAAGTCGAAAGAAAACTACAACTTTCATTCTTTGTCAACTTTTTTCTAAACTCAATATTTTCGGACTTATAAGCTACAGAATATAGGTCTACAATTAAAAGTCCAAAATTTCGAAAATTCATAACTCGAAAATTTGGACAATTAAACAAAAATAAAAAAATACGTATCTGTTTTTTTCGATACAGAATAGAAAAAAAAATATTTTTGGCGAATTTTAAGAGGTCGACTAAAATCTCACGTGGAATTGCCCATATATTTGTTTCGTTATCAATACGAAAAGTCCGTATTGTCAACGAACACGACTTGCAATACTTAGATCAGTAAAATCTGCTTGCTGTCAAAGTTTACGTAGGGGTGCCCACAACCGGCGCACTTCCCCTACTTAAAAATAAAAAATAATTATTTATTAATTACTTAATCTATAGTATCATTGATACCCATAGTGTATGAATAATGATATAAAAGAATTTATTTTATAATTTACATAACAAATTGCATTTATGTTGCACTAAGAAGTTCACGACTCAACGTTGGGTCGTTAACAGGCAACGGGTTAATAAAAAAATGTTATGAATAAAGCAAAAAAGTGTGTTTTTCATTATTTCATTCAATTACAAATAATACTATTTTGAATCACATAAAATTGAACTAAATAATTAAATTTTCTGCAATAATTCAAATCTTATTCAACAAATATTATTTTAATTACAGTAAAACATATAGGGTCAGTTGGGGTAAATAGAAACAGATTTGCTAAGTTTCACCAATAACATAAGTTTTTTCTTTTAAATCGGAATACTTTCGGTTTTTTGTGTATTGAGTTATTATTTCACTTCCGTGGAACAATTTTATGGAGAAGTAAAAAATATGGGTATCATTAAATCACAATAATCAACTGTTTCTATTTACTCCTAAATTTTTCAACTTTGCAAAAATTTAGAAACAATTGGGTAAATAGAATTGGGTAAATAGAAACAATTGATTATTTCTTACAAAATTTAAGAAAAAATCAATTTCAAGTATGGAAATGTTAAAAGATACAAAGAATTACATAAAAATTGTGTTATTTATAAAATAATTCAAACTAATAAATAACAATGCATTACATAAGTTTAAAAATAAACTATGCCAAAAGTTGAAACACATTACACAAATAAAGGTTTGTTTTCTCCTATTCTCTCTCATTCTCTCCCGTTATCTCTTATTCTCTCTTATTGTAGTGTTGTATTTGATAGAAATAATTTTTTCATTATATTATAAGAAATATTGTTTCTGATGTTTCTATTTACCCCGAATTTCCAGTTTTTAGGGGCATATAGAAACAGTCTCCTATTTTTTATTAAAGTTTGCAAAATGAAAAAATCAAAGTTGATTTTTGTTGTAGTATTAATAAGAGATAATAATTATAAATTTTAGTACGAATTTTTAGTTTATTTTTTTCCAAATGCGAGTCAAAAAAGTTAAAGGATGTCTTATTTGATTTTCAATTTTTTATGCAATAGGAAATATTTTTGTATATACTGCTGCTAATTGATAAACGGAAAATGGGAAAATACTTAGAACTTGTTGAGGGTGATATAAGCTTCAAGATGTAAGGCCGTATTTATTTTTAAAATTTTTGATTTAACTAAAATAACCACTGTTTCGATTTACCCCATCTGACCCTACTTTTATTAACAATTTAAAAAATTGTTACTTTTATTTTGCAATTTCATTTTGCAGTAAAAAATTGAAAATGGTAATTAATTTGTTATTATTTATATTATTAATATAATTTATTGTATGTAAAAAAGGTGCATATTTACATTTTGTATTTAAAGTATTTTAAATGAAATAAATTATATAAGAAAAGTGCTGGTACGCTTTGAAATAGAATGCTTCATATGTATGTACCAAATTGTTTTCTTAAACTGATTTAAAAAATTAAAAATTCGTTATAACTGTTTTGTTATTTTTAGTATTACGCAGAGTCTCATGCAGTCATCTACATAGTAGATTCATCAGATAGAGATAGAATTCCCGATTCTAAAGAAACGTTTGGTAAGACTCAACTGCAGAATAATTATATGATATAATATTGTAAAAAGAGTTACATTTTTCAATACCTACAAATGATTATTTCAGATAGAGTAATATCATCAGAGCATTTGACAGGGGTTCCTCTCTTAGTGTTAGCGAATAAACAAGACGTACCGGACTGCATGGGTGTCAGAGAAGTGAAACCAATTTTTAATAAGAATGCCCACCTTATTGGACGAAGAGATTGCATGGTGATGCCTGTGTCAGCTCTTAATGGGTACGTATGCATTTTAAAAACTGGACCTTTGTGACCATTCAAGCTACTACTATTCTTGATAAATTTATTTTAAGAATACCTTTCGGTACCGTATCTTTCTATAAAAAATCGACTAATTTGTTATTGTAAAATTAGTAATTTAAAAAAAGCTCCCAGAAATACCTGAGGAATTATACAAAATTTCAGAACGATTGGTCCAGTAGATTTTGAGCTATGGCGCATACGAACTTCAAAAATAACAAATTCCAGAAAAATTAACTTCCGGGTATAATTTTTTATGATTTTTGCTTTTCTGTTATATTTCAGTCAACCTAAAATACACAAAAAAAAACTAAAGTTGACATTTGAGAACGCATGTTTTTCAAATCTTTATTCATTTCTTATGGCTCAGTTATCACTCTTTAAAATGGTGTTTCGGAAAATATTGCAAATTTATATGAGCTCGCTGCCTCAAGCTCGCAGTTAACCTCAAAAAGGCGAGAATCTACTCCCGAAGCAGCTGCTCACCTTTCGGGAGTAGATGCTCGCTTTTTTGAGGTGAGCTGCGAGCCCTGAGCAAGGGGCACTAATTTCGGACATGAGAAGCCAGCAGCCTGCCTAAAATTCTTTCAGTGTAGATGATTATTTAATAAAATATAAAAACCATGAATTTTGAAACCTGGATTATAGGACTCTCAAATATTCGTAACCCCGACAGTTCGATGGGTGTTACGAAAAAAAACACAACCAAGATTTGGGACGAGAAAAAACTCCCAAAGAAAATATAACCAAAAATACAGTTTTCATATTAAATTTTCTGCACAAATAATAGCGTCTTTTCGAATTTTCTCTTTCGTGTTATATTTATTTAAAAATTTAATATAGGGTCAGACCATTATATTTCGAATTAAGTCGTTGCACCCTAATTTTTAAAAAATTGATACTTTTAGAAATGAATCTGTAAGATCTTTGGAGAACGAAATGAAAAGAATTATGTTGAAATATTTAGTACTTTTCTTAAAATATGAGTTTAAAGTGTAGAAGGTGCGGAAAAATGGCAACTTTTGAGCAATTAGAAATATTTAAAAAAGCAGAGAAAAATTCTTAAAAGTGCAAAAAGAATTATTGATTCATGTTTAAAACTAGTTGATTAGGGTCATTTGGGGTAAATGTAAACAGTAGATGTTTCAGCTAAATTTACAAATTTAAAAATAAGTACGACGTCAATATTTTTACCTCAGCTCACCTACAATAGATGTTCTGTGTATTGCCAATATTTTATTTTGACAATTGGCAATGCCATAGTGTAAGTTATCTTTTAATGCAAAAAAAGATTGAAAATCAAATTTTTACTGTTTCAGTATTTTGTCTCGCATTTGCATAAAAATAAATTAAAAAATCAAACTAAAATTTGTAATTCTTCCTTATTGAAGCCTTAACAAAAATTGACTTTGATTTTTGATTTTCGTCAATTTAGTTAATAAATAATTAAGTGTTTACATTTACCCCGACAATTCGAAAACTCGGGGTAAATGTAAACAGAACTTCAACTACATTTTAAAAGAAAATAATTGAATAAATTTGCTTCTATTTCACAATTTCATTACTTTGGCAATGTAAATTACATAGAAAAGGAAATTAGGTCTTCTTTCATACCTCCTTCGTGTTAGTCAGTTGCAGGTATAGACCTGCATAGTATTGCATAATTTATGTTTGACCGCCATATTGGATCCACCATTTTTAAATTTAAAAATTCGATTTTAGATTCTTATTCAGCAAAATAAAAAAAAACTTCTTTTTACCAAGTTGAATGAAAATCTATTAAAATTTGTTCAAGTTATTCAAGTTTTTACATTACTAGTTTTGTAATGGTTGATTGTTTATTTTATATGATACATTATCAGTCAACTGGTTGATTTACTATACATCTACGAAGAATTTTTTTTCAGTTTTTCCATCCCTTAGAACAGTATTATACTTGAAATAACTTGTTTCTTAAACCTCGCTTAACTACAGTGCTGTTTACATTTACCCCGAATTTTAGGAAAATTTCAAAATCTCGGGGTAAATGTAAACAGTCAGTTTTAGGCGATTCAGGTGCATCAATATTTTTTTGTACCTCATTAAATTTTTCTAGGGAAGTAAAGTAACAAGTTCATGCAAAAGAAATCCGTCCGTTTTACCTTTTAACAAAAAAAAAACTAATGTTTTTCGTGAAAAATAGATATTCCATTTACATTTACCCCAAATGACTCTAATTATTTTTTAATAATAAAACTAGTGAAGGCTGATTCTATTTCAATTCATGTAGGGCGAATAGGTTAAAAATTCTAAATCAAGTTAAAGGTAATTTTTCTTGTTTTTTAAGACAAATAAAGAGACACGTATTTTTTTATTTAGCGAAAAAAAATTTTTTAGCTAAGTTATGAGTGTTCGAAAATTTTAGGACATAATTATAGTGATTTTAGAGCTAAACAGCTGACAAATTATTTTCAAATCTTTCTAGTTTTTACAAAAATAAATATTTTTCAATTTTTTTTCTTGATTTTAATAGTGTTTTTGATACTTTTTCTTTGCAAACTTGAAAATACAAATACTTGAAAAATTTTGAAAATTAACAAAATGGCGACCATTTTTCGATAAATCAAAAAAGTCAATTTTCTCAAAAACATCATTTTTTATTTTTCTTAAAATTTTTGTGTGATTACTAGATGAAAAAAGGAACTTTTTCCAAAAGGTTTCATGTCCGCTAAAACTGTTTGGAAGTCGCTATAATTTTTTTCAGAAAATAACAAATCTCATTATTTTCTCTTTAAATCTGAATCAGTAAAATCTGACTGAGAATTAGTGACTCTATTCTCGCGATTTGAATTAGTGGAATTTCACTGAAAATCAGTTAAAAATAACTGAAATTTTAGTTATTTTCCACTGATTCGCCAATTAAAAAACTACTGAAAATTTCTGTCACACATATTGAAAATTTCAGTTATTTCTTAATTGGCCAATCAGTGAAAAATGACAGAAATTTCAATCATTTTTAACTGATCTTTAGTGAAATTTCACTGATTCAAATCGCGAGAATAGACAATAGTCACTGATTCTCAGTCAAATTTAACTGATTCAGTTTTAGAGAGTTGATACGAGTATAAATGTATCGGCATATATATATATATATATATTTATTGCATGTTTATGTTTTTCGATGATTACTAGTGTTTTTGGTACTTTTTATTTGCAAACTTAAAAATTTTTAAAATTAACAAAATGGCGACCGTTAAATTTTTTTGGTCGCCATTTTGAATTATAAAATTTTAACCAAATATTCTAACTCAGCGACCCCAAAAACCTCCAAATGAATATTTTTATTCAATTATTTTTAGTATTTTTAGTTTTCGATTTTCTGAAAAATGGCCGCCATTTTGTTAATTTTCAAAATTTTTAAATTTGCAAATAAAAAGTAGGTACCAAAAACACTAGGTACTAATCATCGAAAAGCATAAACATGCAAAAAATATATATATGCCGATACATTAACTCAAAATAATGAGATTTGTTATTTTCTGAAAAAAATTATAGCGACTTCCAAACAGTTTTAGTGGACATGAAACCTTTTGGAAAACGTTCCTTTTTTCATCTAGTAATCACACAAAAATTTTAAGAAAAATAAAAAATGATGTTTTTGAGAAAATTGACTTTTTTGATTTATCAAAAAATGGCCGCCATTTTGTTAATTTTCAAAAATTTTCAAATTTTCAAGTTTGTAAAGAAAAAGTATCAAAAACACTACTAAAATCAAGAAAAAAATTGAAAAATATTTATTTTTGCAAAAACTAGAAAGATTTGAAAATAATTTGTCAGCTGCTTACGTGTTTAATAAACTCATCAGGAATTTTGCATTTTACGTATTTTCAATAGAATTCAGTAAATTTTAAATTTGCTTGTACACTTCACGAATTTTGACTCTACTTCTGTAAAAAAAATTATTTTAACCAAATCTAATGTTTGGTGTTCAATTTTGATTGTTAATTATTTACATATTTCTATGGAAATAAAGACTTTTTTAAAGAGGAACAATTTTTATTTAAGAAATTTTTGAATATCTAATGTAGGTATTTATTAAAAAAAATGATGTTTTTCTTAAAAAAAATTTTTTAAAAATTGAGGCCTTGGATCCAATAACTCGCCCGACGCTTGAAGGCACGCGCTAATACCAGTCGGGTAGCAGTGAGTGGCCCAGAGGCGCTCACTGCTCACTGACTGGCAGTTGCGCGTTCCTCCGAGCGTCGGGCGAGTTAATTGGATTAATTAATTGGGTAATTAATTGGATCCAAGGCCTCAATTGTTTTCTCTTGAACCAGACTTGGACACAACCTAAATTCTTATGGAAAATATTCTTCCCTATGAACCCAATTCCCAAGAAAAAATTTAAGCAAAAAAAGCATGATTTTTGAGTAAATTCAATTTAAAGTTTTTAAGAAAAATGGCCGTCATTTTGTTATTTTTAAATATTTTTTAAATTTTCCAACGGATTTGAAAAGACAAACAAAAACCCTTTTAGATGCAAAAAGACAAAATAAATTATTCTAATTACTTCAAAAGTTACAACATTTTAAACATTTCTCCCCTAATTTTTCAAGAGCATTAAAAAAGTATCATTTACACAATTTGGGTATTTAGTGTAAATTTAATTGAAATTGTCCAAATAACAATTTGAATTTATGGGAGAATAATTTAGTAGGTACACAGAAGCACGTATAGATAGGTGTAATTAAAAAATTTGAATGTTTAAAAAACCTCAATATTATACCCGTCTAAGCCGTGCACAACTGCTGATAATATATATATAAATAATAATTCTATCACTCAGCCGATAAAATAATAAAACACTGACTTTAATGTTTTATTAATAATATTAATTAATAATTCTTTTTTTAATTTAAAACAGGGAAGGAGTTGACGAAGGTATCCATTGGTTGGTTGATTGTGTGAAACGTAACAGTGACCTACGACCTCCTCGAAATCAAAATGACAACAGCTTAACGTAATTAGTTTTTAAGGTTGTTTTCATTTTCAGTACTTACAAAGTTAAGTAACTAACAACAACAAACTCAATTCCATATTGTAAAAACATTTCGACAGTCTTTTAACCATTTTTGTTAATCTTGAACTCTGTGTATCATTTTATTGAAAATCTTTCCGATTATATTTGATTTAAGTATTAAATATTTTTTTATCCAAATACTTTGAAAGAAGTCTACGTTAATCGCCGCTTTAATCAACTAGATACTATCTGTGATAAGATAAGAGAAATACCTTATTTCCCGCAGTACACTATCTACATTCAGTGTCAAAAATCCGGCTTCGTGGCCCCTCACGCAAGGTTTCTATTGTCTCCAACGTTTTCTGTTTATACGTTACGTTTTAATTAATTAGTAAAATTATTCGACTATGTGGTCTTATTATGATGCAGAAGAGTGGAGTGTTTTACCGCCTGAACTCAACAGAAGGTAAATTGAATTTGCATCTGAAAATTATTATTATAGTGTAAGTTGAAAACGTGTAAAATATTAATGTCTCAGAGTCAAAGATTTTTTATAACTATAATAAGAATATGTATTTATTGACAATAAAAATTTATTATTACTATATATAAATATATAATTTTACTTCCAAGTAATGAATCTATATTATCAGCTTGGTATGACATTAATATTTATGTAGAAAACGAACACTTTTTTAAATTTTGTGAATTAATTTGGTTCGTGGTGTATGTATTTAAAGAAATTTTTTGTATAAAAAGCTTTTTCTTAATTTCAATTAGTAAAAAAAATTACGGACATAAATTCAAATTAATTTCAATCAAGTTTATTGTGTTTCTTTTTTTTAAAAAAAGGCCAAACTCATTTAGGCTTAATTAGGGTCTTTTAAACATTATTAAGAAAATTGGATAGGAGGGGAAATAAAATTTTTGTAAGATTTACGCATTTGTATGTAATATTAGTCATATTAAAATGTCCGTCTATTAAAATCTCTCTTCTTTTAAGAGATTTTTGTATAAAGAACAAAATTTGAATCAATTTTAAATTTTAACAATACATTATGTAGAAAATAAGTTTTAAATGAAATATTAATTTTTAAATATAAAACTTAATAATAATGATTGTAGCATTAATTATCCAACATTGTTGTCAGAGATTAACTTATTTGTTCATGTCAGATTAACGCAAAATTAGAAATAAGATTATGATGAATCATCCAATTTTATTTTTAGTTTTTTTGAAATAACTAAATATTTATTTTTATCAAATATTCAATTATTTATCATAATTAATTATTTTACTTGAGACTAATATCCCTTTAATTGCGTCAGATAATTAATTATTATTTAGTCCAAATACTAAATTTATTTGCATCAAAACAAAGCAGTTATGGATTCAAATAAATCTCAATTTGTATTAAAGAAATGAATCTTTTTATTTTTATTAAATAATTTTGTTTACTTGAAGCAATAAAATTAATTAATTGTGTCAAATAATGTTTATTTATATCAAATATCCAATTAGTTGAGTGAAATAAATAAATACATTTTTTCAAATAAATCATTATTTGTATTAAATAAATTCATTTATTAGAGTCAATTAATTATTTTGTTAACCCAACTACATAAGATATAAATAAATGTGATTCAAATAATTTAAATTAATTGAAAATCAACTAATTTTTTTTCAGTGTAGTACATAATGTTAAATTTTATTCATAATTTTATGTACCTAACATATCTAGATCTTTTTATAAAATCTGTCTTCTACACTGAGAGACCTTTGGGACTGTAGCGGAACAACGTATGTGACAGCAGCTCCACCATGGTTTTTGTGCGCTGCGGTACAATTTTGGGCGCGTGACAGTCCAAAATGTTGGTGAGAAGCTCACCGAAATAGTGGGGATGCCGTCATTGGTTTGCAGCGGAACAACTTTTGAACTGTCATGCCCTTTCTCCAATAGGTTTTAAAAAGTGTGCGAATGACTGCGTCTGCGTCGGTTGCTATAGCAACACATGCTAAAATCAACGCAACGCAGTCATTCGCACACTTTTTAAAACCTATTGGAGAAAGGGCATCAGGCTCCCAAAATTATACCGCAGCAACCCAAAAGTATAGTCCTGTAGCGTTCCACCAAAATGGTCAGTAGTAGCCTATCGAAAGTCTGCTGCTGACCCAAATGTCTCTCAGTGTATATTTAAAAGAGAATACAAAAAATTTCGTGAAAATAAATGTTTGATAATTATTTAAATAAATATTTTCTCACATGTTCATAAGAATTGGTAAAATAGATAAAAGTTTATAAACGAAATAATATCTTATATATAAACGGCCAACTTTATGAAAATACGATACAAAAATTAATTTATTGACAAATAACTTTGAAAATAATTAATTGATTAAAATTTTAACTGAAAAGGTTTTTTCATTGTAAAAGAGACAATTTTTTTTAATTTTTGCTGTATTTATAAATATTAAAATTGTTTGTTTAAAGTCATAAAATTTAATCATTTCAATTAATTAAATTATCTAAAATTATTGTTTATAATTAAAGACTAAGAACAGGTTGGTCACAAGTATCAGTTTATCAATTTCCATAACAATTAACTGACATTAAAATTACTTTTCCTGACAAAATTCTTTTTACAGGAAAATATGCGAATGTTTACGGAAAATGAGTAAAATTTATAAATTTATTTATATCCTTCCTGAATTCAATTATTTTTTATAACTTTCAACTAAATTTCATCTCTGAATAAATTAATTTAAATAATTTTCCAAAAGTTCTTCTACAATTCAATTATTTAAATACAAAAACTCATATTTTATAATATAATAATTGTAACTCTCCATAGTTTTTTATTAAGTTATTAAGGTATAATATTTTCAAAAAATTCTAAAGAAATTCTAATTAATTTTTTAAAAATATTTTTAAATAATTGAGCCCGCGCGTGCAATAACGGCAAGTGCGCTCGGTCTGACTTTCCCAACCGCAATATCTACTTTGAGAGGAGTAAAAGAGGAAAAAATCTAGTCTCCTTATTGGCCAGATTTAGTCCCCACCTCGCAATTTAAAGTAGATACAGCGATTGGGAAAGACAGCCCGAGCGCACTTGCTGTTATTGCACGCGCGGGCTCAATTTTTGAAAGATATAATAGCTTTTCAATTTTGAAAAATTTCCAAATAATTAAAATTTGATAAAATCTTTTAAAAATAATTGAATTTTTGAAAAATATAAATAAAAAATTATCAAATTTTTGAAGAATTTTAATTATAAACAATAAACAGGACCATGATTCTTCAAAAATTTTAATAAGTCCAAAAAGTAAATTTTCATAAATTTTTATTTACATTGTTCGAAAATAATTGAATCTTAAAAAATTATTATAAAACAATTCTAATGATTAGTTTTTAAAAATATTTTAATGTAATTTCTTGAAAATAATTGAATTTTTTAAAATAATTTTTGTAGGTATAATTTAAAAAAACTAATTAATTTTTTGATGAATTTTATTTAAAAATTTTAAACATGATTGTTTTCTCCAAAATGTTATAAATAATTCTAAAATGTTATTATTTTTTTATGTATTTGAATTTTTTGAAATATGTAATTGAAAAGTATTTTATTACTTTTCAAAAGAATTAAATTCTTGTGATGAATTTTGATATTTATGAAAATAATATTGAATTTTGGAAAAGAATTTTATTAATATTCCTAAAAATAATTGAATTTTTGTGGAGAATTTTGTTATTTATCAATAGATAATTGCGTTAAAACTTTTGAAATAATTAAATAATATTAAAAAATTCATTCTCGTCAGAAATGGAAAAAAATTTTGAAGGTTTTTTATTAGAATTCGTGGTAATTTAATAGTTTATGAGGCAAAAAAAAAAATTTGGAATTTTCTTATGAATTCTAAAAATTTAATTTTTTCCAGTACTTTTAATAAAAATCCCTGACTTTTCCCTGTTTTCCCTGACCAATTTTGGCAACCCTGTTGAAAATAAGTCGAAAAAAATTTCAATTTTCTTAAAATTTCCCTAACTTTCTTGATTTGTGGCCAGCACCCTGAAGAAAGAATTTTATTAATAGAAACTAAAATTTCTTAATTGGACAATTTTGATTATAGTTAGTAATAAAATTACCCCCACAGCAACGAAATTTTTATAAAAATTTATCAAATATTTACTTGCAATATTTAGCATACTTAACTGAAAAGTTTAGTGAAAATTGTGTAAAGAGTTAAATGTCCCGATTAAATAAATGTTTAGTGTGAAACTTTCCTGAACATCTAAATTATATTTTCGCCTAATTAACTATATTAATTTGAATGTTCTTTCATTATCTTTCATTCACTTTGATTCACTTTTTCTGTCCCTCACACTCTGAAGTTGTATTTTATTTATATTTTTGTTTTTTTGGTATCTTTAGATAGATTTTATATTATGTTTTCTAAAATTTTAATAAATCCTTCGAAGAAATTAAATTATTTTTATAAATAGTAAAATTCTTCACAAGAATTAAACTATTTTTAATCAAATTTAAATAAAATTACATGAAAGAATTTAATTATTTTCAAAAATTTCCATAAAATGCAATTTCAACAAGAATTTAAAATTCTCTAAAAATAATTCAATTATTCTCAAAATATTTTAAAAAAATTCTGTATAAAAATTAAATTACTTTCAATGCAATTTTTAAATATATTCGTCAAAAAAATTAAAAGAATTCAATTATTTTTAAAAAAGTAATAAAATTCTTGTGATGAATTCAATGATTTTGAATAATACATAATTTTAATAAAATTCTTTAAAGAAATTCCATTATTTTCGAAACAACTTTAATTGAATTTCTCGAAATAATTTAATTTTTTTAAAAATATTTCTATAAAATTTTTCATAACAATTTAATTATTTCTGAAAATATTTTAAAATTCTCGCGAAACATTTTAATTATTTTTTATAAATAGTAAAATCTTTCTAAACAATATTCAATTATTTTTTTCAATAGTAAAATCTTTACAAAAATCCAATGATTTTTAAAACAATTTTAATTGAATTCCTCGGATAAATTCAAATATTTTTAAATATTCCCATAAATTTCAATTATGTCTAACAATTTTAATAAATTCTTCAAAACAATTTTTATAAATATTAGTAAACTTCTCCGCAAGAATTCAATTATTTTCAATTCCCTTTTAATAAAATTCTTCTTCATAAAATTCAAATGCTTTCAAAATTTTCAATTAAAATTTTTACAGAAGCTCCATTAGTTTAAAAAAAATTTAAAGAAATTCTTCAAAAGAATTTAATTAGAATTTTTTTAAATTTTAATAAAATTCTTTAAAGGAATTCTATTATCATCAATTTTTTTGATAAAATTCTTTGCAACAATTCGATGATTTTCAATATATTAATTTTAAAATTGGAAATATTTGAAAAGAAAAATTATAAAAAAGTTAATAATAATGCAGTTTATTTTTCATTATTTTCGTTTATGAATCACAATTTTTTAACAAAATTATTATTTTGTTTTAGAAAAAGAAGAAAAATATTTGCAAAATTCCTATTTTTTTTAATCTTATTTTTGGAACAGGATTTCCAACAGGAATTAAGACATTCAAAAATTTCAAATTCAAACCTTTTTTAAATTAAACAACTTATAAAAGTATTTTGTTATAATAATATGAAGATATCAATTGCTCCGAGTCGAAGACTCGTAGTGATCGATTTCTTCATGTTTTATATAATAATTAAAGATGACCAAGTAATAAAATCATTATTTTATATTATTATAAGAATATTGTTACTGTAACTTCATCAAAATTATTTTCATCATTTTAATTCAATTATTATTTTCTAGAATTTTAAATTAAATTCCTTAAAAAAAATTTATTATTTAGAAAAATAATAATTGAATTCCTGTGAAATTTTTATTATTTATGAAAATAATTAAATGTTTGCATACAATTTTATTAAAATTTTTTTTAAATAATTGAATTTTTTAGGAAATTTTATTAAAATAGATATTGAAAATCATTGAAATTAGAAAAATGCATTTTATTTTTGAAAATAATTGAAATTAGGACAAGAATTTTTTTGAGATTTAGGAAAATAATTAAACTTTGGAGAAGAATTTTGTTATTTATGAAGATAATTGGGATTTTTATAAATTTTTTTTCAAATTTTGTACATAGTTGAATTCTATAGGGGAGGGTGGTCCCATACCGACCCCTCGTACCATACCGACCCCCTTATGTTTCTTGAAGATGGTACCACTAAAAAATTCGTCAGTAACATCAGTCGAACACTTTCACAACACCAACAACTGGGCCACAGGTTTTATCAATGCGTTTGATTTCATTTCGAAGATTCAAGCAATATTAGATTTTAGCATTGGTTAAATTAATTTTTGACCTATACGGAATTCGAGCTAACAGTGTTTGTTGAATAAAGGAAAATTTTTACGAAATTAATTTTGATTGTGTATGACCTTATCTTCAACGCACAACATTCAAATTAAATTGATTCCATTGATATAAGTGATTGGCAAAACATTTATTGTAAAAATAGTGGGGGTGGTCCGAAACCGACCCCCATATTTTTACATTGTAATTGTTTATTCTCTTTTTCCTTATTGTTCACATGAAGTGAGGATAAGTTTTGCATATTTACTTTTATTTTTTAGGAATTTATAAAATATTTTACTAACAATCACAGCACTTATTACTTAACTTTAATTCTCTTTTGGTTAAATATTTTATTCATTGTCAGTTGTAAAATGTTCTTGACAAGGTGATATGAATTAAGAAAAGGATGTACTTTTCGACATCTTTGGAAGCAGTTAAGGTCATGTTATTCAGTGGTCACGTGTCCCATATACTATAATATGGGAAAAAAGTACGGAAAAAAAAAAAAAAAAAAAAAAAAGAAGTACGAAAACGAAAAAAAATTAATAGCAAAATTCGTATATATTTTACTAGAAATAGGGCGAAAATTAAAACAGGCAAAACCCGGCTGAAAATCCTTGCTCAAGATCATACGTAAGAACATGTGCAAGAACGTTGATAAGATGATCTTGCACACGAACTTGTGTATGTTCAGCCCAAGGATTTGGAACAAAGAACATGTGCTAGTACATGCATAAGAGTCCATTAGAGTAAGTAAAACTATCTATTAGACTCATGAACTTGTACAAATCATATATATAAGTTCATATGCAAGATCCTGTGCAACTTAATTAAAAACTTTAAAGGCTGCGCAGTAGTTTTCTATGGCTTCTGCAGCTGCGCAGTTATTTTTAGATCGTACATGTGGAGAGTGACTAAAGACAATGTTAAAAATTTCCTTCTATTTTGCATAAATAAAAAAGTTAATAAAAGCCCAGTGGGCACAAAGACAAAAAACGTTCTTTAAACGTGTGTAGAACGTTTAATGTCTGCCAATTTACGTTCAAAGAACATCCGAATGTTCCGAAACATTTTTGGAACAGTCGGACGTTCTTAAAACATAAATTGGCAGACATTAAACGTTCTACAGACGTTTAAACAACGTTTTTTGTGTTTGTGCCCACTGGGAGATAATAATAAGATAATATTATTAATTATACATGAACTTATACACGATCTTGTACAAGTACACAAGAGAGAACTCGTGTTTTTCGTTATCTTGAGTTATATTTGCAAGAACATTTGCATATTCTTGTATAGGTTCATTGTTCCAAATCCTTGGGCCGAACGTGTGTAAGTTCATACAAAGTACTTGTCAATATTCTTGCACAAGTTCTTACGTATGATCTTGTACACGGTTTTTTGGCCGGGAACCATATGCTATTATAGGTATTGGAAATTTAGACACTGTTTAACAATTTATATGTATTATCATTTTAAAAAAGGCCTTAAACTTTATTTAAATAAAGTAATAATATTAATTCAAGTTTAACTATATGCCAACATAACTTAAAGACAAATAATCTGAGAGTAAAGTTATACTATAATGATTCATTTATTTACCTTTTTGTTCAGAAAAAGGTCCAAAAATGTATTTAAATGAAGTCAAAATAATTTAACAGTTCATTACAGACTGTTGAATTTTATTTTAATTACTATCATCAGAATTTGATATCTTGATTATTCTTGAGATTTCCCTAAAAAAAATGGGGGGGTCGGTTTCGGACCACCCATTTTGAGAAAGTTAAAAACGTAAATTTTTGCTTTTTCTTTAGATCTTTTATTAATGCCAATCAGAAACCTCGGCAACCGTCAGAAAACATTGAAAAATAGTTCCTTTACTCAAAAAAATTTTGACGAAGACAAAGAAACACATTTTTAGCCTTTGCACTTTAGGGGGTCGGTATGGGACCACCCTCCCCTAAGAAGAATTTTATTTTCTTTTTTGAAAATAGGTGAATTTCTTCAATTATTTGTAATTTCTCCAAAATTGATTTTTTTTAGTTTTTTTAACGAAAATTTAAATTAGAAAGTTTTTAAATTCTATTGTTTTTAAAATTGATAATTTTACTTTAAAAAGGGGAATTGTTGCTATAGTTATAATTATAATTAGGCGAATAGAAGATTTCATTGAAATGTTCAGGAAAGTTTCGCGCTGAACATTTATTTAATCGGGACAGTTAAATCTTTACATAACTTTCAATAAACATTGCAATTAAATATTCCGGATATTGCAAGTAAATATTTAATAAATTTTTAGGAAAGTTTCGGTACTGTGTGGGTAAATTGAGAAAATATTTTATTTTTATAAAAAAAATTTGAAATACAAATTTTTAAATTCCATAATTTTTAAAATTGTTAATTTTATATATAATTTCTACAACCATTTTAAGTACAGGTTGTGTTAATTTTTTCTAAAAAAAAAAAACAAAAATTATAAGTCATCTTGGTTATGTCAAAAAGTTTTTAAATTGAAAATTCGTTGTTAATAAATTTTTTTTTCTTAAATTTAACAGTGACAGGTCGATTTGTGCGGTCCTTAAATTAAATTAAATTTATGTTTATCTGGATTTTTTTGAAAAATGAATTTTTATCAGCTTTTGAAAACTTGCTCCTCAATTGAATGAATTGAATTTTGCTTCTATGAAACATGGCTGCCACTATGTGAGTCAATGTAATTCCCATTTCAAGAAGTAATTTTGGTAATAATTTTATTATGTTGAAAAATTTAAATAGTTAAATTGTTTAACACAAGTAGAGATAGTGAAGAAAAAAGGAAAAAATGAGAGAAAATGAACAAGAATAGAAGGATCCGGGGTGGAATTGTAATTATGAACGATTGAGTGACAGCCATTGCCGCCATCTTGGTTTTGGTGAGCAATAAAAGGAGGTGTGCAGTGTGGTGCAGTGAGACGAGTGTTGTGTCCAACTTGCTGTTGCATGTAAACGCTAATTATGAACTTGAATATGTCAAATTCATTGTGGTTCTGAGAACGAAAGGGTAAAAGTCGAAAAAGTGTTGGTGAAAGAAAAAATTTCACACTACAAAATTAGGCAATATTTATTCAAGTAGGTGAGGGTGCCTTACTCGACTTTTCGCTATTACAAGGAAGGCGAGGCTGCAATCCAACTGAGTCCCGTATTTGTTATATAGAACTGTGAGTAAGGTGGGTGAAATGGCAGCTACCTGTTTTCCGATTCATTTCTAGTCATGTTATCCAAAGACGATCGCCATTCAATTTCTTGAATGGCCACTTGAAAATGTCTTGCACACTTTTCATGTGACTTGTAAACGTGGTTCAATCTTTCTGACAGATGAAACCAATACTTTTCTCTTATCGCTGCTGCTAACCAAATTTCAATTCCAATTTATATAACCTGTGTGTTGAAGATATTTTTCATAATTATTAGCGATGTTTACATTTTTATCATGTTCCACTTTTGATAAAAGTTTTTTTTTCTCCTTACGTTAAGTACTTGTTGCTTGCTTCAAGAATGATAAAAGAAACTTTCTTTTATAATTCTTGTTTAAGTCTCTTTTTTTCCTTCTATTTTCTGTTTTTTTTAAATATATATTTTTAAAGTGTATTTTTTAGCTTCTGCAGATTAATTTTTCATTCCTTTCACTTTTAACCCTCCTAGTTTATATGCTCACCAATTTTACTTTGTTGACAGGAAATCTTTTTTCCTTATTTTTTTTAAACTTTAAAAAATCTCTTCCGTATGGTAAGTTTATCATTTACTTATTGTGGATGCATAAATTACATTATACATACTAAGAATATTGAAAATTTTATTACTAATATTCGTACTATTTGAAAGAGTGTCAATATTTTGAAATTAAAAATACATTAAACCTATTTGACTAAATTACTAATAAAGTTACAAGTTATTTATTTCTCATTATATTATATTTCAGTGCAATAAGTTGCAATATTAAAAACAATAAGCGAATGTTTTAATTTTCATGTAAACCTAACCTATTTTTTAACGTTTTTCTATTAGTATTTTAATATTTAATTCACAACAATCATTACACAGTAATTAAATTGAAAATTGTTTTTAAAAATTACATATTTATTTTTTCAAATGGCAGTATCAAAACATAACCTCAAATTAGAAATTTATTCTTGTTGAAATTATCGAAATTATTAACATTGATATTATTTTTTCAGTGTAAATATATTTCAAGATGCCTTACGTTGAAAAACGGGTGAAATAAGAGAAATAGTTTATTTCGACGATTTTCACCGTTGGAAACGAAAAATTTGCAAAATAAGAAACTGGCAAAATAAAAAAAAACTAGATTAATTCGCCCGTCTGTGAAATTATGACTCGATTTATAGAATAATGGATTAATTAAGAGAACTAAATTATTTCATCGTAAAATAATTAATTATAACCTCTAATTCATTACAATTTACAAAGGTGGGAATCGTGAGAATTAAATCGGAAATTTTTTTAAAATTAACTTTTCTAAGTAAAGTATAAATTTCAAATGAAAGTCTCGGCGATAGCTTCCATTTATATTTTAGAATAATATCAATTACAATCTAAAATTTTAACTAAAATTTATTTTTAAATAAATTTTTATTAGAAAATTCTACGAGAATTAATTAATTAATTATTATTATTAATTATTAACTATATTAATTTAAATGTTCTTTCATTCACTTTTTCTGTCCCTCACACTCTGAAGTGTGAGGGTGTCTGTCTTTTGTTTATACTTTTGTTTTTTGTTAACTAAAGTTAGAAACTAAAGATAGAAAATAGAAATCATCAGAATTTTTTTACTTCTATTCATTAAAAGACTAAAATTTTGTTCAATATTATGTTTTGTCAAATTGAAATTATTTTTGTTCTTTACTTCTAAAAAAAATTAGAAAATTATTAAACAACTGTGATTAAGAAATAAAAAATTTATTTATTTTCCATTATTTTCTTTTTGAATCACAATTTTTTTAAGAAAATTATTATTTTGTTTTAGAAAAAGAAGAAAAATATTTGCACAATTTATATTTTAATCTTATCTTTGGAACAGGATTTTCCACAGGAATTAAGACATTCAAAAATTCAAAATTCAAACCTTTTTTAAATTAAACAACTTATAAAAGTATTTGTTTATAAAACATGAAGATATCAATTGCTCCGAGTCGAAGACTCGGAGTGATCGATTTCTTCATGTTTTTTAACAAATTAAAGATGGCCGAGAGATAAAATCATTATTTTACATTATAAGAATATTGTTACTGTAACTTCATCAAAATTATCTTCATTATTTTAATTGAATTATTATTTTCTAGAATTTTAAATTATTTTTTATGAAAATAATTGAATTCTTTGTGAAATTTTAATTATTTTATGAATATAATTAAATGTTTGCGCAGAATTTCAATAAAATTTTTTATAATTGAATTCTTTTGAAAATTTTTAGTAGATATTATAAAAAATCATTAAATTGAGGAAAATTTTTGAAAATAATTGAAATTTTTGCCGAGAATGTTTTCAAAATTTTTTTAAATAATTGAATTAAATCGAAGAATTTTATCAAACTTTTTTAAAATAATTGAATTTTTGCAACGAATTTTATTAAAATTTTCAAAAATAATTATTGAATTCTTATGAAGAACTTTTATTAATTTTTTTATTAAATAATTGAATTATTGCGAAAAATTTATAAAACATTTGCAAATGATTGAATTCTTGCAAAGAATTTTATCAAAAAATTTGATAATAATTGAATTTCTTCGAAGAATTTTATTGTTTATGAAAATAATTGAATTTAGGAAGAATTTTATTAAAATTTTACATAATCTAACTTAATTAAATTCTTTTGAAGAATTTCTTTGAGTTTCTTTAAAATAATGGACTTTCTTTAATCATTTTAATTACAAGTTTTCAAAGTAATTGAATTCTATATGAATAATTTCTTTCAAGTTTTTATAATAATTCTCTTACTTAATAATTGAAATTAAGCATTTAATTCTTGAATTTTATTAAAAAATTTTGGAAAATAATTTAATTTCTTTGAAAAATTTCTTTAATTTATTGAATACAATCGAATTTTTTAATAATTGTATTGAAAATAATTGAATACCTGAGAAGAATTTTATTATTTATGAAAAAATACTTTAATTCTTGCGATGAATTTTAATAATATATTTCTTTTTAAATAATTGAATTCTTTTGTGAATTTTTATTGAAATAGTAGATATTAAAAATAATTGAATTTTGAAATTAATTTAATTCTACGAAGAAATTAATTCAAATTATTTTGAAAAAAAATTGAATTGTTAAAAATTATTTCATTAAAATCTTGGAAAATTAATTTTAATAAAAATTTTAAGAATAATCACATTTTTCGAGAAATTCCATTATATAACATTGCACCAAAAATAATTGAAATTCTACGATGATTTTTATTATTTATGAAAATAATTGAAAACCTACATACCTATAGAATTTTATTATTTATGAAAATAATTGCGAAGAAATTTATAAAAAATTTGTAAATAATAGAATTCCTCTGAAATTTTTATTATTTAATTCATTCATTCAAAATTGTCATTTTCTAAAATTTCAAATTAAAATTTTTTTTAAATAATTGAATTCGTTTTGGGAAATATTTTATTAAAATCGTAGATATTGAAAATCATTAAAATTAAAAAAATTTCTAAAAATAATTGAACTTTAGAGAAGAATTTTGTTATTTATAAAGATAATTATGGGATTTTTACGAGAATTTTATTCAAGATTTGAACATAGTTGAATTTAATAAGAAGAATTTTATTTTTTTTAAAGAATTTTTGCAATTATTTTTAAATTCTACAAAATTGAATTTTTTTTAGTATTTTCAACAAAAATTTAAATTAGAAAATTTTCAAATTTTATTATTTTTAAAATTGCTAATTTTATTTAAAAAAAGGTAGTAAGAAGTTAGCCGCGCGCTTTAGCGCGCGATTTGTTGCTAGTTCCATTATTTAAATACAAAAGTAAATAATTATTTTTTGAATAATTGAATGTTTCTTAAAATTGAATTCTCATACAGAATTTTATAAACAAAATTTTAAATAATTGAATTCTTTTGTCGAATTTTATTAAAACTTGAATGAAAATAATTACTTTTTTCAAGAATTCAATTAAAATTATATGAAAAATAAATTCTTAGCTATAATTTTTTGTTTACAATTCAATTTTACAAAATTTCAATTATTCGGAAATTCTTCAATTAAATATATATTAGAAAATAAAAACTTGAAATAATTTTTAAAAAAATTTAATTATTAAACTTTTTTAAAAGAATTAATTCTACAGAATTGTTTGTTACAAATATGACAAATTCAGAATTTTAATGATTTTAATTTGAAACCTTTTCAAAATTCAATTATTTCTAGAAATCTACGTTATAATCCTTTTAATATTTAATTATAATCTAAAATTTTAACTAAAATTCATTTTTGAAACAATTTTTATTAGTAAATTCTACGAGAATTCAATACAAAAATAAATAATTTATTAATTTAATGTTTCTTAAAATTAAATATTTTTTATAATAATTGAAATTTTGCCAAGAATTTTATTAAAATTTTGGAAAATAATTGAATTTTAGAGAAAAATTTTATTATTTATAAAAATAATCAAAATTTTGACGAGAATTTTTGAAAATAATTGAATTTTTCTGCAATCATTTGTAATTTCTCTAAAATTCTTCAAATTATATTGTACAATTTACGAACTTTTCGTCCTTTTTTAACAAATTACGAATTTTACGGACCATTTTTCAAAAAAACTGACTTTTACGGATCTTTACGGGATTTACGGACCTAGTTCGAGTCCTGACATTACAATAATAATTAATAACTTTAAAACTTTACCAAATTCACCCCAAAAATCACTGAATCTGATAAATTAAAAGAGAGTCCGACAAATTGGATGCTATATTTTTAATTTTTAAAATTTAACGTAAAATTCGTCATTAAAAACGAACTTCAAGTGAATCCGATAAATTTGGTTAAATTACTATTATTGCTGCTAAACTTTCTTGTTGTACGAGGAAAATTTAATTTCGCAAAAATTATTACTTGATACTTTCATTTTCAAAATGATTTTAAAATTAAAAATAATCTTCATTTCGAAAATTTTGATTATTCTAAAGAATAGAAAAAGTCAGAAAATGATAATACATTTAAATATAAATAAATATATCTTAGAATTTTAACATGCATTAAATTTCCGATTGTACTTAATTAAAAATTTCCACCCTTGTAAATTGTTATGAATTGGAGGTTGTGATTAATTATTATTTATACGACGAAATAATTTAAAAATTCTCTTGGTCATTTAAAAACTATGCAACTTATTTCGATTTTTATAGTGTAAAAAATAACTAAAGACAAATCTTCCAAAAATTATTATTTTTGAATAATTTTTCTTATTAAGTTTTCGAAATATACAATTAAAAAGATTTTTAATAATTAGAATTTTGTAAAATTGAAAATGATTGATTTTTTTCAAGTATTTTATTAAAATTTTTGAAAATCAACTATTGAAGAAGTTTAATTCATTGCAATGTTTGAAAATAATTGAATTCTCAACAATTTTAATGAAAAATCTTCAAGTGCAATTTTTTTTAAGATTAAATTATTATTGAACAAAGTAAATTAAATTTTTTTAAAAATTTAGGGCCAGTTTCACCAACTACGATGAAAAGTTAATTTTACAAGAATTTAATTATTTTTTAAATGATTTTATCAAATTTCAATTAATTTTAAAGATTTTACCAAATTTTCATTATTTGGAAACTTTCTAATTAAAAAATGAATTATCTATCAAAAATTATTTAAAAATATTTTAAAAAATTAATTTACAGAATTTTTTTAATATAATTTTTTGAAAATATTAGGTATGCTTTAATATCTTAAAAAGAACATGGGTAGTTAGAGTTACAATTATTTTAAAAAATTGAATGTTTGTATTTAAATAATTGAATTCTCGAAAAACTTTAGGAAAATTATTAAAAATAATTGACTTGGAGATGAAGTTTTGTTAAAAGTTGTAGAAAATAATTGTATTTTGTGAAGGTTGTAATTTGTAGAAACTATATTAAATCTCACAAGGTTTTAAATGGAAATAATTTATTAAATTTTATTTTCCCGTGGATAACAAATAAGTATTAAAATATTTATTTAACAAGATTATTCAAATTTTAAATTTCACAGAAATTTCATAGAAAATAGGGAAATAAGAGAAGTAAGGAAATTTTACCCAAAGTAGTAGAAAAATATAAAATTATTTAAAACCTTAAATTGTCTTTGAATAAAAAATAACAATTTTTAAAACACCATAAAGAGTTGTAGTTAAAATTAAAAAAAAACAATTATTTTATAATTTTATTTATTGCTGACTCGCAATTCTTATATATAGGGCATATATTTATGTCGACAAAATAAAAATCTATCAGTAACTATACTGCCTTCTCCACCTCGATTTGATTATGAAAAGGTTTTAAGAAAGTAATATGCCCACACAGAATTGAAAGTTTCCGAAAGTTGAAATTTGGTTGCACTGCGATCTTCGAAGTTGTGAAGCTGATCATTCTGTAGTTAATAAAATGACCGCATGTGAAAAATTAAGCAACAAGGAAACAAAGGCTTTCACTTAAGAAATTTGGAAATCATTCACATGTTGATCTCTAAGATTTTGTATCGAATTTCCATCGACTAATTATTATTATTGTCGACATCCCTTGTCTCTAATCTTCTTTGACTCAGACAGTCTAGAAAAATTTGCTATTTATATTTACCTTTTCGAGTCGCTCTTCGACCTCCAACCCCCTTCAGTTATACGCAAACTTTAACAGTCAATTATTGCAAAATTTTAGAAATGAATATCGTATAATTATGTTAAAAATGACGCTTAGTAAAATGCACGTCTAATAAAAAAGAATAACAATCATTTGTTGTTATGCCTGTAACAGGACGAGAGCAGTTCCTCAGAATAGAGTGCCGGTTTCATTATAACTACATTCTGTATATTGCACTTGTACTAGCAACATCAACTACTTCAAAACAGAATCTACGTTGAGAAACAATGAATGCCTCAGAACATGGGTAAAGATTTTCTTCAAGATTTCTTAAAGTTACACGTTTTATTCTTTTTTCTTTTTATTTCTGGCGAATTTTGAGGTTTCTAAACAAATAATACCCTTGAAAAGTAGTGTGAAAATCTATGTTGGATAGTATAGTAAAATATAGATAAATTCAAATTAACGATTTTTCTATTTTAATACGCAGATAATATTTTTCTTCTTGGATTAAAATATTGTACTTGGAAAATTGGCTCCGAGTTTTAAAATTATACATAAAATAATGTTTGGTAAAATTTAAATTAGGAGAAGTATTATATTTTTTAAGTATTACTATAGTAAAATTTGAACCAACAAAAAAACCTTTAAAATTTCCTAGAAACCTTGATAAAACCGGGAAATAGACGTGAATTTCATTCACGAGTTTTGGTGGCCACCCTGTCTGTTCAATGCTAATAATTACTTGGTACAAGAAAATAAGTTTCTTCCTTCTAATAAATGAGAGTTTCGATCGGAGAACCGGTTATAATTTTTAAGACTCGAAGTTATCCCCTTCTAAATTAAAAAAGAAGTCAAAATTTCAATTTCTTGTAAAGATTTCGTATTTGTATAAAAGTTTATCAAAAAGTCTTTTCAAAAATTATGATTTAAAACTTTTTAATTTTTAATTTATTTGACCATGATTTTTTTAGCTTAAAAAAATTATAAACCGGTTCTTCGATTGGGACACCCTCAAATATGATATTGATTCAAGTAAATTACGCATTCACTTGAATCAATTAAATTTTTTGTTTCATTTTATGCATTGCTCAAGATCAATTTGTTTATTGTGAACTCAACCTAAAAACTGCCAACCTTACGATACTTTTTAATAGGTTACAAATGCCTACTTTTTACCAAAATTCACCATAGTGAAGCTGTAGATAAATAACTTTGCATAGTTGAATTGCTTAACTTCCAACTAAGGACCACAAGTTTAAATAAGTTTTTATGAATATTTTGCTTTCTCATTATAAGCAAATAAATTTGCTCCCTTATGTAGGAAGCCTTACAATTTTTTTCTATATTTAATATGCATACTCCATAAAATTTTGTTTCTTTAAATAGTCCATCAAATTCTAAAACTTAAAAAAGACTTTTAATTATATTAAACGAATTTTTCTCTATATGGTCATGTGTTATATGAAAACAATAAAGAAATAAAAATTTAATTTTAAAATATTTTAAATTTACATTAATGCTATGAATTTTAAATAAAATTTTTATTTTAATAATATAAACCATTCTGTTTATTTTGAAGCAAAAAAATACAATTTTATTATGTACCAACTTGAAGTTAGCTAAGACTAAAGATTTTAGCTAAAACATTAATTTTTGGTTCTCAATTTATACAAGGCTCACTTGTAGTGCAAGTGAGACATAGAAACATTAAATCGTAAATTACGGATAAAAGGAAAGTTTTAATTAAATTTTTAAACGGAAATACAGATTTTTTTCAAGAAAAATAAAGAATTAATTAACAGTTTGTAGGTTAACATCAAATGATACTCTTTCTAAACTTATATGCGAACTTCTGCTTCCTAAAAATTACAATAATAGATAGAAATAATAACACTATTCCTTATAATATAAGAATATCATAAGATAAGAACTATCATCATCGTACCCCGATTATTCCTAAATTCTTAAGTTTTATTATAAATGTCGAAATGCAATAAAATAATTATTGTAATTAAAAGTTTCTCCGTGTAAATTACAGAAATTGTGAGTTTAGAAATTATTTCATGTATTATATAAAATTCGACCCCGTTATACTTATTAGTTAAATAATCTTCCACTAGCACGAGCATTGCAGTCAGAACCGACTTTGTAAACTTGCTGCAAATAGCAAAATGTCCTCATAACCAGAGATGTTAACTATTTAAAATAAATCTATTTCAAATGCAAAATAGAAAATGCCTATTTTCATTTTACATTTTAAATGCATTTGCCGAAAACCATTTTGCATTTTGATTTGAAATGGTTTTTTTCATTATTTTGTATTCGAAAATGCAAAATACAAGAAAACTTTTTTTACACTGTAGCAATTTTTTTATGGAGGTTCTCCGGTAAATTTATTTTCTTTGGAATTTTACCAAACTTTGGGAAAATATTCATTTTTGCATGCTAAAAACGGAAATTTTCAGGTTCAAAGTTTCAACATTTACATAGGATTCCATATCAAGCATTTCGAAAATGAGACATTTTATTTAATTGCTGACAAAGTTTTCTTACAATTTTTTCAAAAAACTAGTTTATTGTATAGAGTTAAATTAATAGAATAATATAATACAGTTTCAAAGGGGGTTATCATGCTTACTTTTTTAATAGAGCACATAAATTTACTCTACCACTTCGCACTTTATGAATTCACAGTCAAAATTCGATTTGTCCGAAAAAATCTAGGACGACTGGACCATTACACACCGGACATTTCATCAGAAACTCATAGCATTTCTAAATAGAGAAAAATTTTGTTTAAAGCTTTTTTAAAACATTTTTTAAATTGAAGGATTACAAAGCTTCTTCCTATGAGGAAGCAAAAATGTAAAAAGGAGAAAAATTAGATTATTCTTTTTAACCAAAAAAATCATGTTTAAAAAGTGTTTTACACAAGTTTGCTTTGTTTAATTTTAATTAGATCAAAAATTATCAATGAGAACTTGAACTTTAATCGATTTTTCTGCTCTTCGTTTTGTATTTGCAAATAAAATGAATTTCAAGAAAATTCTAAATATTAAATAGTTTTTTTTCGTTCAAGTAATTTTCTAGAAATTAATTAGTCGATTGGGTGCAGAAAGGTGCCAATTCAGACTAGTTGTGAAAAACGTGCCGTTTCAAAAAACACGTGAGAAACCTGCCACTTCAGCTGCGATTTGGAAAACATGCCAACTCAGAATTGACGTTCATTTTTTCATTTTAGGTACAAGAAAGATGTTGTCCATCAAATAATAAATAATCAACAAATTAATTCAATAAATGAGTATAAATATTCATTTTTCAAAGAAAAATAACAATTATGCAAAATGCAACTGAAAAAATAATTTTAGTACAACTTTATAATCTTTACTTCAAATTTTTCTGTACTGCTAAATGTCAACCTAAAATAAAAAAAATGAACGTTAATTCTGAGTTGGCATGTTTTCCAAATCGCAGCTGAAGTGGCAGGTTTCTCACGTGTTTTTTGAAACGGCACGTTTTTCACAACTAGTCTGAATTGGCACCTTTCTGCACCCAACCGACGAATTGAGAAAGAAATTTGTTCAAGTGAAGATCTGCAAATAGTTCTGATTGATGATTATAGTTTTGTTGAAGTAACAATTTGTTCATAAAATTAAAAACTGCCCTAGACTCTTTAATAAGTAAATCACTTACTTTAAGGTAAAATTTGTAATTCTAAAAATAACAAAAGGATAATAATGTTAACATATCACGCAGTTTTTACATATAAAGTATATGAGGGCTTGATTTTTTTAATAATCTTTAATGTTTACAAGCATGAAACAACAAGTGTGCATAATGATTTTAGGTTTAACCCAGCCTTTAACATGGCCTCCATAAAGCAAGCTTTCAATGAAGCTGTAGAAAGAGGTAGGTGAACATTTTATCTGTAAAAACTTATTGAGTACTGCGTGTTTATTTTGCTTTCATCCTTTCTCTCCAAATGCTCATTCAACATTTTCTTCAAAGTAAAAATTATTTCTTACATTGCAATTTCAAAAATAATTGAGGGCTAATTCCACCAACCTTAATTAAAAGTTAATCAATGACTAAAGCCAGTTTAACGGCTTATGAATGGTTGATTGAGGATTTAATTATTAATTTTTAATCAGTATTGGTGAAACTGGCCCTAAAGCTAATTTAATTTAAGGGTTCATACACGCACGACAGAAAATTATCGTTTAAACTGGAATTATTAATTTTCATGTAAAAAAATAAAATAGCATCAGTTTAAACAAAGTCGAGAACAAAGTTTATCATGAAATAACAATAAGATTTTTTGGCCAGTTTTTCGATTTGAAAAAAATAACAGTAAGTCACACACATGTGACGAAGATGTAAACTTTTCATAAGAATGAATCCTTAAGACAGAACATCAAGTTTAATCTTTTTATTAATATTTTGTTAATTTTATATACCCAGTTGATCTTTTGTAGCTTCTTATTGAAATCACTGGCAAACAATAAGGCATAGTTCGAATCCTTTCAAAGCTTTTGTAATTGAAACTCACCTTCATTCACTAAACTTTCTGTTCTGATTGCATTTTGGTAATTTACAAGTTTCAACAGTGAGAATGCCAGCTCCGACTCGTTTACGAGATCTCATCAGACAAATCAGAGCTGCTCGCACAGCTGCAGAAGAGCGAACAGTTGTCAATAAGGAGTGCGCGTACATACGCTCGACATTTAGGGAGGAAGACAGTGTTTGGAGGTGCCGAAATATTGCCAAACTGCTGTATATACACATGTTGGGGTAGGTACTTCTTTTTAAAAAAATACGTCTCAAATCATTATTTATTATTTAATGCTGGCGTTAAATTGTCGGCGGAAAGCAGAAACCATGAAAATGGTAGAGACAGTAATAAGTGTTCATCTTTTTCACTCACATTTCTGGTTTCAGTCGGGACGGTGCCTTTAAAGTCATAAAAGACGTTAACTATTGAGTCAAAATTTCTGAACAAAAATTTTAATTTTTCAATTAGTTATAAACAATTAAACTTTAACCCTTTGCGAAGCATACATTTTTCTAGTCAATGAATTTAATAACCAAGTACACTTTAGGGGATTTTCAGGGTCTCTGATTAAGATTCTGAAGTCGGATTTCTCATACTTCCAAAATTCAAAATGGTGGATCCAATATGGCGGATTTATTTTTTTTAAATTAATCAAATTCGCTTGAAATGTGATACTCGGGGGGTCCTTGATTACGAATATGAAGTCAGATTTTCAAAATTCAAAATGGCAAATCTAATATGGCGAACTTATTTTTTTTAAATTGGTCAAATTCGCTTCAAATTTGTTACTCGGGGGTTTTCAGGTTTCTGACTACGAATATGAAGTCATTATAAATTTTGAAAATCTGACTTTATATTCGTAATCAGCGCCCCCAAAAACCCCTGAGTAACAAGTTTCATGTAAACTTGAGCAATTTTAAAAAATAAGTCCGCCATATTGGATCCGCCATTTTGAATTTTTAAAAATTGACCCCAGATTCGTAATCAGCGACTCCAAAAATTGTCTAGACATGCTCCTCAGAGAAGAAGTTTATTACTCTCAAAGATAATTGAAATTTTGAACAGAGTTTTTAAAAAATGTTTAAAAGTAATTGAATTTTGCAGAAGAATTTTGATATTTATAAAAATAATTGAAATTTTGAGGAGAATTTAAAAAAAAATTGGAAAATAATTTAATTTCTGCCAAGAATTTTCTTACTTTTTGAAAATCATTGAATTTTGCAAAGAATTTTAACAGAACTTTTGAAAATAATTAAATTTCTAGGATGAATTTTATTATTTATAAAGATAATTAAAATTTCGTTAAATTTTCTCAAAGAACTTTTTAAAAAATTATTAAAAAATAATTGTTTTAAAGAAGAATTTTAGTTAAAAATTCTAGAAAATAATAATTGAATTGAAATAATGAAAATAATTTTGAAGACGCAGGGCTCGGATTGTGCGACTTTTTCGACTTTTTTTGTGAAAAAATGCGACTAATCGACTTTTTCAAGATTTTTTTTAGTAAAATGCGACAGAAATTTAAAAAAAAATTTTAATTTAAAGGAAAAAGTTTGAGTCAAAAAAATGTTCTGTTACATTTATTTACAAATTTCTTTCAAATTTTTCGAAAACATCAATAATTTCTTTTTTAAATAAATATTTAATTATTATTTTTCCATAGGAATTAAAATTTTTCAAAAGATTCAAATTCAAACCTATTTGAAATTAAACAACTTATAAAAAATTGTTATAAAACATGAAGAAATCGATCACTCCGAGTCTTCGACTCGGAGCAATTGATGTCTACATGTTTTATAATAATTAAAGATGACCGAGAGATAAAATCATTATATTTTATATTAATATTATATAAGACTTTATACAAAAAAATGTTTAATTCTTTTTTATGAAAATATATGACGTATTGGGAACGAATTTATAAAACTTTAGTAAGTAATTGAATTTTGCAGAAGAATTTTGATATTTACAAAGATAATTTTACATTATAATTATATTATTATATTATAATTATATTAAGATAATTTTACATTATAAATATGTAAGTTCCTTACATATTTTTTAAGAAATAGAGCAATTTTTAAAGTGCCTTTCAGTCGCACAAATTTGGGAAGCAACTCACCTCTAACTCGGCTTTGTCGAGAGGCTAATTAATCATGCCCAAAGTGTAGACTTTTTTAATGTTTCTAAAAGTCGATTTGCGCAGGAGCTTTTAAAGCACTTAAATAGCAAAACTTGACTAACTTTGTTCAATTTTTCATACACGTTTATGTTATTGATTGAGTAATATTTACAGCGCTATTTTTTGTAATGAATATGTGTCTTTTTTTCCTTTATAAAGGGTATGATTTTGTAAACCCGTTTATAATAATAAATAAATAAATAAATAAATAATTGAAATTTTGAGGAGAATATAAAAAAAATTGGAAAATAATTTAATTTCTGACAAGGATTTTCTTACTTTTTGAAGATAATTGAATTTTGCAAAGATTTTTAACAGAACTTTTGAAAATAATTAAATTTCCAGGATGAATTTTATTATTTATAAAGATAATTAAAATTTTGACGAGAAATTTAAAATAAAAATTAAAAATAATTGAATTTCTAGGATAAATTTTATTAAAATTCTTTGAAAATAATTTAATTTCTGCCAAGAATTTTATTACTTTTGAAAATAATTGAATTTCAGGGAAGAATTTTATTATTCACAAAGATAATTAAAATTTTGAACAGATTTTTTTTAAATGTTTAAAAGAAATTGAATTTTGCAGAAGAATTTTGATATTTATAAACATAATTGAAATTTTGAGGAGAATTTAAAAAAAAAATTTGAAAATAATTGAATTTCTGTAAAGAATTTTCTTATTTTTTGAAGATAATTGAATTTTGCAAAGAATTCTATCAAAACTTTTGAAAATAAATAAATTTTTACGATGAATTTTATTATTTATAAAATTTTGAATACAATTGAATTTCTGCGAAGAATTTTATTACTTTTGAAAATAATTTAATTTTAGAGAAGAATTTTATTAAAATTATTTTTAAATAATTGAATTTCGTAGAAGAATTTTATTATTTATAAAAATAATTGACATTTTAAAGAGAATTTTTAAAAAAATGTTAATAATACCTACATAATTAAAATTTTGCTATGAATTTATTAAATTTTTTAAAATTTTATTCCGGATTGTTTGATATTAATGTATCTGTTGTCGAGAAATGTGATTTTTTTACAATTTTGTGTTTTCTTTTTGCCGGTTTTTTAATTTTTTCTAAGATTTCATACGACTTTTTTTCGACTTTTTCGGAAATTTTATGCGACTTTTCGTGACTTTTGTTGAAAATTTATGCGACTAAAGCGATTTTTGTTGAGTTTTAAAGACGATCCGAGCCCTGCATAATGCAAATTTAAAAAATTTCTTTTAGGTGGCCCAGTTCACAAATTTTGACTTAATTTACAATTTTTAATGATCTAATAAAAAATATTCTAGTTCGATTGTTGTGACGTACTCGTTTTATATGGAAATACTCTTTTCAACATTCTAATTCCAATGTAATTCTTGTAGATATCCTGCCCATTTTGGTCAGTTGGAATGCTTAAAATTAATAGCATCTCCAAGGTTCACTGACAAACGCATCGGCTATTTAGGAGCAATGTTACTTCTCGATGAACGACAAGACGTTCATCTTCTTATAACAAATTGTTTAAAAAAGTAAGAAAGATTTAATTTTTGATAATCACATACGCAATACAATGTTCTCCATTACTTTCTTCTTCACAAACAAATAATACATTAATGAATATATGGAGAAACACTGAGACAAATGTTCAGTTCGAGCAACCTAACAAAACATTATAGCTAGCAGCACTAAATCTGTTTTCTCAGTAAAACCTAGTGTGTAGTTTGTTTGAGAAATTAAAAGTAACTCTTTAAACAGTTAAAATATATTTAAATATATTTGCTCTTACAGCGATTTAAATAGTTTAACACAATTTGTAATCGGATTGGCCTTGTGTACATTGGGCGCTATCGCATCTCCAGAAATGGCAAGAGATCTTGCCTCCGAAGTTGAAAGACTAATGAAATCTCCAAACGCGTACATCAGAAAGAAAGCAGCTCTCTGCGCTTTCAGAATTATTAGAAGAGTGCCAGAACTGATGGAAATGTTCCTTCCAGCAACTCGCAGTCTCCTGACGGAAAAAAACCATGGAGTTCTGATAACAGGTGTTACATTGATTACTGAAATGTGTGAAAACAGTGTAGACACTTTAACGCATTTCAAACAGGTGAGTCAATATATGTAATAATACAGCTACAAACTATTTCAATTTCCTTTAAAATCAAAATTCAAGAACACTTGAAAAATTAGATTCACATTCATTCACATTTCAGAATTTGCGCTAAATGTATAAGGAAATGTCTAGATAGATGTCTCCTAATTCGAAAATTACGTTTGAATTCAATAATTATCGGTATTTTTTTTAATTTTTTTGTTATTATTATATTATGAGCAATATTGCTGCTTTGCAAATTTTAAATTTTTTCCAGCGAATAAAATGGGACATAGTGATTTCGAAAGGATTTTTCCTACTGAGCCCGAAATGCGAGGTCAATATTACAGGGTTGTCACAAAAAATTAATTTTGTTTTTCCCTGACTTTTCCCTGATTTCCAGACTTTTCCTGACTGATTTGAGTTCATCGAAACACTATACTTTCTTTTAATAAAAGTTGCGTATTTCTGTTACCTTTCGAACGGTGTATTTTATTTACAATTTCGCTTACCCGTTTACAATTTACGGGTCAAAAATGAAACCCGTCTCACAACTGGAGACTCTCCCCTACTCAAAAAAACATTCTATTACATTTACTTACGAATTTCTTAAATTGTAAAATTATTCGCAAACATCAATAACTAAATTTTTAAATAAGTATTTAATTATTATTTTTCCATAGGAATTTAAATTCTTCAAAACATTCAAATTCAAACATTTTTAAAATTTAACTTATAAGAATATTATTATAAAACATGAAGATATGAATCACTCCGAGTCGAAGACTCGGAGTAATTTGTATCTTTATGTTTTATAAAAAATTTAGATTTCCATAAAATTTTTCAAAAAAAAAAAAATTATTCACAAAAATTATAATAAAATACTTCACAGGGCATCAATTATATTTAACACAATTTTAAATAAATTTCTGGAAAAATGAAATTATCTTCAAAAATTTTTTGCAAGAATTAAATTATATTTACAAATAATGAAATCTTCGTTAAAATTCAAAAATTTTCAAAATTAACTATTTTAGTAAAAATTATCAAAAGAATTTAGTTATTTAAATAAAATGTAATAAAATTCGTTGTAGAAATTCAATTATTTAAAAAAAATTAAATTAAATTCGTTATAAGAATTACATTATTTTCATAAAAAATTATAAAATTTTTCTGATGATTTCAATTATTTTTAATACAATTTAAAATAAAATCCTAGAAAAATGGAATTATTTTCTTAAATTTTTTGCAAGAATTTAATTACTTTTCACGAATATAATGAAATTCTTCGTCGAAATGCAAATATTTTCAAAATCTACTATTTTAATAACAGTTCTCAAAAGAATTTAGTTATTTAAATAAAATGTAATAAAATTCGTTGGAGAAATTCAATTATTTTTACAAGTAATAATATTTTTCACATGAATTGAATTATTTAAAAAAAATTTAATAAAATTCGTTATAAAAACTCTATGATTTTCATAAATTATAAAATTTTTTTGAGGATTTAATTTTTTTTAATACAAGAATTCAATTAATTTCATAAATTAATAAAATTCATTTAATACAATTTTTATTAAATATCTCGAAAAATTGACATTCTTCAATTAAATATCTATATATTAGAAATTAAAAACTTCAAATAATAAAAAAAAATTTCATTAATCTTTTTGAAAAAAATTAATTCTACAGAATTCTTGATTAAAAGTATGAAAAATTCAGATTTTTCTACGAGAATTCAATTAAATAATTGAAAAAAAAAATAAATAATTTACTGAATAAATGAATGTTTCTTAAAATTGAATTTTGATAAAGAATTTTATCAACAAATTTTTAAATAATTGAATTCCCTTGACAAAATTTCAATTTTAATAAAATTTTTAAGAATAATTTCATTTTTCGAGAAATTTAATGAAAATTTTATAAAAATAATTGAAATTCTTCCAAGATTTTTATTAAAATTCTTGACACTAATTGAATTTCAGAGAAGAATTTTATTATTTACAAAGATAATTGAAATTTTGAAGAGAATTTTTTTTTAAATTTTAAACATAATCCAAAATTTGAACTGTAATTAATTTTTAAATCAATTTTTATTAGAAAATTCTACGAGAATTCAATTTCACGAATACAATGAAATTCTTCGTTGAAATTCAAATATTTTTAAAAGCTAATATTTTAATAAAAATTGTCAACAGAATTCAATTATTTAAAAAAAAAAATGTAATAAAATTCGTTGCAGGAATTCAATTATTTTCATGATATGAATAATAAGATTCTTTACAATATTTTAATTATTTAAAAACAAATTTGAAAACATTCATTGCAAGAATTCAATTATTTTCATAAATTAATAAAATTCTTCACAGGATTTCAATTATTTTTAATACAATTTTAAGTAAATTCTTCGAAAAATGACACTATTTTCAAAAATTTTGTTAAAATTCTTCCAAAGAATTCAATTATGTATTTTTAAAAATTCATGCTATAATGCTTTTAATATATTTATTAATATTCATTTTTAAATCAATGTTTATTGCAAAATTCAACGAGAATTCAATTATTTAAATACAAAAATAAATAATTTACTAAATAAATGAATGTTTCTCTAAATTGAATTATCCTAAAGAATTTTATTAACAAAATTGAATTTTTTCAAGGAATTTTAATAAAATTTTCAAGAATGTTTAAATTTTTCAAGTAATTCGATTAAAATTGTATTAAAAATAATTGAAATTCCATGATGAGTTTTATTATTCATGAAAATAATTGAATTTTTGTAAAAAATGTTATCATTTATGAAAATAACTGAATTATTGCGAAGAAATTTATAAAAAATTTGTAAATAGTTGAATTCCTGTGAAATTTTTGTTATTTATGAAAATAATTTCATGTTTGCTTAAAATTTTATCAACATTTTTTTTTTTTAAATAATTGGATTCTTTTAAAAATTTGTATTAAAATAGTAGATATTGAAAATCATTGAATTGAGAAAAATTTTTTGAAAATAATTAAAATTTTGCAAAGAATTTTATTAAAAATTTTGAAAATAATTAAAATTTGGAGAAGAATTTTATTGTTTTTAAAGGTAATTGAATTTTTATGAGAATTTTTTTTAATTTTCGAACATAATTGAATTTCTGCGAAGAATTCTATTACTTTTGAAAATAATTGAATTTCTGCAATTATTTGTAACTTCTCCAAAATTCAATTTTTTCCAGTACTTTAATAAAAATCCCTGACTTTTCCCTGAATTCCCTGATTTTCCTGACCTGTGGCAACCCTGTATATTAGGCCTCATTTATTCAAGATTTTAAAAATTTAAAATACATTTAAGAGACATAAAATCAACAATCATCAAGTTTGACTGTTTTTTTTTTGTTTTTAGAGAAAGTATTTAATATTATTTAGGAAAAAATGATTCCAACATTTAACTGTCATGGCAGTTTAAAGTTATTGCCATTTTAAAATTGGGAGATTTTGATAAAAATGACTTATTCATTTAAGTTTGAAAATAAGACTAAGAAATAATGAATAAGATTAAGAAGTTTTTGATATATATTGAGCATTCAGAATTTAAAAAAGAAATTTCCATTTTTACATGCATTATTGCTAATATAGCAATAATGCAATTTTTAATGGTTATAATAAGAAAATTTCCATGAAGAAGCAAGGAACGCTTTGCAGCGGTCTTGTTATTATTAAAAAGAAGGCACTGCGGAAAATAAATAGGAAATATTTTTTAACTAATTTCATATGTTGGTTTGAATAAAACAATGCAATTTTATTCTTATTTAGGAATGCGGCCACAGAGAGGTAAACTAAAAGAAAATTTTGCAGTATTTCTGCATGAAACTCGTGTCATTTGATCGTTTGCTTTTTAGAATGAAAATACTATGTTCTTTAAACATTCTTATTCTTCTTTATATTATAATATATATGAAACAGTGAATGACAAAGCTTATAAATCTAAGAACTTATATTTTTGTTAATTATTGTTGTTATTGTTTTAGTAGATTCATGAAACAGTACACTTACGAGCGGTGTAAAATAATGTGTTTTCAAGAAAATGTAAATAACCAATTTTTAATGAGGCGCACGATTATTCCCCAAATGTCATTTGACCGAACTGTCATTTTACCGAATTGCATTTATCCGAACTGTTATTTTAACGAATTGTCACTTTTGCAAATCGCCATTTTTACGAATTGTCACTTTTGCGAAAAGTCATTTTTGCGAAATATCATTTTTACGAATCGTTATTGTTCCGAATTGTCATTTGTGCGAACTGCCATTTTTCGAATTGTCATTTTTACGAAATGTCACCGAAAATGGCAATTCGAAAAACTGTCAGTTCGCATAAATGACAATTCGCAAAAATGAATGTTCGCAAAAGTGACAATTTGTAAAAATGTCGATTCGCTAAAATGACATCTCGTAAAAATGCCAATTCAAAAAAGTGACAATTCGAAAAAATTTCAGTTTGCATAAATGACAATTCGTAAAAATGTCGATTCACAAAAATGACATTACGTTTAAATAACAGTTCGAGTAAATGCAATTCGGTAAAATGACAGTTCGGTCAAATGACATTTGGGGAATGATCATGCGCCTCATTTTTTCTATACTTTCCGCATTATTTGCAGCTTTCAAATAAAAATAACTAAAATTTTAAAAGGACGACGTAAGGGGGGTTAAAAATGAAAGATAACGGTTACTTTCAATTTCAAAAGTTTAACTCTCACTACTTTCTAAATTTTTTCTTAAATGACTTAATATTTTAGGATTTGTTGATATTTATATATAGGGCAACAATTTACTAAAGTTTCTAGTCAATCTAGCCTAAAAAACAATGTACCTACATTACTCCCAACGACTGCACTGTTTTGAGAATCTACTGTATTATAATTATTATTATGAAATTGATAATGTTGCTAAAGGATATTTATTTTTATTATTATTATTATTATTATTATTATTATTATTTATTATTTATTTATTTATTTTATTTATTTATTTTATTTTATTTATTTATTTTTTTTTATTTATGTTGCTTAAGGATGCGTCTAAATTATTTTATAATTATTAGCCTTAATAATTACATAAATGTTTTTTTACAAATTTTATATTTTTCAGACCAATTTTAGAACATGTTTTTATTAATAACAGGGTGGCCACCAAAACTGATAAATAAAATTCACGTCTATTTCCCGGTTTTTTCAAGGTTTCTAGGAAATTTTTAAGGTTTTCTTGTTGGTTCAAATTTTACTATAGTAATACTTAAAAAATTCAACTACTTCCACATTTATTATTATTTTTTATTGCCGAATTTTTTATAGACTTTTCTTACGCTTCTGAACAATCAATCGTATAAATTTTTAAAAATTCAGGGTTGCCACAAATATTTAATTTTATTTCTCCCTGACTTTTTCCCGATTTCCAGACAAAATTTTCACTTTTTCCCTGACCATAAAGAATATTCTGATTCACTCTAAAAATTATTAAAAACATTACATAAATATTACATTTACTTACGAATTTCTTAAATTGTAAAATTATTCACAAACATCAATAACTAAATTTTTAAATAAGTATTTAATTATTATTTTTCCATAGGAATTAAAATTCTTCAAAACATTCAAATTCAAACATTTTTAAATTCAACAACTTATAAGAATATTATTATAAAACATGAAGATATCAATTACTCCGAGTCAAAGACTCAAAGTGATTGATATCTTCATGTTTTATAAAAATTTTAATTTTCATAAAATTTTTCAAAAAAAAAAAATTAAATTATTCACAAAAATTATAATAAAATTCGTTGCAGGAATGCAATTATTTTCATAAATAATAAAATTCTTCACATGGTTTCAATTATTTTTAATACAGTTTTAAATAAATTTCTCGAAAAATAAAATTATCTTCAAAAACTTTTTGCAAGAATTAAATTAGGTATATTTCACAAATAATGGAATTCTTCGCTGAAATTCAAAAATTTTCAAAATTTACATTTTTAATAGAAGTTTTCAAAGGAATATAATTATTTAAATAAAATGTAATAAAATTCGATGCAGAAATTCAATTATTTTCATAAATAATAAGATTCTTTACATTATTTCAATAATTTAAAAAAAAATTTGAAAAAATTTATTGCAAGAATTCAATTACTTTCATAAATTAATAAAATTCTTCACAGGATTTCAATTATTTTTAATACAATTTTAAGTAAATTCTTCGAAAAATGTCACTATTTTCAAAAATTTTGTTAAAATTCTTCAAAAGAATTCAATGACGTATTTTTAAAAATTCATGCTATAATGCTTTTAATATTTACTTATTATCTAAAATTTTAACTAGCATTTATTTTCAAATCAATTTTTATTGGAAAATTCTACAAGAATTTAATTATTTAAATACAAAAATAAATAATTTATTGAATAAATGAATGTTTTTCGAAACTAAATTAACATAAAGAATTTTATCCACAAATTTGATTTCTGTCGAGAAATTTTAATAAAATTTTATAGAATAATAAATTTTTTCGAGGAATTCAATTGAAATTGTATTAAAAATAATTGAAATTCTATGATGAGTTTTATTATTCATGAAAATAATTGAATTTTTGTAAAAAATGTTATCATTTATGAAAATAATTTAATTATTGCGAAGTTTGCTTAGAATTTTATCAAAATTTTTTTGTTTTAAATAATTGAATTCTTTTTAAAAATTTTATTAAAACTGTAGATATTGAAAATCATTCAATTGAGAAAATTTTTTTGAAAATAATTGAAATTTTGCAAAGAATTTTATTAAAATTTTGGAAAATAATTGAAATTTGGAGAAGAATTTTATTATTTTTAAAGATAATTGAATTTTGATGAGAATTTTTTTTAATTTATTTTATTTATTTATTTATTTATTTGTTCCATGTATACCTAAAAGGTTTTTACATTTGTTCCCGCAGATGATTAAAATTATATTACATAAATTAAATTAAAATCACAAAAAAGAGGTTCGCAGAAAGTTATACAAATTTAGGAGATAGTTACAGTCCTAGATTTTAGATTTATTTCCCTCATTTTGTTTTCGAAGGCTCTAAAATAGCGGCAAAGTGGCAAGCTCGGATCCCGCCTAAGTTCATTGTATAATTTTCTTTCTATTTGTGATTTCGAATTCCCATTTATCCAGTTTTCTAATTCTCTTATTACCTCTCCGTCGATTAGTTTTTTTTATTTGATCGCATGTTAAAATGTGAACTAAGTTTTCCTCTTCCCCCTTGCATATTCTACATAGGACGTCTTTGTACCCTTTATTTCCTGCTTTTCCTACGTTACCACACCTTAATCTGGCCCATTGTTCTTTTTCATTTCCTTTCATAGTTCGTAAGTCCCAATATTCTTCCCTTTCTGTTTTAAATTTTATTTCTTTATATTTATTGCAATATTTAGATTTATCAATTTTGCTCCAATCGAGTTGTATTTCTTGGTCTTGTTTTATTTGTTCATTTGTTTTTAATCGTTTTCTTATGAGATCTAGATAATCTGTTCTTTCCCATATCATATTTAGAGTTACTCCATCTCCCATCTCTTTTAACATTTTAATTAATTTTTCGCCCCAACCGGAAGGATTTTTATTTTTGATTCCCCTTAATTCTTCAAGTAAGCATATTTTCGGTAATCTTTCTTCACCCATTTCTAATATTTTTATTAAATAGTCATTTGCCCTTTTCAAGGTTTCAATTTCTAGACTTCTTCGTCCTGATTCCATTCGCCAGATATAATTGGGTGTGTTTCTGTCTAGTCCCATAATCATTTTAACATATCTTCCCTGAGATTTTTCGAGTTTATCTGCTTTTTCCCAACCCCATATTTCTACGCCATATAATATACCCGATTTAGCTAAGGTGTCTAGGAGGTAAATTCTTCTTTTAAGATTATTTATATTTGCTCTTTTCATGACCCCCCAAGCAGAATTAATTGCTTTTTGTGTCTTCCCTACCATAGCGTCAATATGTTTACTAAATGTTGGTTTGGTGGAAAACCAGAATCCTAGATACTTGTATTTATTAACTATTTGTAATTTTTTCCCAAATATACTCCAAGATTCCCCCTTTTTTTTCTTTCCCCCTTTTCTAAAAATCATTATCTTTGATTTATCTATATTGATTTCTAGTTTGTTTTCCTTAGTATATTTACCTAATGATTTTAACATGTCCGTGAGTCCCTCTGGGTAATCAGATATTAGAGCAATATCATCAGCAAATTTGAGAATATGTATTTTCTTGTTACCTGAAACTGAGCCTCCTATATTTCTTTTAATAAAATCATCATCTATGTCATCTAAAAAAATATTAAAAAGTGTTGAGCTTAAAGGGCATCCCTGTCTGACTCCCCTGTCGGTATTGAACTTATTTGTAACTCCCTCCCCTGTGATAACTTCATTCCATGTTTCCTTGTAAATGGTTTTAATCATTGTAAGCATTCGCCCTGTAACCCCTATTCGAGCTAATTTTTGGAATAAAATCTTTCTATCAACTGTATCGTAGGCTTTTCGTAAATCGATAAAAGCGACATAAAGTTTGCCTCCTTTCCTTTTAATTCTATTATTTATTAGTGAATTTAGCACAAAAATATGATCTCTCGACGCTCGTCTCCTTCTAAATCCCGCTTGACTTTCTTTTAGTTTTAAGTTTTTTTCTAGCCAAGTTGATAATCTATTGTCTAATATCCTTGCTAATAATTTGTACCCTACGTCTAACAAGGAGATACCTCTATAGTTTTGAGTATCATTTTCGTCCCCCTCTTTAAAAATTGGGAAAATTCTAGCTGTTCTCCAATTTGAAATAATATTTCCAGTTACCCATAGCTCGTTAATTATCTCGTGTAGTTCAATGAACCATTTGCCAGGCAGATTCTGTAAAAATTCAACTTCTAATCCATCTTCGCCTGGGGCTTTCCCTTTTTTCATGTTTCTTAGGCATTTAATGACTTCTTCCATTTCTATTTCCCTATTTAGTTCTGCGTTATCTTCATGACTTTCTTCCCCTGTTATGTTATTTGAATCTTGCGCTGAGTAATCTGATTCCCCGTTATCATTATTTGTATTCGAGTTAACTTCTAGTAGTTTTTGAAAATGGTTTTTCCACTTTTCTTTTCCTATTTTATTAGACTTATTCTTTTTCTTTTTTCTGAACCCGTTTATTCCCTTCCAGAAATCGCTCATATTCTTACTATTTTCAATTGCCCTCCATTTCTCTTCTTTATTTTCCCTTTTTTCTTTAGCGTATAGTTTTTTTTAGTTTATTTTTTTCTAGTTTAAGTTGTTCTTTATCTAATTCATTTTTTGATTTAAGGTATTTTTTTAAACTCTTCCAAATAATTTTTCTCTGATTTTTGCTTTCTTCGCTAATTTTATTTTTAAATGGCTCTTGGTTTCCCTCCCATAATTTTTTAATCATCCCTGTCTCGTTTGCAGCTATTTTAATACATTCTAACAGTCTACCCCATCTGTCATCTGAATTTATATATTCCTTTTTTGATTCCCATAATTCTTCAAGTTTATTTTGATAGTCGTCAGCTTTGTTTTCGTCCCATGTTAATTTTTCTCTTAAGAATATCTTTTTTTTACCCTTTTTTGATTTCATTTTATTACTTTCTCCCGTTTGATTAAGGGGATCCCACATACCGACAATGCAGATCAAAAATAGTTAAAAATCTGCAACGACCGTTTCTTGAAAAATATAAGGAATTATGACCTATAAATTTGTGAAAGTCATTTTTTATTATAAATACATAGGATGAGTATTTTATTTGTTGTAATTATTAAAAAAAATATATTATTAGAAAATTAAATATTGTCAGTTTCCAAGAGCCCAAACTGCAACGACCTTTTCTTGAAAACAACAAAACAAAATAATTTTTCCATTTAGCAAACTTAATTTTAATAAAAAATACACATAATAAGATTCATTACATATGAAAACAACAATAAAAAACTTTAATTTATGTAAACTGTTTTGTATAGCAATTTACAAAAAGAAGTACACATGTGACAGCTTTTAGTAGTTCATAGAACCAAGAGATGGCGCCAAAGGTTCCAAAACTGACAAATTTTGATTATTTTTAGCTTTAAATTAACAACAATAAAATATAATGTTTTCTTTTCGAGTAGAAATTCATTAGTGATGAAAGACACACAATGTGAGACATTTATTTTGTTCAAATTGTTAAAGAAAAATAATGCTAGTAAATTAAATATCAAGTGTCACCGAACAGCTGTCACATATACACTTTACAAAAAATAAAGTTTTTATTTTTTCCTGAATGGCAAATGAGTCTCATCCTCCGTATTTTAACACAAAATTAAATTTCCCAAATGGAAAAATTATTTTGTTTCGTTGTTTTCGAGAAATGGTCGTTGCAGTTTGAACTAGTAGTCAAAGATTTGTTACAGGGAAACTGCCCATATTTAACTTTCTAACAATAATTTTTTTCAAATAATTACAACAAATAAAATACTCATCCTGTGTATTCATGATAAAAAATGAGTTTTCCAAATTTATAGGTAATAATATCTTATATTTTCCAAGAAACGGTCGTTGCACATTTTTAATTATTTTAGATCTGCAATGTCGATAAGTGGGATCCCCTTAAGATTAATTCCGAAAGTGACCGGTAAATGGTCCGATTCGATCCTTACTACTGTTTTTAGGAATTTTATTGGATTTTCCCCATCATCTTCTTTAACAATGATATAATCTAGAACCGAGCTTCCCACTTCTCCTACATGTGTTAGTTTCCCTTCTCTATCTCCTTCGATGCTGCCATTTAAAATTCTTAAACCATATTCTGTACACATACTAATTAGTTTTTTGCCTTCTGTATTTAGTACTTGATCTTCTGATTGTCTATCTCTAGAGTAATTTTTTCCTACATCATAAAATTCGCATTCTACACTACCTGTTTCGCATCCAGTTCTAGCGTTCCAATCCCCCATAATTATCAGACCTTTATTTTCATTTAGTTTTTTTTCTAGTAGAACAGATAGTGGATCGGTTACATTAGATACACCCACGTTATTGTATACTGTAATAATGTCAAAGTTCTTGTTTTCTACTTTACAGCAGTCGCCCTCTAAAATTAGCCCATATTCCCATTCACTGATATTTATTTTACCACCTAAGTTTTTTCTAACTCCTAGTAATTGACCCCCTTTTGCCCTTCCTTTTTTGTTAGTTCTTATAGCTGATTTTGCTTTCCATGTGAATTCGTTATCTAATGAGTTAATGAAGCTGTCTTCATATGATTTTTCTAACCACGTCTCTTGCAACAATATTATGTCGTAATTTTTTAAAAAATCCCATACTGCTCTTACCTTTTTATACCCTGCTATGTTCCACATTACCCCCTTAAAGTCTTTATTTTTAGTCACGAAAAAACTGCTGGTCCATCTTCTTGGATCTTCCTTCTTGCTCGTCCCAGTAGAACCATTCGTTGTCAATTTGCCATTTCATGTAGCCTATCCGCGATTGTTTCCCTTGTCGTTTAGCTTCACTCGAAATCTGCTCTATCCATTCTTGTATTTCCTTTTCTCTCTTGGTTAGATCGTCTTTCACTACAATTTTCGTCCCTTTGAGTAAATTTTTTCTTGTCATCATCCATTTTTTGTTATTGAGAGATTCTAATTTGAGAAGTAGTCCTCCTTCAATTGGTTTCCACTTAACGATTCTTAGTTCCACGCTCGTTAATTTCAAGATGACACTGCATACTTCGTTGGTAATTTGCCGTCCAGTTGTTCTAAATCCCCAAACCATTATATTATTTTTTCTGTCGAGTCGTTCTTTTTCTTCCCATTCCCATTCTGCTTTTGACATCTTGTCGGGTATTTGTATGATATTTGGGGATTCGGGTTCTGTCAAGGTTTCCCTGTTTTGATTTTCGTAGAAGTCACTTTCATTGGTATCGATAGTCTCATTGTTTGGTGCAATCTCTAATGTTATTTTTTTTTATAAGTATTTTTGTGCCTTTTATCTTCAGAATTTTTTAACTGTGATTGTAAATCTTTAACTTTTTCTCTTAAGTCTGCAATTTCTTCGAGCCATTTCACTTCCCTATTTCTAGCTCTCGCTAACGCTGTGACAGCAGCTTCTTCCCTGAATTCTTTCTCTCTTTCTTCCAAGAAAGTATTTTTTATTGTTTCTATTTTTCCTTCAATTCGATTAATTTCCGGTTTAACCTGTTTTTCCCACCAGTTGGCTAGTATTTGGTTAAAGTCTTTTTCTGTGATTGATGTTGATGTCGGTGTCGGTGTTAATAATGGAGAGTAGTTTTCGTCAGAAGTGTACTCTTCATTTTTTCCATTTGTATAATCGGATCCGTTGCATTCTTCCTTCTTCCTGTTTATCAAAAATTTATCTAAGTTTCCCTCCCTTGTTTTTTCTATTTTGCTAAATTTTTCCGCGTTACTCGGTCTACCTCTTTTTTTCTTCTTTTTTTTTAATTTTGGTGTTTCGTCCATGATCGTCGGTTCTTTATTTTGTTCGATGTTTTGTTTATTTGGTGATTCCGAAGGTGGTGAGATCGTTTGACTTTCGCGGTCATTCGATGCTGGCGCCTCCTCTCGGGATTCATTTAAGTTGTCTACATGTGATGCCATAACCTCAACTTCTGACTACGCATTAAACTTATAAGTAAAATGTCTTTCAGCCCTTATCCCGATCAATAAAAACAATCCCTAAGGTTCAAGACACAATTCCAAAAAAGAACCCACACACAATTTCGTCCAAATCAATTTTATAATCCTTTAAAACACTATTTTTTGCACTGCCTCTACACTAGCATGTCTATCGTTATCACATCAAACCGGAAGTCCATTTTTTTTAATTTTTGAACATAATTGAATTTTTGCGAAGAATTTTATTACTTTTGAAAATAATTGAATTTCTGCAATCATTTGTAACTTCTCCAAAATTCAATTTTTTCCAGTGACTTAAATAAAAATCTCTGACTTTTCCCTGACTTCCCTGACCAATTTTACTTTCCCTGAATTTTCCCTGAATTCCCTGATTTTCCTGACCTGTGGCAACCCTGAAAAATTTTAATTTTTTCAAAAAATAAAATTTTGAAAATGGTCAAAAATTTTTTTTATTCAGTTTTAATAATATATAATACTAAAATTCAAGGTTTTTCAAAAAATTCACGTCCAATTCACGGTTTTTTCAAGGTTTGACAAAATTCACGTCCATTTCTAGGTTTTCAAGGTTTCAAGGTCCGGTGACCACTCTGAATATATATTAGGAAGAAACTTTTTTCATTTATGTATAGCTATTTGAATTTTTCATATTGCATTTTCCTTTTCTCTCTAATTCAAAAATTCTTTTAAATTGTAACACATACTTAATTTAATTTGAATTTGTATGTAAATATTTATATACTTTTATTTAATTTAAATATTGGCTGCATAAAATATTTTTTCATGTATTATTTTTAGGTAAATTTTCTTTGCATATATACATACATGCATACTGCATAGTAACCGTCATATATCTCGCATGAATGTTTTCTATTTATTATCATTAAGGGAGAAGAGTGCGAGCTTAAAATGATGTAGCCTTTTATCTGATTTGCATGAATAATTTTAAAAAGGCATTGTATTTTATTTTTCATTTACGGGATATTGACAATGTATCTTAAGGAAAATTGTTGTTATGGACAAATTTTCCAATATCAACTATATATAGTGCATAATTTAATGAAAAAGTTGATGAAATTAAAATGATTTTTTTACATAATAATTTAAAATCGATTTAATATTATTGCAATAAGTAAAAAGTTCAAACCATTAATGCAATAAATGATCTCTTGAGTCTACACACCCTAACTGGGCACCCCTTTTTTTTGACCTTTTTTTAAAAAATGTATTGAAATTTTGTAGTAACGTGTTTTACTATTAGTGTAGATTAAATGTGCCTTAAGATATCATTTTACATGAAACTATTTAACATAAATTTCATTTGACATAAAAAATTTAAAAAAAATTCTTTTCAAAATTTCAATTTTCTTTATAAATAATAAAATTCATCTCCAAAATTCAATTATTTCCAAAAATTTTCAATATCTATTAATTTCATAATATTTTCCAAAAGAATTTAATTATTTAAATAAAATTTTGATAAAATTGTACTCAAACATTTAATTATTTTCTAAAATAATTAAAATTTCACAAAAATTCAATTATTTACGAATTTGTTTTATAAATTTCTTCGCAATAATTCCATTATTTTTATAAATAATAAAATTTTTACAGGGATTCAATTATTTTTATGAATAATAAAACTTATTGCATTCAATTATTTTAATTTTAATATAATTTTAATCAAAGTCCTCGAAAAATGTGATTATTCTTAAAAATTTTATTAAAATTTGTCGAAAGAATTCAATTATTTAAAAATTTGTTGATAAAATAATGATCAATAATTTAATTCTTTAAGAGAATTTAATTTTAAGAAAGATTAAATTATTTAATAAATTATTTTTTTTTGTATTTAAATAATTGAATTCTCGTTGAATTTTCTAATAAAAATAGATTTAAAAATGAATTTAAATTACAATATTTTAGATAATGATTGAATATTAAGAGCATCAGAGCGTAAATTTTTAGAAATAATTGAATTTTGAAAAAGTTCCAAATTAAATACTTTGAAAATCTGAATTTTTCATACTTTTCAATTAAAAATTTTGTAGAGGTAATTTTTTTGAAAAAATTTTATTATAATTTTTTCGAAATTTGTTGATTTTTTAATACATAGTTAATTATTATAAATAATGGATTTATAGAAAAATTTTAGTAGAAAACAGTAAAAAAAGTGAATTTTGAAGATAAGTTACAAATGATTCCTGAAATTCAATTATTTTTAAATGTAATACAATTCTTTTCAAAATTTTTTTTAAAATTCTTTTCCGAAATTCAATTATTCTCAAAAATTTTAATAATATTCTCTGCAAAATTTTAATGATTTTTAATACAATTTTAATCGAATTCATCGAAAAATCTAATTATTCTTAAAAATTTTTATTAAAATTCGTCAAAATAATTCAATAATTCAATTATTTTAAACTTTATTGATAAAGTTCTTTATGAGCATTCAATTTCAAAAAAGATTCAATTATTTAATAAATTATTTATTTTTGTATTTAAATAATTGAATTCTCGTTAAATTTTCTTATAAAAATTGATTAAAAAATGAATTTTAATTAAAATTTTAAATATAATCATTGAATATTAAAAGCTTATAGCATGAATTTTTTTAAAGTAATAATTGAATTTTGAAAAAGTTCCAAATTAAATACTTTGAAAATCTGAATTTTTCATACTTTTCAATAAAAAATTATGTATTAGAAGTAATTTTTTTGAAAGAATTTAATTATAATTTTTTTGAAATTTGTTGATTTTTTTAATACATATTTAATTATTAAAAATAATGGATTTATGGAAAAATTTTAGTTAAAAACAGTAAAAAAGTGAATTTTGAAGAAGTTACAAATGATTCCAGAAATTCAATTATTTTTAAATGTAATACAATTCTTTTCAAAATTTTTTAAAAATTCTTCTCCGAAATTCAATTATTCTTAAAAATTTTAATAATATTCTCTGCAAAGTTTCATTTATTTTTAATACAATTTTAATCAAATTCCTCGAAAAATCTAATTATTCTTAAAAATTTTTTTTAAATTCGTCAAAATAATTCAATTATTCACTTATTTTTCAATAATGTTAAACTTTGTTGATAAAGTTCTTTATGAGCATTCAATTTCAAGAAAGATTTAATTATTTAATAAATTATTTTTTTTTGTATTTAAATAATTGAATTCTTGTTAAATTTTCTAATAAAAATTAATTTAGAAATAAATTTTAGTTAAAATTTTAGATAATATTAGAATATTAAAAGCATCAGAGCGTTAATTTTTTGAAATAATTGAATTTTGAAAAGATTTCATATTAAAATATTTGAAAATCTGAATTTTTCATATTTTTAACTAATAATTCTGTAGAATTAATTTTTTTTCAAATGCCTAAATGAATTTTTTTTTTAAATTATTTGCAATTTTTATTTTCTGATAGTTAATTAAGTGAAGAATTTCCAAATAATTGAAATTTCGTAAAATTAAATTGTGAAAAAAATGGATTTGAAAATTCTCAAAGAACTTTTTAAAAAATTATTAAAAAATAATTGTTTTAAAGAAGAATAAAAATTTAAATTTAAAGGAAAAAGTTTGAGTCAAAAAAATGTTCTGTTACATTTATTTACAAATTTCTTTCAAATTTTTTGAAAACATCAATAATTTCTTTTTTAAATAAATATTTAATTATTATATTTGCATAGGAATTAAAATTTTTCAAAAGATTCAAATTCAAACCTATTTGAAATTAAACAACTTATAAAAAATTGTTATAAAACATGAAGAAATCGATCACTCCGAGTCTTCGACTCTTCAATTATTATAAACATAATTGAAATTTTGAGGAGAATTAAAAAAAAAATTTTGAAAATAATGTAATTTCTGCCAAGAATTTTTTTACTTTTTGAAGATAAATGAATTTTGCAAAGAATTTTATGAGAAGTTTTGAAAATAATTAAATTTTTACGATGAATTTTATTATTTATAAAATTTTGAATATAATTGAATTTTTGCGAAGAATTTTATTACTTTTGAAAATAATTGAATTTAAGAGAAGAATTTTATTAAAACTTTTTTTAAAAAATTGAATTTCGTAGAAGAATTTTAGTTCATAAAAATAATTGACATTTTAAAGAGAATTTTAAAAAAAATGTCAATAATACATAATTAAAATTTTGCTATGAATTTTATTAAATTTTTTAAAATTTTATTCCGGATTGTTTGATATTAATGTATCTGTTGTCGAGAAATGTGATTTTTTTACAATTTTGACAATTTTGTGTTTTGTTTTGGTCGTTTTTTTGATTTTTTCTAAGATTTCATGCGACTTTTTTTCGACTTTTTCGGAAATTTTATGAGACTTTTCGTGACTTTTGTTGAAAATTTATGCGACTAAAGCGACTTTTTTTGAGTTTTAAAGACGATCCGAGCCCTGTAAATAGTAAAATCTTTACAAAAACTCAATGATTTTCAAAACAATTTGATCCGAGCCCTGAAGATGTTACAGTAACAATATTCTTATAATAAAAAATAATTATTTTTCGCTCGATCATTTTTAATTATTATGAAAAATGAAGTAGTCGATCACTCCGAGTCGATCTTCATGTTTTACAGTTGTGAAAAAATTTAATTTATAGTTTTAAGTCAAATTTTCTTTTTTTTAACTCGGACTGGTTATATTTTTGTCAGTAATTGGTCTGTAATTTTTAATTTTTGGCCTAAAAGTTCGTATTATGTTTAATGACTTATGTCAAATGAAGTTGTTGTCACGTAAATTCTATGTCAAATGTTACTCATAATAAATAACTTTTCCGTCAAATTAAATTTATGTCAAATGAGAATTATGTTAGACTTTTATGTCAAATAAAATTTATGACAAACGAGTTTCATACAAAATTAAATTTATGTCGAATGAATTTTATATCAAATGAAATCTACGTTAAATAAATTTTATATCAGACGAATTTTATGTCAAATTTATTAAATATATAAATGTAACGTTGCTATAAAGTTTCTCAATAAATTTGGTGAAAAATGTCTAAAGGGATACTTCACTTGACGTGTTTCGACTCTAATATTTTAAATTTCTTCTTAAAATGAAAAATATTAATGCGAATGGTATTTTTTTTATAGATTGTACCAAACCTCGTGAGAATTTTGAAGAATTTAATTCACGCTGGATATTCCCCTGAACATGACGTTTCAGGAGTATCGGACCCATTTCTTCAAGTGAAAATTTTACGACTCTTGAGGATTTTGGGACACAATGATGTGAACGCCTCCGAAGCAATGTACGACATTCTTGCTCAAGTCGCGACAAACACGGAAACAACGAAAAACGTTGGCAACACAATATTGTACGAAACAGTCCTGTCAATCATGGACATTAAATCTGAGAGTGGGCTGCGTGTATTAGCTGTGAATATCTTGGGCAGATTCCTGCTCAATAATGACAAGAACATTCGCTATGTTGCTTTAAATACGTTACTAAAGACAGTCTACGTTGACACCAGTGCAGTTCAAAGACATCGTTCGACAATATTGGTAATAAAGAGTTTCTACTTTTAATCATTTTATTTTTGTACATGTATTGAATAAAATGTTTGATTCCTCTGCAGGAGTGCTTGAAGGATCCTGATGTGTCGATAAGGCGTCGGGCAATGGAGTTGAGTTTTGCTCTCGTCAACACCAGTAATATTAGGAATATGATGAAGGAATTACTTCTTTTTTTGGAACGTGCTGATCCTGAATTTAAAGCTCAATGCAGCAGTAATATCGTTATGTCTGCAGAGAGATTTTCACCTAATAAGCGATGGCATCTTGAAACTTTATTTAAAGTTCTTGTTGCTGTAAGTATATGCAAGTGATAACATATTAATAAAACTACAGGGCTCGAACTAGGACCGCAAATACTGTAAAGCTCCGTAAATTTTATTCAAGTCAGTAAAAGTCATTTTTTTTTTAAAAAAGATTTTCTTGTGAAAAGACGAAAAGTTCGTAATTTTGTAGGATATAATTTTGAGAATTTTAGAGAAGTTACAAGTGATTATAGAAATTCAATTATTAAAAATAATTCAATTATTATAAAATTCTTAGCAGAAATTCAATTATGTTCAAAAATTTTTAAAAATTCTCGACAGAATTTCAATTATCTTCAGAAATAATTAAATTCTTCTCCAAAATTCAATTAATTTTAAAAATTGTAATACAATTATTAACAAAAATTCAATTATTTTCAAAAATTTTCCATAATTCAATGATTTTTTTTGTCCGTAAAGTCCATATTTTTAAATACTTCCACTGGTTCGAGCCCTGAAATCCTGGAAAATTGTTGTTTTCTAAAGTTATTGTGCTTATTTTTTGAAATCTAATTTTACTTCAATATTTCAAAATTAATTCAATTTTCAGGGTTGCCACGCAACCTAGAAACCTGGAAAACCTGGAAATGTCAGGGAATTTTTATAAACCTTAAAAAAACCTGGAAAAGTCAGGGAATTTTCATTGGAATCCTGGAAAATTATTGTTTTCTAAAGTTATTGTGCTTATTCTTGAAATTTAATTTTTCTTTATTTTATATTTCAATTTTCTTAATTCAATTTTAAAAGAGTTCCCTATACAATTTTTCTTCGCAATAATTCAATTATTTTTATAAATAATAAAACTCATTGCAAAATTTCAATTATTTTTAATACAATTTTAATGGAATTTCTCGAAAAATTTATAATTATTCTTAAAAATTTTATTACAATTCATCAAAGAAATTCAATTATTTTCAAAAGTAATAAAATTCTTCGCAAAATTTCAATTGTCTTTATAAACATTAAATTTTTTCTCCAAAATTCAATTATTTTCAAAAATTTTAATTAAATTCTTTTTAACAAATTCAATTTCTTTTTTAAAAATTTTCCTCCAGTCAATGATTTTCAATATCTACTATTTTTAAGAAAATTTTCCAAAAGAAATGAATTATTTTAAATTTTTTTTTATTTTTTTCGCAATAATTCTATTATTTTCAAAAATATTCAATTTATGTTTACAGAGATTCAATTATTTTTATATATCGTTCACTCCAAGTGGAATGTACGTATGTTTAAAGAACATTTTAGTAGTTACGTATCTTCCACGTTCAGTGCAGAAACCACGTATCTTTCTGTTCCGTGCAAAAACTACGTATCTCTGTCAGTCACTTTAGAAGATCTACATTTTGTTATTATTATTATTATTTTGAAGTTAATATTTTGTTATGAAGTAATAATTTTTTCAAAAGTTGATGCAATAAAATGTATATTTTTAATAATAATTTAATTTTTTTTCTTAAAAATATTAGAATATTATTAGAAGTTTCTAAAGCGACTGACAAAGATACGTAGTTTTTGCACGGAACAGAAAGATACGTGGTTTCTAAACTGAACGTGAAAGATACGTAACTTCTAAAATGTTCTTTAAACATACGTACATTCCACTTGGAGTGAACGATATGTAATACCATTTTCTTTTAGAAATTCAATTATTATTTTTATAGATAATAAAATTCATTGCAGAATTTCAATTATTTTTGATACAATTTTAATCGAATTCCTCGAAAAATGTAATTATACTTAAAAATTTTATTAAAATTCGTCAAAAGAATTCAATTATTTAAAAATTTGTTAATAAAATTCTTTATGAAAATTCAATTTTGAGAAACATTCAATTATCCAATAAATTATTTACTTTTTGTATTAAAAATAATTAGGTATTTAAAAAGAAATATTATTAAAAAATTCTTCTCAAGAATTCAATTATTTTCAAAAATTTTAATAAAATTCTTGTGAAAATTTTAATTATTTTCAAAAACTTTCCTCAATTTAATGATTTTTACTACTATTTTAATAAACTACTACTATTTTAATAAAATTTTCCAAAAGAATTCAATTATTTAAAAAAAATGTAACAAAATTCTACGCAAACCTCTAATTATTTTCATAAAATAATAAAAATTCCACAGGAATTCAATTATTTACAAATTATTTTATGAATTTCTTAGCAATCATTCAATTATTTTCATAAATAATGAAATTTTTACAGAGATTCAATTATTGTTTTAAATAATAACATTCTTTTTAGGAATTCAATTATTTTCTAAAATAATAAAACTCATTCCAGAATTTCAATGTACATATTTACAAATATTTAAATTCGTCAAAAGAATTCAATTTATTAAATATTTATTGATAAAATTCTTTTTGAGAATTCAATTCTAAGAAATATGCAATTATAATTATTTTCAAAAATTTTAATAAAATTCTTGTCAAAATTTCAATTACTTTCGTAAATAATAAAACTCATTGCAGAATTTCAATTATTTTTAATACAATTTTAATAAAATTCCTAGAAAAATGTAATTATTCTTAAAAATTTTATTAAAATTCGTCGAAATATTTCAATTATTGAATTATTTTTTAATTAATTAAAAATTTGGTGATAAAATTTTTTGTCAGAATTCAATTTTAAGAATTGATATATTATTCTAAAAATTAATATTAAAATATTAAAAGCATCAGAGCGTTAATTTTTAGAAATAATTAAATTGAAAAGGTTTCATATTAAAATCTTTAAAAATCTGAATTTTTCATATTTTTAACTAACATTTCTGTTGAATTAATTTTTTTGTGAAAGTTTAATTGCGGATTTTTTTTTAAATTCTTTCAAGTTTTTATTTTTTGGAAAAGTTACAAATTATTGCAGTAATTCAATTATTTTCAATAGTAATAATATTTTTCGCAAAAATGAAATATTGTTAAAGAATAATCAATTTTTTCTTAGGGATTCAATTATTTTCGGAAATAATAAAGCTCATCGCAGAATTTCAATTATTTTTAAATACAAATTTCAATCGAATTTTTCAAAAAATGTAGGTAATTATTCTTATAAATTTTATTAAAATTCGTCGAAAGAATTCAATTATTTAAAAATTTGTTGATGAAATTTTTTGTGAGAATTCAATTTTAGGAAATAATCTATTATTCAGTAAGTTATTTATTTTTGTATTTAATTAAATAATTGAATTTTAGTAGAATTTTATAAAAAAAATTGATATAAAAATGAATTTCAGTTCAAAGTTTAGATAATAATCTATATTAATAATCGTTGTATTCCGGTAATCTATATTCGCATTTTGAAGTTAGATGTTGTTTACTTTTTTGTTTAGTAACTTTTTAATTTTATAAAAAAAATTAAATTAATTTAAAAATATATTAAAAATAATTGATTTTTTGCAAAGAATTTTACCATTTATAATAATATAATTGAATTGGTTGAAAGGATTTATTAAAACTTTAGAAAATAATTGAATTTTTTCGAAAAATATTACTAAAAATGAAAGAAAAATTGATTTCTTTCTTGAAATGTTATTAAAATAAATTGTATTAAAAATAATTGAATTTTTGACAAAGATTTTATTAAAATTTTAGAAAATAATTGAATTCTATTGAAATTTTTTGTAACGAATTAAGATAAAAATTGAATTCCTTCGTGAAATTGTTTTGAATATGATTGAATTTTTGCAAAGAATTTTACTATTCATAAATATAATTAAACAATTGTTTCGAAGGATTTATTAAAATTTTGTTTAAATATAATTGAAGCTTTGTAAAAACTTTTACTATTTATAAAAATAATAATTGAATCCATTGAAACAGAATCTTTTGTTATCAAAAATCAAATTTATTAAAAAGTTCAAATAAGATTCTTCACCTCACGCAGCCGGGTTCAATTGCCGTGAGGGTTCAAAATAGAATTTATAATTAACAAAATATATAAAACCGCGGGCGCCAGTCGACAAAAGGTCGACAGTAAATAAAATAGATAATTAAATTTACTTTAAATAATGAGAATCTCAAGGGGGGTAAAATGGGTGAACCCAATAAAATCAAGCGTTTGTCGACTTTGGAGATTTAATAATTGGACAGACTTACAATACTGACGATTATACAGTCGACATCTATTAAACTCTCCTTCGCTGAGGTACCTCCACACACACTTTACACTATAAGACGACAATATAATTTGACAAATCAATGTGATCAAGACGACGGTCGATCCAGGAATATTGTCAATCGTTAACGCGAGCATGGTACTCCTTTAACGCACGCGCCAAATCCCATGACAATACTCAGGACATTATCAATACAAAATTCACCCTGATCTTCTAATGAATAGACGACAAGGATAAATTTTGTAACATTCAGACCAAAATAATTTCCTGTCACACCATACCAAGAATGTTATTATTTATGAAAATAATTGAATTCTTGCCAAGAATTTTATTAAAATTTTTGAAATTAATAAAGAAGAATAATTAATTAGTAAATTAGTTAATTAATTGAATTTTTTTAAAATTTGAATCTGAAATTATTTAAAAATTCATATTTGAAAATAAAAAATTTTGTAATTTGCATAATAATAATAATAATAAATTGAATATCACGTTTCGCGCGTAACATTTGCTAGTTAAATATTAAAAGCAATATAGTTTAAATGTTTAGAAATAATTGAGTTTTGAAATTAATTTTTTTGAAAAAGTTTAATTGGATTTTTTTATATTATTTGAAATTTTTATTTTCTATAATATATATTTAATTGAAGAATTTACGAATAATTAAAATTTCGTAAAATTGAGTTTTAAACAAATGGATTTGAAAATTGTCAAAGAACTTTTTTGAAAATTATTAAAAATATTCGATTTAAAGAACAATTTCAGTTAAAAATTCTCGAAAATAATAATAAAAATGTTTTATGGTTATGAAACCTTCAGGGCTCGGATTGTGCAACTTTTTCGACTTTTTTCGACTTTTCTAAGGAAATGTGACTTTTTTCGACTTTTTTGTGAAAAAATGCGACTAATCGACTTTTTTCAGATTTTTCAATTACTTTTCGACTTAAATTGAAAATGGTAGAAATCTTTTTTTGTAAACAATATTGTTCACAAAATCATAATTCTTCTCTTTAGGGAAAAAAACATAACATTATATTATCTCGTTCCTTAATATTTTTGTAGGAAATTTTCAATTTTTATAAGGAAACAATTTGCATCATTTCTATTTCTTAATTACAATTGCTTTAATCAAATTTAAATTTTTTTAAAAATTAATGAAAAAAAATGTTTATAAATTCTATTTGTCAATTAGAAAGTGAAACTTTTAAAATTTTTAGAAAATTGAAGGAAAAAGTTTTAGTCAAAAAAATGATCTGTCACAGTTATTTACAAATTTCTTTCAAATTTTTCGAAAACATCAATAATTTCTTTTTTAAATAAATATTTAATTATTATTTTTGCATAGGAATTAAAATTTTTCAAAAGATTCAAATTCAAACCTTTTTGATATTAAACAACTTATAAAAAAATTGTTATAAAACATGGAGAAATCGATCACTCCGAGTCTTCGACTCGGAGCAATAAAAGATCGAGTAATAAAATCATTATTTGTGGACGTCCACATGAAAAGGGCCCATATTGTCGGTTTCAGTTTTCGAGATAATCGCAATTTAGTAATTTTGGAGCAAAATATCTTAATTTTTTTTTATTTTTTATTATCAATCTACATGTTTTGACAAGTCGAATCATTCGGTTTTCATTAATTTATCGATAATTTAACTGTTTGATTTCATTGGTTCTTTAGAAAAATGAAAAGGGCCCATTTTGTCGGTCATTTGCAAAAGTAATCCAAATTTTAAAAATGGAGGTGTAGAAAAATTTAAAACCTCTTGATTTTTCATCTCTAAGGTGCCCTGGACTGTAAACAATTCTTATCTGAATGACTTCCGAGAAGAACCAGAGATATTGAAGTTAGAATTTTTTTTTTTGTAATTTTCGAAATGAAAATTTGGATATTGCGTCAATTTTTTTATAATAGAGACTGTCAAAAAATTTTTAATAAGTGTAATATCTATTCTTTTTCTTCAAATGACACAATAAAATTGTACCTAATCATTAATCTTGTAAAAAATGGTTTTTTAATAGAAAAATTCTCCTTTTTAGAAAAGGGCCCATATTGTTGATTTTTAGTACTTAAGTACGAAATTTTTGAAAATTAAGAGGGGGGATGATTTTAAAAATTTAAAACCTGTTGGTTTTATATCTTCAAGGTGCCCTGAAGTGGAAACAATTCTTATCTGAATAACTTCCAAGAAGAACCAGAGATACAACAATTAGTTGATATCGCAATCTTTAATTCCGTTTTTCTCGAAATGAGGTTTTTGGCGTTCTAAACTTTGAAATTTCGTAACTCAGCGAATTTTTAAACAAAAAAGTTCTAAGACCACTCAAAATTTTCCAAATTTTGCCAGGAATACGCCCATATAGATAACTCCAATAGTGCCAAAATGGGCCCTTTTCATGTGGACGTCCACATTTTATATTATAAGACTTTATAAAAAAAGAAATTTTTAATTATTTTTGATGAAAATAATTGAATTATTGAGAAGAAATTTATAAAACATTAGTAAGTAATTGAATTTTGCAGAATAATTTTGATATTTACAAAGATAATTGAAATTTTGAGGAGAATTTAAAATGATTTTTTGAAAATAATTGAATTTCAGCGAATAATTTTCGTACTTTTCAAGATAATTGAATTTTGTATTAGAATTTTATCAGAACTTTTGAAAATAATTAAATTTCCATAATGAATTTTATTATTTATAGTTTTTGAAGTAAAATGTTCTCTTCAGTGTGGCCACCGGACCTTGCAACCTTGAAAACCTTGAAATGGACGTGAATTTTGTCAAACCTTGAAAAAACCGTGAATCGGACGTGAATATTTTTAAAAACCTTGAATTTTAGTATTATATATTATTAAAACTGAAAAAAAAATTTTTTGACCATTTTCCAAATTTTATTTTTTGAAAAAATTGAAATTTTTCAGGGTTGCCACAGGTCAGAATTTTAACAAAATTTTTGAAAATAGTGACATTTTTCGGAGAATTTACTTAAAATTGTATTAAAAATAATTGAAATCCTGTGAAGAATTTTATTAATTTATGAAAGTAATTGAATTCTTGCAACGAATTTTATTATAGGGGAGAGGGCCCCAAGGTGGTCAGGGCCCTAAGGTGGTCACCCTAAGGAAATTTTTGTATATTAGTTAGTATCTTCAAATGTTTTTTGTTATTGTTATTATTTGAGAAGACAAAGATTTTAGTAAAGTTTTGAGGTAAATAGTCGTAAGAGTCTCTTTGTAACGTGAACGTCGTAAAATTTATGTTTTTAAATGATCGAGAAATTTTTTTCTCAGGGTGTTAAAATCATCGAAATTAACCATTTTCGGTTAGTAAAAATCGGTATAATTATCTTTATATATCGTACAATAATATTTCAAATGAATATAATTAATATTATGCTTTAAACAATTTTTTCATTAACGTTTAAAAAATTGTTTCTTGGCCCTAAGGTGGACACTTTTTTGGCCACAAGGTGGTCACTTTTGATTTTTTATGAAAATGTGTTTATACGCTATATTTATCAACATTTATCACTGTGAATGTGAATTTGATCAATTTTTAAGTTTTATGATGAATAATAATAAAATAGAATTATTTTCAAAATTTTACCTGTCTAATACATACACAAAAACAGGGTGGCCACATGTCAGTAAAGTCAGTAAAGTCAGGGAAATGTCAGAGAAAAAAATATTTTGGCAGTAAAGTCAGGGAAATCTCAGAAAAAATTTTTTTGTCAGGACAATTAAAGAAATTAAGACGGTCATGCAATACATTTTTTGCTCTAAACAAAAAAATTTTTGTCAGGGAAATTCGTTGTTATGTCAGTAAAATGTCAGGGAAATTGATAAAGTCAATCTTGCGGCCACCCTGAAAAAGTATCATTTTTGACGAAAGGACAAAGTGCAAAAAAATATGTAATATGTTTCTGTGATCCTGAAAAACAATTAATATTAAATAAACAACTTAATAATACGTTTTTTACATTTTTTTAAAACTTTTTTAGTGAATTTTTGTATGGTGACCACCTTGGGGACACTTTTTTAAAAGTCGAATTTTCAACTTTTTTTAAAAAGTGCCATAACTTTTTTTTTATTAATGAAATGAAAAAACTTTATGATAGGAAGTTAGGTAATAAGATAAAGTTTCAAACGCCGTATTATTGACCTTTATATATAATTCCATTTGAAATCTACAGTCGTTCAAAAGATGGGTGACCACCTTAGGGCCCTCTCCCCTAATTTGAATTTGAATGTTTTGAAGAATTTTAATTCATATGGAAAAATAATAATTAAATACTTATTTAAAAATTTAGTTATTGATGTTTGCGAATAATTTTACAATTTAAGAAATTCGTAAATAGGGTCATTTGAGGTAAATGTAAACAAGGGGTAAATGTAAACAGTAGATGTTTCAGCTAAATTTACAAATTAAAAAATAAGTACGACGTCAATATTTTACCTCAGCTCACCTACAAGATGTTCTGAGTATTGCCAATATTTTATTTTGACAATTGGCAATGCCATAGTGTAAGTTATTTTTTAATGCAAAAAATATTGAAAATCAAAATTTTACTGTTTCAGTATTTTGTCTCGCATATTTGCATAAAAATAAATTTAAAAATCAAACAAAAATATGTAATTCTTCCTTATTAATGCCTTAACAAAAATTGACTTTGATTTTTGATTTTCGTTAATTCAGTTAAATAATTAAGTGTTTACATTTACCCCGAGAATTAGAAAACTCGGGGTAAATGTAAACAGAACTTGAACTACATTTTAAAAGAAAATCATTGAATAAATTTGCTTCTATTTCACAATTTCATTAATTTGGCAATGTAAAATTACATAGAAAAGGAAATTAGGTCCTCTTTAAAAAAAAATTTAATAAAAAAAAAATTTTTTTTTTTGAAAATTTGATCACTTTTTAAAAATATTTTTAGGTTCATCCGCCATTTTGAAAATTTAAAATTTGACTTCAAATTCGTATTCAGCGACCTCAAAAATCCCCTAGTAGCCAGATTCAAGCAAATTTGATCAATTTTTAAAAATATTTTTAGGTTCATCCGCCATATTGGATCCACCATTTTGAAATTTAAAAATTCGATTTTAGATTCTTATTCAGCAAAATAAAAAAAAACTTCTTTTTACCAAGTTGAATGAAAATCTATTAAAATTTGTTCAAGTTATTCAAGTTTTTACATTACTAGTTTTGTAATGGTTGATTGTTTATTTTATATGATACATTATCAGTCAACTGGTTGATTTACTATACATCTACGAAGAATTTTTTTTCAGTTTTTCCATCCCTTAGAACAGTAGTATACTTGAAATAACTTGTTTCTTAAACCTCGCTTAACTACAGTGCTGTTTACATTTACCCCGAATTTTAGGAAAATTTCAAAATCTCGGGGTAAATGTAAACAGTCAGTTTTAGGCGATTCAGGTGCATCAATATTTTTTTTTACCTCATTAAATTTTTCTAGGGAAGTAAAGTAACAAATTCATGCAAAAGAAATCCGTCCGTTTTACCTTTTAACAAAAAAAAACTAATGTTTTTGGTGAAAAATAGATATTCCGTTTAGATTTACCCCAATTGACCCTAAATGTAATAGAATGTTTTTAATAATTTTTAGAGTGAATCAGAATATTCTTTATGGTCAGGGAAAAAGTGAAAATTTTGTCTGGAAATCAGGAAAAAGTCAGGGAAAAATAAAATTAAATATTTGTGGCAACCCTGAATTTTTAAAAATCTATTCGATTGATTGTTCTGAATCGTAAGAAAAGCCTATAAACAATTCGGTAATAAAAAATACTAATACATGTGGAAGTAGTTGAATTTTTTAAGTATTACTATAGTAAAATTTAAACCAACAAAAAAACCTTGAAAATTTCCTAGAAAAACATTTTATAGTTATGGAAAATGTAATTTCTAGTTTTAAGTAAAATATTCTCTTATTTGACTCGGACTGGTTATATTTTTGTCAGTAATTGGTCCGTAAATGGTCCGTAATTCTCAAGAAATAGTAACGATGAATTTTGTTACAGGCTGGTAATTATGTGCGAGACGATGTCGTAGCATGTACAATTCAATTGATCTCGGAAACTCAAGCTCAGCAGTGTTATGCAGTTAGTGCCCTTTGGAGAGCTTTAGAGAAAGATACATCTGATAAACAACCATTGGCGCAGGTAGCCACGTGGTGCATAGGTGAATACGGAGATGTATTATTATATGGTCCACATCCAGAGGATGCTGATGCACCTGTTGATGTAAGTCATTTATTGTCAATAAAATAGATTTTTTTTGCCTTTACCGATAAGTTTCTAAATTGTATCGCGTATTAACGGAAAATTAAGATACCAGAGGAACATTTTGACATTTGACACAAATATCTGTTAAGTTAAAATGCAAACCTCTTACAAATATGTTATCTTTTCACTAAATATGAAAAACTAAATGTTTGTAACAGTTGACGGAAGTCGAAATCATTGATGTATATCAGAGACTTCTTTGGAATCCGCAAAATACTGTCATTACGAAGCAGTACACTTTGCTTTCTCTCACGAAGCTCAGCACTCGGTTCCAGAAAGGAAATGAGTAAGTTCTAGATGTCGGTGTAATGTCATCTTACACTCTTAGAAATTGTGTAAATTCTTATAATTAGTGCGTGGTTAGCAAAGCTTGATTGAATTTATGCGAAAAACTTCTAAGAGTGTAGGTGTGAATTGTAATTTTGCTTGCATTACAGATTAATTTTCAATGATACAATAGTGATTCTGCGTTTTACAGGAAAATTCGACAGATAATAGACACATTTGGAAGTAATTTACACATTGAACTTCAGCAACGTGGAATTGAATTTTCTCAACTATTTAGGAAATACGATCATTTGAGACCGGCTCTTCTCGAGCGAATGCCTCCAATGGAAACTGCAAGGCCTCAAGCAAATGGAATCATAGGAATGATGAACGGCGAACCTGATGTTCTCGAAGATGAAAAATCATCAATTTTAGAAGCTGATGCTTCCACTGCAGACTCTGTAAGTGATTAAAATAATAAATTCTTTGTACCGAATGATGATTTATGGTTGCAATACGTAATACGAATATATATATATATATAATTTTTAAATCAACAGAACGCTCTTTTGGATCTTCTTGGAACAGCTGATTTGAATTCATCAGTAGCAAATGTGTCTACGACAACTCTTCCTCCAAGTACGTCCATTACGAATACCAATGATCTTCTGGACCTTTTAGGTGGATTGGATTTAAATACACCAACGACGACTCCAACCAAAATTGTGCAGTCGCCTTCACAAATATTTAGCCCAACAAACACATCTAATTTCTTGGTGGATGGACTCCTCAACTCTTCGTCCTCATCAAATGAAAATGGTTCGTTTTCATTCTTCACATTTGGGTCAAATTTTTTCAAAAAAATCAATCTTGGCAATGGATCTGTCCATTTTTTCTGAAATTTGGTGTATAATAATTATTAGTCACGTAAATATGAACAAAATCGATTGAAAAGTCTCAGAGTTATGCATTTAAAAAAAAAATTACTTTAAACTTTAATGTCCGGTAAAAGCCAAAATTTTGAAAAATTTTTTCCCTCTTTCTTCTCTTGCACAACACTACATTTACACCAAATATCAGAAAAATTGACAGACCCAATGCTAACATTGATTTTTTTGAGAAAATTTTACCCATCTATAGAATTACAGGAAAAAAATCTTTAACGACGGGAATTCTTAAAGTAATCCTAGTCTCTCAAAAAACTTTCACTGCTTATGAATTCTCTATATATCAATAAAGAAAGATGTAATAAAATACAGGGCTCGGATTGTGCGACTTTTTTCGACTTTTTTGTGAAAAATTGCGACTAATCGACTTTTTCAAGATATTTTTTTTTAATGAAATGCGACAGAAATTTAAATAAAAATTTAAATTTAAAGGAAAAAGTTTGAGTCAAAAAAATGTTCTGTTACATTTATTTACAAATTTCTTTCAAATTTTTCGAAAACATCAATAATTTTTTTTTAAATAATTATTTAATTATTATTTTTCCATAGGAATTAAAATTTTTCAAAAGATTCAAATTCTAACCTATTTGAAATTAAACAACTTATAAAAAATTGTTATAAAACATGAAGAAATCGATCACTCCGAGTCTTCGACTTAGAGCAATCGATGTCTTCATGTTTTATAATAATTAAAGATGACCGAGTGATAAAACCATTATATTTTATATTAATATTATATAAGACTTTATAAAAAAAATTTTTAATTATTTTTTATGAAAATATATGAATTATTGGGAACAAATTTATTTATTTATTTATTTATTTATATGAACATAAACGGGTTTCAAATAAACCCTTTCGTACAAAAGTACTTAACTGTAATCAAATTTATAAAACATTAGTAAGTAATTGAATTTTGCAGAAGAATTTTTATATTTACAAAGATAATTGAAATTTTGGGGAGAATTTAAAAAAAAATTAGAAAATAATTTAATTTCTGCCAAGAATTTTCTTACTTTTTGAAGATAATTGAATTTTGCAAAGAATTTTAACAGAACTTTTGAAAATAATTAAATTTTCAGGATGAATTTTAATTATAAAGATAATTAAAATTTTGACAAGAAATTTAAACAAGTTGTTCATTTCATGATCATTAAGCTTCCTCAATATAATATATACCAATCGTTTAATTTTTTATTTTAGAATAATTATTTTAAAGTGTTAAGATAAAATTTCAAAAAATACAAAATTTCAATTTTTTGTGAAAAATTAAAATATTTATTAATTCTATAAATTTGAATAAAATATATACTTTATATACATGAATCAATTCGTTTTTATGTCAGGAATGCAATTTTGCCAAGAATTAATAAAAATTTTAATATAGAAAAAAGTTATTTCAAAAAATCCAAAAATTAATTTTTTCAAAAATTAAAAAATTGTTGAAAAAATTTTTTTTTTAGATATTTTTGAAAATCCTTCTGTCTGATTTTTGGTATTCGTGACCGTAATACACCTACAAAATTTTATCAAAATCCGTCAAGACGTGTAAGAGAAAATTTGTCCACAAGAATCGGTGACATACACACACACACACACACATACATACACACACACACACACACACACATACATACACACATACATCCGGACATTTGTTCCTCTCGACGAATTATATATACTACACTTGAAAATTTGTAAAAATAATTGATTCTAAAAAATTCGGAAATCGACATCACTATAAGGCTTCCTTTATGAGGAAGCAAAAAAATTAAAAATAATTGAATTTCTAGGATGAATTTTATTACTTTTGAACATAATTGAATTTCTAGAATGAATTTTATTATTTATAAAGATAATTTAACTTTTGATAAGAATTTTATTTAAAATTTTTGCATAAATAATTGAATTTCAGAGAAGAATTTTATTACTCTCAAAGATAATTGAAATTTTGAACAGATTGTTTTAAAAATGTTTAAAAGTAATTGAATTTTGATATTTATAAAAATAATTGAAATTTTAAAAATAATTTAATTTCTGCCAAGAATTTTATTACTTTTGAAAATAATTGAATTTTAGAGATTTCATACGACTTTTTTTTCGACTTTTTCGGAAATTTTATGCGACTTTTCGTGACTTTTGTTGTAAATTTATGCGACTAAAGCGACTTTTTTTGAGTCTTAAAGACGATCCGAGCCCTGAAAATATTATAATGTGATTTTTTTATGTTCACTTTAGAAACCCAAAATATGGTTGTCTTTGACAAGTCGGGACTCAAAATTAGTTTCAAATTAGAAAGGTCAACAGACAATGCGGATTTACTGATAATAAACATGTCGGCTCAAAATTCAGGACCAACTCCATTGACTGAATTTTTATTTCAAGCTGCAGTTCCTAAGGTAATTTTGAAATAATTGTATTTTTTCAATTCCCTTTTAAATTTCGAAAAACTAATCTGCAGTCGAACCTGTCGGAATGCAACTCTATTTAAAAAAATTTTTTTGTATTCGAAAGTGTCCAACAAGTATTATTTCAACTTAGTTCCTGAATATTGTAAAAATATTACAAAATTAAATTATAAATCATATTTTTAAGGATTGTTTACTGTAATAAAATTTAAAAAATAGATTTGCATTCCGACAGGTTTCACTGTATTTAAAAATTAACGAGAGAAAGAAAATTGAATTGAATCGTTCTAAAACCGTTGCTAATGTATAAGGTTTGATTATATTTCAGACATTCCAGTTACAAATGTTTTCGCCTTCTGGTACTGTTATTTCCCCGTCGGGTCAAGTTACTCAAGTATTAAAAATAACAAATATCAACAAAGTAAGTTTAATATTTATTTTCATAACTTCTAAAATTAGCATGAATTTTTAGAAATAATTAAATTTCAAAAAATTTTTGTATTTTGAAATCTTTGAAAATTTTTAATTCTTGTAAAACTATATTTCAATTTTTATTTTGTGAAATAAAATAATTAAAGTTTTAAATAATTTTGTTTAAAAATTTTAACCAAAAAAATGATTTAATTTTGGAAAAATTACACTTGTGATTTTTAGCAATAGTTAAATTTCAAAAAGGCTTTACATTGAAATCATTTAAAATATTTTAATTTCTGTGGAGAATTAATTTGGTATTTAAATATTTAAAACAAAATATTCTATTTTTTTAATGTAATTTCAAATAAAAATTATTACAGGGTGTCTACTAACCGGGAAAAACCGGGAATTTTTTCACCAAATTAAAAAAAAGTTTTATTATTTTAATTTGTTTTTAAAAAATCGCTTTTTATATCAATTTTTATAGATATTTATACTGTTCTCTAAATTTGAATTTGTTAAAAATAATTCATTTGATAGTAAAAGTTCAGTCACTGATTCAAATATAGTACCTATGTAAATAAATTTTTAAAAAAATATCGAATTAATACAAATTTTGTGAAATTCAACTGAAAATAATTAAATTTGTTAAAGAATTTCATTAAAAACTTTTTCGAATTTTCAAAGTATTTTAATTTTATAATTGATAAATAATTCAATTTTATAAAGAGTCACATTTTAATGTATTCATGTTTCTTAGTGCGAGGATTAATAATTGAAATTTTTATTAGTTACTTTAAAAAAAGATACACACTTACAATTTTTTATTAAAATTGAGTTTTCGCCAAGTTTTTTTTTTGAAAAATCTGAAAAATAAGATTTTTGAAATTTTTCAATTCTATTGTTTCAAGATAATTGAATTTTTATAAACAAATAATTGAAAATTTTTGAAATAATTGAAATTTCTTTACATTCTTTTAAAAATAATTAAATTCTTTTAAAGAATTTTATTTAAATTTTTCGAAAATAATCAAGGGAAAGTAAGTTACAGTAATTATGTATAATTTTATTTTTAAAAATTTTTTCGCAATATATTTAAATATTTTCATAAATAGTAAAACTTATTGGAGAATATCAATTATTTTTAATACAATTTTAACCAAATTCATCGAAAAATTTAATTATTTAAAAAAATTTTATTAAAATTCGTCGAAAGAATTCAATTATTTCCATAAATAGCAGAATTCTTCAGATTTACTAAATTCTTTTGAATATTATTAAAAAAAATTCTTCACAAGAATTCAATTATTTTCATTTTCCATAAAATTCTAGAAAACAATTCAATTATTTTCAAAAGTAATAAAATTCTTGGCAGAAATTCAATTATGTTTACAATTTTTTTTAAATTCTACTTAAAATTTCAATTATCTTTATAAATAATAAAATTGTTCTCCACAATTAAATTATTTTCAAAAATTTTAATAAAATTCTACGCAAACATTTGATTATTTTCATAAATAATAACATTCTTTGGAAGGATTCAATTACTTTTATAAACAGAAAAATTCTTTGCAGAAATTCAATTACAGTCAACTCTACGAATAGTGCCGCTATCAATAGTGCCACTTCTCCTCTTTCTCGCTCGAGCTCTATCCCCACTTTAGCGACTCAGCACGGCTTCTGAATTTCGAGTTTCCCCTAAGAGAGAAATATACAAACAGTGGGGGTACTACAGTTCCAAGAAAAGTCGTAAACGCTGTGCAATTTTGCGGCACTATTCATAGAGTTGACTGTAGTATCAATACATTTTAATAAAATTGAATTAATCAAATTTCAATTATTTTCAAGAATTTTCCTTAATTCAATGATTTACAATTACAATATTTAAATTTAATAAAATTTTTTTATAAATTTCTTCGCAATTATTCAATTATTTTTATAAATAATAAAATTTTTACAAGATTCAATTTTATTTTCGTTAATAATAAAATTCTTTTTAGCAATTCAATTATTTTCATAAATGATAAAACTCACTGCAGAATTTCAATTATTTTTAATACAATTTTAATCGAATTCCTCGAAAATGTAATTATTCTTAAAATTTTTATTAAAATTCGTTAAAAGAATTCAATTATTTAAAATTTTGTTGATAACATTTTTTATGAAAATTGAATTTTAAGAAACATTCAATTAAGCGTTTCGGTGCCATAATCGGTCTTGCGCCGGCAGGATGCTATGAGGCAAGACCGATTATTGCACCGAAACGCTCAATTATTCAATAAATAATTTACTTTTGTATTTAAATAATTGAATTCTAGTAAAATTTTCTAATAAAAATTGATTTAAAAATGAATTTTAGTAAAAATTTTAGATAATAATTGAATATTAAATGCATTATAGAGTGAATTTTTAGAAATAATTGAATTTTGAAAAGGTTGCAAATTAAAATCTTTGAAAATTTGAATTTTTCATACTACCTAAATATTTCTATAGATATAATTCTTTTTTGAAAAAGTTTAATTGAATTTTTTAAAATTATTTCAAGTTTTTATTTTCTAATATACAACTGAAGAATTTCCGAATAATCGATGAAATTTCGTAAAATTGAATTGTAAACAAATAAATTTGAAAATTCTCAAAAAACTTTTGTAATTATAAAAAATAATTGATTTAAAAAAGAATTTTAGTTAAAAATTCTAGAAAATAGTAATTGAATTGAAATTTAATTAAAATTAAGAACGAAGCCTGAAGTTTATAACTTGATTAACTGTATAATGTATTGTATAATTTATTGTAATGAAAATTATTGCACCTTTAAAATAATAAATGATTGATTCTGTTTTAGGGCTCGCTTAGAATGAGATTACGAATTTCTTACACGGGATTAGCGGGTCCAGTTCTGGAACAGGCGGAAGTAAACAGCTTTCCATCTTTAGTATCGCAGTGACAGTAAACTATACAAAAGCTAATTGTACATATTTTCCTGCCTAATAACTAAGCGAGTCTTTAATTTAATTTTAATAGAGTGAATTCTAATCTCACAACTACGATTTTGTTTATAAATATTGCTCCAAGTAATTGTAACTTACGCAATTAAAAGAAGCTTAATTTTTTCTTTTTGATAGTAGAAAAAAATAATTTTCGAACAATTTTTAAAATTCCAAACATTGTTTATCTGGAACATATCTTCAATTATAAAAGATTAAATTAAAATTACAAATTTAATATTTTATGAAAGAAATTTTTTTCTCAAGTAAATAATTCATTTCATGTAGGGTTTTGTCTTTTCAATCTGATAATTACAGTTTCACTTTAGAGCTACTTGAATTTTAGAAAAATTCTCAAATTATTATAAATTAAGAATTCAAAAATAGTAATTTTAGAATTTAAGAATTATTTATGATGAATAATAATTTTAAATTGAATTGTACGAATTAGTCTCAAGTTGATTTTTTGTAAATTAAAAATTAAGGACTAACTAAAAAAAATTGAAATCTTATTAGCTTTTAATTTTTTTTTTGTTATTGTCTTTAATTTTCAATTAATTCAAAAGAGCAAAATATGTAAAATTTTCTGTAAAATACAAATAGCTCTAAAATGAAACTATCTCAATAAAAAGTGAATAAAACCGAAAGACCAGGTTTATATATAAAATTTGAAAAAAACATTTCCCTAATTCATGGTTTAGATAAATATTTATATATTAAAGGAAAGGTTACAAATATTTTTACATGTGTATATATACATGTATATATATTATACATATATTTTAATAAAAAAAAATACAAAAGATTTTTAAATTTTGAGTAAGCTAAATACCAAATGCTTTGTAAAATAATTGTAGCCTCTCTTTTAAAATAATTGAAAATGAGATTGTGAGTTTAGAAGTAAATTTGATATTTCATTATCTTACTTCTTTTTTCGTTTTTCTAAGATATAAACGAAAAAACGACTCGCTTACGTTTGAAGACTGTCGATAAATGGGAAGCAATGTCGAACTGTAATTTTAGACTGGAGAAAACTATTATTAATACTTTTTACACTTATAAATAATAAATATTAATATAATTCGATTACCGAAAGTTTAATATTTTATGAACTTTTTTGAAAAATCTGAATAACAGTTTCAATATCCGAAAACATTTATTGTTTTGTCGACAGTCGTTTTCTGTAATATAGTTTTTATCATAAGTCTATAAAATTTATGTATTAAAACATTTGAATAATTGAGAAGTAAGCGAACAAAAAATTGAAAAATTTTAATATAACTTTTTTCATTTACTTCTCAATTTAGTATGAATGTTAACTGGTTAACATAATTTTGATCTGAGAATGAATGCAGGTTTTTTTTGTATAGAAAATGAATTTTGAGGGCAAAAAAATGTTTTACTTTGTTGACCAGTCGAAGCATTCCTTTTAATTTATCTTTAATTTTCAGTCACTTTATTTATAATGGGAAAAATCATTTGCAAATGAATTGTTATTATTATTAATGGAAAATTAATTATTACTTTCTAAGTGTGAAGTTAAAAATATCGCTCAAAACTTGAAATAGTATGCCCGCAATTTTTCCCATGTTAAAAATAATAAAGTAGTTATAATAATAAAATTTTCTCGCAAATATTTCTTTAGTTTTGTAGATAACATGTTTAGTGATGAATATTTTTAAGAAAATGCGTGGGGTATTAAGTATTTATAAGATAAAAAATAGAGGATCCTAAATTAATGAAATGTTTTAAATATTTAAATTCGAGAACTTTGAATTTATCGAGAGACAGTTTTTGAAGAGATATTATTTTGAATTCTGATTAATTAAAAAAAAATTATTTAAAACGAATTATTAAAATTGTTGAAAATGAGTATTAAATATAGGAGAAAAGACGCAGTTCTGTCTCTTTGGAGGAATTTAAAAACTGAAAATATAGTTTAAGGCGAGAGTTATGTATGTTCGTGAAATCTATGATAAAATAGATTGCAGAATATATTCTTTTTTTAAATGTTGCTTGCAATTATCAGATGTTATGTAAATACTAGATAGAAATGATCGCGAATTTCATTTATAGTTAACATGAAAAGTTCAAAATATAAATCCAGTGAATAAGCAGTAATGTAAACGTAAATTACACTGTCTATCAATTTGTTTAAAATAAGGAATATTGCAGCAGAATTTCAATTACTTTTAAAAAATTTCCTCAATTCATTGATTTTTAATATCTACTATTTTAATAAAATTTTCCAAAAGAATTCAATAATTTTTTAAAAAAATGTAATAAGATTCTACGCAAACCTTTAATTATTTTCAAAAAAAAATAAATTTTTTACAGGGATTTAATTATTTTTGTAAATAATAAAATTGTTTTTAGAAATTCAATTATTTTCCTAAATAATAAAACTCATTGCAGAATTTCAATTATTTACAATTTTTTTAAATTCATCAAAAGAATTCAATTATTTAAAAATGTATTGATAAAATTCTTTATGAGAATTGTTAAAAAACATGCAATTGTAATTATTTTCAAAAATTTTAATAAAATTCAATTATTTTCGTAAATAATAAAACTCATTGCAGAATTTCAATTATTTTTAATACAATTTTAATAAAATTCCTCGAAAAATGTAATTATTCTTAAAAATTTTATTAAAATTCAGCAAAGAAATTCAATTATTTTAAAAAATTTTGCTACTATTTATTTATTATAATTTAAGTATTATTTTCAATACATTTTTAATTAAATTTCTTGAAAGAATTAAATTATTTTCAAAAATTTTAATGAAATTCTTTCTAACAATTCAATTTTTTTCAAAATAATTTTAATAAAATTCTTAGTAGAAATTTAATTAATATTAAAAATTTTTCAAAATTCAATTCTTTACAATGTCTACTATTTCAATAAAATTTAACAAAAGAATTAAATTATTTGAAAAGAAATTTTAATAAAATTCGTCTCAAGAATTCAATTATAATCAAAAGTAATATAATTCTTCGCAAAAATCCAATTATATTAAAAAATTTACAAAAAATTCTCGTCAAAATTTTAAATATCTTTATAAATAATAAAATTTTTCTCCGAATTTCAATTATTTTCAATAATTTGAATAGAATTCTTGGCAGAATTTCAATTATTTTTAATACAATTTTCATTGAATTTCCCGAAAAATAAAATTATTCTTAAAAATTTTATTAAAATTTGTCAAGAGAATTTAATTATTTAAAAATTTGTTGATAAAATTCTTTATGAAAATTCAATTTTAAGAAACATTCAATTATTTAATAAAATATTTATTTTTGTAGTTAAATAATTGAATGCTCGTAAAATTTTCTAATAAATATTGATTTAAAAATGAATTTCAGTTAAGTTTTTAGATTATAATTGAATATTGAAAGTGTGGATTTTTTTTAGAAATAATTGAATTTTCAAAAGGTTTCAAATTAAAATCTTTGAAAATTTCAACTTTTCATACTTTTATTTGAGAATTCTGTGGAATTAATTTTTTTCAAAAAATTAATTGAAATTTTTTAAAATTATTTTAAGTTTGTAATTTCTAATATATTTAGTTGAAGAATATCAGGTTAATTGAAATTACGGAAAATTAAATTGTAAACAAAAGAATTTAAAAATTCTGAAAGAACTGTTTCAAAAATTATTATTAAAAAAGATTGATTTAAAGAAGAATCTTAAGTTAAAAATTCTAGAAATGAATAATCGAAATGATGAAAATAATTTTTGAAGAAGTTACAGTAACAAAGTAGCAATTTTTAATTATTATAAATTAAATTTGAAATTTTCGAAAATCTTAATTTCTACGAAAAAAATAATAATGATTAAATATTTATTTAAAAATGAAGTTATTGTCTTACTAATGAATTGACAATTGTTTCGTGAAAAATTCTGGGAAAATTCAAAGTTATTGATATTTTCGAATAATTTTCATTTTTAAAGCCTGGAAAAATTCTGCTTTTTACCTGGAAAACCTGGAAAAGTCAGAGAATTTGAAAAGTGAAAAAGCGTGGCAACCCTGTAATGAATTCCAGAGTGAAAAATAGTTTTTATAAATATTTTTTGAATAATAGTATTAATTATTTGTTAAAACGTGAAAGAGCTAGATGCTGATTGTCTTTGTTATCTTTTACTAGTAAATTGAAGATCATTATTCTCATTTAAAGTCAATAATGAAAAGTTCCAAAAGTACTTAAAATTTCTTTATAAAACAGTGAAAGTTTTGTAAGTAATTGAAAATATAAAATTAGAAAATAATGGAAGAGAAATGAAGTGCAATATGAATGTTTTTAAATACGAATATTTATTTACACTACTGCTGGAAATTGTGTGTCCCCAAGGACAATGTTTACATCGGAAGCAATTAAAAACTATACTTTTATTTAAATGGACCCACTCTCACTTTTTATTTAATTTTCGAATGCCCATCCAAATTATTAAAATTCTTTTCTCTGATTTTTGACACTAAAAGCTACTTTATTTTTCTATGTTTGAGAATTTAAAATACTTTAAATTCGCTAATAGTTGAAAATAAACAAATTATTCTCAAAAATTTAAATAAAATTCTTAAAAAACGATTCAACAAAATTGTAATTCAATTTTTTTAAAACGATTCAATTCTTTTCAAAAATTTAAATATTTTTATAAATAATAAAATTCTTCTCAGGAATTCAATTAATTTTTAAAAATTTTAATAAAATTTCTTTATTAGAATTTAATTATTTTCAAAAATTTTAATAAAATTCTTCATAACAATTCAATTATTTTCAAAAATTTTGATAAAGCTCTTTATAAGAATTCAGTTTTAAGAAATATTCAATTATTCATTAAATAATTTATTTTTGTATTTAAATAATTGAATTCTCGTAGAATTTTCTATTAAAAATTTTAACAAAAATATGATTTTGGAATAAATACATTTGAAATTTTTAGAAACAGTTAAATTTCAAAAAGGCTGTACATTGAATTTTAACACTATTTGAGTGAATTTTTTGAATAATATTTCTCGTTTTTATTATAAATAAATTATTATTATTATAAAAACAATAGAGAGAATTTAGCACTTTGGTAAAACTTGCTAAAATGAATATAAAACAATATTTTTTACGTTTCGACAGCACGACTGTCCTCTTCAGAAACGAAAATTTATTACATATAACTATGTAAGTACAATATAATAATTCACAAGTTATCTGGCTTGATGAAATTTTAATTAAATTTTTCAGAAACGTCAGTTCTTCAGAACTTGGAAATTAAATTCTTCAATGTCTTAGTAATTTTCTTAAATCATTCTAAATACTTTTGTTCCTATTGTTATTTATTTTTGCACGAGAATTAATTAATCATTTTTATTTTTTTTATTTTTTTATATTTTTTATTTTTTTATCATTTTTATTAATCATTTTTTAAAAAAATAATTTCAAATCTTATGAAATTTAATTATTTCTAAAAAATTACAACTGTAATTCTTCCAAAATTAAATTATTTTCTAAAACTTTTAACTAGATTTCTTGTTTAAATATATTTTTATGAATTTTGAAAAAGTTTTTTTTAGAAATAAATATTTTTTTAAAAAAGAAAAGCTTATGTAATTAATAAATTGCGTTTATCTCGAAAATTTGAACTGGTAAATTGGGACCTATTACACTGGGGTCAAAAAGTTTCAGTACATTTGTACTGATTATTGTTAAGTGCTCGCTTCACTTAAAATTCAAATATTTCTGTAAAAATAGATGTAAGAGCTATCAAAGTAGGATCATTTTAAAGTTCAATAAATTTAGAGTCAAGTAGGATAAGATATAACCAATTTAATAGTGTAAATATTAAAAATATAATTCTTTAAAGTTAGAGATTTTTTGTGAAAATTGCGATTTTGAAATCTGAAATTCAAGCGTACGCCAATTGAAGAAAAAATTTTTTTAAGTTTTGATAGTTGCACAATAAAAAGTACAAATTTCATTCTTTAATTCTAGACCAAAATAATTCACATATATTAAGTATTTTCTTCAAATTTTATAAAAATAATATCTCTTGCTCTAAATTTTTCAAAGAATATGAATTGCAAATTCGTCGTTTTCATTCACTTGTTCTATCAAATAACCACACTTTTGAAAAATATAGAACCTCTTCATCTTAGAAAATTTAAGATATTTACATGAAATTTATCTCTCTTCTTATTGTTTTACAAATTTTAACTCTATCATTATTCCTTATTTTCCTTCTAGGTGACTATTTTTTTATTTTACAATAACAAAAAGGTGCATATTTTTCAAAAGTGTGGTTAATTGATAAAACAAGTGAACGGAAACGACGAATTTGCAATTAATATTCTTTGAAAAATTTCGAGAGCAAGGGAAGTTATTTTTATAGAATTTGAAAAAAATACTTAATATTTGTGAATTATTTTGGTCTAAAATTAAAGAATGGAATTTATACTTGATATTGTGCAACTGTCAAATCTTAAAAAAAAATTTTCTTTAATTGGCGTACGCTTGAATTCCAAATTTCAAAATCGCAATTTTCACAAAAAATCTCTAACTTTAAAGAATTATATTTTTAATATTTACACTATTAAATTGGTTATGTCTTAGCCTATTTGACTCTAAATTTATTGAACTTAAAAATGATCCTAGTTTGATATTTCTAACACCAATTTTTACAGAAATATTTAAATTTGAAGTGAAGCGAGCATTTTAAAGTTATCAGTACAAATGTACTGAAACTTTTTGACCCCAGTGTATATGAACGTTTCATTGCGAACATAAATATTTATAATAATTAGGTAAAACTATTTTTTGTAAGTTGTCCCCCAAAGAGACATACAAATTGATATAAGCAATTTTGCTATAGTTTTTATTTTGGAAAAAATTTGCCAAAATATATATTAGAAAATAAAAACTTCAAATAATATAAAAACAATTCAATCTTTAAAAAAAAATTAATTTTAAAATTCAATTATTTCTAAAAATTCAAGCTATTCAATTATTATCTAAAATTTTAATTAAAATTAATTTTTAAATCAATTTTTATTAAAAAATGCTACCATAGAATTCAATTTTTTAAATACAAAAGTAAATAATTTATATTGAATAATTGAATGTTTCCTAAAATCCAATTCTCATAAAGAATTTTATCAACAAATTTTTAAATAATTCAATTCTTTCGTCGAATTTTGATGAAATTTTTAATAATAATTACATTTTTCGAGAAATTCGATTAAAATTGTATTAAAAATAATTGAAATTCTGCGAAAAGTTTAATTATTTTTGTGAAAATAATTGAATCCCTAAGAAAAATTTTATTATTTACGAAAGTAATTGAATTCCTGTGAAATTTTTATTATTTATGAAAATAATTGAAAGATTGCGAAGAAAATAAAAAATGTGTAAACAATTGAATTATTGTTAAATTTTTATTATTTTATGGAAATAATTGAATTTCTGTGAAATTTTTATTATTTTTTGAAAAAAATTAAATGTTTGCGTAGAATTTTATTAAAATTTTTTTAAATAATTAAATTCTTTTGGAAAATTTTATTAAAATAGTAGATATTGAGAATCATTGAATTGAGGAAAATTTTTGAAAATAATTGAAATTTTCCCAAAAATTTCATCAAAATTTTTGAAAATAATTGACTTTTGAAGAAAAATTTTATTAAAATTTTTGAAAATAATTGACTTTTGAAGGAAAATGTTATTATTTCAAAAGATAATTGAAATTTTGATGAAGATAACAATCACTTCGAGTCTTAAAAATTATAACCGGTTCTCCGATCGAAACTCTCATTTATTAGAAGGAAGAAACTTATTTTCTTGTACCAAGTAATTATTAGCATTGAACAGACAGGGTGGCCACCAAAACTCGTGAATGAAATTCACGTCTATTTCCCGGTTTTATCAAGGTTTCTAGAAAATTTTAAAGGTTTTTTTGTTGGTTCAAATTTTACTATAGTAATACTTAAAAAATTCAACTACTTCCACATTTATTATTATTTTTTATTGCCAAATTTTTTTTAGGCATTTCTTACGATTCTGAACAATCAATCGTATAGATTTTTAAAAATTCAGGGTTGCCACAAATATTTAATTTTATTTTTCCCTGACTTTTTCCTGATTTCCAGACCAAATTTTCACTTTTTCCTTGACCATAAACAATATTCTGATTCACTCTAAAAATTATTAAAAACATTCTATTCCATTAACTTACGAATTTCTTAAATTGTAAAATTATTCGCAAACATCAATAACTCAATTTTTAAATAAGTATTTAATTATTATTTTTCCATAGGAATTAAAATTCTTCAAAACATTCAAATTCAAACATTTTTAAATTCAACAACTTATAAAAATTTTAATTTCAATAAAATATTTCAAAAAAAAAAAATCTAAATTATTTACAAAAATTATAATAAAATTCGTTGCAAGAATTCAATTATTTTCATAAATAATAAAATTCTTCACATGGTTTCAATTATTTTTAATACAATTTTAAATACATTTCTCAAAGAATAAAATTATCTTCAAAAATTTTTTGCAAGAATTAAATTAGGTACATTTCACAAATAATAATGGAATTCTTCGCTGAATTTCAAAAATTTTCAAAATTTACATTTTTAATACAAGTTTTCAAAAGAATATAATTATTTAAATAAAATGTAATTAAATTTCTTGCATAAATTCAATTATTTTTATAAGTAATAAAATTTTCCACATGAATTCAATTATTTAAAAAAAAATTGATAAAATTCTTTGTAAGAATTTCATTATTTTCATAAATTATAAAATTTTTCTGAGGATTTCAATTATTTATTATACAATTTAAAGTAAATTCCTAGAAAAATGGAATTATTCTCTTAATTTTTTTTGTAAGAATTTAATTACATTTCACGAATATTATAATGAAATTCTTCGTTGAAATTCAAATATTTTCACAATCTACTTTTTTAATAAAAGCTCTCAAAAGAATTCAATTATTTAAAAAAATGTAATAAAATTCGATGCATGAATTCAATTATTTTCATAAATAATAAAATTCTTTACATTATTTCAATAATTTAAAAAAAAATTTGAAAAAATTTATTGCAAGAATTCAATTACTTTCATAAATTAATAAAATTCTTCACAGGATTTCAATTATTTTTAATACAATTTTAAGTAAATTCTTCGAAAAATGTCACTATTTTCAAAAATTTTGTTAAAATTCTTCGAAAGAATTCAATGATGTATTTTTAAAAATTCATGCTATAATGCTTTTAATATTCAATTATTATCTAAAATTTTAACCAATATTCATTTTAAAATCAATTTTTATTGGAAAATTCTACAAGAATTCAATTATTTAAATACAAAAATAAATAATTTATTGAATAAAATGAATGTTTTTTAAAACTAAATTATCATAAAGAATTTTATCAACAAATTTGATTTTTTTCGAGAAATTTTAATAAAATTATCAAGAATAATTAAATTTTTCGAGGAATTCAATTAAAATTGTATTAAAAATAATTGAAATTCTATGATGAATTTTATTATTCATTAAAAGAATTGAATTTTTGTAAAAAATGTTATTATTTATAAAAATAATTGAATTATTGCAAAGTTTGCTTAGAATTTTAGCAAAATTTTTTTTTCAAATAACCGAATTCTTTTAAAAATTTTTATTAAAACTGTAGATATTGAAAATCATTGAATTGGGAAAAATTTTTTGAAAATAATTGAAATTTTGCAAAGAAGTTTATTAAAATTTTTGAAAATAATTGAAATTTGGAGAAGAATTTTATTATTTTTAAAGATAATTGAATTTTTTTTAATTTTCGAACATAATTGAATTTTTGTGAAGAATTTTATTACTTTTGAAAATAATTGAATTTCTGCAATCATTTGTAACTTCTCCAAAATTCAATTTTTTCCAGTTACTTAAATAAAAATCCCTGAATTTTCCCTGACTTCCCTGACCTGTGGCAACCCTGAAAAATTTCAATTTTTTCAAAAAGTAAAATTTTGAAAATAGTCAAAAAATTTTTTTTTAGTTTTAATAATATATAATACCTTGAATTTTAATTCAAGGTTTTTAAAAAAAATTCACATCCAATTCACTGTTTTTTCAAGGTTTGACAAAATTCAGGTCCATTTCAAGGTTTTCTAGGTTTCAAGGTCCGGTGGCCACCCTGTTTTTGAACATAATTGAATTTCTGCAATCATTTGTAATTTCTCCAAAATTCTCTAAATTATATCGTACAATTTACGAACTTTTTGTCCGTTTTCAATCAAATTAAAGATTTTACGAACCTTTTTTAAAAAAAAAACTGACTTTTACGGACTTGAAGCAAATTTATGGACCTTTATGAAATTTACAAACTTAGTTCGAGCCCTGATACCTATTTTGTAAAGAATCGAAAAATATTTTATAAGTATCTTTTATTTTGGGAGATTCTTCTTAAGAATTCATCCAATTCGCTTAAAACTCATCGTTGCTCGGAGATTTTTGGGGTCGCTGATTACAAATATGAAGTCCGATTTGAAAAATTAAAAATGGCGAAAGAATGTTATAAAAATTCAGCGGATTCACTGAAATACACTGAAATTTTTAAAAAATTCTTTTAAAAAATTAAAAATTTTTTTTCCCTTTTTAATTTTTTTTCATAAATTCTAAGGGTCGACAACTTGCCATTCTTTTGAGTCATTCTAATTGAGATAATATTAATCAAGTGACATCTATGACTTTGAATCTAATAATTTTTCTATTATTGGCGCACAGAAAAACTATTCTACTTTCAATGAGAGTGAAAAATGAAATTGGAGTGCGTATCTTTCAAAAATTGAAATCACCATGAATGATTTGGTTCTTAACTGCTTTAGATTTTAACTCCGTCCCTCGTGTGTTGCATGAAATGAATATAGTTAAAGAATGAAAGAATATATGTTGACCTTGTCTATAGAAATGTACGACACAGCATCGGCTCTTCGGTGTGAAAAGCTCTGCCTATTTTTCAATTAAATCCACTTGACGAGGTAAATAGAGTTTTTGATAAAAAAAGGGCATTTTCACAAAAATTCGTTTTTTGCCTATTCGTCACGATGATGATAGAAGTTACACGATAAAGTTAAAAACTAAATTGAACATTTTTCTTATACTCTTAAATGCCTCTTTTGAAAAAAATTGTTGAGATTCTACAATAGTTGGAAAAAAGATATATTTAATCATCGTGACGCACAGACAGAATATCCTAGAACTTAAAATTGTACATTCGTGTGCATATATTCTAATAATTATTAAGTTAAGTTATTATTGAATGTATAACTGATTTGGCAAAAATGAGTGTCTTTCCGAAGAGAAGATATCGCTGCACACGACTGTACAATCGCCTCATTATTACAGATTTATTTTTTCATATTATGCTAGTTTTAATACCTTATGCAATTATGTTGAGAATGAATGTATAATTATAATAGACATATTCACATGATTGTACAGAATTATGAAAAGTGACACAAGTTCTTCGTGAATATTGTAATTTCTAGATGAGCCTGTATGCATATAATTAATTATAAGAATGATTTTTATCAACACAGTTGGCTGTATATACTTTTTAGTAAATCAACGTGTGCAAATAAAGTGTATTTTTATTCCTTAATATTCTTCTTTCTTTTGAAGAAGATAAAAATTTATTGTTGTCTAATTCAAGGTGCAAAACCGAGTATAGACATAAAATTATAATAATCTGGAAGTGATGTCAATTTTTACTACTATAATTATTTTTTTTATTATTTTTTATTATTATTAGGTATTTTTATTATTATTATTTTTTATTATAAAAAATTTCATGAAAATTTGACAATTTTTTTAAAGCGCTAATTAATTGTAATAATTAATATTATTATATTTTATTAAATTAATTTACTTGTATATTAGACTTTGTATTTTTCTTATTAAATTTTAATTTTCATCAAATTGACGTCAATTTAAAAAAAGTAAAAATTTCTTATTTTTAATGATAAAATGAAAAGAGACTTCGCAAAAATAAATAATAATAATTTTTATTTTATTAAATTTTGTTTCTCAACTAAAAAGTAAATACTTTATCTATTACTGATAGGTCTCGGTTAAAGTATATTTCATAAAAGTTTTTGAAAATCAAAGTTTGAAAAATTTAATTGCAAATTCTAAATATAATTAAATTTCTTAAAAGATTTTAATAATTTTCGTCAACTCGAGTAATCAATTTGATAGAAATTAATAAAAAGATAGAATTTTTTAAATCTTTGTATCAAAAGGTGACTTTGAAATATATTATAAGTTTAAATTATTTCGCATTTTTTATTAATCTTCATTGTCGATTTTTTTTAATACTTTTTTTATGATTCTGAATAATCAATCGTATGGATATTGAAAAATCTTAATTTTTTCAAAAAAAACTAGAGATCTTGATATATTTGTTGAAAAAATAATTCTTTAAAAAAACATTATTTTCAAAATTTTTAATAGAATTCTTTCCAAAAATTTAGATAAAATTCTTCGAAACAATTCAATTATGTTTATGAATTGTAAAATCATCCGCAAGAAATTAATTATTTTCATAAATAAAATTCTTCAAAAGAATTTAATTATTTTCATAAATTGAGCCCGCGCGTGCAATAACAGCAAGTGCGCGCGGTCGAAAGGGATAATACCAGTCAGGTAGCAGTGAGCGCCTCTGGGCTTCTCACTGCTACTTGACTGATATTATCCCTTTCGACCGCGCGCACTTGCTGTTATTGTACGCGCGGGCTCAATTATATTTTTAGAGCAATTCAATTATTTTCAATACAATTTTAATAAAATTTCTGTAAAGAATACAATTATTTTTAAAAATATTAATTAAATTCGATTATTTTCAAGAATTTTTAAATAAATTCATTTATTTTCAACAATTTTGATGAAAATTCTTTTAAAAAAATAATTATTTTCAAAATTTTTAATAAAATTCTTTCAAAAAATTCAATTATTTTCAAATTTTTTAATAAAATTCTTTCAAAAAAATTCAATTATTTGCAAAATTTTTAATAAAATTCTTTCAAAAAATTTTATTATTTTCAAAAATTCAGATAAAATTCTTCGAAACAATTAAATTATCTTTATATATTGTAAAATCCTCCACAAGAATTCAATTATTTTCATAAATAAGAAAATTCTTCGCAAGATTAAAATAATTTCATAAGTATGAAAATTCTTCTCAAGATTAAAATATTTTTATAAATAATAGAATGCTTCGAAGGAATTTAATTATTAGGAACAATTTTAATAAAATTTCTCGTAAGAATACAATTATTTTTCAAAATATTATTTAAATTCAATCATTTTCAATGGTTTTAATAAAAATTCAATATTTTTAAAATTTTAATAAATTCTTCGAAACAATTTAATTATTTTTTTATAAGTTCTAAAATTCTTGGCAAAAGAATCTAATTATTTTTGTAAATAACAAAATTCTTCTGAGAAATTCAATTATCTTCAGATACATTTTAAATAAAATTTCTTGGAAAAAATTCAGTTATATTCAATTCAAATTATTTTCAAAAATATTAGGGGAGAGTCTCCAGTTGTGAGACGGGTTTCATTTTTGACCCGTAAATTGTAAACGGGCAAACGAAATTGTAAATAAAATACACCGTTCGAAAGGTAACAGAAATACGCAACTTTTATTAAAAGAAAGTATAGTGTTTCGATGAACTCAAAAAATTTTACGATACATTTTCCGAGCACATCGCTTTTTTCAAAAAAAAAAAATGTCTCCAGTTGTGAGACACTCATTAAAAATTGCTAAAATTTAATAGGTTTGACATAAAACGTTATGTTTAGTACAAATAATTAAATATATTAATAATATATATTATTATATACTAAATAATAATATTTATTCGCCAAAATATGACTATCAAATAAACACAATTTAATAGCTTCAACAAGAGCATTAAAATTGATTTCTTCTGAATCAGTTGACTTTTTTCCACTTGACATGCCCAAAAATACTAAAAAAAATCAAAACAACATTTAAATAGTATGCCTGCAAAGTAGTATTTTTTATGCTGCCCAGATGGGTGTTAACACCGTCTGACAACTGGTGATATGCTGTGTCTCACACCCAGAAATTGGCGCTATTTTGAAAAAGGAAAATTAAATTATTTTCAACCGTAGATTGGAACAATGCAATATTGCATCACAAAATATAAGGAAAAGACTAAAAGAAAATGCATTACATTTACCTTTTCCAATTAATTAACTTGGAAAAAAAGTACTTTGCATTTATTGAAAAAACGCTTTTTAGTCAATTACCACACACAGTGTTGGTATTTAACAAAAACAGTTTATATATCCGCTTCGGCGTACACGAAAAAGTTGGCTCATATAAAAAGAAATGTTTTTATATAAACCAATCGGCTTTTTAATATTGCATGTTAAAAAAAATTGACTGTCTCACAACTGGAGATGTCTCACAACTGGAGACTCTCCCCTATAAATTGACTAATGAATTTTATTACAATTGGAATTATTGAAAATAATTGAATTCTTCATAAAAAATTCTTTCAAAATTTTCAGTAAAAATTATTAGAAAAAACTCGATTATTTTCAAGAAAATTGAAATAAATTTTTCAAAACAATTCAATTATTTTAAAGAATTTAAATAAAACTCTTGTCAAGAATTATATTATCTTCAATACAATATTTTAATTACATTTTCTCGAAAGAATTCAATCATTAAAAAAATATTGATAAAATTCTTGAAATAAATTAAGTTATTTTCAAATTTTTTAATAAATACTTTGCATCCGTAAAATCAAAAATCAATATGCACTAATAATTAAAAGTGTATGAACAATTTTTATTAAGCCTAAGGCGAGTCAGAATATTTTTGATAAATTTAACAATAAAATTTTACTTAAAAATTGACTCCGTTTTGATTTGAAGTAATAGAAAGTGATAATATAATAATTAGTAGTATTTATTTAATACTGCTAAAGCAGCGGGCGGAAAAGTGGTTTTTCCGCTCGCTGTTAGTAAGCGGGCGGAAAAGTAGTTTTTCCGCCCGCTGTTGGTAGTCGGGCGGCAAAAGCTTACTTTCCGCCCGCTATGCATGCACGGAAAGTCGAGTTTATCGCGCATGTAGGACAAAAATATCCTTTTCTCAACTCTTTTGCCTTATTGGACCCAGATTTGATCCTTTTTTAACTTATATTTATGAAAAAATATTCATATATTTCAATCATTATTATCTCTATGAGCAAGAAAAATGTTCATAAAATAAACTTAAAGTGAATTACAAAAAAGACATTTTAGCAGCAGTTCTAAATTTACTAATTAAATAGATGTAAATAATGAACGAAATTATTTTTATTATAGAATCGATTTATTATTAATGAATACTTACAAAAACATGTTGTGAAAGAATGTTAATAATTTTTCGTTCTTAGTATAGCTTAAATTACTTATTCGAATTATTAATAATAATTTTTCCTAAAAAATGTTAACTTTCCATGTTATTGACTCCGACACGATTGAATAGTCTGTCTTTAATTATTTGAGCCATTAAACCGTGAATAACTTCAATTGTTGTTTTACAACTGTCGCGTGTCGCCTTTACAAGTTTCTCAACAGTGCTTCTATCGTGGGGCTCGATTCCACCAACAACGAATCCTCTTCCCAATGCAGCTTCCGATTGTTCCAATTTCTCCGACAAATCAAATATTTGTCCAGTTGTATAGTCGGCGTTGGTCAAAAGACTCGACGAACTTAATGTGTTGACCCAATATTTGTTCCATAAGGAATCCAATAATCTTCTATCTAGAGATGACTTGAAGTAAGTCACTTCTAGAGAATAGTATTGTTTACAGTGCACGCCAAAGTCTTCAATTTTGTTCAGTGGAATTGTTTGATACTCGGAAGGTTCCTCATTCGCTGGCTTGTAACCCTATCAAATGATAATTATTTTCATTGAATTAGTTTTGAAATTATTAATTAATTAATAATAATAAAGTTGAAATTATCGATCACTCCGAGTCAGGTTGAAAAAAAATATAACAAATTTTATATTTTTTTTATTTTACGTTTTTTACGTTTATTAGATAATTTTAATGTTCTGTCAATTAAATTATAAACAATGGCAATTGATTTTATTAATAAGTACATTTTGAAACGTATTCATTCTATAGAATCTAATACTCAAAAAAATAATGTTAATTCATTTTTATATAGTAGACAACCTAAAGTTTTTTTACCATATGTTCAAGACTTATACAGGGTTGCTACAGAAGTCTGTTTTTAAATTTCCATGACTTTTCCAGGTTTTCCAGTACCAAATCTGATAAATTTCCAGGTCACCTTTTAAACATTATAAATTAGAGCAATTTTTGAAGAAAAATTGGCCTAATAATAATAAATTAGAATTTTTCTGTATTATAAACATATTCACGTTAGATTATCTCTATTTGATTATTAAAGCACAGACAGGGTGTCTACTAAAAATATGACTTAAAATTCCAGGACATTCCAGGACAGATTTTTTATTTTTCCAGGACATTTACATGTGTAATATTATTTCATATTACGATTAACATAATTTAAATTAACCTACTTGAACAAAAATATTAATTTTATTATAACAAGAGTTAAAAATCAATATTAGATATCAAATTCTTTAATCAAACGACAAATTAAAATTATTTTTTGATAGATCAAAAAAATTATTTTTTTTAAATTTGAGTAAAATTTTTAAATTATTGAATATTTAAAAGCAAAATATGGAAAATTCAAGGATATTTCAGGACATTTCCAGGAATTCCAGGATATCATTTTTTAAAAGAAAAAATGTAGTAAAAAATATTAAGTGGAATAAAATTCCAGGCATTTCAAATTTCCATGACATTTCCAGGTATTCCAGACCTTTTTTTAAAAAATCCCTGACTTTTCCAGGTATTCCAGACCTTTTTTAAAAAATCCCTGACTTTTCCAGGTATTCCAGACTTTTTTTAAAAAATCCCTGACTTTTCCCTGATTTTTCCCTGGCTAATTTTTGATTTTCCCTGACTAAAAATTTTTTGAATTATTTAATATTCTACATTAAAATATCCGTAAGATGGTCCAAACTTATAAAAAATGTGACGGCACCATTATAATGAGCTATATTATAAAAACGGCTAAATAAAAAACTGAATTGACATTTAAGTATCAAAGTTTTTTAATTTGTGGTTTCTTTCGATCAAAATTCCCTGACTTTTAAAGAATTTTTAAAAATTCCCTGACTTTTACCTGATTTCCAGTTTTTCCCTGACTTGCGGCTACCCTGCTAATGTTGTTTATAAAATTCAATGCAAAAATTGTACCGCATCGTATGTTGGTGAGACTAAAAGAATGGGGGTGTAGGGGTACGAATTAATGAACATAAAAATTCAAAAGTCGGTGTCACTGCAACTCATAGAAGTTCACTTAATCATAATTTTGACTGGGAAAGATTTCATATACTTGACAAAGAAACTAATGAGAGCAAACGCCTAATTTCTGAAATGATTCACATTAATTTGCAAAAGAATTCGATAAACAAAAAGGATGACACTCAAAATCTTAGTAATTGTTATATACATTTTCTTAACGATAGGAAATATTTGTGATTTCCACTGTTTAATCGTACTGTGACGTTTCCTATTTATTTTCACTTATTGTAATTAGTTTAATGACCTTTCGATTATTTATCATTGACAGACTGTGTAATATTTTTATATTTGATTAGTGTCAAGTAGCAATTTGCGTTGATCGGAACGACAAATTTTCAGATGTTTAATATTATTTATTCTTTTTAAAAATATTTTTACTGGTAAAAGAAATTTTAATAATTTTTATTTGTATTGTTTATTTTGTAAAACATTTTTCGTTTTGTTTATGTAATTTCATTTAATAATTGTTTATAATAAAATTTTAGTTTCTGATGAGGACGGCTGTGCCGTTGAAACGTAAAATAAAAAAAATATAAAATTTGTTATATTTTTTTTCAACCTGACTCGGAGTGATCGATAATTTCAACTTTATTATTATAAATTTGCCGAGTGATAGCTTCAATTATTATTTATTAATTAATTAATTAACTATATTAATTTGAATGTTCTTTCATTCTTTCATTCACTTTTTGTGTCCCTCACACTCTGAAGTTGTCTTTTGTTTTTTGTTAACTTTAGATAGAAAATAGAAATCATCAGAATTTTTTTACTTCTTTTCATTAAAAGACTAAAATTTTGTTGTATATTATGTTTTGTCAAATTGTAATTAATTTTGTTTTTTACTTCTAAAAAAATTAGAAAATTATTAAACAACTGTGATTAAGAAATAGAAAATTTATTTATTTTCCATTATTTTCTTTTTGAATCACAATTTTTTTAAGAAAATTATTATTTTGTTTTAGAAAAAGAAGAAAAATATTTGCACAATTTATATTTTAATCTTATCTTTGGAACAGGATTTTCCACAGGAATTAAGACATTCAAAAATTCAAAATTCAAACCTTTTTTAAATTAAATAACTTATAAAAGTATTGTTTATAAAACATGAAGATATCAGTTGCTCCGAGTCGAAGACTCGGAGTGATCGATTTCTTCCTGTTTTCTAATAAATTAAAGATGACCGAGAGATAAAATCATTATTTTACATTATAAGAATATTGTTACTGTAACTTCATCAAAATTATTTTCATCGTTTTAATTAAATTATTATTTTCTAGAATTTTAAATTATTTTTTATGAAAATAATTGAATTCCTTGTGAAATTTTAATTATTTTATGAATATAATTAAATGTTTGCGCATAATTTCAATAAAATTTTTTATAATTGAATTCTTTTGAAAAATTTTAGTAGATATTATAAAAATCATTGAATTGAGGAAAATTTTTGAAAATAATTGAAATTTTTGCCGAGAATTTTTTCAAAACTTTTTAAAATAATTTAATTGATTCGAAGAATTTTTCAAACTTTTTTAAAATAATTGAATTTTTGCAACGAATTTTATTAAAATTTTCAATAATAATTAAATTCTTATGAAGAACTTTTATTAATTTTTTTGTTAAATAATTGAAATATTGCGAAAAAATTTATAAAACATTTGCAAATAACTGAATTCTTGCAAAGAATTTTATCAAATAATTTGATAATAATTGAATTTCTTCGAAGAATTCTATTGTTTATGAAAACAAGTGAATTATTGCGAAAAAAAATTGCAAATCATTGAATTCTTGCAAAGAATTTTGTCAAAAAATTTGATAATAATTGAATATCTTCGAAGAATTTTATTGTTTATGAAAATAATTGAATTTAGGAAGAATTTTATTAAAATTTTACATAATCTTAATTAAATTCTTTTGAAGAATTTCTTTGAGTTTCTTTAAAATAATGGACTTTCTTTAATCATTTTAATTACAAGTTTTTAAAGTAATTGAATTCTATATGAATAATTTCTTTCAAGTTTTTATAATAATTCTCTTTCTTAATAATTGAAATTAAGCATTTAATTCTTGCATTTTATTAAAAGTTTTTGGAAAATAATTGAATTTTTTTGAAAAATTTCTTCAATTTATTGAATACAATCGAATTTTTTAATAATTTTATTGAAAATAATTGAATACCTGAGAAGAATATTATTATTTATGAAAAATACTTTAATTCTTGCGATGAATTTTAATAATAATTATGTTTCTTTTTAAATAATTGAATTCTTTTGTGAATTTTTATTGAAATAGTAGATATATTAAAAATAATTGAATTTTGATATTATTGAAATTAATTTAATTCTACGAAGAATTTAATTCAAATTATTTTGAAAAAAAATCGAATTGTTAAAAATTATTTCATTAAAATCTTTGATAATTAATTTTAATAAAAATTTTAAGAATAATTACATTTTTCGAGAAATTCCATTAACATTGTACCAAAAATAATTGAAATTCTGCGATGATTTTTATTATTTATGAAAATAATTCAAAACCTACATACCTATAGAAATTTATTATTTATGAAAATAATTGAATTCCTGGTTTAAAAAATGTTATTCTTCATGAAAATAATTGAATTATTGCGAAGAAATTTATAAAAAATTTGTAAATAATAGAATTCCTCTGAAATTTTTATTATTTAATTCATTCATTCAAAATTGTCATTTTCTAAAATTTCAAATTAAAATTTTTTTTAAATAATTGAATTCGTTTTGGGAAATATTTTATAATACGATACTTCAGTGTAATACAGTCCTATCTTCTGGTAATATTTTGTACAGTCCTATCTTCAGGTGATACTTTGTATCGTGCTGTCAAAAAGTAGGGTTAATGTATTAGCTGTTTTCTAAATGCATTTAAGTGGTTAAATTTTATTAATTTACACTAAATTTTTATATATTATGATAAAAAGTATCTCTTAAAATATAAAAAAATTATTGTTTTGAATGTAATCAATATTTTAAGTACCGTAATTTATTTTTTTTTATTCACACCACAATCTGTCAAATTAGAGATAGCACGATACAAAACATCACCTCGAGATGGGACAGTTTAAAGTATTACCAGAAGATAGGATTGTATCACACTGAGGTATCGAATAATCGTAGATATTGAAAATCATTAAAATTAGAAAAATTTCTGAAAATAATTGAACTTTGGAGAAGAATTTTGTTATTTATAAAGATAATTGGGATTTTTACGAGAATTTTTTTCAAGATTTGAACATAGTTGAATTTAATAAGAAGAATTTTTGCAATTATTTTTAAATTCTACAAAATTGAATTTTTTTAGTATTTTCAACAAAAATTTAAATTAGAAAATTTTCAAATTTTATTATTTTTAAAATTGCTAATTTTATTTAAAAAAGGTAGTAAGAAGATAGCCGCGCGATTTGCTGCTAGTATTTAAGTAAAATTATACATTTAATAATTTATAAGTTATTATTTTATGAGAGTTGTTCAATATTAAAACTGTATATTCCAATTCACATATTTTTTATTTTTAAAATTTCAAATTTTATTTTTAAAAAAGTAAGCGAGAATCTTAAAAAATTATGATAAAACAATTCGAAGAATTAGTTGTTTTATAAATATTGTAATGTAATTTTTCAAAAATAATTGAATTTCTAAAATGAATTTTTGTACCTATAATTTAAAAAAAATTAATTTTTTTGAACAATTTTGAACATGATTTTTTTCTCCAAAATGTTAAAAATCGCATTATTTGAAAATAGTCGAAAAAGTAATAATATCCGAGGCCTGAATTAAGCATAAATTTTCTTTACCTTCGGGTAAGTTCGAAATGCACCCAAACAAACTTTCCCAGCAGATATAGTTCTTACAGGATCAATGACAATGGCAACGAAAGGCTCCTGGAAATTTTGATTCAACATTTGTGTGGAAACGTCAATTCCTGAAAGCCAACAACCATATCCTGGATGACTGTGGTACCAACCAATTGCATTTTCTTGCCTGCCCACCTGGAAACATTTTTTTTTATTAAAACATATTATTAGATCTTAGTTTTTACAAAGATTTTTTCGTGAGAATCATTTGCACTCTTTATTGATAATGAAATAAAAATTATTGAAAATCCACACTGAAAATGCCTCCAAATATGTATTCGTTGGTCATTCTGAGTTTTTAAAATTTTTCCAGTGTAAAAATGAAGTATAAATAAAGAGTCGCATGACAAAAAGGATAAAGCGCCAATTTCATGTTTTTACACTAAATGAAAAAAACATATTGAAAATGTCTCTGGTTATTTAAAAAAAAATTTCAAATTTATATATTCATAAAATATTCTTTTGATTCATAAATATAACTTTTAAACTATAAAATATAGTATGGTTCTTTCTAATTAAAAGTCTCCATTTCAAAAAATTGACGATTGACCCCCTTTGTGATCCTACTTTTCAAATTAAAGAAGTGAGTAACTTGTTTTGCAGCTTCAATGTATGCTGTCATGTACTCGTATGCTTGAGCTTGAGCATTGACCCTGGTCTCTGTTCCTTCAACGGGCAGAGCAAATGAATCCATTACAACCATTGTGTTAGCTGCTACTTTGCCAAGCAAAAGTCCCATGACTTCCAAAGTCCCACCGGAACGAGCGTGCATTACCATTTTCAGTAGTGCAAGGGCAGAAATTTTTATATCCTTAAAAAAGTGTGGACTGAAAAAGAAAAAGTGATTAACATTTTGTTTAAAGATCTAAAAAATTAGATAGTAGTAGAAAGAACTTAATGTATGAATAGTCAATTAAGGGGGCAACGATTTCTCAAAAACTACTGCAAAAATTCAGCTCAAAATTGGTGAGCTTCTTTAGTACATAAAAATCTAGTCCTTAATCCAGGGTGGTCACAAGTTTCAGTTTATCACTTTCTCTGATATTTCCCTGACAATTTACTGACATTAAAATTATTTTCCCTCACAAAATTCTTTTCACAGGAAAATAAGAAAATTTACGGAAAATGAGTAAAATTTGTGAAATTTAATAATTTCTACAAATTACAACTATAACCTTTCCTGAATTCAATTATTTTCTATAATTTTCTAAACAATTCAATTATTTTTTTTAAATACAGGGCTAGGATTGTGCGACTTTTTCGACTTTTTTCGACTTTTCTAAGGAAATGTGACTTTTTTTTTTACTTTTTTGTGAAAAAATTCTACTAATCGACGTTTTCGAGATTTTTTTTAGTAAAATGCGACAGAAATTTAAAAAAAATTTTTAATTTAAAGAAAAAAGTTTGAGTCAAAATAATGTTCTGTTACATTTATTTACAAATTTCTTTCAAATTTTTTGAAAACATCAATAATTTCTTTTTTAAATAAATATTTAATTATTATTTTTCCATAGGAATTAAATTTTTTCAAAAGATTCAAATTCAAACCTTTTTGAAATTAAACAACTTATAAAAAGTTATTATAAAACATGAAGAAATCGATCACTCCGAGTCTTCGACTCGGAGCAATCGATGTCTTCATGTTTTATAATAATTAAAGATGACCGAGTGATAAAATCATTATATTTTATATTAATATTATATAAGACTTTATAAAAAAAAATTTTTAATTATTTTTTATGAAAATATATGAATTATTGGGAAAAAATTTATAAAACATTAGTAAGTAATTGAATTTTGCAGAAGAATTTTGATATTTACAAAGATAATTGAAATTTTGAGGAGAATTTAAAAAAAAATTAAAAATAATTGAATTTCTAGGATGAATTTTATTATTTATAAAGATAATTGAAATTTTAACAAGAATTTTTAAAAAATTTTTGTAAATAATTGAATTTCAGAGAAGAATTTTATTACTCTCAAAGATAATTGAAATTTTGAACAGATTGTTTAAAAAATGTTTAAAAGTAGTTGAATTTTGGTATTTATAAAAATAATTGAAATTTTGAAAATAATTTAATTTCTGCCAAGAATTTTAATACTTTTGAAAATAATTGAATTTCTATAGGATGAATTTTATTAAAATTCTTTGCAAATAATTGAATTTCAGAGAAGAATTTTATTATTCACAAAGATAATTAAAATTTTGAACAGATTTTTTTTTAAATGTTTAAAAGAAATTCAGGCCTCGGATCGGCTTTTGTAGTTGAAAAAAGTCGAAAAAGTCGATTGTAATCTTGAAAAAAGTCGAAAAAGTGGATTGAAATCTTAAAAAAAGTCGAAAAAGTGGATTTTAATATTTTGAATATTTCCAATTCAAATATCAAAACAATGTATTCTACGAGGGTTTATTATTGCAATTGAATAACAAAATTTTGACATAAAAAGTTATCTAATATTTTATATAAATATAAATTATTATGATAATAATATTAGAATAACAGTAATTAATAAAATGAATAATACTTTTCTTATTTAAGATACTATTTTTCAACAAATATTAATAATGGGTCAGAATTTTTCAAACAGATCACCTAAAACTAAAAAATTTTCTTTTTGAAGCAAAATATTTTTTTTACTCTTAATATGGTTAAGAAGTTAATAATTATCATTGTTATTGACAATTATTATGAATAATAATCAAGTTTCTCTGATATTTGTTAACATTTTAGGCATTTTTTAAACAAAAAATGTTTATATCATATGTACATTCTTTTAAAAACTTTAAAAACTTATTAGCACAAACAATTACATTTGTTTTGAACAAATTATTTACTTTTTAAACAAATAAATGGGTTATTTCTGCAAAAATAGAATTTTTTTTCTTATTTTAACGAGTTTAAAGTCAGGTAAAGCTCTACTCATGGAGAAAAATAGTTAGCTATATTTCAGCTAATTTTTAGCTACCTTAGCTATAACCTTAATTGTTATTATATGGATAGCAATTATTGTTAGCTAATGCAGCTAATAATTAGCTAAAATAGCTAACTTTTTTTGCTAAAACAGCTAATTATTAATAATAGCTAAAAATTCGCTATCCATATAATAGCAATCTCATTTTTCTCCGTGCTTGATTATTGATAACTACATTATTGTTCATATGATTGTTACAACAATGGTAATTATTAAATTCAAAATAATTTTTTACCAAAATCGACATAGATTACTTAAATAAACATAAATTTGGCTGCAAAAAAATTTTAATAAAAAGAACTAAAGTTATCTATTTGTTAATTAAGATTGTTTGCAACAATTTAAATAAATTGTATTAAAAATTATTATTTGTCTGGTGGTCATGCTAGACTAATTTAAATTGATTTCATGAAAAATAAATAAATAAACATGATTTTTTCTAAAAAAATATTGCAAATTGTTAACTTTGAGTAAAAAAAAATTATAAACAATTTAAAATTCAAAAATTGGTTTAGAGGGATCTCTTAGAAATTTTATCCCCTTTAATTTACATTTTATAAACAAATAATATACAAAATTATAAAAAATAAAAAAACAAAATATGTATACACTACCGTCAGGAATTATCGGTACGGCTGCACGCGCAGGGCCCAAAAACATACCAATCTTCAAATCACGATTTCTTTGTAAATACAAATGTCAAAAAATTAACAAATATACCATTCGAAAGATTATTAAATTTTACGATTAATGATATGTAACTGAAAATTTTAATAATTTATACAAAGCTTGCAGCAATCTACAAATTTGACAAAAAAAATTTTAAAATAAAATTTTTTTGGAAATTATTTCAACTCCTGCACATTTTTTAAAAATTGTAGGAAAAATTTGAAACTTATATAGGTGTAATCATTGAAATCTCATCTTTAATTTAAGACCAAAAGAGTTAAAAAATCTTATTCGGTTCGAGAGATATCATTATAAACGGCCGAGCATTTTCAGCCAAAAAACGTTCAAAATCGACTAATTCAATGCATTTGTCAAAAAACATGCTCGGACGTATATAATGATATCTCACGAACCGAATAAGATTTTTTAACTCTTTTGGTCTTAAATTAATGATGAGACTTAAATGGTTACACCTATATAAGTTTCAAAATTTTCCTACAATTTTTAAAAAATGTGCAGGGGTTGAAATAATTTCTAAAAAAAATTTTATTTAAACATTTTTTTTGTCAAATTTGTAGATTGCAGCAAGCTTTGTATAAATTATTAAAACTTTAAGTTGCATATCATTAATCGTAGAATTTAATAATCTTTCGAATGGTATATTTGTTAATTTTCTGACATTTGTATTTACAAAAAAATCGTTATTTAACCCTTTAACGACGAGATGTGCTACTTTTCAACATGAAATTAAATCTCTTACAATTAGTAGAAAAAAGCCATAAAAGTTTTTAAAAGTCCATACCCTACTATTTTTGGGGTCGCTCTTTCAAATAGTGTGGTCAAAATTTTCAAAAAAATGATATTTAACCCTTCTTTTTTCAAAAATACTAAAAAAAGTCAAGTTTTTTAAATGTAATTTTTTTCAAAAGAATTTTTTTCTATGTTATAACGCTTTTCAAATAGAACAAAAAGTATCAAAAACGTGTTCCCGATAGTTGTACTTGGAAAATATTCATTTCTAAATTCTATTTTTTTCGATTTTGAATTTAAAATGGCGCTTGAAGGACAAAATTGTTTTCTTATTTTACGTAAGATAACAAACTTTTTCAAAATTGCTCAAATCTGATTGAAACAAGTTACTAGTGGGTTTTTGGGGTCGCTGGGTGCGAATCCGATGTTAGTTTTTCAAAATTCAAAATGGTGGAATCGATATGGCGGACGAGGTTTAAAAAAATATCCTTACCAATTCTTATAGCTAATTTATACCAAGCATTTTGAATTTTCAAAGACGAACATCGGATTCAGAATCAGCGGACCCGAAAACCCTCGAGTAACAAAATTCAAGTGAATCCGACTAATTTTTTAATTTCGTCTGCCATATTTGTTCCACCATTTTGAATTTCTAAAAACTAACATCGATTTTCTCGTACCATAGATCACTTTTAAATTTCCCTGTCACATATTGTGAAGTATAGATAAGTTGATACTGGTAGAGTCAGAGCAAAAAAAGTAATAATTCCGACATTTTTAAATTTTTGGAATGTGACTTTATATTCGTAATCAGCCACCCCAAAAATACCACACTAACAAATTTCAAGCAAACCTGAGTAAATTTTAAAAATTAGTCTTTCATTATACTTTGACCATTTTGAATTTTTTGAATCTAACGTCAGATTCGCCATAAGCGACCCGAGAAACCGCAGAGTAACAAATTTCAAGCGAATCCAATCAATTTTCAAAGAAGTCATCTGTCATATTGGATCAGCCATTTTGAATTTTGAAAATCTGATATCAAATTCGTAATCAGCTACCCCAAAAACCCCCGAGTAACAAGATGCAAGCAAATCTGAACAATTTTTGTATTTCGTCCGCCATATTAAATCCGCCATTTTGAATATTGGAAAACTAACATCGGATTCGTAACCAGCGACCCCGATAACCCCCGAGTAACGAGTTTCAAGCGAATCCGATCAATTTTTTAAAAAGTCATCCGCCATATTGCATCCGCCATTTTGAATTTTGACAAATGGACATCAGATTCGTAATCAGCGACCACAAAAACCCCTGAGTAACAAATTTTAATCAGATTTGAGCAATTTTGAAAAAGTTTGTCATCCTACGTAAAATAAGAAAAAAAATTTGTCCTTCAAGCGTAGGCCAGTCAATGAAGACAAAAAGTGCACAAAAATACAAACAGCAAAGACTAAACGGTTTCTGGTAGTTTGGGGGCTCCTTATAAGAGCCCCACAGTTTGCTCTCGATTTCCGGGTGCGAAAAAGAGTGTAAACAATCGCCAAAGTTTGGAAAACATGGTTTTTCGATGCTCGTTGCTTCCGGTTAAGTTTTAGGGGAAAAAGTGGTTATTGAAAGTTATAGAGCTTGGAAATACCTTTCAAATGATGGGTCATACGTTAAAAAAGGTTAATTAGTTTAGTTGCAAATGAATTTAAACCATTAAAAATAGCACTTCTTTAATTGTTTAATAACATTGTTAATAATTATCTAATTTGTTCATAACTAACCAGGAATGTTCTCCTTGCGTAGCTGAATAAATCCCAAAAAAAATTAACTAGATCGGAGAAATAGTTTATGCATAATTCCATTTGTTAACTAAAAACATGTAATTTTTCAACGGAATTTCCCCACTTTTGGTCCATCGAATTTCGATTTTTTTTTTTGGAAAGTACACTTAAGAAGTCAAACTTTCATCCTATTTAAATGGCCAATTGATTTTTTTATCTAAGTGCATAATAATGGACTTCAAAAAAGGGTATGCTTTTTTTACATAAACAAATGGAATAACTCAGTCAATTTTCACTTTATCAATTTAGTGTAAACGGCATTTAATTTTATTTGTTTTCACAAAACTTTTTCAAAAAAAAAATCCAACCTAGTTTTAAGGGGGGGAGAGTTAGTTTTTATTTTTCAAAAAATCCCTGACTAGATAATAAATTATATTTTTAATTGAAAATTGTGCCACTTATAGTTCAATACATGTATTTTACGAAAAAAAATTGAACATAAAGTTTTGTGCATTTATTTTTCTATTACACCAAGTAAAAGTAAATACATCCTTTTTTCAACCTCTAAACGTCGGAGTGGGGGTACTCGGAGGAGCGTGATTCTCGCCGCCACAACTCAATTCAGCCGTTCAAATTTGCAAAAATTGTCATAACTTCGTTAATTATTTACCGATTTTAATCATTCTTTTTTTAATTTGATGTATTTTTTTACGCTGAATCCAAAAATGATTTTATATTTTTTCAAAATACAATATTTTTAAAAATAAAAGAGAAAATTTTTTTAACAAAAAATTTTTAATTATTATTTATAACATTTGACAAAAAATTCTTTTCGAACATATAATTCCATTGCATTCAGAATAATATTATGACATAAAAAAATTCAAATTATTTTTATATAAGTGTGTAGCATTAGGTTCACATATGCACACCTGTCCAACTATCAATACAACGATGCTACACACTTATATAAAAATAATTTGAATTTTTTTATGTCATAATATTATTCTGAATGCAATGAAATTATATGTACGAAAAGAATTTTTTGTCAAATGTTATAAATAATAATTAAAAATTTTTTGTTAAAAAAATTTTCTCTTTTATTTTTAAAAATATTGTATTTTGAAAAAATATAAAATCATTTTTGGATTCAGCGTAAAAAAATACATCAAATTAAAAAAAGAATGATTAAAATCGGTAAATAATTAACGAAGTTATGACAATTTTTGCAAATTTGAACGGCTGAATTGAGTTGTGGCGGCGAGAATCACGCTCCTCCGAGTACCCCCACTCCGACGTTTAGAGGTTGAAAAAAGGATGTATTTACTTTTACTTGGTGTAATAGAAAAATAAATGCACAAAACTTTATGTTCAATTTTTTTTCGTAAAATACATGTATTGAACTATAAGTGGCACAATTTTCAATTAAAAATATTAATTATTATCTAGTCAGGAATTTTTTGAAAAATAAAAACTAACTCTCCCCCCCTTGAAACTAGGTTGGATTTTTTTTTGAAAAAGTTTTGTGAAAACAAATAAAATTAAATGCCGTTTACACTAAATTGATAAAGTGAAAATTGACTGAGTTATTCCATTTGTTTATGTAAAAAAAACATACCCTTTTTTGAAGTCCATTATTATGCACTTAGATAAAAAAAATCAATTGGCCATTTAAATAGGATGAAAGTTTGACTTCTTAAGTGTACTTTCCAAAAAAAAAAAATCGAAATTCGATGGACCAAAAGTGGGGAAATTCCGTTGAAAAATTACATGTTTTTAGTTAACAAATGGAATTATGCATAAACTATTTCTCCGATCTAGTTAATTTTTTTGGGGATTTATTCAGCTACGCAAGGAGAACATTCCTGGTAAGTTATGAACAAATTCGATAATTATTAACAATGTTATTAAACAATTAAAGAAGTGCTATTTTTAATGGTTTAAATTCATTTGCAACTAAACTAATTAACCTTTTTTAACGTATGACCCATCATTTGAAAGGTATTTCCAAGCTCTATAACTTTCAATAACCACTTTTTCCCCTAAAACTTAACCGGAAGCAACGAGCATCGAAAAACCATGTTTTCCAAACTTTGGCGATTGTTTACACTCTTTTTCGCACCCGGAAATCGAGAGCAAACTGTGGGGCTCTTATAAGGAGCCCCCAAACTACCAGAAACCGTTTAGTCTTTGCTGTTTGTATTTTTGTGCACTTTTTGTCTTCATTGACTGGCCTAGCGCTATTTTAAATTCAAAATCGAAAAAATTAGGATTTAGAAATGAATATTTTCCAAGTACAACTATCGGGAACACGTTTTTGATACTTTTTGTTCTATTTGAAAAGCGTTATGCCACAGAAAAAATTTCTTTTGAAAAAAATTACATTAAAAAAACTTGACTTTTTTTAGTATTTTTGAAAAAAGAAGGGTTAAATATCATTTTTTGAAAATTTTGACCACACTATTTGAAAGAGCGACCCCAAAAATAGTAGGGTATGGACTTTCAAAAACTTTTATGGCTTTTTTCTACTAATTGTAAGAGATTGAATTTCATGTTGAAAAGTAGCACATCTCGTCGTTAAAGGGTTAAAGATTGGTATGTTTTTGAGCCGTGCGCGTGCAGCCGTACCGATAATTTCCGACGGTAGTGTATGAACATAATTGAAATTTTGAGGAGAATTTAAAAAAAAAATTTTGAAAATAATTGAATTTCTGTAAAGAATTTTCTTACTTTTTAAGATAATTGAATTTTGCAAAGAATTTTATCAGAACCTTTGAAAATAATTAAATTTTTATGATGAATTTTATTATTTATAAAATTTTGAATATTATTGAATTTCTGCAAAGAATTTTATTACTTTTGAAAATAATTAAATTTTAGAGAAGAATTTTATTAAAATTTTTTTTAAATATTTGAATTTCGTAGAAGAATTTTATTATTTATAAAAATAATTGACATTTTAAAGAGAATTTTTAAAAAAATGTTAATAATACCTACATAATTAAAATTTTGCTATGAATTTATTAAATTTTTTAAAATTTTATTCCGGATTGTTTGATATTAATGTATCTGTTGTCGAGAAATGTGATTTTTTTTTACAATTTTGACAATTTTGTGTTTTCTTTTTGTCGTTTTTTTGATTTTTTCTAAGATTTCATGCGACTTTTTTTCGACTTTTTCGGAAATTTTATGAGACTTTTCGTGACTTTTGTTGTAAATTTATGCGACTAAAGCGACTTTTTTTGAGTCTTAAAGACGATCCGAGCCCTGTAAATAGTAAAATCTTTACAAAAACTCAATGATTTTCAAAACAATTTTAATTGAATTCCTCAAAAGAATTCAATTTTTTTTTAAATTTCAACACATTTCGAAAAAATTTAATTTTGTTCTAAAATTTTAATAAGTCCTTCAAAAAAATTCAATTATTTTTTTAAATATTGTAAACTCGTTGCAAAAATTCAATTAATTTTATAAATAGTAAAATTCTTTGCAGGAATTCAATTATTTTCAAAACAATTTGAATTGAATTCCTCGAATGAATTCAAATATTTTTTACTATTTCCATAAATTTCAATTCTTTCCTAAAATTTTAATAAATTCTTCGAAACAATTCAATTATTTATATATATACTACAATTCTTTGCAGGAATTAAATTATTTTTAATCCAATTTAAATAAAATTACACAAAAAAAATTTAATTATTTTCAAAAATTTCCATAAAAAATTCACTTTCAACAAGAATTTAACATTCTCTAAAAAATAATTCAATTATTTTCAAAATATTTTTAAAAAATTCTATATAAAAATTAAATTACATTCAATGCAATTTTTAAATATACTTGTCAAAAAAATTCAATTATTTTCAAAAAATAATAACATTTTTGTGATGAATTCAATTATTTTGAATATACATACTTAATTTTAATAAAATTCTTTAAAGAAATTCAATTATTTGAGAAATAACTTTAATTGAATTTCTTGAAAAAATTTCATTATTTTCAAATATTTCTATAAAATTCTTCATAATAATTTAATTATGTCTTAAAATTTTAATAAATTCTTCGAAACATTTCAATTATTTTTATAAATAGTAAAATTCTTTGCAATAATTCAATTATATTTATAAATAGTAAAATCCTTTGCAGAAATTCAATTCTTTTCAAAACAATTTTAATAGAATTCCTCGAAAGAATTTATATTTTCATATATTAACATAAAATTAATTTATTTACATGAAGAATTTAAAAAATATTTATATACATGAAGAACAATAAAAAAAAAAAAAAGTAGTAAAATTCTTTGCAAGAAATCAATTATTTTCAATACAATTCTAATAAAATTCTTCTTCATAAAATCCAATTGCTTTCAAAATTTTTAATTAAAATTATTAAAAACTCCATTAGTTTAAAAAAAATCAAAGAAATTCTTCAAAAGAATTTAATTAGAATTTTCAAAAATTTTAATAAAATTCTTCGCGAGAATTCAGTTATTTTCCTAAATAATGAAATTCTTTGAAGGAATTCTAATATTATCAAATTTTTTGATAAAATTCTTTGCAACAATTCCATGATTTTCAATACATTAATTTTAAAATTGAAAATATTTGAAAAGAAAAATTATAAAAAAGTTAAGAAACAAAAAAGCAAACAACAACTTCAAGAATTCTTCAAGAATTAAATTATTTAAATACGAAAATTCAATTTTTTATAATAATTGAACTGTCCATGTTTTTTTCTTAAGTTTACTAAGGTAGGTATAGTATTTTTAAAAAAATGAAAATAATCAAATTTTAGAAGAATTTTAATTATAAATATGACCATGATTTCTCCGAAATTTTAATAAATCCAAAAAAGTAAATTTTTATTTGCCTTATTCGAAGATAACTAAATATTAAAAAATTATGTTAAAAAAATACTTTAAAATACTTTAAAAAAATTAATTATTTTCAATTATTAAATTTTACCAAAATTTCAATTATTTAAAATCTTTTTAAAATTTAAATAGAAAAATTATTCAAAAATAATTTTTAAAAAATTTGTTTATAGTTATTTTTCGCACTATAAAAAATGAAATGAGTTACATTTAATACTAAAAAATATGATATTTTGTTGCAATATTTGTAAGAAAAGTCGAAGAAGTCGCAACTTTTGATAATAAGTCGATAAAATCTCAATTTTCTTAATTTCCCTGACTATTTTTTTGAAAATTTTTTAAATAATCGAAAGTCTATAAAAATAAACACAAAACTTTCGTTTTTACCAAATTTTGACCACTTTTAAAATAAAATTATTAAACGAGGTAATATTTTTTTTCTTGCAAAACATTTTTAATCTAAAAACATATAAGATGGTCAAAAAATGTAATTTATTTTTCCATAGGAATTAAGATTTTCAAAAATTTCAAATTTAGACCTTCTTAAAATTCAACAACTTATAATAATTAAAAATGACCGACTGATAAAATCATTATTTAATATTATAAGAATATTGTTATTGTAAATTCTTCAAAATTATTTTCACCATTTCAATTATTCAATTATTATTTTCTTGATTTCTAAAGATTCATGCTATAATGCTTTTAATATTCAAATATTATCTAAAACTTTAACTGAAATTCATTTTTAAATAAATTTTTATTAGAAAATTCTTTATGAGAATTCAATTATTTAAATACAAAAATAAATAATTTACTGAATAATTGAATATTTCTTAAAATTTAATTCTCATAAAGATTTTTATCAACAAATTTTTAAATAATTAATTTCTTTCGACGAATTCTTTCGGAAAATTTTATTAAAATAGTAGATATTGAAAATCATTGAATTGAAAAAATTTCTTGAAAGTAATTCAAATTTTACCAAGAATTTTATTACAATTTTTGAAAATAATTGAATTTTAGAGAAGAATTTTATTATTTATGAAAATAAATATTTCAATATTTATTGAAGAAAATTTAATTCTTGACAAGATTTTTATTAAAATTCTTTAAAATAATTAAATTGTTTTTAAGAATTTATTTCAATATTCTTGAAATTAATGGAGTTTTCTAAAATAATTTTTACTGAAAATTTTGAAAGTATGTGAATTTTGTGAAGAATTTCTTTTAATTTTTTAAAATAATCGTGTTTATTATTAATTGCAATTAATAATGTTTCTATTAAATTATATCAGAATTATTCATAGAAAATTAAATTCTTTTAAAGAATGTAATTTCGTAAAAATAATGTAATTTTTTTTAAAGTAATTTTAATTGAAAATAATTGAAATTTACAAAGAATTTTATTAAAGTTTTTAATTGAACAATTTAATTGTTTAGAAAAATTTTATTACAATTTAAAAAAAGAGAAATTTTATTAAAATTATTATCTTGAATATAATTTATTGAATTTTTTCCTGTAGAAATTTTATTAAAATTGTATTGAAAATAATTGAATTTCTCAGAAGAATTAAATTATTTACAGAAATAATAGAATTCTTGTCAAGGATTTGACAATTTATAGAATAAATTAAATTGTTCCGAAGAATTTTATCTGAATTTTTGAATATAATTGGATTTTTTGAAGGAATTTTATTGAAAATTTTAAAAATGATTATTTAAAAAGAATTTCATCAAAATTGTCGAAAAAATTGAAACTATATTAAAATTCTTAAAAATAATCAATTTTAATTAATATTTTAAAAAATAATTGCAATTTTAAAAAACGAATAGTCTCGTCTTTAAAGGAAAAATATTTAAAAAATTGAAAAAAATGTATTTGAAAATCATTAAATTTAAACTGTCAAAAACTAAGAAACTAATAGCAATGCAAAAATGACAAATTTCAATTTTTTGATAGAATGAATGAATGACGGAACAAAACGATAATTGTTTAAAAAGAATGATAATGAAAAAAACTCACTCTTTTTCCCAGGGTTTAGCGGCAAGAATATCTTGTTGTTCTTTTCGATCATATCTGTAAATCTCATCCACAGTGCTAATAGTTTCAACATTATTTGTCATTTCCCATGTTTTTTGAGCGGTTTTGGATTGATCGCTTGAAGTACCAGCCATTTTAGAAAAATTCTCTACCAATTTAAATTCTCTGAAATTGCAAAAGTTAAAAGTCTATTAAATCTTACTTTTTTATCCATTTACATTTATAAATCGAAATTCATAATTGTGACAGAATGTACACAATATTAATCCATTAAGGAAGAAAAATTGTTGAAATATTTAAAAGAAAGTGAATATAATTGTAGGTTTAAGAAATAATTACATTAATATATATAAATCAGCAGATATGGACAAATTATATATTCATATATATTATTATATTTAAAAAAAAATATATGATTTTAACAAAACACTATAACAACATTCAGAATACAATGAATACGATTCGTACTTAACCAAAAATTATTGAAAGTTTAATGGTGCGTCTCCAATAGGAATGTAAAGGCCTTTTCTCAATAATAATCTAAATCAGGGTTGTGCCGCCTGGAAAGAGCATAAAGGCCTTTCTTCAATATGTTCCTACTGCGAGACGCATGCATATCCCCTATCTACGGAAGCGCCTACGCGCCACGAGGCAAAGAGAGGAAACCTGTTTCTGCTAATGTCGTTTTAGCTTGTGAAAGTGAGGGTGGAGTCCCATGACAGCGTTTTGCGTTGCGTCGTAATGGGAGAGAAAAAGACGCAAATATACGTTTGCTGCATTCTCTCTCATTACAACGCAACGCAAAACGCTGCCATGGGACTGCGGCATGAAACATAGGAACATGTTCGATGGTTTGCTGGTTCGGTGGTTCGATGATGTGATTGTAAAGGCTTAAGCACAATAGATTCGCGAAAGTCGTTCGCGAACGCAAAGGATGAGTTAGAAAAGGACAGAGATATATTTGTATCCTTGTCTATCTCATACGTCTCGTTCGCGAACGACTTTCGCGAACCTATTGTGCGTTGGACTTTACTAAATAAAAAATTTAAAATAAGAAATAAAAATGAACCAAATTAATTCAAATTGTCAATTTTAAGGAAGTACCCTCGGAAATAGAATTAACAGCGAGTTTTTGATGAAACTTGGAATAATGGTAGATGTTGGTTTAAAAAATATGTAGTTAAATTTTTGGAGGTCTGCACAATGTATAAGAAAAGTTATAAACAATTTTATGTTTTTACATTTTACATTGTGTCTTATGGGAAAATGCACTTTCATGATCTTTAAAATTCAATTGTGAGAAAAATGACAGCGAGATATTGATGTAACTTTCTACAGTTAAAGCTAAAGAACTGATGTTTAAATATTGTCCAAAAAAATTATCAGTCACAACCTGCGAGACTCAAAATTAATTATTTTGTATAAAAAAAACATTTTTTATCAATCAGAAGTTACTAAGCACGACACTTGGCAACGTTGCTGTGACGAGCGACTACTATCTCGCTCGAATCACACTTCGAGATTAATCGAATCGCGATTTTATGTCGCGGTGAAATTAAAATTATTAGAATAAAATATTCGAATTCATACTTCAATAAAAATAAACCTGAGACTGAGAATGGCAAAAGAATAGTATAATAAAGTACCTAAACACATTTTCATGTTTTAGCGGATGTTATTTTAAACATTCTAAAGAATGAGTAATTGTACTTTAAGAAACTCAAAATATTTCTAAAACATCATAAAGATAATCTGGATTAAGAAACAGATGTTTTAATAAAATCTAAACTCTTCGATTTCCTTCCAAACCGCAATATGTTTTTCTAACACTATAGGTACAATTGAAAAATACCCAAAAAGTATACTCCTTTAAGAAGTCATAAAATTAGAACAGCTTACTTTTATAGACCAGATCCTCTATTCAGGTAATAACTACCGAAATTGTACACTGGGGTCAAAAAGTTTCAGTACATTTGTACTGATTACTGTTAAGTGCTTGCTTCACATAAAATTCAAATATTTCTTTAAAAATGGATGTAAGAGCTATCAAAGTAGGATCATTTTAAAGTTCAATAAATTTAGAGTCAAATAGGATAAGATATAACCAATTTAATAGTGTAAATATTAAAAATATAATTCTTTAAAGTTAGAGATTTTTTGTGAAAATTGCGATTTTGAAATCTGGAATTCAAGCGTACGCCAATTGAAAAAAATTTTTTTTTAAGTTTTGATAGTTGCACAATAAAAAGTACAAATTTCATTCTTTAATTCTAGACCAAAATCATTCACATAAATTAAGTATTTTCTTCAAATTATATAAAAATAATATCTCTTGCTCTAAATTTTTCGAAAAATATAAATTGCAAATTCGTTGTTTTCATTCACTTGTTCTATCAAATAACCACACTTTTGAAAAATATAGAACCTCTTCATCTTAGGAAATTTAAGTTATTTACATGAAATTTATCCATCTTCTTATAATTTTACAAATTTTAACTCTATCATTATTCTTTATTTTCATTCTAGGTGACTATTTTTTTATTTTACAATAAAAAATAGATGCATATTTTTCAAAAGTGTGGTTAATTGATAAAACAAGTGAACGAAAACGACGAATTTGCAATTAATATTCTTTGAAAAATTTCGAGAGCAAGTGTAGTTATTTTTATAGAATTTGAAGAAAATACTTAATATATGTGAATTACTTTGGTCTAGAATTATAGAATGGAATTTGTACTTGATATTGTGTAACTATCAAATCTTAAAAAAAATGTTTCTTCAATTGGCGTGCGCTTGAATTCCAGATTTCAAAATCGCAATTTTCACAAAAAATCTCTAACTTTAAAGAATTATATTTTTAATATTTACACTATTAAATTGGTTATATCTTAGCCTATTTGACTCTAAATTTATTGAACTTTAAAATGATCCTAGTTTGATAGCTCTAACATCTATTTTTACAGAAATATTTGAATTTGAAGTGAAGCGAGCATTTACAAGTAATCAGTACAAATGTACTGAAACTTTTTGACCCCAGTGTACATCTAAAAACTTTCGATCCTTTTAACCTCAAAATTGTCACGTACTGGAAAAACCCAGTTTTCATTACTTTTTAGAATTGTTAATCGCTCAACTACTTTTTATAAATAATCGTAATTTCTATATTTCATTATTTCTATCAATCTAAAACTTAATCAACTATCTATTATAATATTACTAGTAGTGAATTAACACTTGTAAATAAATTACCTTTAAGAGTTATAGTTACACAATGAATTTGTTATAACTATCATGATCATCAGCATTGTATAACTTATTTATATAATATTTATTATATTTGTAACACGTATGTGAGCATCGAATGCAAGATTAAATATACTTATAAGAAATGTAAATATTACTATTAGTTTATTAATTGTATATAAACTGAATAATTAAAATAACTATAATATGACAAGGATAGGAATAATAAAGCTATGACAAATGTGTGTGTATCAACACCGACAGGTGTGACGTATGGAACAGTATTAGTATTAGTGAAGTGCATAAAGTGTATAGTGGGGGATACGCGTCACTTTGAACATGCGCATTTCTCCCAACCTGGACTAACAGCGGAGACCAACTCCAATTGACTATAACTGCAAGTTAGATTTAAGTTGACGTTTGACTAGAAAGGTTGCTTCTAAGTTTCCTTAGTCAATTTTTGTATTCTTGAACTTTTAGTAAATAAATTTATTGGGTTTACTCACAAGAAGTCTGATATATCCATCAATAATTAATATTATTAATTATTGATTGATTCTTTCTTGTTGTAAGGTTTTTCCCTCCGTTTTAACGGAATATTATTGTTTTTATTATTTGTAATTCCCGGTTCCTCTTAAGGATTCAGCCAAAGTTGAACTCAACGAATCAAACTAGAGCACGCGGAGTTTGCGCATAAAACTCATAGGGGCTGTTCATAAATTACGTAAGACATTTTTTTGGAAAATTTGACCCCCCCTCCCCCTCGTAAGATTTTTTACATACATTAGCGCCATTTTTTCTATTGTTCGTAAGATCTCGCTGACCCCCCCTCCCCCCTAAATGTCTTACGTAATTTATGGACGGCCCCATATGTGCTCGTAACATTGCTTCTCAAGACGCTCTCACAGCTCTGCATGCATGCCAATGCATGCATAGTTGTCATGGTAACACATGAGAGTAAGTAAGTCAGAAAATTCAAATTTCATGTTTTTTCTCTCTTACTCTCATGCTGGCAGTAGAGCTGTGAGAGCGTCTTGAGAGGCACTTATAAGGGTTATGGTAAAAAAAGCGGGAGAGGCAAAACATTTAAAATTTAAAATAGGTAGATTTTTTACAATATTAACAATATTATTATTAAATATTATTATGTAATATTAATTTAATTTTTTGATTATAGAAAGTTACGAAAAATTAAAAGTAACACCGAATTAATAATTTAATCTAAATAAAAAGAAATAAATTTAAAAAAATTACAAATAGTTTTAAAAAAATTTTATTTGAATTATTATATACTATTTGAATAATAAATTTGTTAATGAAATTTTTTGAAAGAATTCAATTTAACGATGTTGCGTAATTTCATATAGTGTGGTCGACTTTTAAAAATAACTGCTTGAACGCGAAACGTAATTTTAAAAGAAGTTTTCTCCATTTGGACAGTTATTGAAAAATGAGAAAAAATACCAGATATTAAATGAATTTTTGTTCTGTCAATTTTATGCACAAGAAATTGAAAATCCAAAATAATACACGACGTCAGGAAGTAAAATGAGAAAATTTGATGTGCCCATCAGGTGCTGCCCTCTGGCGGTAATTTTATGTACCGCACATTTGTTTGACTTTTTTCTATTTTACTTTCTGTCGTTGTAAATGGAAATAAATCTTTTACTTTTTGTGCGCAAATGAAACATAAAATATTCAGGATATCTAGTATTTTTCCGATTTTGCAAAAACTGTCTGCATTGGAAGAAAAATCATTTTCAATTTTCAAATCAAGATTTCTCGATAAAGTGCGACTAACCACTAACAGTCATCACCCAACAAATACGGCACTGACCGGTTTAAATGACGTGAAATTGGTAAATATTCATTTTCTAACAAATTTTTCTCTGTTCACAGGCACTTTTTACAAAATATGACAACCTACAATCGTCACAAATGTTTTTAATTATCTGAATTCAAAAGATTTTGTTAATCCATACAGAAACACGGTTGCAGCATTGGAATTACCATAGCAATGTAATGCGAATCATTTTGTCAGCTGAGCCTTTTCGCTCCCTGCATGCTTCCCCTCCACTGGCAAAATGGCTGTAAAGGCTAACGCAGAATAGATCTGTAACCGGAACCGCAATCGTAAGCGTAAGAATGAGTTAGAGAAGGATAAACAATATACCTATCCTTCATTAACTGATTCTTACGGTTTCGCTTACGATTGCGGTTCCGGTTACAAATCTATTCTGCGTTGGCCTTAACACACTTCTTTGCCGCCTGTCATTACATTACTTTTGTATTTCCAATCCTGCAACCGCGTTTCTGCATGGATTGACAAAATCTTTTGAATTCAGGCAATTAAAAACATTTGTGTCAATTGTATGTTGTCAGATTTTGTAAAAAGTGCCTGTGTGCAGAAAAAAACTCGTTCGAAAGCAATTGTTTACTAATTTCACGTCATTTAAACGATGAAATGCCGTTTCTCTTGGGCGATTACTGTAAGTCGCACATAACCTACAGATTGCAGAGACCATCGAACGCTCAGAACATTTAAATTAAAATTCCAAAAGTATTTTTTTTAGACTATCAGAATTTTCTGAAATATTATCTAACATGGTTAATAGCAATGACAGACGACGCGAAATGAGACCGGAGGAAGCATTTACAATGTTGCCAAGCGTTGCATTAGTACTACGTGAGTAAATTGAAAACTTAAATGGTAATTGCATTGACTCACAATGCAGAGAGGGTTCTTCCTTAATGTAATAAAATATTTTTTAGGTATTATTTATAACAGATATTAATTACAAGGTAAATTAGGTGCTTTTAAAAAATCATATATTTTGAGGTTATAAAATGTGTTATGAAAAAGTAATGGAAAAAGGTCAACTCACAATAACGCGTTAGCAGTTGCTGCTGTGATTAAACCTTAAAAAATGTGATAACATTTTATAACCTTAAAATATATGATTTTTTAAAAGCACCTAATTTACCTTGTAATTAATATCTGTTATAAATAATACCTAAAAAATATTTTATTACATTGAAATTGTCAATTTGAATTAATTTGGTTAATTTTTATTTCTTATTTTAAATTTTTTATTTAGTAACAATCACATCATCGAACCACCGAACCAGCGAACGTGTTCCTATGTTTCACAAGCTAAAACTACTTCGTGAATATAATAATAATAAGATAACAATACAAAGTCTATATTATAGGGCTCGGATTGTGCGACTTTTTTTGTGAAAAAATGTGCCTAATCGACTTTTTACAGATTTTTTTTATTCAGGAGTGTCGATCGCTTGACATAACCTCAAACTAAAAAGTGATTTTTAACAGCAAATAAAACCATAATTAAAATGATTTCACTAAATTCTGAAAGATCCAGTTGTACAATTATCAGAAAAAATTAGGTTGAATTTTGTTTAAAATATTTTGTTTAAAAGTTATTAAAAAAAATTTTTTTTATTTTATTTGCTTAACTTTTGAACAAAATATTTTAAACAAAATTTAATGAATATAATTGTAAAGAATGTTTTAAAGAACAGAATGAGCTGTTATTTGTCAAAATTGTTAGTTCACTTTTTAGTTTGAGGTTATGTTAATAACCTCAAACCTCAAATTATAGTAATAATTAATTTTACTATAAAGGTCATGTTATTCAGTGGCCACGTGCCTATTAAAACTTTATTAAAATTATTGATAGAACATTAAACTCTTTTAATCAATTTTATTATAACCTTAATAAATAATTAAATTTTTTGGAGAATTTCTTTGTTTTTTTTAAATTGAATCCTTTCGTAAAGTTTTATAAAAATTGTATTAAAAATAATTGAATTCTTCCGAAGAATATTATTATTTATGAAAGTAGAATTCATTGTCATAATTTTATATTACCTATTTATTATTTAAAATTATTTTTAATTTCAAAATATAGCAAAAATAAGGTTAGGACGGTTAGGACTTAATCAAGCAACTATATATGCGATCGTTTGCCATCTACAGGATGTACACGTACTACTGATGTACTTCCGACAAAATGTTGCGCCTTTCAGTGAAGTACATTCATATAAGATTGGTCTCCTTAAGTCTATACTCCATGGCTAAAAACATCGAATTGTCAATACGTCGAATGTTCAAAACGTCGAATTATCAATTCGTCGAATGTTAAAAACATCGAATCGTCAGTACGACGAATTCTCAATTCGTCGAATGTTCAAAACGTCGAATGTTCAAAACATCGAATCGTCATTTAGTCGAATGCTCAAAACGTCGAATCGTCATTTAGTCGAATGGTAAAAACATCGAATTCTCAATTCGTCGAATGCTCAAAACGTCGAATGCTAAAAACATCGAATCGTCAAAAGTTCGAAAAAGTTCTTTGTCTTCAGTAGACATTAACTTAAAACAAAGAACTTTTTCGAACTTTTGACGATTCGATGTTTTTAGCATTCGACGTCTTTATCATTCGACGTTTTGAGCATTCGACGAATTAACAGTTCGATGTTCTGAGCATTCGACGTTTTTATCATTCGACGTTTTGAACATTCGACTACTTTAAGATTCTACTACTTGGCAATTCGAACAGATGGCGTTTCGACTACTTTACCATTCGACTACTTTACCATTCTACTACTTGACATTTCGAACAGATGGCGTTTCGACTATTTGAGCATTCGACGATTTGAGAATTCGATGTTTTTAGCATTCGACGTTTTGATCATTCGATGTTTTAGCATTCGACTAAATGCCGATTCGATGTTTTTAGCATTCGAAAGGACAAAACGTCGAATGCTAAAAACATCGAATCGGCATTTAGTCGAATGCTAAAAACATCGAATTGTCAATACGTCGAATGTTCAAAACGTCGAATTATCAATTCGTCGAATGTTAAAAACATCGAATCGTCAATACGACGAATTCTCAATTCGTCGAATGTTCAAAACGTCGAATGATAAAAATGTCGAATGCTAAAAACATCAAACCGTCATCGAATGCTAAAAACATCGAATCTTCATTTAGTCGAATGCAAAAAACATCGAATCTTCATTTAATCGAATGCTAAAAACATCGAATCTTCATTTAATCGAATGCTAAAAACGTCGAATGTTCAAAACGTCGAATCGTCATTTTGTCGAATGGTAAAACCGTCGAATAGACCATTCGTCGAATGCTCAAATAGTCGAACATTCGACAAATGGAAAATTCGATGATTTAAGGAAGTTGTTTACAGCACTTGAGGGGCAGGCAGGGAAAGGGGAGTTCCTATGTTTTGGTATACGAATTTTCTTGTCATACCAACCAAATTACATTATAGAAATTCTCCATTTACTTGTATTTTATGAACTGAAATACACTTTAATTAATTTATTTTAACTAAATTTTAATATATACTTCCTAGAGGTGTGCAAAAAGCTCGAAACCCGAAGCTCGAGCGGGTATTTTCGAGCCGAGCCGAGCCTATTCAGTTCGAGCTCGAGCCGAGCTCGGGGCGAGCTCGAGCCGAGCTCGGGGCGAGCCGAGCTTTATAAAAAGCTCGAATAATTTCGGGTACTCGAATTTTTCGGGTAGCCGAAACTTTCGGGTACTCGTAATTTTCGAGTACTCGATTTGATTCGAGCCCTTGAGAAAATCCAAAATTTTCTACATTAATTTTTAATTAAATTTTTAAAAAAAAAAAAAAAAATTTTTAATTTAAAAGCTCGAATTAAATCGAGTACTCGAAAATTTCGGGTACCCGAATTCATTCGAGTACCCAAAATATTCGAGTACTCGAGTGAATTCGGGTACCCGAATGTTTCGGGTACTCGAAAATTTCGGGTACCCGATACATCGAGCCCGGCTCGGGCTCGGCTCGAAAAAATTCCGGCCCGGCTCGGCTCGGCTATTCGAGCTTTTTGCACACCTCTAATACTTCCATATAAATGTGAAAGATTTGAATTTATTGTTAAAATAATTTAAAAGAAAAATAAGGTTTCACTGTCGTTTACTTGGCAACGCTGTGTTTAATGTCGTGTTGGCTAACATGAGTACCAGTTTCGTTGTCTCTCTTTATCTTGGGGTAAACAATTGCTCTCTCGCTTACTCTTACAGTACTTTCGCTGACAATTTCACACAGTACGCGGCAACTCCATGTGTACGTCAAACGATAAACATAACCCCAAAATAATAATTAAAGTATACAAACATGGAAGATTTATTAATAAAAAACAATTAGAAAAACGTATTAAACAAAGTGAAGTAGGTAAACAGAGAATTAAAAATGTGTGTGAAAATGAAAAACAGTGCATAGTTGAAGGGCGTCGCATTGACGTGAAATTGGTAAACATTCAATTTCTAACAAATTTTTCTCTTTTCACAGGCACTTTTTACAAAATCTGACAACGTACATTTGTCACAAATGTTTTTAATTACCTGAATTCAAAAGATTTTGTTAATCCATGCAGAAACACGGTTGCAGCATTGGAATTACCATAGTAATGTAATGCGAATCATTTTGACAGCTGAGCCTTTGCACTCCCTGCATGCTTCTGCCCTCTACTGGCAAAATGGCTGTAACATACGTCTTGCCGCCTGTCATTACATTGCTTTTGTAATTCCAATCCTGAAATAACCTACAAATTTCAGAGAACATCGAACGTTCTTAATTATTTTTATTATTATTATTATTTAATTAATACCTAATAATTAATGCCTTATGGGATCATTTTTAAATAGAATGCCTCTACTGTATTTTTGAATACTCCTGGTCAAATTCCCACGTTGATCATTTTACAGTGTTGCCGCGGTTTCATTGCCCCTGAGGAAAATGTTAGCCAAATGCATGATTTTTAGTTCGTTTTCTTTAAATATTTTTCATACGATGCGGTAAAGACACAATAATATTAAACATTTATTACCAAAAATGTTTCTATTATTTAATTCAAAGTTTTTTAAAAGAGTGTAACCTTTTTTAGGCACATTTATTGATATTTTTCTCTGACTTTAGCGCACTGCCCCATAAGAAGCCATGTATAAAATAGTAACTTTCACTCAAATTTTTTCAAAAACTATACGGTCAATCATTATCATATTTAAAGTACACCTGTGTGCAGTTCTAGTGAATAAAATAAAAAATATTTCAAATTGTTTTAACCTTTTTCATATTCGATGAATTAACAATTCGATGTTTTTTAGCATTCGAAGAATTGACGATTCGATGTTTTTATCATTCGACTAAATGACGATTCGATGTTTTTTACCATTCGACGTTTTTATCACTCGACGTTTTAAACATTCGACGTATTGACAATTCGATTTTTTGAGCATTCGACAAATTGATAATTCGACGTTTTGAAGGCCAACGCAGAATAGATCTGTAACCGGAACCGCAATCGTAAGAATGAGTTAAAGAAGGATAGGTATACTGTTTATCCTTCTCTAACTCATTCTTACGCTTACGATTGCGGTTCCGGTTACAGATCTATTCTGCGTTGGCCTTGAACATTTGACGAATTGAGAATTCGATGTTTTTAGCATTCGATTAAATGAAGATTCGATGTTTTTAGCATTCGACTAAATGACGATTCGACGTTTTGAACATTCGAAAACTTTACCATTCTATTACTTGATAATTCGAATAGATGGCGTTTCGACTTTTTGTCCATTCGATTACTTTACTATTCTACTGCTTGGCAATTCGACTAAATGACGATTCGACGTTTTGAACATTTGACGTTTTGAACATTTGACGAATTGAGAATTCGATATTTTTAGCATTCGATTAAATGAAGATTCGATGTTTTTAGCATTCGACTAAATGCCGATTCGATGTTTTTAGCATTCGACGTTTTGTCCTTTCGATTACTTGGCATTCGACTATTTGATCATTCGACGACTTGGCGATTAGGGGATATGCATGCGTCTCCACTTTCTATACAATGTTGGTGCACCAGTTAGCATCCATCTTGAATTTTCCCCCACCCAACTTGAATAGCCTTATAACTTAAAAAATTTAACTACTTTCACATTTTTTATTATTTTTTATTGCCGCATTTTTTATAGGCTTTTCTTACGATTCTGAACAATCAATCGTATAGATTTAAAAAAATTTAGGGTTGCCCCAAATATTTCATTTTATTTTTCCCTGCCTTTTTTCTGATTTCCAGACAAAATTTTTACTTTTTCCCTGACCATAAAGAATATTCTGATTCACTTTAAAAATTATTAAAAACCTTTCTATTACACCCAGTGGGCACAGGGACGTCTAAAAGACGTCTTAAAGACGTCCCTTTTTGTTCGCGGACGATTCGGGGACAATGATGGCAATGTCTCTGAGTCATCAAAAAGACAACTAAAAGACGTTCTATGTCTGGTCCAAAAGACGTCCAAAAGACATCTAAAAGACATAAGAAAGGACGTCTAAAGTACGTTTAAAAGACGTCTTTTGGACGTCCTTTTAACATTCCTTCAGATCTTAAATAAACATTTCTTATATAACATTTTCTAAGTTGAAATTCAGTAATATTGTATTAAATTTATTTTAAGTTTAATTTTATTTTTTATAAAATGTGGAGAAATAATGGAAAAATTCGACGAAGCTGGGATCGAACTCGGATACCTTGGGCTTGAAACACTGCGCCTTAAGCACCTTAGCCGTTCAAGACAGATATGAACCTCTACAAAGTTAACGATCTCACTTGTCAATGAAATGAATTTAACTTAGAAAAATTCCAATCACTTTTACATTGATTAGTTTCTAAGTCCAAGTTGAACTTAGAAAATAATATTTTCTATTTATGAAAATTTTTCTATTTTCAAAGGGTCAGAATTTCTCAAACGGATCACTTTAAAAAAAATAATTTTGTTTTTTATCGAAAATAATTTTTTTTTACTCCTCGTAGAGTAAAAAATAGACCCTAAAAATTTTAGAACAAAAAAAAATTTTTTGTGAATGTTATTAACAATTTAGTTTTTTTGTAGTCTTAAATTAAAAATTTTTTTTCTCGTAAACTATTTGACCGATTTAAAAATTACGATATGGGTTTTCTTCGTCATGAAACAGAGTATTTAAAAATAATTTTGGATTTTAAAAAACTTCATTTTTAATAGTTTTTTATATTAATTGTTTATAAAATGTTAATAACAAATTGTGTTCTGCGCCTCAAAAAAAAAAAAAAAAAATTGCCTAGTATTGCCCACATTCCCCTGAAAACAAAACCGTTTTGAAAAAAAATGTACGTTAATTACGAAAAAAGTTATTAAAAAATAACTGTGGCGGTGCACAGCGATTCATGACTCGCAAACATGGCTCTCCTGGCACCTGTGAGGCATTATTCCTGAACTGCCCCAAAAATAAAAAAAAGTTCTTGGATTTCCTTTATACTTTGGAAATATGTTACCCTAGTAGGTACAAGTTACTACACCAATTTACAGGTCCAACCCCCCACCCCAATCAAAAGGGTGGGGGGTTGAAATTTCAGCTTAAACTCGAACATGCATTCTTTAAACATTTGTAGTTTCTACTTAAATTATTCAATTAAAAAAAGTAAGTAGTGTTTTAGAAAGGTTTTTTTTGTGTACTTTTAAAATATTTTATTTATATAATAAAAAAAAAATTTTTTTTGCAAAAATTTTTTTAAATAAATAGTTTTTTGCAATTTTGCACTCCAGCGCGATGAACAGTGGGATTTTTTTTCAACTTACTATTGAAAATTGTCTAGAAACTACAAATTTTATCGGATGTTCATGTTCTTGATTTAAAATTACTAAGAAATCCATCAAAGTCGATTTTTGAATTTTTAATTGTTTATTTTTTTCTTGTTACTCAAAAATTTGACAAATTACAATATTTTTAGAAAAAATCATGTTAATTTTTTTATTTTTCCATTACACATGATCGAAATCAATTTAAATTAGTTGAGTATGACCACCGGACAATTAATAAAGCATAATACAATTTATTTAAATCGTTGCAAACAATGTTAATTAACAAATAGATTACTTCGGACCTTCTTCATAAAAAAAAATTGGTTTTTTTGCAGACAAGTTTAAATTTATGTCTAATTTAGTAAAAAACTAATTTACAGTTAAAAATTATCATTAATATTAACAATTATATAAACAATAATCAACTTCCTTTTGTATTTGTAAACATTTTCGTCATTTTTTAAACTTTAAATATTTATATCATATGTACATTCTTTCAAAAACTTAAAAAATTTATTTGCTTAAACAATTACATTTGTTATAAACAAATTTTTCATTTTTAAACAAATAAGTAGCTTTTTTCATCAAACAAAATTTTTTCCTTTTTTTATATTTACTATCATAAAAAAGAACTCCTTAATGAAATGGGAATACTATAAATTATTCATTTAATTCTAACGAACATTATAAGTTAAGAAATATATATATTTTTAATGAAGTAAACCATTATTCAGTTAAAACAGTTTACATCTAAATGCATATAAATAAATATATTTTTTCTGTGAAAAAAGAACAAAGTTAAATATTTCTTAACTTATAATGTTCGAAGTAATCTATTTGTTAATTAACATTGTTTGCAACAATTTAAATAAATTGTATTATGCTTTATTAATTGTCCGGTGGTCATACTCAACTAATTTAAATTGATTTCGATCATGTGTAATGGAAAAATAAAAAAATTAACATGATTTTTTCTAAAAATATTGTAATTTGTCAAATTTTTGAGTAACAAGAAAAAAATAAACAATTAAAAATTCAAAAATCGACTTTGATGGATTTCTTAGTAATTTTAAATCAAGAACATGAACATCCGATAAAATTTGTAGTTTCTAGACAATTTTCAATAGTAAGTTGAAAAAAAATCCCACTGTTCATCGCGCTGGAGTGCAAAATTGCAAAAAACTATTTATTTAAAAAAATTTTTGCAAAAAAAATTTTTTTTTTATTATATAAATAAAATATTTTAAAAGTACACAAAAAAACCTTTCTAAAACACTACTTACTTTTTTTAATTGAATAATTTAAGTAGAAACTACAAATGTTTAAAGAATGCATGTTCGAGTTTAAGCTGAAATTTCAACCCCCCACCCTTTTGATTGGGGTGGGGGGTTGGACCTGTAAATTGGTGTAGTAACTTGTACCTACTAGGGTAACATATTTCCAAAGTATAAAGGAAATCCAAGAACTTTTTTTTATTTTTGGGGCAGTTCAGGAATAATGCCTCACAGGTGCCAGGAGAGCCATGTTTGCGAGTCATGAATCGCTGTGCACCGCCACAGTTATTTTTTAATAACTTTTTTCGTAATTAACGTACATTTTTTTTCAAAACGGTTTTGTTTTCAGGGGAATGTGGGCAATACTAGGCAATTTTTTTTTTTTTTTTTTGAGGCGCAGAACACAATTTGTTATTAACATTTTATAAACAATTAATATAAAAAACTATTAAAAATGAAGTTTTTTAAAATCCAAAATTATTTTTAAATACTCTGTTTCATGACGAAGAAAACCCATATCGTAATTTTTAAATCGGTCAAATAGTTTACGAGAAAAAAAATTTTTAATTTAAGACTACAAAAAAACTAAATTGTTAATAACATTCACAAAAAATTTTTTTTTGTTCTAAAATTTTTAGGGTCTATTTTTTACTCTACGAGGAGTAAAAAAAAATTATTTTCGATAAAAAACAAAATTATTTTTTTTAAAGTGATCCGTTTGAGAAATTCTGACCCCAAATGTTGAATGAAAAAGACGTCTTTTAGACACCTTAAAGACATCTAATGGCCAAGACATAGAACATGAATAGGACGTCTTAAAGACGTCTTTTTGTACAAGTCCAAAAGACGTCCGCAAAAAGACATCCTTTGGACGTCTTTTGAACAAGTGTGCCCACTGGGCATTTAATTACGAATTTCTTAAATTGTAAAATTATTCGCAAACATCAATAACTAAATTTTTAAATAAGTATTTAAAATATTATTATTATTATTATTATTCCATAGGAATTAAAATTCTTCAAAACATTCAAATTCAAACATGTTTCAAATTCAACAACTTATAAAAATATTATTATAAAACATGAAGATATCAATTACTCCAAGTCAAAGACTCGGAGTGATTGATATCTTCATGTTTTATAAAAATTTTAATTTCCATAAAATTTTTCAAAAAAAAAAAAAAAATTAAATTATTTACAAAAATTATAATAAAATTCGTTGCAAGAATGCAATTATTTTCATAAATAATAAAATTCTTCACATTGTTTCAATTATTTTTAATACAATTTTAAATAAATTTCGCGAAAAATAAGATTATCTTCAAAAATTTTTTGCAAGAATTAAATTAGGTACATTTCACAAATAATGGAATTCTTCGCTGAAATTCAAAAATTTTCAAAATTTACATTTTTAATACAGTGGAACCTCGATTATCCGAACCTCTGTTATCCGAACTTTTTTTTTGGCCTTCCGAATCTTTCAAAATATCAAAATTTATGACAAAAAAATATTTTAAAAATTCTGAATTCTCTGTTTTATTAGTATATATTGTGACGATCAGCGTATTTATTTTGTATTTAGAAATTTATTAAAGAGCAGGGGTAAAATATTTTTGGTTACGGCACTGTGGTCAGTCCACTGCGAAGCGCGCACGCGTCGCCCACACCTCGTACAGGTATATAAGCTGGCGCGCGGCAGCGAGCCAGCGGAGACGACGGCCGGTATTACCGGCTGGAGTCACTCTCTGAGGGATCACCCGGAGATGGCAGGAATCACCGCCAAGACTCTCTCTCTGAGGTATTACCCGGAGACAACGGCCGGCATAACCGCCGCGAGATGGAATTAACCTCTCAAAGTACGTGTTTCACACGCTACGTTTTTCGTCGTAATCGTCGCACGTAATATACCGTAATCCGTTTTTCGTACGCTGTTTATTAGTTTTCGTCCGTAATTTAATGTCTACGTTCCGTATCTTTCGTTTTCCGTACAATGTGTATTTTTCATGTCTTTTTATCGCTTAATAAACCATAGTCAAAATTAATAAATGCAAAAAATATACTTAAAAGTTGATATTTTCTTTTACGAAAAAATTTTTAAAAGTAGAGTGAAAAAAAATTAAAATATGGACACCACAAAAATTAGCATAATGTCACATAACTCCGGACATTTATTTAGGGTGATAACACCCTTCCATAATTAAAATTGCAATGCTCTAATTATTTATGTTCAGAAGATAATGAATTTTAACTGTTTTCACAATTTAACTTTTCGCCCCAGTCTCCCCTATTTTATTTATTTTTTATATACTATTTTTATTTTTTATTACTTTTTGTTGTATATTATTCTTATATTTTATATTGTTTATTTTTGTATATTGTTTTATATTTTTTGTATATTATTTTATATTTTTATAGACTCCCTGAAGAGGAAATCATTTAGATTTTGAAACGTTGGAGTAAACTTATTTTTAAAAACTATTTGTCCGAATGTTTTCGTTTCATTCTCCTTTACTATAATTATCATTCTCATAAACAATTCTTTTTCAATTTTTATTTAAAACATTTATTATATTTGCGCCATTATTCTCATTGTACACGGAAAAAAAAGTACGTGAATTTTTCATTGACCCGGTACTTGACTTTTGGATACGACACAAAATACTAAAAACAATCTAGTACTTTTGCATGAGAATTTCAAAAGCAGTCAATGAAAATTTCTAGTACCTTGCTTGAGAATTTCATTGACTTTCAAAAAAACTGTAAAATAAAAAAAATAATTTCCACTTGTTCACAGAGTTTTCCTGAAATTCACTCATTCATTCACATATTTGGATAATTAATCACACAAACAAAGAACAATTATTGTACCACTTTTCGACGTTCATCAGCACTTATGAACTAACTTAAAAGTACGTATCGAATTGTTCTTATATACCACATGGTGAAATTTTTCACGACTTCTGAGACATGCTATTTCACTGAAAACTGAGACTTATATAACATTCTGTTTTGTGAGAAACACAAAATAAAAAATATTTTTTTGAAAGTCAATTCTTGAAAACAAATATATATTAACACTATTTGTTTTTCATAAAATAATAGTATATTCACATCTGAAATTAACACAAACGGTAACAGACGATCAGCTGGCATTTACCTTGGGTAGAAACGCGCAACGCACACTGCGCATGCTCTACAGAATTTTCAAGCGCAGTCAACTAATCTTTCACGTACTTTATAAAACTGAACAAATGACTTTTCGTTAAAATTTAAAAAACACTGTTGCCCATACTAGTACTAGAATAATTCTAGGACTTTTTTATATTTTCTAATAAAAAGTATATGGAACAGCCTTGTATTTTGTGTCCTATCCAAAAGTCAAGCACTTTCAAGGAAGGATTCACGTACTTTTTTTTCCGTGTAAGTACTTTTGCTTAAAAAATTAAAATATTAAAAAAAGGAATGCGCAAGAGAAAAAACGCGCGCGCTGGAGCGCGCGATCGTTCTCGTTATTTAAAAAAAAATTGATAAAATTCGTTGTAAGCCAATTCCATTATTTTCATAAATTATAAAATTTTTCTGAGGATTTTAATTATTTATAATACAATTAAAATAAATTCCTAGAAAAATTGAATTATTCTCTTAATTTTTTTGTAAGAATTTAATTACATTTCACGAATATAATGAAATTCTTCGTTGAAATTCAAATACCCAGATAACAATCATGCGTCGCACTTTGTCGCACTTCGGGCGCAGGACATGCGAGTCACGCGGTGCGTGCATAATGAGACGCATTTAGCAGTCACTCGTTCTGATTTTGTTGCACTTTAGGCACATGACGTGCGAGTCACACCGTGCTTGCTTAATGAGACACATTTTGCTGTCGCTCGTGCTAATTTTGTAGCATGCGTGAGGGCATAAACGTAATACTTTGAAATGAGGGGTTGATAGTAAAAGTGGTAATTAGGAGCAAAAGTGGGATAAGTGACTTGGGCACAAATACGGGCTAAAATGATTTTGTAATTTATGGATAAATTAATTATAATTAATGATCAAAAAATATTTAAAATAGTAAAGAAAAACTTTAATATTTTGCAAATCATTCGTGTAATAAACTTATTGATAAATATTTTAATTGTTTTAAACCATTTTTGCTACCAAGTCACTTATCTCCCAATGTTTTTTAAACCACTTTATATCAGCCCCTCAAATAATTTTATATTACATTAAAGTTAATAAAATTTATGAATTTATGAAAATTACTTTAATGATAACTTATAGAAATTTTTAAAATTGAATTATTTAATAATTTACAATTTATATTTTATTAATTTATATAAAATGCATATGAACCATTCCATTATATTTCGACTAAAGTCGTTGCCGACTAATTGTAAAAAATTATAATATTTTGCAGGAATAATTTAACAGATATTAGGATCATCGAACAAAAAGAATTTTTTAAATATTTTTTATATTCATTGTAAAATAATCATTTTATTATTATTGCCCAATTTTCGTAATTTTTCTTTTTTCTGGGCAGAAGTTATTTACATTTTAAAACAGGCCTGTTTTAAAATCGTGAAAATAAGCAAAGTGCCAGTTTTAATTGCTTATTTTTTAACATTTGTGAAGAAAAAAGGAAGAAAGTGATAAGAAAAACTAAAAGTTATTAAAAGTTTCTTTATATTTCATAAGGTTTTATTTAATTTAATGATTTCTCTTTCTCACATTTAGCGAATGAAATTTGCAAAAATAGGTTATTTGCTAGATGAACTTTAAAATAATTGTTTATTTAATATTTCCTAATAATAATTGTTTGTATCAATTTATAATAATAAAATAATTCATTCATAATAAATTCTAATAATTTTTTTACGTTTTCATAGTAAATTATGTGTTTTCTTTAAGGGGACACCTAAGTGGAAAAATGACAAAAAAATCGATTTTTTTTATTTGATTTTCTAAAAGTAGACTCAATTAGGAATAGAACAAGACTTTTTAAAACCTTTTCTAAAGAGTAGAAAAAATCTGATTACATGATTCTGAATACCATGAGTTGTTAGTATTTTTTCTTTTTTCGTTTCTCCTGTAAAAATTGTTTTTTTCCAATTTTTTACTTTCGGTACACTTTTCTCCGAATCTACTAAACCGATTTGTAATTTTTTTCTTTTACTTTGTTCAGTAAGGTTCCAAGAATACGAATAAGAAGTTTAACATCATTTTGATTTGTACAAACGGAGATATGAGTCAATGAATCAGAGAAAATGGGATTTTTATTTTGCTTTTAGTATAAAGATTCATAAAAAAGTTTCTATTGAAGATAACGTCGTATTACTTCTTATTCATATAATTGATTATATTTGTAATCGAATAAAAACAGGGCGAACGCAATGGGAATAATAGTTTTCGAGAAAAGTGTACCGAAAGTTGACTCTTTTTGCATTGTTTTTAGGTGACTTGGGTGTCCCCTTAATATTTTCTAATAGACAGTTTGTACGACTTTATATACTTTAGATGCTTATTTTACAATAAATATAAAAAATATTTAAAAAATTCTTTTTGTTCGATGATCCTAATATATCTTTAAAATCATTCCTGCAAAATATTATAATTTTTTAAAATTAGTCGGCAAAGACTTTAGTCACAATATAATGGAATGACTCATATACATATTTAATATTTATTATAGATTGTAATTTATAATTTAATTTAAATAATAATAAATTACTAAATGTTTTGAAATTACTACAAAAAATTTTTACTTAAAAAAATAAAACTTTACTGTAGAACGTTATTTTCATTTATTTATCTAAAGTTGATAATAAAGGCAGAAAAATATTTGACTTTATAATGTTTTAATATTCGCGGTCTCACCGATGCGCATGTGAGCAGGGTGAGCAGCCAATTTTCCCATTATGGCCGAAAATGTACTTGTTGATGTCCGTCTCGAGTCACATGACGTCCAGTTTCGCTCTGAGCATGTGTTTTTATCGTTGGGTGAATGTCGTGATTGTTTGTTATTTATAAAAAGTGCGTGTGCGAATCACAGTTTTGTTTCTTTTATGTTTTATAAATATTTGTTTTTGTTTAAACTCGTTTTTAAATTAAAAAATTAAAAAATATAACGGTCATATCGAACAAGAGCATTTAAAGTTATTTTGCTTTGAATAGAAAGGCTCTTAGACGCAGTCCAAATTGTTTAATTTATTATGTTATACAGTTGACTTTTGTTGAACTTCCCTGCTGGAAGTAAATAGATAGAAACCTTTTCTCTTTTAATCCCTTTCTATTGCTAATATAGAAAGAGATATGAATAATGTATAACTTTTAATCTCTTACCTATACTTCTTTATGCCTTTCTATTCCTACCTTTATCAACTTGTTCGCTATTTCTTTTAATCACCTTTTTTGAATAACTTTTAATAGCCATTTTAAACCCTTCTATCTCTTTTTATACACAATCTTATTACAACTTGTTGTTATCCCTTTCAATCACCTTTTCTCTATTACTTTTAAAATCCTGTCTATTTCCTTGTATCTCTTTCAATGTTAGACCTTATAGACACTATTCTTTATACCTATTAATAACCTATTCTCAATACCTTTTAATAACCTGTCTATAAACTTCTATCTCTTTTTATGACAGAAGTTCTCGATACTCTTCTTTCTCCACATTTATAACCTTTTCTTAATAACTATTGATATCCTATTTATACCCTTCCATCGCTTTTTATGTAGGATCTTATTAACACTTATTTATTACCATTATTCCCATTATTGAGATAGAAAAAGATAGAAATGCGAGACTGCAAAACTATAAACCTTTCTTATTCCTTTTTATCATTCTTCTTTTCCGAATGTTATTCTTTTAATCTTCTTTCAATCCCATATTCTATCTCCTATTACTTTATTTAGAAGAGATAGGGATAGTTAAGAATATGGGGATTTGAGGAGATATAATAAGATTATCTCTTCTAATCTACTATAGTATATCCCTTTCTATATACATACTCATAAACTTATACGCGCATGCGTCGATCTTCCCAGCTGTTATGTGTCATGGCGTCGGGTCAGTAGATCCGTAGATCAGAATGCGTGTGTTATGCACTGTGCGATTGTACGTTTTTGTTTGAGTTTATAACTTCCATATTTTTATAGTTTATTGTAAATATATTTAACCAATAAATGTTTATCAGTAATAGACAACCAAAATTAGTTTTAAACTCACAAAGCATCGAAACTTTTCTAAAAATGTATTAAAGATTTACTTGCAAATTTTTTATAGTTAATCGTAATGAATTAAAACAACACGATTAAGAAACTCAATTAACAACAATAGAGAAAGTTTTTAATTGAAATTAATCGATTTCTTCTATAAGGGGTATCTCCTTTTTTACTTTCCTTTGGATTAGAAAGGATGTGAAAATGGATAGAGGAAGACAGAAATGTATGAAAAGAAAGAGATTAAAAAGTTCTATCTTCTTTAATTCACCACTTTGCATCCCCAATTTTTTATCTCTTTCTATATATTTTTTTCTATATATTTCTATATCTAAAACTGTATATAAAGAGATTAGAAGGGATAAAAAGATATATAAATATAAAGTTATAGAAAGAGATAAAAAAATTGTATCTCTTTTAAGTATCCATTTTGCATCTCCAAACTATTATATTTTCTAATCTTTTTTTATCCCCTTTTTTTAATCTCTTTGTATCTCTTTACTTCCAGCAGGGTTGTGTTGAAAAGTTTATATTTATTACGAATTATGATCTCAGCTGTTTATTATAGGTTATTTAGGAGGTTATGTATGTTCAAGACTAAAGAGAAAAATGTTCAATATTAATGCCATGTTTATATTATTGAAATAAAAAATTTTAATGAAATATTTTTAAATTTAACCTTAGTTTTTTGTATTTAATTTTTTACAATATATTCATCATAAATAATCCTTAAAAAACGCACGAGACTCGCATTTCACTCTCATGCATCATGTACCTTTATGACATGCGAGCGTAATGCGTCTCATATGAGGACGCATCTGTCTGCATCAGTGAAGGCACGAGTGCGAAAAGAAACCTCATACATGCGAGAGATATGAGACGCATATCAATCTCAAATTGTTATCTGGGAATCCTCCAAAATTTACTCATCGTTTTAACAAGCAAAAATAAATCACCTCCACTAAGATGAGACAAAAAGTCAAAACTTCGAAAAAAGTTTTTAAAAAAATTAAGTTTTTTAAAAGTTATTGTCGGACAGACAGATAGACAGACCTACAGACAGACGTAATCGCCGGACCATGTTTTTTGGATTCAGGGCACCTCAAAACGCAAAAATTTCATAAAATTAGCAAATAGTATATTAAGCAACAAGGTACGTAAAGGCAGCCTTTAAGTCCCGTGTTACTTACGATATTTTTTATTCCAAAGGCACAAAAGTGTCGATTTAAGATAGCAGACGACAGGGAGTAAAAGTCATTCACTTGTTCGACTTGCATGAAAATGGCGGCCTTTTTTTCCATGAGCAAAAATAACGCATTGAACTAGCTGTTTTTTTGCCCATGGGAAAAAAGGTCGCCATTTTCATTCAAGTGGACAAATGAATAGCTTTTAGTTCCTGTTGGCTGCTATCTAAAAGTGCCTATTTTGTGCCTGAGGTATAAAAAGTCAATTTTTCACCAAATCAATACCTCCTCATGTAATGAGAATGTAAAAAACCATTTCCAACAAGATAGGACCAAAAATTAAAATATAAAAAAGGGTCAGACCAGCCAAACTGTATTAAAGAAATTTCAATAATTTTCTAAAATGTTAAAACTTTTATGAATATATTTGAGTTATAACATTTTAGAAAATCAATAAAAATTTTTTAACCCAGTTGAGCTAGCCTGACCCAAAAACTTTAAAAAAAAATTAATTTTCTATGAAAAAATGTTGTAGAGAAAAGTTGTTTGTATTTTTCTAATCTAAAGTAATATAAAGTTAAAAATAATGAAATTTAAAAAAATTGAATTTTCAAAATGTTGAAACTACTGTAGTTTGCGTAGTTTTCGACGAAAATGGCTGGCTAACGAACTCGATCTGTATTTTAACACTAACTTTGTGCATGCAAAGTTGCAAGTTAATGCAATAAGTTTTTCAAGAGTTATCGTAGGAACACCATTGTATCTACAGACAGACACGAAGACAGATATATACAGACAGACACTTTTTCTAGACCATGTTTTTCGGACTCAGGGGACCCCAACTCGAAAAATTTTGGTATTACAATCCTTCCTCTATGAGGAAGTAATAAATAAATTATTGAATAAATGAATGTTTTTCGAAACTAAATTAACGTAAAGACATTTATCAACAAATTTGATTTTTGTCGAGAAACTTTAATAAAATTTTCAAAAATAAGAAAATTTTTCGAGGAATTCAATTGAAATTGTATTAAAAATAATTGAAATTCTATGATGAATTTTATTATTCATGAAAATAATTGAATTTTTGTAAAAAATATTATTATTTATGAAAATAATTGAATTATTGCAAAGTTTGCTTAGAATTTTATCAAATTTTTTTTTAATTAATTAAATTCTTTTAAAAAATTTTATTAAAACTGTAGATATTGAAAATCATTAAATTGAGAAAATTTTTTTGAAAATAATTGAAATTTTGCAAAGAATTTTATTAAAATTTTTGAAACTAATTGAAATTTGGAGAAGAATTTTATTATATTTTTAAAGATAATTGAATTTTTATGAGAATTTTTTTTAATTTTCGAACATAATTGAATTTCTGCGAAGAATTTTATTACTTTTGAAAATAATTGAATTTCTGTAATCATTTGTAACTTCTCCAAAATTCAATTCTTTCCAGTTACTTAAATAAAAATCCCTGACTTTTGCCTGACCAATTTTACTTTCCCTGACTTTTCCCTGAATTCCCTGATTTTCCTGACCTGTGGCAACCCTGAAAAATTTTAATTTTTTCAAAAAATAAAATTTTGAAAATGGTCAATAAATTTTTTTCTGTTTTAATAATAAATAATACTAAAATTCAAGATTTTTAAAAAAATTCTCGTCCAATTCACGGTTTTTTCAAGGTTTGACAAAATTCACGTCCATTTCAAGGTTTTCAAGGTTTCAAGGTCCAGTGGCCAACCTGAAAAAATAATTTTTTTTATTATATTTAATTAAATTATTATAATTAAAAAAACTGCTGTCAAGTTGTACATTTTTATAATTTTAGTGTTCATTTCATGAACACTTTGCCTCCTCATAGAAATAAGAATAATTGAAATATAAGAATTACTTTTTATAAAAAGGTTAAAGAGCATTAAATCTTGGTCCAAAAAATGTGTTTTTTATATATTTATTAAGATGGTTATAACAGTTTAATAATTACACATAAGTTAATAAACAAGAATGTTGAAAAAAATGATATTTTCCACAATTTTTGATTTTTCAAATACCAATAATTTCATCATTTTTGACCGAATCAGGTTCATAAATAGGTCAATCGAAGCGTTTTTTTAATGCTCTACAAGTTAGTAATGATACTTTTAAAATTACTTTAACAATTTTCAACAAAATTTTTAAAAAAGTGTTATTTTCGAAAAATTTAGATTTTTAAAACTTTAATATCTCTGGCTAATATGGACGAAAAATGATCAATGAAGGCTCAAAAGATGCGTCTGAAAAAACTCTACAAAACTAAAGAAAAACATTTATAGGTGTCTTAACATTTTTTTTAAATTATGGCAAAGAAACGTTTTTTTTTTCAAAATGAAAAATGCATAAAATATAGTTAAACTTTATGAATCGGGCTGAAAATACTGTCATTTTATGTCCCCCGGGGAGACCTACAATTTAAAAAAAAATAAGGCTTTTAGCTCTTTCTCGTTCTGAGATATTGAGGCAAATGTAATGTTAGTACACAAATGGGGGGAATGTAAAAGACGTTGGGCTATGAGTCGGCTGGACTTCGTTTTTCGGCCTTTGCGCGGTGAACAACAGCCTTCCAAACCTTTAAACCAAAATAGCAAAATTTATGCCAAAAAAATATTTAAAAAATTCTGTATTCTCTGTTTTCCCTTGCGGATGGGTGAACTACGAAATTACGACGAATTCGTCGTCACTTCGTCGTCACTTCGTATTTCGTTATAATATTTTACAAATCAGATGAAAACAGTTTAAAAAAACTATTGAAATGAATAAATGAATATCTTAGGATGAAATTAATCTATTTTTTAGGATAAATTAAAGTTAAATTATTGAGAAATTAATGTTTAAAGTAGGAAATGTCAGTTTTAGTGTAGGATGTATGTGTGTGTAAGATCGATATTAGAATAAACTGTTGATATGTCGCCGCGCGTTTTGCGCGACAGATGGCGTAAGTGACATTTGTCCATGGCTTTAAATTACATGGTTTATTACAGAAAAATAAAAAAAGGAAACATAATAAGAAAGATTATTAAGATTGAAAATTTTTATACAATAATAGAAATAAAAATTGCAGAATATTTTTTAGGAAGTTAATTTTATTTATTTTAAGGTTTTATTTAAAAAAATTAAGTGTTAGACTTTAAATAGTGGAAAAAAGTTCATTAAAAAAACTAAAAATGTTAGAAAAAGCTCTTATAATTAATAAATTAACTATTCTATAGTCGATTTATTCATTATTTAAGTTGAATTAAATCGTAAATTGTGCAATTATTAATGATAAATATGCGAACTGTGAGACCTGTCAATGTATTGGTAACATGCGTGATACTTGTAGCAGACTACGATTGACTACAATCATATTCTGAACGGCGGAACGAAAGAAACTGATTTGGATAAACGCGCGAAGTTTCAAAATGATGTGTAAATATAGTAAACATTGAAAAAAATTGCTTTCTTTGATTTAAGAGATATTACTAATAAATCATATCTTTTACTTTTAAAAAATGTTTTTTAAACAATGTGATCAAAAATTAGAAATTTAGCAAAACTTTTTGGATTATTAAAATAAATTAATTTATTTAAATAAATATTATTCATAGCTAAAAATCAGTATTTTACTTAGAAAAATAAATTTAAATAAAAATTTCTTAAACAATTTCATGTAAAAAATAAATAACATGAACAATTAATTTTGATTGAAAATTAATTATTAGGTATTATATTCAGTAGAATATAAAAAATAACTCCTCCTACTTTAAGAAAGCAATTTTTTTATTCGTTGGTTCAACAGTACAAAAAGGGAGTAAATATTTAATTTTTAAAAAGTTACAATTAGTCTTAACTCATTAAGAAAAAAAAGCTTCTGGCCAATAAAAATAAGCACCTCCTATTTTCAAACTGCAATTTTTTATTTGTTGGTTGAGTTAAAGAAAATGGAGAAAGTAATTAATATTTGAAAAATAACATACACATATTACCAACCCCCAAAGAAAAAATGGACGATTTAGACCAATAAAAATAGTAAACAAACTCCTCCCATTTTTAAAATCAATTTTTCTATTTGTTGGTTGAGTTAAACAAAATGGAGAAAAAATTAATATTTGAAAAATAAATCATATAATTCCAACCCCCCAAAAAAATGGATGATTTAGACCAATTAAAATAAAATTTAAACTCCTCCTTCTTATAGAAAAATATTTTTTATTTGTTGGTTCAATAGAACAAAATGGAGAAAATATTAAACTTTAAAAAAGATAAAATTTAGTCCCAACCCCCAAAAGATAAAATGGATGTTTAAAACCAATTAAATTAAAATTTAAACTCCTCCCTTTTAATAAAAACTATTTTTCATTCGTGGGTTCAAAAGAACGAAATGGAGAAAATATTAAACTTTAAAAAATATAAGTCTCAACCCCTCACGAAAAAAACTGCTATTAGCCAATAAAAAAATCAAACTCCTCCTAAATTTTTATTCATTGGTTCAGTTAAACAAAAAGGAGAAAAATTTATTTTTTAAGAAATAAAACATATAATTCCAACCCCCAAAAGAAAAAATGGATGTTCTAGAACAAGTAAAATAAAATTTAAACTCCTCCTTCTTAATCAAAGCTTTTTTTCTATTTGTTGGTTGAGCTAAACAAAATGGAGAAAAATTTATTATTTAAGAAATAAAACATACTATTCCAACCCCCAAAAGAAAAATGGATGTTCTAGACCAATTAAAATAAAATTTAAACTCCTCCTTCTTAAAGAAACCTTTCTTCTATTTGCTGGTTCAATAGAACAAAATGGAGAAAATATTAATATTTAAAAAATATAAAATTTAGTCCCACCCCCCAAAAGAGAAAATGGATGTTTAAGACCAATTAAATTAAAATTTAAACTCCTCCCTTTTAATAAAAACTATTTTTCATTCGTGGGTTTAAAAGAACGAAATGGAGAAAATATTAAAATTTAAAAAATATAAGTCTCAACCCCTCAAGAAAAAAAACTGCTATTAGCCAATAAGAAAATCAAACTCCTCCTAAATTTATATTCATTGGTTCAGTTAAACAAAATGGAGAAAAATTTATTATTTAAGAAATAAAACATATAATTCCAACCCCCAAAAAGAAAAATGGATGATTTAGACCAATTAAAATAAAATTTAAACTCCTCCTTCTTAAAGAAACCTTTTTTCTATTTGTTGGTTCAATAGAACAAAATAGAGAAAATATTAAACGTTAAAAAATATATAATTTATTCCCAACCCCCAAAAGATAAAATGGATGTTTAAGACCAATTAAATTAAAATTTAAACTCCTCCCTTTTAATAAAAACTATTTTTTATTCGTGGGTTCAAAAGAACGAAATAAAAATTCAGGAGGAGTTTGATTTTTTTATTGGCTAATAGCAGTTTTTTTCGTGAGGGGTTGAGACTTATATTTTTTAAAGTTTAATATTTTCTCCATTTCGTTCTTTTGAACCCACGAATGAAAAATAGTTTTTATTAAAAGGGAGGAGTTTAAATTTTAATTTAATTGGTCTTAAACATCCATTGTATCTTACGAGGGTTGGGACTAAATTTTAAATTTTTTAAAGTTTAATATTTTCTCCATTTTGTTCTATTGAACCAGCAAATAGAAAAAAGGTTTCTTTAAGAAGGAGGAGTTTAAATTTTATTTTAATTGGTCTAGAACATACATTTTTTCTTTTGGGGGTTGGAATAGTATGTTTTAAATTTAAATATTTAATTTTTTCTCCATTTTGTTTAGCTCAACCAACAAATAGAAAAAAAGCTTTGATTAAGAAGGAGGAGTTTAAATTTTATTTTACTTGTTCTAGAACATCTATTTTTTCTTTTGGGGGTTGGAATTATATGTTTTATTTCTTAAAAAATAAATTTTTCTCCTTTTTGTTTAACTGAACCAATGAATAAAAATTTAGGAGGAGTTTGATTTTTTTATTGGCTAATAGCAGTTTTTTTCGTGAGGGGTTGAGACTTATATTTTTTAAAGTTTAATATTTTCTCCATTTCGTTCTTTTGAACCCACGAATGAAAAATAGTTTTTATTAAAAGGGAGGAGTTTAAATTTTAATTTAATTGGTTTTAAACATCCATTTTATCTTTTGGGGGTTGGAACTAAATTTTATCTTTTTTAAAGTTTAATATTTTCTCTATTTTGTTCTATTGAACCAACAAATAAAAAATATTTTTCTATAAGAAGGAGGAGTTTAAATTTTATTTTAATTGGTCTAAATCATCCATTTTTTTAGGGGGTTGGAATTATATGATTTATTTTTCAAATATTAATTTTTTCTCCATTTTGTTTAACTCAACCAACAAATAGAAAAATTGATTTTAAAAATGGGAGGAGTTTGTTTACTATTTTTATTGGTCTAAATCGTCCATTTTTTCTTTGGGGGTTGGTAATATGTGTATGTTATTTTTCAAATATTAATTACTTTCTCCATTTTCTTTAACTCAACCAACAAATAAAAAATTGCAGTTTGAAAATAGGAGGTGCTTATTTTTATTGGCCAGAAGCTTTTTTTTCTTAATGAGTTAAGACTAATTGTAACTTTTTAAAAATTAAATATTCACTCCCTTTTTGTACTGTTGAACCAACGAATAAAAAAATTGCTTTCTTAAAGTAGGAGGAGTTATTTTTTATATTCTACTGAATATAATACCTAATAATTAATTTTCAATCAAAATTAATTGTTCATGTTATTTATTTTTTACATGAAATTGTTTAAGAAATTTTTATTTAAATTTATTTTTCTAAGTAAAATACTGATTTTTAGCTATGAATAATATTTATTTAAATAAATTAATTTATTTTAATAATCCAAAAAGTTTTGCTAAATTTCTAATTTTTGATCACATTGTTTAAAAAACATTTTTTAAAAGTAAAAGATATGATTTATTAGTAATATCTCTTAAATCAAAGAAAGCAATTTTTTTCAATGTTTACTATATTTACACATCATTTTGAAACTTCGCGCGTTTATCCAAATCAGTTTCTTTCGTTCCGCCGTTCAGAATATGATTGTAGTCAATCGTAGTCTGCTACAAGTATCACGCATGTTACCAATACATTGACAGGTCTCACAGTTCGCATATTTATCATTAATAATTGCACAATTTACGATTTAATTCAACTTAAATAATGAATAAATCGACTATAGAATAGTTAATTTATTAATTATAAGAGCTTTTTCTAACATTTTTAGTTTTTTTAATGAACTTTTTTCCACTATTTAAAGTCTAACACTTAATTTTTTTAAATAAAACCTTAAAATAAATAAAATTAACTTCCTAAAAAATATTCTGCAATTTTTATTTCTATTATTGTATAAAAATTTTCAATCTTAATAATCTTTCTTATTATGTTTCCTTTTTTTATTTTTCTGTAATAAACCATGTAATTTAAAGCCATGGACAAATGTCACTTACGCCATCTGTCGCGCAAAACGCGCGGCGACATATCAACAGTTTATTCTAATATCGATCTTACACACACATACATCCTACACTAAAACTGACATTTCCTACTTTAAACATTAATTTCTCAATAATTTAACTTTAATTTATCCTAAAAAATAGATTAATTTCATCCTAAGATATTCATTTATTCATTTCAATAGTTTTTTTAAACTGTTTTCATCTAATTTGTAAAATATTATAACGAAATACGAAGTGACGACGAAGTGACGACGAATTCGTCGTAATTTCGTAGTTCACCCATCCGCAAGGGTTATTAGTATATTATTATTAATTAATATATATTTACGTATATATACTTATGCATATTTAAAAAAAAGTATGAAATTAAATATATATAGTCCTGTTAAGTTTAAAATTCGCGCAATCCAACCTCTACGAGTTATCATCAGAGGGCGCTTATGTCCTTCTTTATGATTAGAACTTTTCTCTTAGATCAGTGTCCCTCTGGGCACGGAAACGTCTTCGTTCTAGAAACGTTCCTAAAACGTTTTTAGAACGTTTCATGTCCTCAACATAACGTCTCAGGAACGTTTTATGTTCTAAAAACGTTTTTAGAACATTGGACGTTCTTAAGCCGTTATGTAGCGGACATGAAACGTTCTAAAAACGTTTCTAGGACAAAGACGTTTCCGTGCCCAGAGGGGTTTATTCAATGGCTCCGCTGTTAATGTACTAATGTTTAATTGTGTATCTCTTTTTGCTTTTATATATGAATCTTTAAATATATTAACTTTTATTGTATGTCCCATTGTTTTCTTGTGCGTTACCCTGTTCTTAATAACAAGTCCAACCATCCATTTTTTTACTTCAATTATGAAAAAAATTAAAATCTCTATTATCCGAACTTTCGATTATCCAAATCTAGCCTTGCCTAGGTTAGTTCGGATAATCGAGGTTTCACTGTACTTCCATTTTAAAAAAAAGATAATTAAATATACATTGACAATTTTAACTAATTTCAAGAATTATTAAATTTTGCAAAAAATCATAGTTTTTTAAAAATTTTAATTAAATTAATTTAAAATTTTTATTTTCTAAAATTTTACAATAATCGCTCCCAAGAAAGGTACCCAAGAAGTAAACGAATTATAGGTTAGGTTTGTGTTAGACTTATCTTGATTAAAAGTATTTTTTTAATTATTTGAATTTGAAACCGATTTTTATTGAATATTTTGGATATAATGAAGACTTGAAGATCAATAATTTTTAATTAATAATTGGTTCTCTTTCTATACTTTTACTTAAAAATTAAAAGCATAACCTAAAATCTTTTGCTTCTTAGGTTCCTTTCTTCGGAATGTGGCGTGCTTTCATTATGACTGCGATAGTCTTATTAATAATTTTACATATATTTACATTTATATGTTATTAATTTTGGAAAATCTTAATATTATATTATTGTTTTTACAGTTTCTTGGCTCATGGTGACAGTCTTTTTACTACTGCGAATCTGTTTCGTGTAGGGAAAAGTACCACGTACAAAATTATAGCAGAAGTTTGCCCTTTAATTTGGGAACTTCTATCACCAATTTGTTTGTCGTGGAAATCTGCCGAAGAATTGAAGGTTGTTGCGCAGGGTTACCGCATTAGATGGAATTTCCCTAACTGTTTAAAGGCTCTAGACGGGAAAGAAATTCGCACAAAAGCTCCACCTCATTCTGGTAGTATGTACTACAATTACAAAAAATTCTCCAGTTTCAAGGTGTTAGCTATATGCGATGCATTTTATCGCTTCATTTGGGCAGATATTGGAGATTACGGTATTTATTTTTTTAAATGAATTTCACTTACATTGGTAAAAAATTAAAAACTAATAATTGAAATAGTCAAATTTTACTTAATATTAGTAACATTTTTTATTAATTTAGAGAGTTAATTAAATTATTGCATATTTAAAAATACTTAAAAATGTCTACTTTTCTGTACATAAAGGTTCTGTAAGCGATTTATCAGCATTCCGTAATACCGACTTATATAAAGCTCTGGAAAACAATGAAGTCGATCTTCCAGCAGATGATTTTCTTCCCCATAGCAACACGCGCATGCCATATTTCTTCATCGGAGACGCGATTTTTGAATTGAAGAAATATTTGATGACTCCATACAACAAGAATAACCTTGTTTCTGATGAGCAGAGAATTTTTAATGAAAGGTATTTAAATTGATTAGTAGTAAGGAATTAAGATCTTCAGAAAAATGGCTGGAGATGCTTGAACACTATTTTTAACCCCACTGTACACCCTGAGGGAGCATTTACACCTCTGGTAAAAATTTCCAGAACGGAAAATTCTTCATTGGAGTAAAAGAGACAGACTGTGTATCTGACTCTCTTACTCCAATGCAAATTTTCCTTTCTGGACAATTTTTACAGAAGGTGTAAACGATACAGAAATTCAGAAAAATGGCTGGAAATGCTTGAACACCTCACAAGTTTTTGATATAATCAGAGTTGCCATGCAACCTGGAAATGTCTGTGAATTTTTATAAACCTTGAAAAAACCTGGAAAAGTCAGGGAATTTTGATTGGAATCCTGGAAAATGATTGTTTTCTAAGGTTATTGTGCTTATTCTTGAAATTTAATTTTTCTCTATTTTATATTTTAACTTTCTTAATTCAATTTTAAAAGAGATTCCTTTACAATTTTTCTTCGCAATAATTCATTTATTTTCATAAATAATAATAAAACTCATCGCAAAGTTTCAATTATTTTTAATACAATTTTAATGGAATTCCTCGAAAAATGTATAATTATACTTAAAATTTTATTAAAATTCGTCAAAACAATTCAATTATTTAAAAATTTGTTAATAAAATTCTTTATGAGAATTCAATTTTGAGAAACATTGAATTATTCAATAAATTATTTATTTTCGTATTAAAAATAAATAGGCATTTAAAAATAAATATTATTAAAAAATTCTTCTCAAGAATTAAATTATTTTCAAAAGTAATAAAATTCTTAACAGAAATTTAATTATGGTCAAAAGTTTAATAAAAGTTATAGTCAAAATTTCAATTATTTTTATAAATATTAAAATTTTCCTCTAAAATTCAATTACAATATACCACGTGGTTAATTTTAGTATTTTGAGTACTTCACTTTTAATCAAATTATATGATCTGTTGCGATATAAATATTATTTAAATCAGTTTTATCAAGAATGTCGGAAACATTTAAATATTCTTGAATTTTTCACAATTTTTTCACTTTTTGACAATGTTTTCTAAACATAAAACGCATAATCTATAAATACACAACAACCGTCAGATGTGCCAACTTCACGCCGCCACTGTGCAGAAAATTTAAATTGGTCTACCGCGCAACGACCCAAAATGCAAACTCCGTTGTCTCCAGGCCCTACTATTTTTAACCCCACTGTACACCCTGAGGGAGCATTTACACCTTTGGTAAAAATTTCCAGAACGGAAAATTTTTCATTGGAGTAAAAGAGACAGACTGTGTATCTGACTCTCTTACTTCAATGCAAATTTTCCTTTCTGGACAATTTTTACAGAAGGTGTAAACGATACCTGATGATTTAATGCCTTCTTTCCGGTTTTGACGGTGTTTTAAAAAGTCGTGACATATCTATCAAAATGTTGTTAGTTCATGACATATAAGGCCGTGTCCACAACAGAAGTTTTAGTGAACAACAACGCGCAAGTTGCATGCAACTGTGCGCGCAATTGCCAACCACTGAAAGTAAAATACTTGTTGGTTCGTTCCGCCTGTTTTGAATTTGTTTACTTTCGCATAACCTCCAATTTCTGTCAGGCGCGTGTACTTATAGAATTTTGTTTGCAATATCTTATCATACAAAATGAATCTTTGTATGATAATTATTCTTTTAACCATGCAATGGATGAATGCTATAAGGATTTATATAAGATTAAAAAATCGGAAACGATCGTTTAGACGATGGTGGGTTAAACCACATATCCAAAGACAAGTGCGACGTGCAGTTGGTGCTTACCATAATTTGTTTATTTATTTTATGCAAAAGGACCACGAAGAATTTTTCCGAATGACGAGGATGACTCCAGAGGACTTCGAAGTTTTGCATGCGATTGTTGGTCCACGATTAAAGAAATTTAGTCTCAGAGAACCGTTGCCAACAAGGCTTCGATTGGCGCTAGTCTTGAAGTAAGTCTCATTATTTTTTACTAAATATTCAAAATACTATTCAAATTAACCACAAATGTTAAAAAATATCATTCTAATATGTTTCGATGGTCTACGATGGTATAATAAAGACCTGTAAATTAATAAAAAAAATTAATAAAAATTGGCGAAGAATTTACCTGAGGAATTGTTCTTTAGATAAATTATCAAAATTTTAATTAAAAATTATAATTTGTTTAAATAAATTGACTTTTTATTTTTTAGGGTTAAAAAATGTGTTCTCCATGTTTAAAAAAATTTTTTTTTAATAATCAAATAGAGAAAATACTTTTAAATTTTTATTTGAATAATAAAAAAGTGTAATTCTCTATTACTTTAGAAAATATAATATTTTTAGTTACAACATTTTTCTGAAAAGTAAGCGATTTAAAACAAAACAAATGAATTCGTGTCGATTTCATGGTTTTATGTAGATATATATATATCTATGATTAATAATCTGTAATTTTTTTGGTTAAAGTTGTCGAGTTAAATTTATGTATTTGTTTTGTTTTAAATCTCTTTTATTTTTCAAAAATTTTTTGTAACTAAAAATATTATATTTTCTAAAGTTGAGTGCGAAGCCTGCAAAATTGTCAAAAATTGGAGGTTATGCAAAAGTAAACAAATTCAAAACAGGCGGAACAAACCAACAATTATTTTACTTTCAGTGGTTGGCAATTGCGCGCACAGTTGCATGCAACTTGCGCGTTGTTGTTCACTAAAACTTCTGTTGTGGACACGGCCTAAACGAACTTATATGTCACTAACTAACAACATTTTGATAAATATGCTACGACTTTTTAAAACACCGTCAAAACCGGAAAGAAGGCATTATAGCATCAGGGTGTACATACCCGGCAAGAAGGCTGGAATTGATTGGAATTAAAAAAATGAATTCCATTTAATACCTGATTCTTCCAATACTTCGTAAGTCTACGAAAAGGAATAGATAACAGCCAAGTTAAATACCTTTTTATTCCGTTCAAGCAAAATGTAAAACGGAATTAAAACTTTTATGTATTGAATATGAATAATATTTATAATTCTTTTTCAATAAATATTTAAAAAATAATAATAAAAAGTATTTTAAATTGAAGTTAAAAAATCATTTACTGTAATAAAGAAAAATATAATAGGTTAAATAAGAAATTTATAAATAAAGGACACCTAATCTAAAATATGAAAGAGAATTACTGCAATTCAGAAAATTCAAATTACGTGAGAGATGCGTGTAATTCTAACCTACAAAGGTTCGAATGACATGCATCTCAAAAACTTGAAGAACTTGAACTAATTAATTATCACTTTTATTGACAACAACATAATTGTAATCTTCTTATTTATGAAAATATAACAAAGTTTTAATTTGTACTATATTATATATGCACGTAAAGCCGGTTAAAAAAACAAGCACATTACAACTTGTTACAAATCTGACTGAAATCACCTTGAACAAAACCATTTATCTCTTTTCTCTTTTTATTGCTTTTTCCAGTAACCATTTTGATTGATTAATTTTTTGTTTGCCTACATGGAGAGAAAAATCAAGCGTTTTTAGTATGGACAGTTAACCTTATTTAGTAAAAGAATGCACACGCGCAATAGGCGTAAAATTTCTGCTGTATTTGTATCAATTTCTACGTTATCAGCATAAAAGTTCTACCTTTAAACGCATAAGAGGTCAGTATACTACGATTGCAAGAGATCCATGCTATTTTAGTATAAGTTTCATGCACCTGAGGTATAAGGACACGCCTCTTAAGCAGGGCGTTCATACAAACCATAGGAAGTCTCCATACTAAAAACGCTTGATTTTTCTCTCCGTGTAGAAAGTGTTTGTTATAATTATATTTGTTTTGTTATTAACCTATTTTTATAATTAATTTTTTATTTATTTTATTTTAAAATTAAAAAAAAATTAATTTAATAAAATTAAATAAAAAATTACTTAAATTTTTAATTCTATTCTTTTTAACAGAAAAGAAATTTACGACTGATAATAGCTTTTAAATTTTAGAATTAAGTGGAATTCACTTTGTTGGCGATTTATCTTACTCCGTTGAACTAGAAAAAGTGGAAAAATCAGGTATTAGAAAGAATTAAAATTTTTCATCTCCATGTATGAACGTGAGATAACTTTAAATCCATCCAATTCCAGCCTTCTTGCCGGGTAAAAATCCAGTGAAGTTCGACCTTCTGTTTCTAGTCTTTTTTATACTTATCAGGCTGAAGTCCCATGGCAGCGTTTTGCGTTGCGTTTTGTAACTAGGCCATGAGTGTGATGTATCTACATGGTAAAGATAACGCGAGACGCAACGCAAAACGCGCTAGAAATGCATGGTATTTTTGTGCGTTTCGCGTTGCGTCTTGCGTTACCTTTGCCATGTAGATGCAGCATGAGAGAGATGGAGATATATGTTTGCTATATTTGCACTCATGGCCTAGTTACAAAACGCAACGCAAAACGGTGCTATGGAACTGCACCCTCACTTATAACTTATGAGTGCAAATATAGCGAACATATATATCCATCTCTCTCACACTTACGGCCTACTTAGAGTACATTTATACGACGGTCGGTAGAAAAAAAATTTACCGAAAAAGTCAAAATCGCGTTCACTCTTCGCTTTTCCAATATAATGGAAAAACTGTTTCTAGCGGGAATTTAAAAATTTATATTTTATTAAAATGAATTAACACTGTTTTAAGTAAGAAAAATCAAGTTTTAATTAGATGAATATTGTTTTTGAATGATTTACAATAGGAAGATGAATTTTCTTGATAAATAACCATGTAAATAAATATTAATTAACTTTTGTTTTGAAAAGTTGTAAGCAACGTCATAGCTGTTGTTGATGCGGAATTTTGTGTGAAAAAAAAAATTACTTCCCAGTGGGCACCCTTGTTCAAAAGACGTCCTAAGGATGTCTTTTTGCGGACGTCTTTTGGACTTGTACAAAAAGACGTCTTTAAGACGTCTTAAAGACGTCCTATTCATGTTCTATGTCTTGGCCATTAGATGTCTTTAAGGTGTCTAAAAGACGTCTTTTTCATTCAACATTTGAAAATAGAAAAATTTTCATAAATAGAAAATATTACTTTCTAAGTGCAACTTGGACATAGAAATTTTTGAATGTGAAATTCATTGGAATTTTTCTAAGTTAAATTCATTTCATTGACAAGTGAGATCGTTAACTTTGTAGAGGTTCATATCTGTCTTGAACGGCTGAGGTGCTTAAGGCGCAGTGTTTCAAGCCCAAGGTATCCGAGTTCGATCCCAGCTTCGTAGGAATTTTTTCATTATTTCTCCACATTTTAGAAAAAATAAAATTAAACTTAAAATAAATTTAATACAATATTACTGAATTTCAAATTAGAAAATGTTATAAAAGAAATGTTTATTTAAGATCTGAAGGAATGTAAAAAGGACGTCCAAAAGACGTCTTAAAGACGTCTTTTAGACGTCCCTTTTATGTCTTTTAGACGTCCAAAAGACGTCTTTTAGACGTACTTTAGACGTCCTTTTTTATGTCTTTTAGAAGTCTTTTGGACGTCTTTTGGACCAGACATAGAACGTCTTTTAGACGTCTTTTAGCTGTCTTTTTGATGACTCAGAGACATTGCCATCATTGTCCCCGAATCGTCCGCGGACAAGAAGGGACGTCTTTAAGACGTCTTTTAGACGTCCCTGTGCCCACTGGGTTGCTTTATGTTGAAGGGTTGTCATACATTTATAGGTTATGTACGCAATTACATCTACTACTTTTCGAAAAATAACTTATACTTATGTATATACAAATAATAAAATGCATATTAAATATCCTCATTAAACATTTTTATTTAAATTATATAAATATTATTTAATAATTTATCATTATACTTACAATTTCACACAAAATTCCGCATCAACAACTGCTGTTACGTTGCTCACAACAACTTTTTAAAACAAAAGTTAATTAATATTTATTTACATGATTATTTATCAAGAAAATTCATCTTCCTATTGTAAATTATTTAAAAACAATATTCATCTAATAAAAACTTGATTTTTCTTATTTAAAACAGTGTTAATTCATTTTAATAAAATATACATTTTTAAATTCCCGCTATAAACAGTTTTTTCATTATATCGGAAAAGCGAAGTGTGAACGCGATTTTGACTTTTTCGATAAATTTTTTTTCTACCGACCGTCGTATAAATGTACCCTTAAGGCGCTTGTATACCTCCACGTTTCTGAGTATATCAGAAACGTCCAGCGTTTTGATTGGCTATGCTCATAGAGAATTTTCAAAAAAGCCAATCAAAACGCTGGACGTTTCTGAATATACTCAGAAACGTAATGATTATTACGTCGAATCCACAATTACAAAATCACTAGTTGTACGGATTTTATGTTTATCGAATTTTAAGGGTGCGATCCCATGTGAGCAGAATACGTCGACCGAAAGCAGACATGAAACGTTCTAAAAACATTTTTAAAACAATGATGGTTTTTGCCCACTGGGTTATGGTTTCCTTTAACATTTGGAAACACTTTGACTTTTGTTCGGAAAAAGTATTTCTTTTTAGGAAGGTTATAGTTGACTGTTAAGAAGGATTAAATTTAAACTGCCTTTTTCACGGTACAATCTGTGAGCGATAGAAATGTTGTGTGAACGAATTTTCTTGGAAAAAAGATAATTTTGAAATGTTTGTCTAGTCTGTTTAATGTTACTCTTATAGGGCCCATTTTAAGTTATTTGTAAAATAAAATTTGAAGAAAAGAAGTTAAAAATATACACTCTAAATCTGAATCATTGAAAATTTCACTGATTTCAATTCAGTGGCCCAGTTTTCTTTGATGAATCAGTGGGATTTCACTGAAAATCAGTAAAAACCACTGATTGTCAGTGAAATTCCACTGATTCATCAAAGAAAACTGGGCCACTGAATTGAAATCAGTGAAATTTTCACTGATTCAGATTTAGAGTGTACAGGATGTAACACAAGTAACATTTAAAAAAATAAATTAAAATCGCTTGAAACTTGTTACTTGGGGGTTTTCGTGGTCGCTCAATAAGAATCTGACATCAGATTAAAAAAGTTCAAAATGACGGATCCAATATGTCGGATGACTTTTTAAAAAATGACGGAATTCGCCTGAATTTATTTACTTCCTTTCATTCCTTTGAAATTCAAGTCCTAAAACCAACACTTAAACAAAATTAAACTCAAATGATTCCCGAACTATTAAACGAGAGTCTAGGTTCAAAATAAATAAATTATTTATTAAATATAAAATTATTTAATAAATGATACTTAAAACAATTATGTCTCGTTCATAAGATGTAACACTTGCTTGCATTCTAGTTTTCATGAATTATTAAAATTGCTGACTTAGGGGTAGTTTTTCATCCCTTTCCCTCGGGTTTGCAACTTTCTAACTATCATTTTCGTTTTCAGCAGGGCTTTAACTATTTAAGATTACTCCAGACTGATATAGGATTCACAATTTCACTCGGATTGATGTTAGATTAACTCGGATCATTTTCGTACAATTATCGGACTAATCCACACTAATATACCAGCATTTAATCCGGATTAGTCCGAAATTTTTACCAGGGATATAATATGATTCAGATGGCCGTCTATTACCGAATTCTTAGCATTCATATTTCGGATTATGTCTTTCAATTGGATTTAATCCCAATCGTTGCAGACAATTTTTGGATTCGTTACATACAGCTTTCGGATTGTTTCGTACTTGTTTCGGAATAGGATTTTGCTACACTTAATTTCAAATTGTTGCGGACTAATACCGTATTTCTTGCTTACAGAGTTCGGATTGCTCCAGACATTTTGCGGATTAAGTTTTTTTTAACTAGATTAAACACGGACTGATTCCATATTCTTTACATATTGATTTCGGATAATTCCGTACTTATTTCAGAAGTATTCTTCACGGTCCATAAATTCAGATTATTGCGGACTAATTACCAATTTTTACCAGGGATATTACACATAGATAAAATTTATGGAAATCTGATGGCATGATACTTATAGAATTTTAAATCTTAGAAAACTGGTCGTTTAAATATAAATAATTAAATAATTAAATAATATAAATAATTGTTTATTTTTAATTTTGTTATTTTACACGAAAGTGAACCTCTGTTCACAGTAAAAACAAAATCTTAATTTCAACAAAGGACTAAAATATGTTGAGAAATAGAAGAATATTATAATATTATAATATAAAATATTAATTTGAATTTATCACTCGGTGTTATTTAATAATAATGATGACATTATCGATCACTCCGAGTCATTTAAAATAATAAAAAAAATTAAAAGAAAAAAAAAATTTTTCTTAACGTTTCAACAGCACAGCCGTCCTCTTCAGAAACTGAAATTTTATTATAATTTATAAATACACGTACATAAAATACTTTTAAAAATAAAAAATTATTTTACAAAAATAAAACTATTTAACAAAAAATATTTACCATTGAAAAAAATATAAATAAAAATAAAAATTTGGACATTATTAAACAATTTGTCGATTGTTAAAACGTCTCGCTTGACACGATTGCTAATAGACACTGATCAATTATAAAGTCATTAGAATAAGTATGAAAAGAGTAAAAGTAAGTTCAATGAACTTATTACAATAATGCGAATAATAAATAGACGAAATGTCAAGGTGTTAACAAACAAAGAAAACACTATAAATAGTTTCTCTCATTAAGGAAATGGAGATAACAATTACTAAGATTTTGAGTATCGTCTTTTTTGTTTATTGCATTCTTTTGCAAATTAATATGAATCATTTCGGATATTAAACGTTTGCTCTCATTAGTATCTTTGTCAAGTATGTAAAAATTATCCCAATCAAAGTCATGTTTTTGTAAGTTTCTATGAGTAGCAGTGACGCCAATCTTAGCTTTTTTGTGTTCGTTAATACGAACCGCCACTATTCTTTTTGTTTCACCAACATAATATAAATTTATATATAAAGCTTTTTTGGTTACGTCTCAAAGATCAAGGCACGTGGTTAAAGAAATTACTTAGGTACATAGTTTTTAATTTATATTGATTTTTAAAAATATCAATTGAAATCTATAATATAATAATTTATAAGAAAATTATGAATTTTGTTGGTCACCTAACAGACTTAAAAAAATATTAAATTAAATTTTAAATTCTTCCCTGCTAAAAATAAAATCAGGAATAAAGAGAAAACGTCAAAAATTTTGATGTTTTGTGACTACTTTGACGTTTTCTGAAGCTTTTGGTAAATTCTGACTATAGGGTTTTTTATGCTCCTGCCTCCTGTTCAATCCTGATGTTTATGGATTATGATTATTGAGCATTGAATTTTTTTTTCTTTATAGCCCCTTACCGAAATATGGTCGGTAAATGTAAAGTATCGTTAAAACTTGAAATTTGTGCGTAGCCCTTTTTTCACAATAGAATCGCAGGTCTATTGTTACGAGGTTCGGGTCTCTAACATAATTTTTATTGCTTAAAAGTTTTGCAATTTTAAAATTTCAAGTAAAATGAGTATAAATTAAAAATCTAGAAATTTACACAATTACAAATATCTAAAATTTATTATAAACAACATTTTTTAAAGAAAACTAACGTATCTCGAAAACCGTAATTGATAAATAAAAAAGGATATAATTTGTAACCTCATATTTTTCTCAATAGTGATTTCTTTTCAAAATACAAACAAAATAAATTTAGCAAATAGTAATAAAAGTTTGAGGTTACTTAGGAACGATTAAATGTAATGCAAACGGGTCGGCACCAGTCCTGAAGGGACACTAAACAAAATTTACAAAAGGGACAAAACAGATTTTTAAATAATTCCAAATAAACGAAGGCCACCAGGCTACCCAGTGGGCAAAAAACCATCATTGTTTTAAAAACGTTCCAAAAACGTTTTTAGAACATTTTATGTCTGCTAAATAATGTTTCAAAAACGTTCCATTGCTTTTAAAACGTTTTAGAAACATATAACGTTTTTGGGACGTTATTTAGCAGACATGAAACGTTCTAAAAACGTTTTTGGAACGTTTTTAAAAACAATGATGGTTTTTTGCCCACTGGGTAATTACCGACAATTATTTAAATTAAATTAAATTTATTTATTATCAACACACGAGGCCACCAGGCTAAGGGTGCAGTCCCATGCTGATCAGAAAACAGAATGCAAAGCAGAATTTCATGAGTGCAAGAGAGATAGTCAGATATCACTATCCTTTCCACTCTCACGAAATTCTGCTTTGCATTGTGTTTTCTGCTCAACATGGGACCGTACCCTAAGTGTCAACCAATAAATAAATACACAACAACAAGACAAAACCTTTTGAAACAAACTAATTATCAATACACAAAGGCTACCAAGCTACCCAGTGGGCAAAAAATCATCATTGTTTTAAAAACGTTCCAAAAACGTTTTTAGAACGTTTCATGTCTGCAAAATAATGTTTCAAAAACGTTACATAGCTTTTAAAACGTTTTAGAACCATATAACGTTTTTGGAACGTTATTTAGCAGACATGAAACGTTCTAAAAACGTTTTTGGAACGTTTTTAAAACAATGATGGTTTTTTGCCCACTGGGTAATTACCGACAATTATTCAAATTAAATTAATTAATTTATTATCAACACAAGAGGCCACCAGGCTAAGGGTGCAGTCCCATGCTGAGCAGAAAACAGAATGCAAAGCAGAATTTCGTGAGTGCAAGAGAGATAGTCAGATATCACTATCCTTTCTACTCTCACGAAATTCTGCTTTGCATTGTGTTTTCTGCTCAACATGGGACCGTACCCTAAGAACGTTTTTGGAACATTATTTTGCAGACATGAAACGTTCTAAAAACGTTTTTGGAACGTTTTTAAAACAATGATGGTTTTCTGCCCACTGGCTAAGTATTAATAATTTTTGTATTTATCTCAAAAGAAATAGAAACAAAATTAAGACACCAATTTAATCCTCCTAAAATATGTCCAAACTAGCTACAGTCCTATAACTGGAAAATAGTAGAGGGGGTGATTCGTTATTTAACCAAAAATAATTATCCGCAAAATTAAGTCAATAAAACTCGAAAATTAACAAAAAGAAATTAACAATTTATTCAATAAATTAGAATTTTTTGGTTAGGCATAAATTAAATTAAACAGTCATTTTGGTAATAATCGATATTTTTGAGGTTAGACAATAACAAAATTGACGTGCTTCTATATAATTTCAAAATTAATTACCGAAACATTTAAATTTGACAGACTGAAAATTAAACAAATATTAAACTTACTCTAAAATAGAATAAGGATTCTTTTTCAATTCGAGATATAAAGGATGGACAATACGATTAGAATTATAATTTCGACTTTTAGTCAGATCAATAAAAAAAATTAATAAATGAATGATATCTCAATGAAAATTAAAGATTTGAATTATTAAGTTAAACCAATAATAAAGAAATTCAGTCTCGCAAATCAAGAAAATAGAATCAATTTTGAGATATCATACATAAAATAAAAATTAAAGTTGTTATTAAAAAAAATTGATTAGATTCTTTCAAAAAAAGATGACAAAAAAATAAGACGACTTGTCTCTCATGATATCACAAAAAGAATAAACAAAATAAAATTTTTCGTTTATCATCTAGGAAATTCGTTGCCAACATAGAAAAACAAAGTCACATCACAAAACTAGATTCACGCGACATTAAAACGAATTTTGATTGGTTAATCCAGAAATCTTCTAATTCTCTCACGCTGATTGGTTGGTCGAAACAAAAAGGAAATTTAAATCTTCTTAAAATTAATTCTTCAATTTTTGATAAAAATATTGGATTCTTGTAACTCTTCAATAATAAATTAACTCGAAAATAATTATTTTGACGCAAGATGGTGAATTATCAAATCCTCTTCCATATAAAATTAGACGTGGTGAATATCAATTGTTGTAATCCCAGAAGACTAAGCGACAGTTACGCACGAAGACTGGACGACTGAATATCTCCCGATCCCAAACTTACATTGATACAGGAACGTGAAAATTATAGGACTCAATAAGAGTTTCGAGCAAAGTTCTCAATGTTTGATAAAGCCTTCCAAGGACAGAAAATTGATAAGTATTTCTCCAGAAAACAAGGTCGATCATATCAAATTTTTAAAGTAGTAAAAATACAATAATATTGAGTGGCATCTTAAAAAAATCCGAATCCAAGGGTATGTCAGAAGAATAAAATCCACAATAATCAGAAAATTCAATATATCTAAAAGATAGAGGTTATGTTTGACCATCGGGAAAAATTTCAAAAATATATAATTTCAGCAAAATAGATGGGCAAGACTCCGTCAAAAGAAAAGCAATATGCAAGTGGTCATTCGATTTTTTTGATCTTGTGGGAAATAATAGTCCTCGGTAACCGACAGATTGGCTCAGTCGGATAGATGCCTGGCGTTGGTGGTCGTTTAAGGACCAAGGGTATAAGTACCCTTGGTTCGCGCCCACTTGGCTTGGTATTTTTCTGGCACGTGAGACAATCTGAGCGGGAGGTTTGACGTCGAGGTATAATGATGTGCACCGTCGATTATTGTCCGGTACACACCATTAGAACTCGACTGTCGATAAACCAGTTGTACTCAGAGAGGTTTTCTACAGTTTCCCTTTTCTCTGGCGAGAAAACCCATTGACGGGTGGTCCAGGCGTAATGCGAGTACTCCTAATAAAGTCGGCTGTAGACGCAAATTAGGTTAATATATAGAAAATTTCTAAGTAGAATGGTTATGCTTAAACCAAAAAGTATTTCTCGGGGACTCTTGTCGAAGTGCGTAAGGCCAATAGGGCAGGAGTATAAACAATAAAAATAATAGTCCTCGGTAAGATTGTTAAAACCCAAAAAAATATTTTTAAAAATTTTCAAAATGGCGTCCGCTACGCCATGTTGAATATCAGAGCAGTGTTTTTTTCAAAACTAAATATCTCGTAATCGACAAGATGAATAATAACAAAATTTACACAACATATAGTTAAATAAGTGTAGTTTAAAATAATATTATAATAAGAAAAATTTTCAAAATTTTGACCAAAAAAAATTAAAAATTTTTTTGAAACTACTTTTTAGTTGATTTGTCCAGTTTTTTGAATTTTCTATTTTATATATTCAGATCAGATTACTTAGAATTCCACCTTTATTTGAATAAAAAAATTCTTTGGAGACTTAAATAGTTTTCGAGATATTGAGCTTTTAGTGCGAGCGCGCACCGTGATTTCTATGTACTGCGTAGCCATCGTAGCCGTTGAACGTGCACGAACCTGCATTAGCTGTATCGTACAGCGAACGCATAATAGCACGCATAACAGAACGCAAAGTAGAACGCATAATACAAATTTGTAATTGAATTGTTCATTTACTTATCTTTTTTGTTTTTATTTATAATTGAGGGGCTGGATTATTTGTACAATTATATAAATATTGTAAATAATTTTTTGCATTCTTTTTTTTTAAATTATTGTTTTTTGTTTGTTTATTTGTATTATAGGTAAGTTTATTTAAATAGATTTTAGGTTGAATAAATTTTGAGTAGAATTTTTTTTAAGTTAAATAGATTTTACGTTGAATAGATTTTAAGTTGAACGGCACCTATATTTTCGTTAGCAATGCCTCGTTATAATTGTTTTAATCCTTTTAAAAAACAGCGACATGTTTTTGTTGATAAAACAAATGTTTGACCCTTTTTAAAAGAAACAGTTGAATTATTTTCAATCGATAGCAATAATTTTATTTGCAATACTTGCCGTTTAAAAGTTGCATACTTATTAGATCCATCAGCCTTGGTACAAGTTCAAGAATTTTTTCACTCTGTTGAAAATGTAAGCAAAAACGAAGGGTATCTCAACCAGATGATTTAGGTTATAATGAAATGGAAAATTTTGATTCTAAATACGAAAGAGAAAAAGACATCGAAGAATTAAATAACATTTTACACATATTATGTATTTCACCAATTGTTTGTAGCAAAGATCTTCGTACGCAAACGACAAAAAAGAAAAAAGTAAGTGAAATTCGAGAGGTATTTGAAAATAAGTTAAATAACGTATTTCAATATGAGGAAATTGAAAATGATAAAAATTATTTAGAGGATTTTATTGATGAAATCAAAGCAGAGTTAAGAAAAAATCCTAGTAAATCCCGAAAAATAGAACTCTTAACAATGGTTCCACAGAGTTGGAGCATTCTCAAAATAGCAACCGAATTTAAAGTGCCATATAAACAAGCTCAAAAAGCTGCAAATCTTCATGCTGCTAGTGGCATAGGCACAACACCAAATCCTCGAATTGGCAAAAAATTACAAGAAGAAATTGTGACAACCGTTAGAAATTTTTATTATGATTCTGACATTAGTCGACAGTTGCCGGGAAAAAAAGATAGCATATCTGTCAAACAAACTGATAATTCAAGAAAATCTCTGCAAAAAAGATTGATTTTAGGAAATTTGAAAGAAGATATTTGACGAGAATTACGTTGAAAATATAACGTATAATTGCTGGACTTCAACTGATAGAACATCACTTGAAACATTTTGCGACATAACGGAAGTATATTTGGAAAAACTGGCTACGCATCTAAGCGAATTGCTCAAACACGACTTTATTGCCAAAAAACAAAGCCAGTTCTTGAAAGATTCTAAGGAATCCCTTGAAGAGGGTGTTTTTATAATCTTATTGGATTTTTCACAAAATTATGAAACTATTATTCAAAACTCCATTCAGAGTGAATACTGGAATAAGCAACAAATAACCATTCATCCTGCTGTTGCTTATTATAATGACGGAAGTAAAGTTGTTTGCGAAAGCTTTGCAATAATTTCAGAGGATCTCGAACATAACACAAGTGCAGTTCATTTATTTATGGAAAAAGTTATAATCGAATTAAAAAAAGCATTCCATTAAGAAAATTATCTATTTTACAGACGGTGCGGCCTCACAATATAAAAATAAAAGCAATTTCATCAATATAGTTTACCACAAACGTGACTTTGGAATTGATGCTACTTGGGAGTTCTTTGCTACCTCACACGGTAAAAGCCCTTGTGATGGCATTGGAGGTACCCTAAAACGAGAAGCTAGCAGAGCTTGTCTTCAACGCAGTAGTAATAAACAAATCTTGACTGCAAAAGATTTGTTCGAGTGGGCCTCTACTGCTTTGATAAATATAAATACAATTTTTTGCTCTAAAAAGGAACATGACAGAAAAACAAGAAATTAAAAAAAACGATTTGAGAAAGCTCAAACAATTATTGGAATAAGGAGTTTCCACTCGTTCACACCAATAAGTGAGAGTAAAATCGAATGCAGAAAATATTCTTCTGCTGATAAAAAATTTGAATTTGAAATCGAGAAATCGAATAAAAGAAAACGTTAAAATATTTGTTAAAATAAAATTTTTTACAATTTATAAAAATTAACAAATCAATATTTACATTCAAACATTTTTTATAATGATTATTTATAATGTAAATTGTCTGTTTTACCATTAGTAATTTAAAATAAAGAAACATATGTTTCTTAAGTTAGCGAATAGTAGAAGCACCGCTTGGCGTATGGGATGAAATCGCGGTAGGCGCTCGCACTAAAATCTCAATTTCTAGAAAACTATTTAAGTCTTCAAAGAATTTTTTTTATTAAAATAAAGGTGGAATCCGAATATATAAATTAGAAAATTCAAAAAACTGGCCAAATTAACTAAAAAGTAGTTTCAACAAAATTTTTAATTTTTTTTTTGGTCAAAATTTTGAAAATTATTCTTATTATAATATTATTTTAAACTACACTTATTTAACTATATGTTGTGTATATTTTGTTAAGATTCATCTTGTCGATTACGAGATATTTAATTTTGAAAAAAACACTGCTCTGATATTCAACATGACGTAGCGGACGTTATTTTGAAAATTTTTTAAAATATTTTTTTGGGTTTTAACAATCTTACCTAGGACTATTATTTCCCACAATATCAAAGAAATCGAATGACCACTTGCATATTGCTTTTCTTTTGACGGAGTCTTGCCCAGATAAATCCAAATAAATAATCCAAAAGTTTCTTAAAATCTTCAAGCTTCTTGTCTTCAGACAGTTGACTCCCCTGTAAAAAAAAGTATTGGGAGGTACGGGATTCCGTATTGCAAGTGCCAACCTGCCAATGCGGTATTCGCGAAAAACCGCATTGGGTGTCGTGGTGAATACGGAAATCAACGGGTCCCAATGCGGTGCCAGTTTTAAGCTTTAAGAAAAACGAAAATACGTGACAGGAGGAAATAATTAGTGTCAGTGCAGAAATATGCGAGTTAAAGGAATGAGAAAATAATAATAGTGAGTGTAAAAATGAAACTTTAAGAAAAAAAGGAAAGTTGAACTGTCAAATATGAGTCCAATGCGGCGTAGGCTGCTTTTAATGCGGTACTCAATCGGTACATAGTGCAAGTCGCCAGAAGAGGGCAGAAGCAAGCAGAGCGAATTGAGCGAACACAGTGGCCCAGCTGACATATGATTTGCATTACATTACTTTCCAATTTTTTATTTTATAACCACGTTTCTGCATGAATCTAAACAATATTTTCGATTATTGTAATTTAGAAGATGCTTACCAATTGTACGTTGGCAGATTTAGTGAAAAGTGTCTGTGTACGGAGACAAATGTGTTAGAAAATGTTTGTTTACCTATTTCACACCATTCAAACCAGTCAAAGTTGCTTTTGCTGTGGCGCATTGAAATCAGCCTATGCCGCATTGGGCCCATATTTTACAGTTCAACTTACCTTTTTTTCTTAAAATTTCATTTTTACACTCACTATTATTATTTTCTCATTCCTTTAACTCGCATATTTCTGCACTGACACTAATTATTTCCTCCTGTCACGTATTTTCGTTTTTTAAAGCTTAAAACTGGCACCGCATTGGGACCCCTTGATTTCCGTATTCACCACGACACCCAATGCGGTAATTCGCGAATACCGCATTGGCAGGTTGGCACTTGCAATACGGAATCCCGTACCTCCCAATACTTTTTTTTTTACAGGGTCGTCAATTACAGATAATATTTTACATGAAACGAAAGAAAGGATTACAATAATTAGTTTCTAAATTTAGGTTTTAATTAAGCTTTTGTCCTATATCTCGAATTGTTGTGAAATCATGGAGTAATTTTTCGAACGCGAATAAATAAAATTTTGAATGATAAAAGCTCGAAATAATTTTTGTATAAAACTTTGTGAATTGTAAAACGTTATTTAGCAGACATGAAACGTTCTGAAAACGTTTTTGAAAAAGTTTTTAAAACAATGATGGTTTTTTTGCCCACTGGGAAGTCGATGAAAACAAGTATAATGTTTAAATAATCATGAATAAATTATGAATATAAACAAATAAAAAGATTTCCCTTCAATTTTATACGGTCAGTTGACCTTTTTCCAGGTAAAAAAGGGTGTCGAATTTGTATAAAAAACCTGACTACTTTTGAAGCTTTCTGATTAAACATGACTCAAGCCTGACGTTCTGTGGCTGCAATCGTAACAAAAGCAGTTTAAAATAATCAGAGATTCTGACTAAATTTCTGTCGTTTTGTAATTTTATTTTTAGTAGGGTTTCTATTTCTAAAAATAATGTAACAAAATATAATTATAATAAAATTCGTCGGAAAAATTTAAAAGAGAAAAAATTTCACATTCTATAAAGTAGTAAAAAATAAATCAATTTATAAATTTTTTTTGCAATAATATAATTATAACAAAACAAATTTGAATTAGTAAAAATTTAAACTAATTACAACAAAAGTAATACGAAATTTATAAAAAGTAACTTTTAAATAATAAATAATGTAAATAAAAAAAAATAAATAAAATTTCTTTTCTTAGAAAATAAATTTTTTTTAAAACCGTACTTCGCATTAGAGTAATGTCACCTTGAGTGGACCGCCTGAGCTTTTAAGTTATCTGACAGCAGAAACGTGAAATAAATAGTGCGAATAGCAGCACTGCACTTAGAAACCGTAAGAAATTAAGTTCCGCGATAAACATATACGTTATCGTTTGATGTAACGCGTTTTTAACCCATTAACGCCCACCAGGACGCAAAATGTACCATGATTTCACGACTCTTATTTTGTATGAAATAATAAGTTAAAAATTTTAGGAAATACCATTTCCGACGTAAAATTTATCGCTCTTTTGGAATATGAAGCTAAAATTTGTTTATAATTATCTCAAAAAAATTTATAACAATTTTATTGCAAAAAAACACACTTTTTTACGAAAAAAAATTTTTTCAATTATTATTTTGACATGGAAAACTAAAGAATATGGTTTCCAAAGCACAAAATATCGCGTTTTGAACTCTCAGCTATAAAAATCCATTATTACTTTTTTTAAATTCAAGATGGCGGATATGAAAATAGCCATTTTTCCAAAATGCAAAAGGCCGAAAAAAACTTTCGGGTAATGTTTTTCAAAAGTTATTAGATTTGCTTGAAAATTGTTACTCGGGGGTTTTTGTGGTCGCTGATTACGAATCTGATGTTACTTTTTTAAAATTCAAAATGGCGGATCCAATATGGCGGACATATTTTTTAAAAAGTGAGTGGATTTGCTTAAAACAGTTACTCGGGGGTTTTTGGGGTCGCTGATTACGAGTCTGATATCACTTTTTCAAAATTCAAAATGGCGGATCCAATATGGCGGACAATATTTTAAAAAGTGATCACATTTGCTTGAAAATGGTTACTCGGGGGTATTTGGGGTCGCTGATTACGAATCTGATGTTACTTTTTTAAAAATTCAGAATGGCAGATCCAATATGGTGTACATATTTTTTAAAAGTGATTGGATTTGCTTGAAAATAGTTACTCTGGGGTTTTTGAGGATGCTGATTACGAATCTAACATCAGAACAATATTATGTTTATCCTCCACGTCAGTTAACTGTCAACAAAATTTTATTGACGTTTCTCAGCTCTTACCACAAGGAGGTCGACGTGCAAAAAAGCCACTTTTTCATTTAAATTTTTTTTTTTGATTTTGCCTCGAAAAATATTGCCACTATCATCCAAAGTGCAACAAGAGGACACAAAAATTGTGCATTGAATGTGGCATAAATATGTGCGTCACTTGTTTTCAATTAAACTACATGTAGTGTAAGTCTCTTTTTTATCATTGTATAAAAAATGTCATAATTAAATAAGTGTCATAATTATCGTTGATAAATAAAATCGTTTAATAAAATTAGAAACCTAGGTTTTTTGCACGTCGACCTTCTTGTGGTAAGAGCTGGGCAACGTTAATAAAATTTTGTTGACAGCTAACGGACGTGGAGGATAAACATAATATTGTTCTGAAGTCAGATTCGTAATTAGCATCCTCAAAAACCGCCGAATAACCATTCTGAAGCAAATACAATTACTTTTTAAAAAATTTATGCCATATTGAATCCGTCATTTTTAATTTTGAGAAAGTGACATCAGATGCGTAATCAGCATCCCCAAAAACCCCCGAATGACCATTTTCAAGCAAATACAATTATTTTTTAAAAAATTGTCTGCCATATTGGATCCGTTATTTTTAATTTTAAAGAAGCGATATTAGATTCGTAATTAGCGACCCCAAAAACACCCGAGTAACTATTTTCAAGCAAATCCAATCACTTTTTCAAAAATATGTCCGCCATATTGAATCCACTATTTTGAATTTTAAAAAAGTAACATCAGGTTCGTAATCAGCGACCTCAAAAACCCCCGAGTAACTATTTTCATGCAAATGTAATCACTTTTTAAAAAATTGTCCGCCATATTGGATCCGCCATTTTGAATTTTGAAAAAGTGACATCAGACTCGTAATCAGCGGCCCCAAAAACCCCCGAGTAACTGTTTTCAAGCAAATCTACTCACTTTTTAAAAAATATGTCCGCCATATTGGATCCGCCATTTTGAATTTTAAAAAAGTAACATCAGATTTGTAATCAGCGACTACAAAAACCCCCGAGTAACAATTTTCAAGCAAATCTAATAACTTTTGAAAAACATTACCCGAAAGTTTTTTTCGGCCTTTTGCATTTTGGAAAAATGGCTATTTTCATATCCGCCATCTTGAATTTCAAAAAAGTAATAATGGATTTTTATAGCTGAGAGTTCGAGGACGCGATATTTTGTGCTTTGGAAACCATATTTTTTAGTTTTCCATGTCAAAATAATAATTGAAAAAATTTTTTTTTCGTAAAAAAGTGTGTTTTTTTGCAATAAAATTGTTATAAATTTTTTTGAGATAATTATAAACAAATTTTAGCTTCATATTCCGAAAGAGCGATAAATTTTACGTCGGAAATGGTATTTTCTAAAATTTTTAACTAATTATTTCATACAAAATAAGAGTCATGGAGTCATGGTACATTTTGCGTCCTGGTGGGCGTTAATGGGTTAAGATCACAAACTAAAAAAAGTGGCTCTTACAATAAGTAAAGTGATTCAGAAATGTAAAAGTAGTGTAAAATTTAAGTTTTAAAAGGTAACTTATTTATTTCCTACTACTTTGGGAGTGCTTGTTTTTTATATTTTTAATGTCAGTTTTTTATTTTTATGGAAATAAATTGACAATAAATTTGTTTGAAACTATGTTTTATGTTCTTTATTAATTTTTTTGTGATATTGATGTGATATATGTGTAAAAATTATTAAAAATGGTTTCATTTGCAAACATTGCGACACACACGTGGTCTAAGGCTGCATAAGCATAAATTTTGTATTAATATATCAGAAATATTAAATACATTGGTGAATTCCACGTCAGTTTAACACACTAATTTTCATGACTTGTTGGGATTTAGTTGTACTTTTGTAAATTTATTACTTTTATAGTGATAAACAACTCCACCAAATATTTTTTCAAAATTTTGAAAATTAACAAAAATATGGCATTTTTAAAATTTTTGTCTTTTTTTTAAAGTGCTATAACTTTGGTTTTAATTAACTGATTTTGGATTCTAAAAAAAGGATTTCTTTAGTTTTAAGTATATTTTAAGTTCAAATTAATATAAAAAAAATAAAATCAAAAAATTTTTTTTTGAAATTTTGAAAAATTAAAAATCCGTTTTTGAAAAATCGTTAACTTCGATTTTCTTAAAAATTTTACTAAATGTTAGGGCAAATGTGCTTTACATGTCCTATAAGTTTTATCTTGGGATCTCAAAGGGATTCGGAGTAAAAAAATAAAACGTAACCACATATTAGGAACATATTTGGGCAAAATTCCTTAGCTGCCCAGGTCAAAAAATGAATTTTCTCTAAACTTTGCTAAAATGTTACTATAATTAGTAGAAGTGTAAATATTAATTTTTTTTAATTTCATAAAATATTTTTTGAGTTATGGAGTTTCAAAATTTTATTTTTTTTGAAAATATCTTTTTTTCGATTTAATAGGGGAGAGTCGGCAGTGGCGGGACACGCTTAATTTTTTTATCACTCATATTTTCATGAATATTTAGTCCGCATCTATGAAGGCAGAAAAGTCAAACTATCTTTTGCAAATTTACATAATATAGATAACATATGCCTTCAAAAATAAATACAATGTCTTTTACGGCTTTCAATTTCAAAGCATTTGGGTTCCTTTGTGTCTCTTTTAAATTGTTTACGTTTTTTACCATCTAAAAAAAGTTAAGATTATTATTTTTATTATTACAGATTATTTGAAAATATATTCGCAACTTTAAGATTAGGTTATTGTTATGAAAAATATTGCCGACAAAACTTAAAAAAAGTCGTTTAGAAATGTACTATTTTATTAGATTTAAACAAGCAGTGTCCGGACACTGCCGACCATAAGTGTCCCGCCATTGCCGAAACAGTGATTTACGGTAATAACGATTTACAATTGTGTCTATCGCACTATTTTGCATAATGTTCCAGGAATTTCAAAGGAATCTTACATACTAATAACTTAAAATATTTGCCGTTCACCAAATTTTAAAAAGTTTAATTTTATAAACACTTTTTCTTACGAAGAATAAAACTTTAGAACTTGCCTAAAATTATTGACAGCATTATAGTGACAGATTTTACATCCAGAAAGTGTGTATCATATAAAAAGCTTCAACAGAATAAAACTTTACTTTTATACCAAAAAAAAGCAACACTGTCAAGTCAGCTGTTTGAAATATCGCAGTGTCTCGCTATACCCGCTGTCCCGCCACTGCCGACAACGCCCTATATTAATAAGTAAATTTAATCAAATTTAAAGTATGAATAGTGATTTTTGAAAGGAGTTTTCACGGGCTATAAGCTGGTGACCTTTTTTATGAGCCATGTAAAAATCAGAGTGGGACCATGAGAATTTTTGAGGAAAATAATTTATCATTATTTTAGATAAAAAATGATGATTTATAATTAATTTCTTCAAAAAGTTCCATGGTCCCACTCTGATTTTTACATGGCTCATAGGGAGAAAGGTAAGCTTTCGATTGGTCTTATGCGGTAAAACGTATTAGGCGGGATATAAAATGTATGTCTTTAATTGCAGGGATCACCATAAATAAGCGTCTTAAGCGGGAAATCATATAACGTGATCGTATTAAACGGTTCTACTGTATATTGAAATTAAGAATTTGACCTTGAATTTCAAGGTTAAATTGAAAGAAAAAAATTTTTTTCATCACCAGCTTATAGCACGTGAAAACCCCTTCAAAAATCACTATTCATATTTTAAATTTGATTAAATTTACTTATTAATATATTAAATTAAAAAAAAGATATTTTCAAAAAAATTAAAATTTTGAAACTCTATAACTCAAAAAATATTTTATGAAATTAAAAAAAATTAATATTTACACTTCTACTAATTATAGTAACATTTCAGCAAAGTTTAGAGAAAATTCATTTTTTGACCTGGGCAGCTAAGGAATTTTGCCCAAATATGTTCGTAATATGTGGTTACATTTTATTTTTTTACTCCTAATCCCTTTGAGATCCGAAGATGAAACTTACAGGACATGTAAAGCACATTTGTCCTAACATTTAGTAAAATTTTGAAATAAATTAAAGATTTCGAGTTTAAAAAAAAAATTTTTAAAGTCAAAAGAAAAAAGAGTAAAAATAAGAAAAAACTGATTTTTTGTTATTATACAAATTCAAATAACGAAGACGATAATTTCTTATTATTTAGAAAAGTTGACAGTTTCTTTGACAACTGTTAACAGTAAAAATTCAAATTTGATATCATTCGTAATCAGCGACCTCAAAAACCTTATTATTGTCTTCTTTACAAAAAACGATTACTTTTTAGAGAAGATGACAGCTGCCAACTGTCAAATTGTCAATCTAACATCATTTTTGTAATCAGCGTTTTCAAAAACCCTTACAAACATATGTCACTTATTTATACTTATTGTTGCTATTTAGAAAACTTTGATTTTTTTTCCTATGTTTGGGGAGTTTGTTATTAATTTATATAAACAATTATTAAAAAAAAATTTCATTACTTGTATGTTTTTTATTTTGATACTTTGATCTACGGTGAAGAAAATAAGCCTAAATTGATTAAAAAATATTAATATTTAAAAAAGTTACAAGGGTTTTTCTAAGTTAAACTTTAACTGCTGTTTTCTCGAAAACTTGTTTTCGCACGTAAGGTCCCTTTTCACTGTCCAGGTCACATATTATGTCCACAAATAAATTAGACATTTTAGGCAATATTTTTGGTTATTACTATGGTAACATCGACAATTGGTGCGTTTACCCTATGTTCCCTAAGACAACAAAATGGCAAATTATAAAGAAAATCTGAGATTCAAAGATTGACCTGTATATGGAACGCCCCATGATAGAATTGAAAAAACTAGGGCTGAACCATGTTTATCATCTCAACAAATAGCCATTAAGAAAAAAGAGTACATAATAAGAAACTATAAGCAGAAAGAAAAGTTTATAATGTAACTAAAAAAAATTATTTTTAAATATATATTTGAGAATTAGGAATTACAATTGTTTGGTGATATAAATATTTTAAAAAATTACTGAGTGCAATAAAAAAATGTAACTTTCAAATTTAGAGACTATCATTTATTTCAAATCGGCCAACACAGAGTTATGAGTTATGCTTTCTTTTGTACAAGTTCAAAAGACGTCTTTTGAACAAATGTGCCTACTGGGATATTATGTCCGCACGTAAAACCTACAATTCTAAAAAAAATTATCCCTAAAGAAGACATGATCTCGAGATATTTATGAAAATGTGATGCTTACACATGCACACACATACATACGGAATGACATTTTTGAACTCCTGAGGTCAAGTAACATAAAGATATGTCAAAAATCGAACTTGAAAAATTTTGGTATTACAATACTTCCTCTATGAGAAAGGAAAAGCTATTCAACTTTTAAAGACCGCTCAGCGGCGAAAAATCTACTTTTTCGTTTCAAATCACTCTGCAGGTCACAAGTTTTGACCAAAATGACTTTTCTTTTTTTCTAAATCTTCGTAGATAAATTCTCTATCGATCTCTTAAGCTCGATTTTAAAATTTTTGTTTTTAAACAATTTTTTAATAACAATAAGTATTAAAAAAATCATGAAATTTTATAAAATATTTTTTTTAGCTTAATTAACTTAAAAAATTTATCAAAAAACCTATTAAAATAAAGTTTGAGTGTTCCTGATGTAGAAAAAGAAGTATAACAATTTATTAAATTGTTTAAACAATTAATTGTTACTTTTTTCATAAACTGTATTTAGGGCTAGAAATTTCTAGTTTTTTCACAATTGTGCAATTTTTCATAAGAAAAACCTCTACTACTGATAAAAAATAGAAAATTAATTAACAAAACATTGTTTAAAACAATTAATTGTTTTTATTTTGTTCATAAACTGTATTTTAATATAAAAGGCGCGCTTTTTTAAATGTGATTTCAGTTCTTTTACACATAAGAATGAATAAAATAAAGAATAAATTAAAAACGTTGAATTGAAAACACCATAAACTGAAATTAACCATAATAATAATAATTTTTTCTATTTTCTATTCTACTTAAGTGTTTAAGTTATAAAAAATTACATACTTGAGAAAAATTAGAAATTTCTAGTTTTAAGTACAATAAAATGGAAAATTAAATAAATAATTTGTTTAAACAAATATTAAAATAATTAACTTTTAGTTTTTTTTTATACTTGAATGTTTTTGTTGCAAAAAAATGCATAATACAGAAAAAAATTAGAAATTTCTAGTCCTAAGTACAGTTTATGAACAAAATAACAACAATTTATTAATTGTTTAAACAATGTTTAATTAATTTATTTTTTATCAGTAGTAGAGATTTTACTTATAAAAAATTGCACAATTGTGAAAAAAAATTAGAAATTTCTATCCCTAAATACAGTTTGTAAACAAAATAGCAACAATTAATTGTTTTAACAATGTTTAATTAATTAATTTCTTATTTTTTTTCATTAGTAGATGTTTTACTTATGAAAAATTGCGCAATTGAGAAAAAACTAGAAATTTCTAGCCCTAAATACATTTAATGAAAAAAGTAACAACAATTAATTGTTTAAACAATTAAATATATTGTTATATTTTTTTCTACATCAGAAACAATAAAACCTTATTGTAATAGGTTTTTTGATAAATTTTTTTAATTAATTAAGCTAAAAAAAATTATTTCATAAAAATTCATGATTTTTTAAATACTTATTGTTATTAAAAAATTGTTTAAAAACTGTTACGAATAGAATTTAATTTAATAAAAGTAAAATAGATAAATTATTTTATTATCAATTTAAATCTGTCGTGATAACGAAAAATGCTCTTCAGCAAATTAAATAAATTTGAATAGGTAGGGGACTTTTCCACTCTCACAATTATTGATATCAATTGTGTAGTTACAATTAATAAGAATAGAAATTATTGGTTAAATTAATATTTATTTAATTATCAGATTTACATATATTTTATAAACCTTTAATTTTCCAATATATAAATGTTCTGGGATTAAAATATAAATTATAATAAAAAAAAGAATGTGAATATTCTTTTTAGTAAAATCTCATGAAATCAACTTATGAAAATTTACGTATTTCTTTGAAAATTGATTTGTGTATATGAGTGTAATGTGAAATTATTTACTCACTTTTAATCGTTATGTTTGCTTCTTTTATTTGTATTTATATCGCAGCAATCTTCCTTTTCTCTTACTTGTATTTAGTCTCAAACTTGATATTCTTTAAAGTGGACTTAATCTCAATTCAATATTTCTGTTTTACAATAAATGGGGACTACGCCCTTTAATTCACAAAAGGATAAAAATTCTTTAGTCTTTATGACTCACAATATATATATATCACGTTCAGGTACTTTGCCTGAATTAAACTGCCCAACTTAGTTACGCCAAGTTTACGCGGGCAACTGCCCTGATTTCCCTTTGTCGATTCTTTTTATTGAACGACAATTAGGTGGGGAAATCCTTAATGCAGTTTATTCTGACAGCTTGCAGAATTTGGTACTTGCGAAATTTAGATTTTGACCACTTCTTTGTTATGCAATAATTTACAAATAATTGAAGGAAACCTTACCTTGCGATATTAACACAAAAAGAAAAATGTACTTTGCTTAATTTAATTGTGCTAATTACCCGATTAAAAGTGGGTTGTTAAGAATTTTGCTTAATGTTGGAATTTATTGGTGTTGCTAATAAATATGTATTTTTGTGTAAGAACGATAATTGTGTTTTTAGGTTACAAGTCAAAATTATTAAATGGATTCTATATAATTCAATTAAAATTCGTAGTTTCTATGTAAATATAAAGGTTACGAAGTCATACGTAACAACTGCCCCCCTTTTATTTAGGCTGACGTCCCTTGTCAGCTGCTAAGAAAATCTGCGTGTGGTTGTGTCGTGGTCCTGATGTATCTTTCTTTGTTGTAGAGGTATTTAACTCTTTCGAGTTTTACAAATAATATATCCTTGATATAATTTCTACATAGATTTCTGTAAGATAAGTATTTTATTAAAAAAATCTTTCTCTGATATCAGTGATTTTTAATAATTGATGAATTCTGTTAGTGCTTTTTGTAGTTTGCTAATTTTATTAAATGCAAAAAATAAACATGTGGATGCTTATTTAATTGATTGTTTTTTAATATTAAAATCAGAGAAAAATTTTTATGCATAGGACATGAGAACAAAATTGTTGTTACTGCCCCCCTTTTATTAGGCTGACGTCCCTTGGCAGCCTTTTTTTTACAATATAAATATTTTCGTTGTTTTATGTTAACATTGGAAATGATTCTTTTAAATAAAGGCAAACTTTTTGTTTAAAAAAAAACTCGTTTCCTCTTTTTTCTGTTTTAGGAAGATTTTTAAGTGTCTTAGTTTGCTTTTATTTGAGTTAGTTTACAGCGGTAGAAAATTTTGGCGTTGATTTGTACATTGTTTGTTTGTATTTAATACATTTTTTAGATTTAAAATTTTTTAACTTTTTAGACATGCAGCATAGAAAAAAAATGTTTCCTTTTTTAAATTTAATTTATTGTATTTCATCAAATGAAAAATTTGTTTTATTTCTAGATAAATAACCTTTTTTTATTTTATTGGCAATATTTATGGTTTTTATAATTTTAGTTAACGTTTAATTTCAACTGTTTAAATTTTTTTTTTTAAATTGTATGTAAGTACACAATTTCTATTAATTTTAAACGAAGAATACATTTGAAAATTATTCTTTGAACAAAATTATTAACCTAACTTTACAATATTTAAATTTAATTTTAATATAACTTTTTCAACTCAAAAAAATATTTTGCTTACAATGTTTGTTGTTATTTTACAAGATTTGCTTATTCGTTAGGAAAAATTATAATTCGTAGTGATTTTATAAGGTTGTTTTACAAAAAAAAATTATATTTTTTTTTCTAACATTAGGATTTTTTTTTTGTATTTTCATAATAAAATGGAATCTAAATTCCGTTACTATTTCCTTCTAAATTTTGTAAGTAATAATTCTGATATTAAAAATGTAATTAAAATAATCGCAAATTTTTGTGTACATTGAATTATTATATCATAACATAGCTAGAAAAATTTGTATTTATTATAATTTTGAGAAAAAATATATATGGCCTTAGTTTAACATTAATTTGTTCATAAAGTTTAGTAAGATGTATCGAAAAATATGCAAACGAAATTGAAGGATATAAAATTTTTCTTTAATTCCATAAAATGCAAAAATTTAAAGAAATAATGTTGAATTATTGTTTAACACTGTTTCTTTATTCCTTTTTTTTAAAACTTCATTCCCTCTGTTTTATGCGCTGTCGTTCATTACTAGCTTTTCATAGAGAATGAATTTTAAATTTTGACAAGATATATTTTTATTTTAATGTTTAAGTCTTTATAGAATTTAAATGTACTTGAATTTGTAGAAATACTACAAAAAATTAGTTAAATAAGAAAATAAATTTTTAAAATTGTTTTTTATTACATTATACCGTTTACGTTTTAGTTTAATTGTTTAAATCTATTGTTTGCAGAATAAAAGTTTTGTTTTCTTAGCTATTTTGAATAAATTTGCTTTAGAAAAAATTTTATTTCAGTAAGTTTTCCGTTTTCATTAGATGCAAGCACAAAATGGCATTCAAAAATTTTTTTTTTAGTTTTCAGCGAGCAAAATAAAAATAGATAGATTTTTTTCTAAGAAAAATAATTTTATTTAATATTAAAGTTTATAAATTAATACTGTTAAGCTTGTTAATTTATGTTATTGATAATATACAATAGTTTCATTTATGCTCAAAATTTAAAGCATTCCTTTTAATATTATTTAGTCCATAATAGTATTAAGCTGTTATGAGAAAAGTAGAATTATTTAAAAATTACGATTTAGCATAATTTAATCAGAGCATCAATGAAACATAATATTTTAAAAATATTTTAACCAATAATATACTTATTTTTTATAGAATAGCATAGTATTGGTATTTTGAAATTCATCTCGAATAAACTTTTGGTTAATTTTATTAATATTAATAAAAAACCATATATACAAATGTTTAAAACAATATTATAACTTTTTGTTGATTTTTATGCATAATTGTAGAAAAATAAACATTTTAATCAGGTAATTATTTATTTTTAATTAAATTTTTCTGAGTACCAATTTTTAGTAAAGGTGTTTTTTTTAACCCATTAACGCCTGAATGCACTGAATTTTTAGTCTGACTTCAAACTTAAGTATTTCTTAATAAACATACTATTTTCTTTTCGGACAAAATTTTTTTTATGTATTGGAGTGTCCTCTATCCGAATATCGTGTTTAAAAATTATTACAAAATTGTTTAACAATATTTTTTTGCATATAATTAAAAAATTGCACAATTTTTTAATGATTTTTTTTTTTAAATCTTAAATTTAAATGTCAAAAAAATTTTTTTAACGGTTCACATTTCCATAAATCGTGCACTCGATTGTTACACTTTCCAAATATATATCGTCCTTTTGTAAATAAACTTTTGATTTTTCAAAATGGCGCCTAAAAACTCAAAAACTTAAGAAAATTTAAAATTTATTGTCCGATGTACATTTTTTTTTAAATTTGTCTTGAAAATGCTTACTTGCGGGTTTTTCGGGTCGCTGATTACGAATTTGAAATTACTTTTTTAAAATTCAAAATGGCGGATCCAATATGGCGGACAAAATTTTCAAAAATTAGTCGGATTCTCTTCAAAATCCTTACTCGGGAGTTTTCGGGGTCGCTGATTACGAATATGAAATTACTTTTTGAAAATTCAAAATGGCGGATCCAATATGGCGGAAAAAATTTTCAAAAATCAGTCGGATTCACTTTAAAATCCTTACTCGGGGGTTTTCGAGGTCGCTGATTACGAATCTGATATTACTTTTTCAAAATTCAAAATGGCATATCCCATATAACGGGTAAAAAAGGTTAAATTTTATTTAATCCTTTTGAAAATGCTTACTCAAGGGTTTTTAAGGACACTTTATTTGAATATCTTTAATTATTTTGAACATCTTTAGCCACCAGTTGCCAAACTGATGTTTCCAATTCTCACCGCGTGGAGGTAGATGAACAACGAGAATCTTATTTTTTTTAAATTTTAAAAAAAAAATTTTTTTTTGCTTTTTTTAATTTTTAATTTTTTTTGGATTTAAAATTTTTTTTATTTTATAAATTAATATATTATATTAAAATTATAGTTGTCCAACTTTTTTATTCTTATTGCTTCTCTACACTCCGTGTGCCTGTTTAAAACATTTTTCACAAAAATATCGAAGACAGGTGCGGCAAGATTTTCGTGTTCTTATTGAACATTTATTTGTTGAGCAATATTTTTGTGATTCGTTTCTTTCCACAACAGGATTTGTGCACTTTTTGTTTATCAGATAACTTTTGCTAATGCTTATAGAAAACTCTTTTATCCCAATTTTTTTCGATTCGCTGTTTACAGTTTACAGTTGTGTAAAATTACCGCATTCGTTATTGATGATTGAATTAAGCGCTCAAATATCACCCAAGTCCATTTTTTTGATCTGATGATTGGCAACACGCGACTACAATACTAGTCATAAGCAAAAAAAAAATTAAAAAAAAAATTTAAAAAAAATAAGATTCTCGTTGTTCATCTACCTTCACGCGGTGAGAATTGGAAACATCAGTTTAGCAACTGGTGGCTAAAGATGTTCAAAATAATTAAAGATATTTAAATAAAGTGTCCTTAAAAACCCTTGAGTAAGCATTTTCAAAAGGATTAAATAAAATTTAACCTTCTTTACCCGTTGTATGAGATATGCCATTTTGAATTTTGAAAAAGTAATATCAGATTTGTAATCAGCGACCTCGAAAACCCCCGAGTAAAGATTTTGAAGAGAATCCGACTGATTTTTGAAAATTTTTTCCGCCATATTGGATCCGCCATTTTGAATTTTTAAAAAGTAATTTCAGATTCGTAATCAGCGACCCTGAAAACCCCCGAGTAAGGATTTTGAAGAGAATCCGACTGATTTTTGAAAATTTTGTCCGACATATTGGATCCGCCATTTTGAATTTTCAAAAAGTAATTTCATATTCGTAATCAGCGACCCCGAAAACCCCCGAGTAAGGAGTTTGAAGAGAATCCGACTAATTTTTGAAAATTTTGTCCGCCATATTGGATCCGCCATTTTGAATTTTCAAAAAGTAATTTCAGATTCGTAATCAGCGACCCCAAAAACCCGCGAGTGAGCATTTTCAAGCCAAATTTAAAAAAAAATTGTACATCGGACAATAAATTTTAAATTTTCATAAATTTTTGAGTTTTTAGGCGCCATTTTGAAAAATCAAAAGTTTATTTACAAAAGGACGATATATATTTGGAAAGTGTAACATTCGAGTGCACGATTTATGGAAATGTGAACCGTTAAAAAAAATTTTTTGACATTTAAATTTAAGATTTAAAAAAAAAATCATTAAAAAATTGTGTAATTTTTTAATTATATGCAAAAAAATATTGTTAAACAATTTTGTAATAATTTTTAAACATGATATTCAGATAGAGGACACTCCAATACATAAAAAAAAATTTTGTCTGAAAAGAAAATAGTATTTTTATTAAGAAATACTTAAGTTTGAAGTCAGACTAAAAATTCAGTGCATTCAGGCGTTAATGGGTTAAGTTTCCTGTATTCAGAGAAAAACATTATTTTAAAACTTGTTATATAAAAAAATTTGTTTCTTCAATATTCTAGTACTTTGGACAAACTTTATTTGTTAGCAAGTGATTATACAATATTATTCCAAATTAGTATAGCAATTTGTACTATGTTAGTATTTGACTCATTACTTATTCTTTCTTGGATTAACTGTTTCTTTCAAGAAAAGTATTAACAAATTTTTAGTCTTTTGTTTCATTTGTTATACTATTAATTTTATATCCTATTTTTTCCCTTGTTATATATTGAATTAGATGTCATTTAATGTTCTCAATTTTAATTTTACTTTGTCTACTTTAGACGAGAATAAAATAGAATATAGAATTTTTTTTAACAGAATAAGAAAATAATTATAATCTTAAAAATTTCATGATTATTTTACAATTAGCTTATGAGGTTTTTTTTATAGTAAATTTAATATTTTACCTAAGCAGATTGTTAAAAATATTTCATGCTTAGAATTACATTATGATCCCCCTGTTTAAGTTTACCTATGTCTAACCTATTCCTAACCTCTCTGATTTAACTCTAGTTTCTAGTTCCCTCCATGTTTTGTCTCGTAATTTTTTATTTTCCTCAAAATAAAACGCATTTAATTTTTGTTTCAAATGACCTTTCACATTTGACCTTTCTTTTTGGATTTTATAAACCCATTCTCTTTTACTAACTACTTTTAATTTCGGTTTTACTAAATTGACTTCCCATACGAATGACATTGACCCTGGTAAACGCAAATTTTGCTGAGTGTCACTGTTTAATGTCGTCATCTTTTCATTACTTTCCGTGTCCAGTTTATCACTTTTCATTTCAATTGTAAATCCATCTGGTACATTCTCTGTCTCATTGTCTTCATTTATTATTGGTAGCCGTTTTTTCTCAGAATAATCTTGAAGTATTGATACAAAGTTGTCGGATTTTCTGTTTAAAGTTTGGACCTCTTCTAATATCTCTTGATTTACACTCGTGACAGAAGAAATTGCCATATTCCTTGCAGGATTTTCGTCTTTATGTGACATTTCTATTGGATGCTTGGCATTTTTACTTATTGTTGCATCCCTAAATTCTTCTAATTTTCTTCCTTTTTCATTTTTGCTGCTTAATTGTTCTTGAGTTCCTTCTTCTTTCAGAATTTTTGTATTATTGAAGTTACTAATAGTAATATGTTCTTCTTTTTCTCTTGATTTTTCGCTTTCTGTTTCAAATTGTGGTTCATTTACAGAGGGTGAGACATTATAATCAGATTGTTTTTCATCCTCTAAAGAGTTTTGGTTTGTGAACGAATCTTTAAAACGAATTGGTGGTGTTACGAAATCATAATCATGTATTCTTTTAAATTCAGGTCTATTGTCTACAAATTCCTTTACTTCGAAATAATCATTTTTAAAAAATGGTTCCTCACAGTTCATATACGATTCTTCGTAATTAGTATATGCATAATCCTTCTGCCGGTCCATTCTGAAATCATCTTGTATATCGTTGTATCTTCTGTATTTATTTTTGAAATTGAATTCTTGTTCTTGTTCAGCAAATCTATATTGTAAATTTCTTGTATCGATGTTATACTCTTCAAAATTCCTATCGCTGTTATAGAAATTTCCTTTTTCGTACCCCTGTGATGTCATGTTCATACTTTGATAATTTTCTTTGAAATTCATGTTTCTATTTTGGTTGTTGATACCGTTATTACTATAGGTTCTGCTATTAAATCTTTGTTCCTGTCGTTGATTCCTTTTTTGCCGATGGTGGTTCCATGGTTGTTTGTAACTATTGGGTGTAACTTGTTCATACTCATTAAATTGTTTGTTTTTATTTTGGCGATAATATTGATTTTCATAATCAGCCTCCTCTTTAATATCATCAAAATATTGATCATAACAATTATCTTTCTTTCTATGTTCCTCTTGTCCCTGGTTATAGTTGTCTTGATGTTGCTTTTCATACTCTTCATTTTTGTAAAGATATTTACGATCACCTATTTTAAAATTGCATCCTTCCGATTTCCATCTTTCTATGTCACCACTAAGTAACAATTTTGAGTACAATGACATTGTTCATTCTATATAATTTAAACATAATAGATGAATAGTAAATAATTCATTTCTTCATTTTTTTAACGCATCTGTACTTCGTTTTTAATTATTTTAGTTTCAAAATATGCATTATCTATTATTAGGACAAATCTCTTTTATTCCTTTTTTTTCCTCTTTTGCTTTTACAAATTTGTTTTGTATTTAAAATAAATGTTTCTTGTTTAGTCATAGGTATAACGAATGTCAAACTCTACTAACAACGGAACGGGGAGACTGTGGTCCGTTGTGAGATGTATGATTTAATTCAATATTAATTAAAATTTTATAATTAAATAATATTAAATTGATTCATTCAAATACAAAATTACAGAATATTCAATGCTACAAAAAAACTCTTATTTTCGCTTGAAGAAATAAATTCTAAGCGTACTTAAAAGTTTGAGCGTATGAATGGTACAATAAATTTTTAATAAATTAAAAATATATTGAATCACACTTCCGTAATTTTGGGGAGGAAATTCAAACGAAATAAAATAAATATTTATGAATTAAAAACTCTTTTCTGTTTTTATTTTTAACAGAAAATAAAATGAATATATTTTTAAAAAAATTTGTTTTTTTTTTAAAAATAATATATCATGAGGAACAAAAAAGATTTTGAAAGAAAATTTTACTTTAAATTTTATTTCTCAATGTGATAGTCTATTCTAAAAAAAAACTATTGTTTTTTTTTAATTCTGTTCTTCTTATTCCCTTATTTTGTTAACTCAGAAAATGCTTAAGTTCGTTTTCAGACATAATTCTTACAAAACAGTAACTCTTAAAAAAAATAAACAGACTGATATTTCTCTTTAAATGAAATAAAAGAAATACTACCTACAATGTTCAGACTTGCGAAATTTCATTGAGACTTACTATTCGCGTACGCACGGCCTTGTGCGGTAATCTGATCCCGTTTCGTATTTCTGTGACTTACTTCAATTTGCATTACTAATCTAAATCTTTTAACTCAATTAATATTATTTTTATCAAACAAAATTTTATAATTATAAAATTCACTTCACTAAAATTTCTTTTCTTCTTTCTTATATAAAAATGCAACTACAAATTTAAACGAACAATATACTTTTTATTTTTCTCAAACAGCTACTAGTTTATTTATTTTTCGCATAAATCTCAGTTTTGCTTAATTGCAAATATTCATTTATTTCTGTACTTCAATATAAACGTCTATTCTCGCAGTTTTAAACTGTCTAGATTCTCTACAATTTTTTCGAGAGAATTATTTTTATTGTCGTTACTATTTTTCGATTTGTTTTCCATGAATAGTACGCGTTTAACTAAATTTACTTGTTCTAAATCGTATTTACTTCGAACTGCTCTTGCGAATTTTATTCCTTCTTGACTATTATTTTTTTTACTATCTGAACTGTTCATTGAGAAAAGAAAACTATAAACTACAACATGAATGTTGTAGCAATTTTGCGTTGATTTAAATGCTTATTTACCCGTGGGGAAAAAAATGTTAAAAATTTTTATTTAAACCGTGTAAATTTTCGATAATTTTAATCCCTTCACTTGCCCAAGTGGCTACACACTTCCGGCAAGGTTAATTCAGGGAATTGGGCACGTTTATTATAGAAACCAGAGCTTGCCGATGCAAGGATGGTTACTTTTTCCCTACAGTTCTATTTTATCGAACTAAAAAAAAAAACTACTACCCGCACAATATCTATTTTATATTCACTGTAAATAAAAAACAATTAAAATTTCATGCACAAACATATATATATAGTCAATGATAGTATCAGTGTGTAAATATGTGTAATGTGTAAAAAAAATTTTTTTTTTTTTTTTTTTTTAAATATAAATTTCCAAAATTCTACCCTTATAATTTAGAGGGAAAAATCCTACCGCTGCCACCAGTTGTTACGAATAGGATTTAATTTAATAAAAGTAAAATAGATAAATTATTTTATTATCAATTTAAATCTGTCGTGATAACGAAAAATGCTCTTCAGCAAATTAAATAAATTTGAATAGGTAGGGGACTTTTCCACTCTCACAATTATTGATATCAATTGTGTAGTTACAATTAATAAGAATAGAAATTATTGGTTAAATTAATATTTATTTAATTATCAGATTTACATATATTTTATAAACCTTTAATTTTCCAATATATAAATGTTCTGGGATTAAAATATAAATTATAATAAAAAAAAGAATGTGAATATTCTTTTTAGTAAAATCTCATGAAATCAACTTATGAAAATTTACGTATTTCTTTGAAAATTGATTTGTGTATATGAGTGTAATGTGAAATTATTTACTCACTTTTAATCGTTATGTTTGCTTCTTTTATTTGTATTTATATCGCAGCAATCTTCCTTTTCTCTTACTTGTATTTAGTCTCAAACTTGATATTCTTTAAAGTGGACTTAATCTCAATTCAATATTTCTGTTTTACAATAAATGGGGACTACGCCCTTTAATTCACAAAAGGATAAAAATTCTTTAGTCTTTATGACTCACAATATATATATATCACGTTCAGGTACTTTGCCTGAATTAAACTGCCCAACTTAGTTACGCCAAGTTTACGCGGGCAACTGCCCTGATTTCCCTTTGTCGATTCTTTTTATTGAACGACAATTAGGTGGGGAAATCCTTAATGCAGTTTATTCTGACAGCTTGCAGAATTTGGTACTTGCGAAATTTAGATTTTGACCACTTCTTTGTTATGCAATAATTTACAAATAATTGAAGGAAACCTTACCTTGCGATATTAACACAAAAAGAAAAATGTACTTTGCTTAATTTAATTGTGCTAATTACCCGATTAAAAGTGGGTTGTTAAGAATTTTGCTTAATGTTGGAATTTATTGGTGTTGCTAATAAATAATATGTATTTTTGTGTAAGAACGATAATTGTGTTTTTAGGTTACAAGTCAAAATTATTAAATGGATTCTATATAATTCAATTAAAATTCGTAGTTTCTATGTAAATATAAAGGTTACGAAGTCATACGTAACAAAAACAAAAATTAAAAAATCGGTTTCAAGAGATCGATAGAGAATTTATCTAAGAAGATTTAGAAAAAAAAAGTCATTTGGGTCAAATATTGTGACCTGCAGAGTGATTTGAAACGAAAAAGTACATTTTTCGCCACTGAGGGACGCAGCAGTATAAGCATATTTTCGGAAATTTGGACCCCCCCTCCCCCCATGTAACGCAATGTTGCATACATTAGCGCCATTTTTTCTGCTGACCGTAACATATAGCTTGACCCCCCCTCCCCCTAAAGTGTTACGTATTTTTTGAACGGCCCCTGAGCCCTATCAGATTTTGTTTTAAAAAAAATCTTATTTCAAAGGTTAAGATCTCATTAAAAAACCGTAAAATTTTTAGAATGGCATCTGTCTTTGTTTTTAGTAATAAATTGTCAAAGTTTTAATTGCACTATCGCGCGCCGGCTCACAGTGGGATGTTTTTTACAATTTACTGTTTAAAAAGGACTACAGCCTACAATTTTTAACCTATTTGAGTGTTTTTTGTTTTAAATTAAAGGGGACATCCCGGGAGGGCCGATTTTTTAAATATTAATTGTTTATAATTTTTTATTTTAAACAAATTAATACAATTTTTTTAAAAAAGAAGTTTATTTTCTTATTCCGTTACTGCACATGATCTAAATTAGTTCAAAATAATCCAATATGACCACCAGACTATTAGTAAAACAAAATAATTTATATAAATTGTTATAAATAATATTAATTAACAAATAGTTAACTTTGATTCCTCTTCACTAAAAAATGTTTTTTTACATTTAATTTTATATTTAGGTTGTAATCGGTGGCCCGGATTACCGACTTATAGTTTGGGAATAGGTAGGAAAGGAGGGAAAGAAAATTTAATTTATTTTATTTAACTTACTGAATCTTCCGCAAAATGGTTCACACACACAGCAATTGGCGATAAAATTTTCCGGTTCACACAACGGAAGGAATCGAAGAAGGCGAAACACGACAAAGATCGAATGTGATGTGATAGAAAACGAATCTAGGCAACAATTGAGCGTCTGGATCGAATAATCCGCTCTCCGCTCGACTGTATGCTTACAAGCCAGTCAAACATACCAAAATGGTCTAAAAATTGAAATTCAAAATTTTTATTTTTTAAACATACATTCTTGTAGAAAATTGAATGGCGCATCTTTTTTTCCTTTAAAATTTTCTTGTAAAACAAATATTTTTGAAGATAATGACCACAAACTGAAAATTTTAAACTTATGAATTTAATTAAATTTTAAAATATAAATCATCATATCTTTGGTAATTATTATTGGATTTAAATGAAATTTGGCATACACCTTCTTTTGGGTTAAGAGAAGGCAACGACGAAATCAAAAATAAAAAAATCATCAATTGTTTAACAATTTTGCTTTGTTAATTAAGAGAGGTTAGAAATTCTACTTTCTCAACTTTGCTGATAAAAAGTCTGCGGGGAATTTTATAATTCAGAAAACTTCCAGTGAGACATTTGTTTATTAGCATTCAAAGAAGTTTTTTGCAAAATTTCAAAAAGATTTGTTAAAAACTAACGAAAATATGAATAAATTACAAAAATGCGCTCGGCGTTAAACATAGCCACGTCAACCTTATATACACACAAATGTATACAGCATCTATTTTTTTTTTCATAAATACAAAATTTCAATGAAAACAATAACAATTAAACCATTTATTAATTTAACAATTTAATGAGTTTTATTATTGTAATATTTAATAAACAAAAAAAATTAATGTAAAAGCAAATATAATATAATTATTAAATATTGTTAAATTAATAAATGGTTCAATTGTTATTGTTTTCATTGAAATTTTGTATTTATGAAGAAAAAACAGAAGCTTTATACATTTGTGTGTATGTAGGGTTGACGTGGCTATTCTTAACGCCGAGCACATTTTTGTAATTTATTCATATTTTCGTTAGTTTTTAACAAATCTTTTTGAAATTTTGCAAAAAACTTCTTTGAATGCTAATAAACAAATGTCTCACTGGAAGTTTTCTGAATTATAAAATTCCCCGCAGACTTTTTATCAGCAAAGTTGAGAAAGTAGACCCTCTGGGCACGGAAACGTCTTTGTCCTAGAAACGTTCCTAAAACGTTTTTAGAACGTTTCATGTCCGCTACATAACGGCTTAAGAACGTCCAATGTTCTAAAAAACGTTTTTAGAACATAAAACGTTCTTGAAACGTTATGTTGAGGACATGAAACGTTTTAAAAACGTTTTAGGAACGTTTCTAGAACGAAGACGTTTCCGTGCCCAGAGGGGAATTTCTAACCTCTCTTAATTAACAAAGCAAAATTGTTAAACAATTGATGATTTTTTGATTTCGTCGTTGCCTTCTCTTAACCCAAAAGAAGGTGTAGGCCAAATTTCATTTAAATCCAATAATAATTACCAAAGATATGATGATTTATGTTTTAAAATTTAATTAATTTCATAAGTTTAAAATTTTCTGTTTGTGGTCATTATCTTCAAAAATATTTGTTTTACAAGAAAATTTTAAAGGAAAAAAAGATGCGCCATTCAATTTTCTACAAGAATGTATGTTTAAAAAATAAAAATTTTGAATTTCAATTTTTAGACCATTTTGGTATGTTTGACTGGCTTGTAAGGCCGCAGTCCCATGGCAGCGTTTTGCGTTGCGTTGTAATGAGAGAGAATGCAGCAAACGTATATTTGCGTCTTTTTCTCTCCCATTACGACGCTACGCAAAACGCTGTCATGGGACTGCACCCTAAGCATACAGTCGAGCGGAGAGCGGATTATTCGATCCAGACGCTCAATTGTCGCGTCTGCTCGCGAATCCGGCGATTGACACTAGTGATGGGATATCGAAAAAATTTGACATCGATATTTCACTTATCGATATTGCATCAGTAATGTCGATATTTAAAAATATATCGTTAACGAAAACAAATATCGATTTATCGTAAAAACGATATCGCGCATGCGCAAAACTAAAAAAAATTTGAATGCGTGTATTTATTATTAATAATTATTAATTTAATATTATTTATCAATAAATATAAAGAACATAAATAAATTAAAAAACTTTATTGCTAAGAAGATAAATAAATAAATTTTTAAATTATTTAAATATGTAAATAATAATAATAATAATAATAATAACTGAAATTTCATCTTTATTATTAATAATAACTGAAATAAACAAAAACAAACTTTAAATTTTTTTTGTAAACAAAATGGCTTTTAACACTTCAAGAATGACAGCTTTTAATAAAACTTTTTAAGTTAAGGCCAACGCAGAATAGATCTGTAACCGGAACCGCAATCGTAAGCGTAACCGTAAGAATGAGTTAAAGAAGGATAGGTATATTGTTTATCCTTCTCTAACTCATTCTTACGCTTACGATTGCGGTTCCGGTTACAGATCTATTCTGCGTTGGCCTTTACATGTTTTTGATGTTTTCAAAGAAACATCTAGATAACAATCATAACCTCAAAATTTACTTTATTTTTACCGCTTTTAACACATAAAATACATGTAAAAAATGGGCTAAAATATTTGTTTACACTAAAAATATTTTATTATATATGAGTTTACACTTATTTATTAATTAGTACTTCTAATAGTTTTTGTTTTTTTTTGTTGTTGATTTAATGGCTTTTTGCAAAGCAGATAGCCAAAACATAATTCAAAAATTTACCATGATATTAACATGGGGAATTTGAATATAATTGACCGGAAGTTATTATTATTATTGAGAAAAAATTATTCGAGATGAAAAGGTCTATTACAATTATTAATAATTAATAATTAATAAGGAATTAAAAAAACTCAAAGTGTGATGTGTGGTCGTTGCCCAAGAATTATCGATATTAAAAATGTTATCGATATCGGTAACGATATATCGAAACGTTAATATCGATGTTAAAATATCGATTATCGTGACGAAGATATCGATATGGTCCGATATTTCATATCGATATCCCATCACTAATTGACACCCTCGAGGCCCTTCGGTCGTTTCTGGGTTCAATCGCCTGATTCGCAACAGACGCGGGAGAATTCGTAACGCCACGTTACAAGGTTCATTTAAAGAATATATGTCCTCCTCGTTCAAAAAATAACTTATTTAAATTGTTATAAACAATATAATTTAACAAATAGATAACTTTGATTCCTCTTCATTGAAGAAGATTTTTTTCCACATTTTTTACATTCTCATCAAAAATGAGAAAGTCTTGGATTTGTGCGATTTTGAGCAATGTCTAATTTTGCTAAATCTTTACGTTTCATGACCCCCTGATTCCAAAAAAATGGTTTTTAGAAAAGTGTCTGTCCGTCTGTCTGTCCCTCTGTCTGTCTGTCGTCTGTCTGTAGAAAAATTTGTCGCCACGATAACTCGAATAAATTTTTATGAATCGTCTTGCAATTTGGCACACTTTTTTAGTCCATAAAAATGAAGCCTGAGTTCGTTGGGCAGCCCATTTCGTCAAAAAACAACAAAAATACAAAATTTTGAAATTTTCAAAATTTTGTATTTTTTACAATTTTCAAAAAAATATTTTTTTAAAATTTTTTCCTTAAATTTGGTGCAAAAACAAACAACTTTTCCTTTAGACACTTTTCAGTACAACAAAAAACAAAAAAGTTATGAATTTTTTAATTTTTTAAAAATTTGCTATTTATTGCTTTTTTTGGACTTTTTGTCAGCCTTCTCTTCAGTAGAAAATTTGTCATATTGGGGCCGTGTTAATAAAAATTAGTTCACATTATGCTAATACACCTTTCTTAACATTAGAATCGACAATTGCATCTTTTACACAAATTAAAAAAATTTTTTTCCAAAAAAGTGCAAAAAATTGAGATTTATAGTGAGTGAAGCATTAGCCGAAACATGAGAAAACATTAAAAACATATCGAAACCTTCCTTTTTTTCTTTTAGATGCCAAATTTAGGTAAAAATACAAAATTAGGAACAAGAAAGAACTCAAAAGTTTCAAAAATTCTGCCTTTTTTTGATTTTTTCCATAAAATTTGTTTTTACATTCTCATCAAAAATGAGAAAGTCTTGGATTTGTGCGATTTTGAGCAATGTCTAATTTTGCTAAATCTTTACGTTTCATGACCCCCTGATTCCAAAAAAATGGTTTTTAGAAAAGTGTCTGTCCGTCTGTCTGTCCCTCTGTCTGTCTGTCGTCTGTCTGTAGAAAAATTTGTCGCCACGATAACTCGAATAAATTTTTATGAATCGTCTTGCAATTTGGCACACTTTTTTAGTCCATAAAAATGAAGCCTGAGTTCGTTGGGCAGCCCATTTCGTCAAAAAACAACAAAAATACAAAATTTTGAAATTTTCAAAATTTTGTATTTTTTACAATTTTCAAAAAAATATTTTTTTTAAATTTTTTCCTTAAATTTGGTGCAAAAACAAACAACTTTTCCTTTAGACACTTTTCAGTACAACAAAAAACAAAAAAAGTTATGAATTTTTTAATTTTTTAAAAATTTGCTATTTATTGCTTTTTTTGGACTTTTTGTCAGCCTTCTCTTCAGTAGAAAATTTGTCATATTGGGGCCGTGTTAATAAAAATTAGTTCACATTATGCTAATACACCTTTCTTAACATTAGAATCGACAATTGCATCTTTTACACAAATTAAAAAAATTTTTTTCCAAAAAAGTGCAAAAAATTGAGATTTATAGTGAGTGAAGCATTAGCCGAAACATGAGAAAACATTAAAAACATATCGAAACCTTCCTTTTTTTCTTTTAGATGCCAAATTTAGGTAAAAATACAAAATTAGGAACAAGAAAGAACTCAAAAGTTTCAAAAATTCTGCCTTTTTTTGATTTTTTCCATAAAATTTGTTTTTACATTCTCATCAAAAATGAGAAAGTCTTGGATTTGTGCGATTTTGAGCAATGTCTAATTTTGCTAAATCTTTACGTTTCATGACCCCCTGATTCCAAAAAAATGGTTTTTAGAAAAGTGTCTGTCCGTCTGTCTGTCCCTCTGTCTGTCTGTCGTCTGTCTGTAGAAAAATTTGTCGCCACGATAACTCGAATAAATTTTTATGAATCGTCTTGCAATTTGGCACACTTTTTTAGTCCATAAAAATGAAGCCTGAGTTCGTTGGGCAGCCCATTTCGTCAAAAAACAACAAAAATACAAAATTTTGAAATTTTCAAAATTTTGTATTTTTTACAATTTTCAAAAAAATATTTTTTTAAAATTTTTTCCTTAAATTTGGTGCAAAAACAAACAACTTTTCCTTTAGACACTTTTCAGTACAACAAAAAACAAAAAAGTTATGAATTTTTTAATTTTTTAAAAATTTGCTATTTATTGCTTTTTTTGGACTTTTTGTCAGCCTTCTCTTCAGTAGAAAATTTGTCATATTGGGGCCGTGTTAATAAAAATTAGTTCACATTATGCTAATACACCTTTCTTAACATTAGAATCGACAATTGCATCTTTTACACAAATTAAAAAAATTTTTTTCCAAAAAAGTGCAAAAAATTGAGATTTATAGTGAGTGAAGCATTAGCCGAAACATGAGAAAACATTAAAAACATATCGAAACCTTCCTTTTTTTCTTTTAGATGCCAAATTTAGGTAAAAATACAAAATTAGGAACAAGAAAGAACTCAAAAGTTTCAAAAATTCTGCCTTTTTTTGATTTTTTCCATAAAATTTGTTTTTACATTCTCATCAAAAATGAGAAAGTCTTGGATTTGTGCGATTTTGAGCAATGTCTAATTTTGCTAAATCTTTACGTTTCATGACCCCCTGATTCCAAAAAAATGGTTTTTTAGAAAAGTGTCTGTCCGTCTGTCTGTCCCTCTGTCTGTCTGTCGTCTGTCTGTAGAAAAATTTGTCGCCACGATAACTCGAATAAATTTTTATGAATCGTCTTGCAATTTGGCACACTTTTTTAGTCCATAAAAATGAAGCCTGAGTTCGTTGGGCAGCCCATTTCGTCAAAAAACAACAAAAATACAAAATTTTGAAATTTTCAAAATTTTGTATTTTTTACAATTTTCAAAAAAATATTTTTTTAAAATTTTTTCCTTAAATTTGGTGCAAAAACAAACAACTTTTCCTTTAGACACTTTTCAGTACAACAAAAAACAAAAAAGTTATGAATTTTTTAATTTTTTAAAAATTTGCTATTTATTGCTTTTTTTGGACTTTTTGTCAGCCTTCTCTTCAGTAGAAAATTTGTCATATTGGGGCCGTGTTAATAAAAATTAGTTCACATTATGCTAATACACCTTTCTTAACATTAGAATCGACAATTGCATCTTTTACACAAATTAAAAAAATTTTTTTCCAAAAAAGTGCAAAAAATTGAGATTTATAGTGAGTGAAGCATTAGCCGAAACATGAGAAAACATTAAAAACATATCGAAACCTTCCTTTTTTTCTTTTAGATGCCAAATTTAGGTAAAAATACAAAATTAGGAACAAGAAAGAACTCAAAAGTTTCAAAAATTCTGCCTTTTTTTGATTTTTTCCATAAAATTTGTTTTTACATTCTCATCAAAAATGAGAAAGTCTTGGATTTGTGCGATTTTGAGCAATGTCTAATTTTGCTAAATCTTTACGTTTCATGACCCCCTGATTCCAAAAAAATGGTTTTTAGAAAAGTGTCTGTCCGTCTGTCTGTCCCTCTGTCTGTCTGTCGTCTGTCTGTAGAAAAATTTGTCGCCACGATAACTCGAATAAATTTTTATGAATCGTCTTGCAATTTGGCACACTTTTTTAGTCCATAAAAATGAAGCCTGAGTTCGTTGGGCAGCCCATTTCGTCAAAAAACAACAAAAATACAAAATTTTGAAATTTTCAAAATTTTGTATTTTTTACAATTTTCAAAAAAAATATTTTTTTTAAATTTTTTCCTTAAATTTGGTGCAAAAACAAACAACTTTTCCTTTAGACACTTTTCAGTACAACAAAAAACAAAAAAGTTATGAATTTTTTAATTTTTTAAAAATTTGCTATTTATTGCTTTTTTTGGACTTTTTGTCAGCCTTCTCTTCAGTAGAAAATTTGTCATATTGGGGCCGTGTTAATAAAAATTAGTTCACATTATGCTAATACACCTTTCTTAACATTAGAATCGACAATTGCATCTTTTACACAAATTAAAAAAATTTTTTTCCAAAAAAGTGCAAAAAATTGAGATTTATAGTGAGTGAAGCATTAGCCGAAACATGAGAAAACATTAAAAACATATCGAAACCTTCCTTTTTTTCTTTTAGATGCCAAATTTAGGTAAAAATACAAAATTAGGAACAAGAAAGAACTCAAAAGTTTCAAAAATTCTGCCTTTTTTTGATTTTTTCCATAAAATTTGTTTTTACATTCTCATCAAAAATGAGAAAGTCTTGGATTTGTGCGATTTTGAGCAATGTCTAATTTTGCTAAATCTTTACGTTTCATGACCCCCTGATTCCAAAAAAATGGTTTTTAGAAAAGTGTCTGTCCGTCTGTCTGTCCCTCTGTCTGTCTGTCGTCTGTCTGTAGAAAAATTTGTCGCCACGATAACTCGAATAAATTTTTATGAATCGTCTTGCAATTTGGCACACTTTTTTAGTCCATAAAAATGAAGCCTGAGTTCGTTGGGCAGCCCATTTCGTCAAAAAACAACAAAAATACAAAAATTTGAAATTTTCAAAATTTTGTATTTTTTACAATTTTCAAAAAAATATTTTTTTTAAATTTTTTCCTTAAATTTGGTGCAAAAACAAACAACTTTTCCTTTAGACACTTTTCAGTACAACAAAAAAACAAAAAAGTTATGAATTTTTTAATTTTTTAAAAATTTGCTATTTATTGCTTTTTTTGGACTTTTTGTCAGCCTTCTCTTCAGTAGAAAATTTGTCATATTGGGGCCGTGTTAATAAAAATTAGTTCACATTATGCTAATACACCTTTCTTAACATTAGAATCGACAATTGCATCTTTTACACAAATTAAAAAAATTTTTTTCCAAAAAAGTGCAAAAAATTGAGATTTATAGTGAGTGAAGCATTAGCCGAAACATGAGAAAACATTAAAAACATATCGAAACCTTCCTTTTTTTCTTTTAGATGCCAAATTTAGGTAAAAATACAAAATTAGGAACAAGAAAGAACTCAAAAGTTTCAAAAATTCTGCCTTTTTTTGATTTTTTTCCATAAAATTTGTTTTTACATTCTCATCAAAAATGAGAAAGTCTTGGATTTGTGCGATTTTGAGCAATGTCTAATTTTGCTAAATCTTTACGTTTCATGACCCCCTGATTCCAAAAAAATGGTTTTTAGAAAAGTGTCTGTCCGTCTGTCTGTCCCTCTGTCTGTCTGTCGTCTGTCTGTAGAAAAATTTGTCGCCACGATAACTCGAATAAATTTTTATGAATCGTCTTGCAATTTGGCACACTTTTTTAGTCCATAAAAATGAAGCCTGAGTTCGTTGGGCAGCCCATTTCGTCAAAAAACAACAAAAATACAAAATTTTGAAATTTTCAAAATTTTGTATTTTTTACAATTTTCAAAAAAATATTTTTTTAAAATTTTTTCCTTAAATTTGGTGCAAAAACAAACAACTTTTCCTTTAGACACTTTTCAGTACAACAAAAAACAAAAAAGTTATGAATTTTTTAATTTTTTAAAAATTTGCTATTTATTGCTTTTTTTGGACTTTTTGTCAGCCTTCTCTTCAGTAGAAAATTTGTCATATTGGGGCCGTGTTAATAAAAATTAGTTCACATTATGCTAATACACCTTTCTTAACATTAGAATCGACAATTGCATCTTTTACACAAATTAAAAAAATTTTTTTCCAAAAAAGTGCAAAAAATTGAGATTTATAGTGAGTGAAGCATTAGCCGAAACATGAGAAAACATTAAAAACATATCGAAACCTTCCTTTTTTTCTTTTAGATGCCAAATTTAGGTAAAAATACAAAATTAGGAACAAGAAAGAACTCAAAAGTTTCAAAAATTCTGCCTTTTTTTGATTTTTTCCATAAAATTTGTTTTTACATTCTCATCAAAAATGAGAAAGTCTTGGATTTGTGCGATTTTGAGCAATGTCTAATTTTGCTAAATCTTTACGTTTCATGACCCCCTGATTCCAAAAAAATGGTTTTTAGAAAAGTGTCTGTCCGTCTGTCTGTCCCTCTGTCTGTCTGTCGTCTGTCTGTAGAAAAATTTGTCGCCACGATAACTCGAATAAATTTTTATGAATCGTCTTGCAATTTGGCACACTTTTTTAGTCCATAAAAATGAAGCCTGAGTTCGTTGGGCAGCCCATTTCGTCAAAAAAACAACAAAAATACAAAATTTTGAAATTTTCAAAATTTTGTATTTTTTTACAATTTTCAAAAAAATATTTTTTTTAAATTTTTTCCTTAAATTTGGTGCAAAAAACAAACAACTTTTCCTTTAGACACTTTTCAGTACAACAAAAAACAAAAAAGTTATGAATTTTTTAATTTTTTAAAAATTTGCTATTTATTGCTTTTTTTGGACTTTTTGTCAGCCTTCTCTTCAGTAGAAAATTTGTCATATTGGGGCCGTGTTAATAAAAATTAGTTCACATTATGCTAATACACCTTTCTTAACATTAGAATCGACAATTGCATCTTTTACACAAATTAAAAAAAATTTTTTTCCAAAAAAGTGCAAAAAATTGAGATTTATAGTGAGTGAAGCATTAGCCGAAACATGAGAAAACATTAAAAACATATCGAAACCTTCCTTTTTTTCTTTTAGATGCCAAATTTAGGTAAAAATACAAAATTAGGAACAAGAAAGAACTCAAAAGTTTCAAAAATTCTGCCTTTTTTTGATTTTTTTCCATAAAATTTGTTTTTACATTCTCATCAAAAATGAGAAAGTCTTGGATTTGTGCGATTTTGAGCAATGTCTAATTTTGCTAAATCTTTACGTTTCATGACCCCCTGATTCCAAAAAAATGGTTTTTAGAAAAGTGTCTGTCCGTCTGTCTGTCCCTCTGTCTGTCTGTCGTCTGTCTGTAGAAAAATTTGTCGCCACGATAACTCGAATAAATTTTTATGAATCGTCTTGCAATTTGGCACACTTTTTTAGTCCATAAAAATGAAGCCTGAGTTCGTTGGGCAGCCCATTTCGTCAAAAAACAACAAAAATACAAAATTTTGAAATTTTCAAAATTTTGTATTTTTTACAATTTTCAAAAAAATATTTTTTTAAAATTTTTTCCTTAAATTTGGTGCAAAAACAAACAACTTTTCCTTTAGACACTTTTCAGTACAACAAAAAACAAAAAAGTTATGAATTTTTTAATTTTTTAAAAATTTGCTATTTATTGCTTTTTTTGGACTTTTTGTCAGCCTTCTCTTCAGTAGAAAATTTGTCATATTGGGGCCGTGTTAATAAAAATTAGTTCACATTATGCTAATACACCTTTCTTAACATTAGAATCGACAATTGCATCTTTTACACAAATTAAAAAAATTTTTTTCCAAAAAAGTGCAAAAAATTGAGATTTATAGTGAGTGAAGCATTAGCCGAAACATGAGAAAACATTAAAAACATATCGAAACCTTCCTTTTTTTCTTTTAGATGCCAAATTTAGGTAAAAATACAAAATTAGGAACAAGAAAGAACTCAAAAGTTTCAAAAATTCTGCCTTTTTTTGATTTTTTTCCATAAAATTTGTTTTTACATTCTCATCAAAAATGAGAAAGTCTTGGATTTGTGCGATTTTGAGCAATGTCTAATTTTGCTAAATCTTTACGTTTCATGACCCCCTGATTCCAAAAAAATGGTTTTTAGAAAAGTGTCTGTCCGTCTGTCTGTCCCTCTGTCTGTCTGTCGTCTGTCTGTAGAAAAATTTGTCGCCACGATAACTCGAATAAATTTTTATGAATCGTCTTGCAATTTGGCACACTTTTTTAGTCCATAAAAATGAAGCCTGAGTTCGTTGGGCAGCCCATTTCGTCAAAAAACAACAAAAATACAAAATTTTGAAATTTTCAAAATTTTGTATTTTTTACAATTTTCAAAAAAATATTTTTTTTAAATTTTTTCCTTAAATTTGGTGCAAAAACAAACAACTTTTCCTTTAGACACTTTTCAGTACAACAAAAAACAAAAAAGTTATGAATTTTTTAATTTTTTAAAAATTTGCTATTTATTGCTTTTTTTGGACTTTTTGTCAGCCTTCTCTTCAGTAGAAAATTTGTCATATTGGGGCCGTGTTAATAAAAATTAGTTCACATTATGCTAATACACCTTTCTTAACATTAGAATCGACAATTGCATCTTTTACACAAATTAAAAAAATTTTTTTCCAAAAAAGTGCAAAAAATTGAGATTTATAGTGAGTGAAGCATTAGCCGAAACATGAGAAAACATTAAAAACATATCGAAACCTTCCTTTTTTTCTTTTAGATGCCAAATTTAGGTAAAAATACAAAATTAGGAACAAGAAAGAACTCAAAAGTTTCAAAAATTCTGCCTTTTTTTTGATTTTTTCCATAAAATTTGTTTTTACATTCTCATCAAAAATGAGAAAGTCTTGGATTTGTGCGATTTTGAGCAATGTCTAATTTTGCTAAATCTTTACGTTTCATGACCCCCTGATTCCAAAAAAATGGTTTTTAGAAAAGTGTCTGTCCGTCTGTCTGTCCCTCTGTCTGTCTGTCGTCTGTCTGTAGAAAAATTTGTCGCCACGATAACTCGAATAAATTTTTATGAATCGTCTTGCAATTTGGCACACTTTTTTAGTCCATAAAAATGAAGCCTGAGTTCGTTGGGCAGCCCATTTCGTCAAAAAACAACAAAAATACAAAATTTTGAAATTTTCAAAATTTTGTATTTTTTACAATTTTCAAAAAAATATTTTTTTAAAATTTTTTCCTTAAATTTGGTGCAAAAACAAACAACTTTTCCTTTAGACACTTTTCAGTACAACAAAAAACAAAAAAGTTATGAATTTTTTAATTTTTTAAAAATTTGCTATTTATTGCTTTTTTTGGACTTTTTGTCAGCCTTCTCTTCAGTAGAAAATTTGTCATATTGGGGCCGTGTTAATAAAAATTAGTTCACATTATGCTAATACACCTTTCTTAACATTAGAATCGACAATTGCATCTTTTACACAAATTAAAAAAATTTTTTTCCAAAAAAGTGCAAAAAATTGAGATTTATAGTGAGTGAAGCATTAGCCGAAACATGAGAAAACATTAAAAACATATCGAAACCTTCCTTTTTTTCTTTTAGATGCCAAATTTAGGTAAAAATACAAAATTAGGAACAAGAAAGAACTCAAAAGTTTCAAAAATTCTGCCTTTTTTTGATTTTTTCCATAAAATTTGTTTTTACATTCTCATCAAAAATGAGAAAGTCTTGGATTTGTGCGATTTTGAGCAATGTCTAATTTTGCTAAATCTTTACGTTTCATGACCCCCTGATTCCAAAAAAATGGTTTTTAGAAAAGTGTCTGTCCGTCTGTCTGTCCCTCTGTCTGTCTGTCGTCTGTCTGTAGAAAAATTTGTCGCCACGATAACTCGAATAAATTTTTATGAATCGTCTTGCAATTTGGCACACTTTTTTAGTCCATAAAAATGAAGCCTGAGTTCGTTGGGCAGCCCATTTCGTCAAAAAACAACAAAAATACAAAATTTTGAAATTTTCAAAATTTTGTATTTTTTACAATTTTCAAAAAAATATTTTTTTTAAATTTTTTCCTTAAATTTGGTGCAAAAACAAACAACTTTTCCTTTAGACACTTTTCAGTACAACAAAAAACAAAAAAGTTATGAATTTTTTAATTTTTTAAAAATTTGCTATTTATTGCTTTTTTTGGACTTTTTGTCAGCCTTCTCTTCAGTAGAAAATTTGTCATATTGGGGCCGTGTTAATAAAAATTAGTTCACATTATGCTAATACACCTTTCTTAACATTAGAATCGACAATTGCATCTTTTACACAAATTAAAAAAATTTTTTTCCAAAAAAGTGCAAAAAATTGAGATTTATAGTGAGTGAAGCATTAGCCGAAACATGAGAAAACATTAAAAACATATCGAAACCTTCCTTTTTTTCTTTTAGATGCCAAATTTAGGTAAAAATACAAAATTAGGAACAAGAAAGAACTCAAAAGTTTCAAAAATTCTGCCTTTTTTTGATTTTTTCCATAAAATTTGTTTTTACATTCTCATCAAAAATGAGAAAGTCTTGGATTTGTGCGATTTTGAGCAATGTCTAATTTTGCTAAATCTTTACGTTTCATGACCCCCTGATTCCAAAAAAATGGTTTTTAGAAAAGTGTCTGTCCGTCTGTCTGTCCCTCTGTCTGTCTGTCGTCTGTCTGTAGAAAAATTTGTCGCCACGATAACTCGAATAAATTTTTATGAATCGTCTTGCAATTTGGCACACTTTTTTAGTCCATAAAAATGAAGCCTGAGTTCGTTGGGCAGCCCATTTCGTCAAAAAACAACAAAAATACAAAATTTTGAAATTTTCAAAATTTTGTATTTTTTACAATTTTCAAAAAAATATTTTTTTTAAATTTTTTCCTTAAATTTGGTGCAAAAACAAACAACTTTTCCTTTAGACACTTTTCAGTACAACAAAAAACAAAAAAGTTATGAATTTTTTAATTTTTTAAAAATTTGCTATTTATTGCTTTTTTTGGACTTTTTGTCAGCCTTCTCTTCAGTAGAAAATTTGTCATATTGGGGCCGTGTTAATAAAAATTAGTTCACATTATGCTAATACACCTTTCTTAACATTAGAATCGACAATTGCATCTTTTACACAAATTAAAAAAATTTTTTTCCAAAAAAGTGCAAAAAATTGAGATTTATAGTGAGTGAAGCATTAGCCGAAACATGAGAAAACATTAAAAACATATCGAAACCTTCCTTTTTTTCTTTTAGATGCCAAATTTAGGTAAAAATACAAAATTAGGAACAAGAAAGAACTCAAAAGTTTCAAAAATTCTGCCTTTTTTTGATTTTTTCCATAAAATTTGTTTTTACATTCTCATCAAAAATGAGAAAGTCTTGGATTTGTGCGATTTTGAGCAATGTCTAATTTTGCTAAATCTTTACGTTTCATGACCCCCTGATTCCAAAAAAATGGTTTTTAGAAAAGTGTCTGTCCGTCTGTCTGTCTGTCGTCTGTCTGTAGAAAAATTTGTCGCCACGATAACTCGAATAAATTTTTATGAATCGTCTTGCAATTTGGCACACTTTTTTAGTCCATAAAAATGAAGCCTGAGTTCGTTGGGCAGCCCATTTCGTCAAAAAACAACAAAAATACAAAATTTTGAAATTTTCAAAATTTTGTATTTTTTACAATTTTCAAAAAAATATTTTTTTAAAATTTTTTCCTTAAATTTGGTGCAAAAACAAACAACTTTTCCTTTAGACACTTTTCAGTACAACAAAAAACAAAAAAGTTATGAATTTTTTAATTTTTTAAAAATTTGCTATTTATTGCTTTTTTTGGACTTTTTGTCAGCCTTCTCTTCAGTAGAAAATTTGTCATATTGGGGCCGTGTTAATAAAAATTAGTTCACATTATGCTAATACACCTTTCTTAACATTAGAATCGACAATTGCATCTTTTACACAAATTAAAAAAATTTTTTTTCCAAAAAAGTGCAAAAAATTGAGATTTATAGTGAGTGAAGCATTAGCCGAAACATGAGAAAACATTAAAAACATATCGAAACCTTCCTTTTTTTCTTTTAGATGCCAAATTTAGGTAAAAATACAAAATTAGGAACAAGAAAGAACTCAAAAGTTTCAAAAATTCTGCCTTTTTTTGATTTTTTCCATAAAATTTGTTTTTACATTCTCATCAAAAATGAGAAAGTCTTGGATTTGTGCGATTTTGAGCAATGTCTAATTTTGCTAAATCTTTACGTTTCATGACCCCCTGATTCCAAAAAAATGGTTTTTAGAAAAGTGTCTGTCCGTCTGTCTGTCCCTCTGTCTGTCTGTCGTCTGTCTGTAGAAAAATTTGTCGCCACGATAACTCGAATAAATTTTTATGAATCGTCTTGCAATTTGGCACACTTTTTTAGTCCATAAAAATGAAGCCTGAGTTCGTTGGGCAGCCCATTTCGTCAAAAAACAACAAAAATACAAAATTTTGAAATTTTTCAAAATTTTGTATTTTTTACAATTTTCAAAAAAATATTTTTTTAAAATTTTTTCCTTAAATTTGGTGCAAAAACAAACAACTTTTCCTTTAGACACTTTTCAGTACAACAAAAAACAAAAAAGTTATGAATTTTTTAATTTTTTAAAAATTTGCTATTTATTGCTTTTTTTGGACTTTTTGTCAGCCTTCTCTTCAGTAGAAAATTTGTCATATTGGGGCCGTGTTAATAAAAATTAGTTCACATTATGCTAATACACCTTTCTTAACATTAGAATCGACAATTGCATCTTTTACACAAATTAAAAAAATTTTTTTCCAAAAAAGTGCAAAAAATTGAGATTTATAGTGAGTGAAGCATTAGCCGAAACATGAGAAAACATTAAAAACATATCGAAACCTTCCTTTTTTTCTTTTAGATGCCAAATTTAGGTAAAAATACAAAATTAGGAACAAGAAAGAACTCAAAAGTTTCAAAAATTCTGCCTTTTTTTGATTTTTTCCATAAAATTTGTTTTTACATTCTCATCAAAAATGAGAAAGTCTTGGATTTGTGCGATTTTGAGCAATGTCTAATTTTGCTAAATCTTTACGTTTCATGACCCCCTGATTCCAAAAAAATGGTTTTTAGAAAAGTGTCTGTCCGTCTGTCTGTCCCTCTGTCTGTCTGTCGTCTGTCTGTAGAAAAATTTGTCGCCACGATAACTCGAATAAATTTTTATGAATCGTCTTGCAATTTGGCACACTTTTTTAGTCCATAAAAATGAAGCCTGAGTTCGTTGGGCAGCCCATTTCGTCAAAAAACAACAAAAATACAAAATTTTGAAATTTTCAAAATTTTGTATTTTTTACAATTTTCAAAAAAATATTTTTTTTAAATTTTTTTCCTTAAATTTGGTGCAAAAACAAACAACTTTTCCTTTAGACACTTTTCAGTACAACAAAAAACAAAAAAGTTATGAATTTTTTAATTTTTTAAAAATTTGCTATTTATTGCTTTTTTTGGACTTTTTGTCAGCCTTCTCTTCAGTAGAAAATTTGTCATATTGGGGCCGTGTTAATAAAAATTAGTTCACATTATGCTAATACACCTTTCTTAACATTAGAATCGACAATTGCATCTTTTACACAAATTAAAAAAATTTTTTTCCAAAAAAGTGCAAAAAATTGAGATTTATAGTGAGTGAAGCATTAGCCGAAACATGAGAAAACATTAAAAACATATCGAAACCTTCCTTTTTTTCTTTTAGATGCCAAATTTAGGTAAAAATACAAAATTAGGAACAAGAAAGAACTCAAAAGTTTCAAAAATTCTGCCTTTTTTTGATTTTTTCCATAAAATTTGTTTTTACATTCTCATCAAAAATGAGAAAGTCTTGGATTTGTGCGATTTTGAGCAATGTCTAATTTTGCTAAATCTTTACGTTTCATGACCCCCTGATTCCAAAAAAATGGTTTTTAGAAAAGTGTCTGTCCGTCTGTCTGTCCCTCTGTCTGTCTGTCGTCTGTCTGTAGAAAAATTTGTCGCCACGATAACTCGAATAAATTTTTATGAATCGTCTTGCAATTTGGCACACTTTTTTAGTCCATAAAAATGAAGCCTGAGTTCGTTGGGCAGCCCATTTCGTCAAAAAACAACAAAAATACAAAATTTTGAAATTTTCAAAATTTTGTATTTTTTACAATTTTCAAAAAAATATTTTTTTAAATTTTTTCCTTAAATTTGGTGCAAAAACAAACAACTTTTCCTTTAGACACTTTTCAGTACAACAAAAAACAAAAAAGTTATGAATTTTTTAATTTTTTAAAAATTTGCTATTTATTGCTTTTTTTGGACTTTTTGTCAGCCTTCTCTTCAGTAGAAAATTTGTCATATTGGGGCCGTGTTAATAAAAATTAGTTCACATTATGCTAATACACCTTTCTTAACATTAGAATCGACAATTGCATCTTTTACACAAATTAAAAAAATTTTTTTCCAAAAAAGTGCAAAAAATTGAGATTTATAGTGAGTGAAGCATTAGCCGAAACATGAGAAAACATTAAAAACATATCGAAACCTTCCTTTTTTTCTTTTAGATGCCAAATTTAGGTAAAAATACAAAATTAGGAACAAGAAAGAACTCAAAAGTTTCAAAAATTCTGCCTTTTTTTGATTTTTTCCATAAAATTTGTTTTTACATTCTCATCAAAAATGAGAAAGTCTTGGATTTGTGCGATTTTGAGCAATGTCTAATTTTGCTAAATCTTTACGTTTCATGACCCCCTGATTCCAAAAAAATGGTTTTTAGAAAAGTGTCTGTCCGTCTGTCTGTCCCTCTGTCTGTCTGTCGTCTGTCTGTAGAAAAATTTGTCGCCACGATAACTCGAATAAATTTTTATGAATCGTCTTGCAATTTGGCACACTTTTTTAGTCCATAAAAATGAAGCCTGAGTTCGTTGGGCAGCCCATTTCGTCAAAAAACAACAAAAATACAAAATTTTGAAATTTTCAAAATTTTGTATTTTTTACAATTTTCAAAAAAATATTTTTTTTAAATTTTTTCCTTAAATTTGGTGCAAAAACAAACAACTTTTCCTTTAGACACTTTTCAGTACAACAAAAAACAAAAAAGTTATGAATTTTTTAATTTTTTAAAAATTTGCTATTTATTGCTTTTTTTGGACTTTTTGTCAGCCTTCTCTTCAGTAGAAAATTTGTCATATTGGGGCCGTGTTAATAAAAATTAGTTCACATTATGCTAATACACCTTTCTTAACATTAGAATCGACAATTGCATCTTTTACACAAATTAAAAAAATTTTTTTCCAAAAAAGTGCAAAAAATTGAGATTTATAGTGAGTGAAGCATTAGCCGAAACATGAGAAAACATTAAAAACATATCGAAACCTTCCTTTTTTTCTTTTAGATGCCAAATTTAGGTAAAAATACAAAATTAGGAACAAGAAAGAACTCAAAAGTTTCAAAAATTCTGCCTTTTTTTGATTTTTTCCATAAAATTTGTTTTTACATTCTCATCAAAAATGAGAAAGTCTTGGATTTGTGCGATTTTGAGCAATGTCTAATTTTGCTAAATCTTTACGTTTCATGACCCCCTGATTCCAAAAAAATGGTTTTTAGAAAAGTGTCTGTCCGTCTGTCTGTCCCTCTGTCTGTCTGTCGTCTGTCTGTAGAAAAATTTGTCGCCACGATAACTCGAATAAATTTTTATGAATCGTCTTGCAATTTGGCACACTTTTTTAGTCCATAAAAATGAAGCCTGAGTTCGTTGGGCAGCCCATTTCGTCAAAAAACAACAAAAATACAAAATTTTGAAATTTTCAAAATTTTGTATTTTTTACAATTTTCAAAAAAATATTTTTTTAAAATTTTTTCCTTAAATTTGGTGCAAAAACAAACAACTTTTCCTTTAGACACTTTTCAGTACAACAAAAAAACAAAAAAGTTATGAATTTTTTAATTTTTTAAAAATTTGCTATTTATTGCTTTTTTTGGACTTTTTGTCAGCCTTCTCTTCAGTAGAAAATTTGTCATATTGGGGCCGTGTTAATAAAAATTAGTTCACATTATGCTAATACACCTTTCTTAACATTAGAATCGACAATTGCATCTTTTACACAAATTAAAAAAATTTTTTCCAAAAAAGTGCAAAAAATTGAGATTTATAGTGAGTGAAGCATTAGCCGAAACATGAGAAAACATTAAAAACATATCGAAACCTTCCTTTTTTTCTTTTAGATGCCAAATTTAGGTAAAAATACAAAATTAGGAACAAGAAAGAACTCAAAAGTTTCAAAAATTCTGCCTTTTTTTGATTTTTTTCCATAAAATTTGTTTTTACATTCTCATCAAAAATGAGAAAGTCTTGGATTTGTGCGATTTTGAGCAATGTCTAATTTTGCTAAATCTTTACGTTTCATGACCCCCTGATTCCAAAAAAATGGTTTTTAGAAAAGTGTCTGTCCGTCTGTCTGTCCCTCTGTCTGTCTGTCGTCTGTCTGTAGAAAAATTTGTCGCCACGATAACTCGAATAAATTTTTATGAATCGTCTTGCAATTTGGCACACTTTTTTAGTCCATAAAAATGAAGCCTGAGTTCGTTGGGCAGCCCATTTCGTCAAAAAACAACAAAAATACAAAATTTTGAAATTTTCAAAATTTTGTATTTTTTACAATTTTCAAAAAAATATTTTTTTAAAATTTTTTTCCTTAAATTTGGTGCAAAAACAAACAACTTTTCCTTTAGACACTTTTCAGTACAACAAAAAACAAAAAAGTTATGAATTTTTTAATTTTTTAAAAATTTGCTATTTATTGCTTTTTTTGGACTTTTTGTCAGCCTTCTCTTCAGTAGAAAATTTGTCATATTGGGGCCGTGTTAATAAAAATTAGTTCACATTATGCTAATACACCTTTCTTAACATTAGAATCGACAATTGCATCTTTTACACAAATTAAAAAAATTTTTTTCCAAAAAAGTGCAAAAAATTGAGATTTATAGTGAGTGAAGCATTAGCCGAAACATGAGAAAACATTAAAAACATATCGAAACCTTCCTTTTTTTCTTTTAGATGCCAAATTTAGGTAAAAATACAAAATTAGGAACAAGAAAGAACTCAAAAGTTTCAAAAATTCTGCCTTTTTTTGATTTTTTCCATAAAATTTGTTTTTACATTCTCATCAAAAATGAGAAAGTCTTGGATTTGTGCGATTTTGAGCAATGTCTAATTTTGCTAAATCTTTACGTTTCATGACCCCCTGATTCCAAAAAAATGGTTTTTAGAAAAGTGTCTGTCCGTCTGTCTGTCCCTCTGTCTGTCTGTCGTCTGTCTGTAGAAAAATTTGTCGCCACGATAACTCGAATAAATTTTTATGAATCGTCTTGCAATTTGGCACACTTTTTTAGTCCATAAAAATGAAGCCTGAGTTCGTTGGGCAGCCCATTTCGTCAAAAAACAACAAAAATACAAAATTTTGAAATTTTCAAAATTTTGTATTTTTTACAATTTTCAAAAAAATATTTTTTTTAAAATTTTTTCCTTAAATTTGGTGCAAAAACAAACAACTTTTCCTTTAGACACTTTTCAGTACAACAAAAAACAAAAAAGTTATGAATTTTTTAATTTTTTAAAAATTTGCTATTTATTGCTTTTTTTGGACTTTTTGTCAGCCTTCTCTTCAGTAGAAAATTTGTCATATTGGGGCCGTGTTAATAAAAATTAGTTCACATTATGCTAATACACCTTTCTTAACATTAGAATCGACAATTGCATCTTTTACACAAATTAAAAAAATTTTTTTCCAAAAAAGTGCAAAAAATTGAGATTTATAGTGAGTGAAGCATTAGCCGAAACATGAGAAAACATTAAAAACATATCGAAACCTTCCTTTTTTTCTTTTAGATGCCAAATTTAGGTAAAAATACAAAATTAGGAACAAGAAAGAACTCAAAAGTTTCAAAAATTCTGCCTTTTTTTGATTTTTTCCATAAAATTTGTTTTTACATTCTCATCAAAAATGAGAAAGTCTTGGATTTGTGCGATTTTGAGCAATGTCTAATTTTGCTAAATCTTTACGTTTCATGACCCCCTGATTCCAAAAAAATGGTTTTTAGAAAAGTGTCTGTCCGTCTGTCTGTCCCTCTGTCTGTCTGTCGTCTGTCTGTAGAAAAATTTGTCGCCACGATAACTCGAATAAATTTTTATGAATCGTCTTGCAATTTGGCACACTTTTTTAGTCCATAAAAATGAAGCCTGAGTTCGTTGGGCAGCCCATTTCGTCAAAAAACAACAAAAATACAAAATTTTGAAATTTTCAAAATTTTGTATTTTTTACAATTTTCAAAAAAATATTTTTTTTAAATTTTTTCCTTAAATTTGGTGCAAAAACAAACAACTTTTCCTTTAGACACTTTTCAGTACAACAAAAAACAAAAAAGTTATGAATTTTTTAATTTTTTAAAAATTTGCTATTTATTGCTTTTTTTGGACTTTTTGTCAGCCTTCTCTTCAGTAGAAAATTTGTCATATTGGGGCCGTGTTAATAAAAATTAGTTCACATTATGCTAATACACCTTTCTTAACATTAGAATCGACAATTGCATCTTTTACACAAATTAAAAAAATTTTTTTCCAAAAAAGTGCAAAAAATTGAGATTTATAGTGAGTGAAGCATTAGCCGAAACATGAGAAAACATTAAAAACATATCGAAACCTTCCTTTTTTTCTTTTAGATGCCAAATTTAGGTAAAAATACAAAATTAGGAACAAGAAAGAACTCAAAAGTTTCAAAAATTCTGCCTTTTTTTGATTTTTTCCATAAAATTTGTTTTTACATTCTCATCAAAAATGAGAAAGTCTTGGATTTGTGCGATTTTGAGCAATGTCTAATTTTGCTAAATCTTTACGTTTCATGACCCCCTGATTCCAAAAAAATGGTTTTTAGAAAAGTGTCTGTCCGTCTGTCTGTCCCTCTGTCTGTCTGTCGTCTGTCTGTAGAAAAATTTGTCGCCACGATAACTCGAATAAATTTTTATGAATCGTCTTGCAATTTGGCACACTTTTTTAGTCCATAAAAATGAAGCCTGAGTTCGTTGGGCAGCCCATTTCGTCAAAAAACAACAAAAATACAAAATTTTGAAATTTTCAAAATTTTGTATTTTTTACAATTTTCAAAAAAATATTTTTTTTAAATTTTTTCCTTAAATTTGGTGCAAAAACAAACAACTTTTCCTTTAGACACTTTTCAGTACAACAAAAAACAAAAAAGTTATGAATTTTTTAATTTTTTAAAAATTTGCTATTTATTGCTTTTTTTGGACTTTTTGTCAGCCTTCTCTTCAGTAGAAAATTTGTCATATTGGGGCCGTGTTAATAAAAATTAGTTCACATTATGCTAATACACCTTTCTTAACATTAGAATCGACAATTGCATCTTTTACACAAATTAAAAAAATTTTTTTCCAAAAAAGTGCAAAAAATTGAGATTTATAGTGAGTGAAGCATTAGCCGAAACATGAGAAAACATTAAAAACATATCGAAACCTTCCTTTTTTTCTTTTAGATGCCAAATTTAGGTAAAAATACAAAATTAGGAACAAGAAAGAACTCAAAAGTTTCAAAAATTCTGCCTTTTTTTGATTTTTTCCATAAAATTTGTTTTTACATTCTCATCAAAAATGAGAAAGTCTTGGATTTGTGCGATTTTGAGCAATGTCTAATTTTGCTAAATCTTTACGTTTCATGACCCCCTGATTCCAAAAAAATGGTTTTTAGAAAAGTGTCTGTCCGTCTGTCTGTCCCTCTGTCTGTCTGTCGTCTGTCTGTAGAAAAATTTGTCGCCACGATAACTCGAATAAATTTTTATGAATCGTCTTGCAATTTGGCACACTTTTTTAGTCCATAAAAATGAAGCCTGAGTTCGTTGGGCAGCCCATTTCGTCAAAAAACAACAAAAATACAAAATTTTGAAATTTTCAAAATTTTGTATTTTTTACAATTTTCAAAAAAATATTTTTTTTAAATTTTTTCCTTAAATTTGGTGCAAAAACAAACAACTTTTCCTTTAGACACTTTTCAGTACAACAAAAAACAAAAAAGTTATGAATTTTTTAATTTTTAAAAATTTGCTATTTATTGCTTTTTTTGGACTTTTTGTCAGCCTTCTCTTCAGTAGAAAATTTGTCATATTGGGGCCGTGTTAATAAAAATTAGTTCACATTATGCTAATACACCTTTCTTAACATTAGAATCGACAATTGCATCTTTTACACAAATTAAAAAAATTTTTTTCCAAAAAAGTGCAAAAAATTGAGATTTATAGTGAGTGAAGCATTAGCCGAAACATGAGAAAACATTAAAAACATATCGAAACCTTCCTTTTTTTCTTTTAGATGCCAAATTTAGGTAAAAATACAAAATTAGGAACAAGAAAGAACTCAAAAGTTTCAAAAATTCTGCCTTTTTTTGATTTTTTCCATAAAATTTGTTTTTACATTCTCATCAAAAATGAGAAAGTCTTGGATTTGTGCGATTTTGAGCAATGTCTAATTTTGCTAAATCTTTACGTTTCATGACCCCCTGATTCCAAAAAAATGGTTTTTAGAAAAGTGTCTGTCCGTCTGTCTGTCCCTCTGTCTGTCTGTCGTCTGTCTGTAGAAAAATTTGTCGCCACGATAACTCGAATAAATTTTTATGAATCGTCTTGCAATTTGGCACACTTTTTTAGTCCATAAAAATGAAGCCTGAGTTCGTTGGGCAGCCCATTTCGTCAAAAAACAACAAAAATACAAAATTTTGAAATTTTCAAAATTTTGTATTTTTTACAATTTTCAAAAAAATATTTTTTTTAAATTTTTTCCTTAAATTTGGTGCAAAAACAAACAACTTTTCCTTTAGACACTTTTCAGTACAACAAAAAACAAAAAAGTTATGAATTTTTTAATTTTTTAAAAATTTGCTATTTATTGCTTTTTTTGGACTTTTTGTCAGCCTTCTCTTCAGTAGAAAATTTGTCATATTGGGGCCGTGTTAATAAAAATTAGTTCACATTATGCTAATACACCTTTCTTAACATTAGAATCGACAATTGCATCTTTTACACAAATTAAAAAAATTTTTTTCCAAAAAAGTGCAAAAAATTGAGATTTATAGTGAGTGAAGCATTAGCCGAAACATGAGAAAACATTAAAAACATATCGAAACCTTCCTTTTTTTTCTTTTAGATGCCAAATTTAGGTAAAAATACAAAATTAGGAACAAGAAAGAACTCAAAAGTTTCAAAAATTCTGCCTTTTTTTGATTTTTTCCATAAAATTTGTTTTTACATTCTCATCAAAAATGAGAAAGTCTTGGATTTGTGCGATTTTGAGCAATGTCTAATTTTGCTAAATCTTTACGTTTCATGACCCCCTGATTCCAAAAAAATGGTTTTTAGAAAAGTGTCTGTCCGTCTGTCTGTCCCTCTGTCTGTCTGTCGTCTGTCTGTAGAAAAATTTGTCGCCACGATAACTCGAATAAATTTTTATGAATCGTCTTGCAATTTGGCACACTTTTTTAGTCCATAAAAATGAAGCCTGAGTTCGTTGGGCAGCCCATTTCGTCAAAAAACAACAAAAATACAAAATTTTGAAATTTTCAAAATTTTGTATTTTTTACAATTTTCAAAAAAATATTTTTTTTAAATTTTTTCCTTAAATTTGGTGCAAAAACAAACAACTTTTCCTTTAGACACTTTTCAGTACAACAAAAAACAAAAAAGTTATGAATTTTTTAATTTTTTAAAAATTTGCTATTTATTGCTTTTTTTGGACTTTTTGTCAGCCTTCTCTTCAGTAGAAAATTTGTCATATTGGGGCCGTGTTAATAAAAATTAGTTCACATTATGCTAATACACCTTTCTTAACATTAGAATCGACAATTGCATCTTTTACACAAATTAAAAAAATTTTTTTCCAAAAAAGTGCAAAAAATTGAGATTTATAGTGAGTGAAGCATTAGCCGAAACATGAGAAAACATTAAAAACATATCGAAACCTTCCTTTTTTTCTTTTAGATGCCAAATTTAGGTAAAAATACAAAATTAGGAACAAGAAAGAACTCAAAAGTTTCAAAAATTCTGCCTTTTTTTGATTTTTTCCATAAAATTTGTTTTTACATTCTCATCAAAAATGAGAAAGTCTTGGATTTGTGCGATTTTGAGCAATGTCTAATTTTGCTAAATCTTTACGTTTCATGACCCCCTGATTCCAAAAAAATGGTTTTTAGAAAAGTGTCTGTCCGTCTGTCTGTCCCTCTGTCTGTCTGTCGTCTGTCTGTAGAAAAATTTGTCGCCACGATAACTCGAATAAATTTTTATGAATCGTCTTGCAATTTGGCACACTTTTTTAGTCCATAAAAATGAAGCCTGAGTTCGTTGGGCAGCCCATTTCGTCAAAAAACAACAAAAATACAAAATTTTGAAATTTTCAAAATTTTGTATTTTTTACAATTTTCAAAAAAATATTTTTTTTAAATTTTTTTCCTTAAATTTGGTGCAAAAACAAACAACTTTTCCTTTAGACACTTTTCAGTACAACAAAAAACAAAAAAGTTATGAATTTTTTAATTTTTTAAAAATTTGCTATTTATTGCTTTTTTTGGACTTTTTGTCAGCCTTCTCTTCAGTAGAAAATTTGTCATATTGGGGCCGTGTTAATAAAAATTAGTTCACATTATGCTAATACACCTTTCTTAACATTAGAATCGACAATTGCATCTTTTACACAAATTAAAAAAAATTTTTTTCCAAAAAAAGTGCAAAAAATTGAGATTTATAGTGAGTGAAGCATTAGCCGAAACATGAGAAAACATTAAAAACATATCGAAACCTTCCTTTTTTTCTTTTAGATGCCAAATTTAGGTAAAAATACAAAATTAGGAACAAGAAAGAACTCAAAAGTTTCAAAAATTCTGCCTTTTTTTGATTTTTTCCATAAAATTTGTTTTTACATTCTCATCAAAAATGAGAAAGTCTTGGATTTGTGCGATTTTGAGCAATGTCTAATTTTGCTAAATCTTTACGTTTCATGACCCCCTGATTCCAAAAAAATGGTTTTTAGAAAAGTGTCTGTCCGTCTGTCTGTCCCTCTGTCTGTCTGTCGTCTGTCTGTAGAAAAATTTGTCGCCACGATAACTCGAATAAATTTTTATGAATCGTCTTGCAATTTGGCACACTTTTTTAGTCCATAAAAATGAAGCCTGAGTTCGTTGGGCAGCCCATTTCGTCAAAAAACAACAAAAATACAAAATTTTGAAATTTTCAAAATTTTGTATTTTTTACAATTTTCAAAAAAATATTTTTTTTAAATTTTTTCCTTAAATTTGGTGCAAAAACAAACAACTTTTCCTTTAGACACTTTTCAGTACAACAAAAAACAAAAAAGTTATGAATTTTTTAATTTTTTAAAAATTTGCTATTTATTGCTTTTTTTGGACTTTTTGTCAGCCTTCTCTTCAGTAGAAAATTTGTCATATTGGGGCCGTGTTAATAAAAATTAGTTCACATTATGCTAATACACCTTTCTTAACATTAGAATCGACAATTGCATCTTTTACACAAATTAAAAAAATTTTTTTCCAAAAAAGTGCAAAAAATTGAGATTTATAGTGAGTGAAGCATTAGCCGAAACATGAGAAAACATTAAAAACATATCGAAACCTTCCTTTTTTTCTTTTAGATGCCAAATTTAGGTAAAAATACAAAATTAGGAACAAGAAAGAACTCAAAAGTTTCAAAAATTCTGCCTTTTTTTTGATTTTTTCCATAAAATTTGTTTTTACATTCTCATCAAAAATGAGAAAGTCTTGGATTTGTGCGATTTTGAGCAATGTCTAATTTTGCTAAATCTTTACGTTTCATGACCCCCTGATTCCAAAAAAATGGTTTTTAGAAAAGTGTCTGTCCGTCTGTCTGTCCCTCTGTCTGTCTGTCGTCTGTCTGTAGAAAAATTTGTCGCCACGATAACTCGAATAAATTTTTATGAATCGTCTTGCAATTTGGCACACTTTTTTTAGTCCATAAAAATGAAGCCTGAGTTCGTTGGGCAGCCCATTTCGTCAAAAAACAACAAAAATACAAAATTTTGAAATTTTCAAAATTTTGTATTTTTTACAATTTTCAAAAAAATATTTTTTTTAAATTTTTTCCTTAAATTTGGTGCAAAAACAAACAACTTTTCCTTTAGACACTTTTCAGTACAACAAAAAACAAAAAAGTTATGAATTTTTTAATTTTTTAAAAATTTGCTATTTATTGCTTTTTTTGGACTTTTTGTCAGCCTTCTCTTCAGTAGAAAATTTGTCATATTGGGGCCGTGTTAATAAAAATTAGTTCACATTATGCTAATACACCTTTCTTAACATTAGAATCGACAATTGCATCTTTTACACAAATTAAAAAAATTTTTTTCCAAAAAAGTGCAAAAAATTGAGATTTATAGTGAGTGAAGCATTAGCCGAAACATGAGAAAACATTAAAAACATATCGAAACCTTCCTTTTTTTCTTTTAGATGCCAAATTTAGGTAAAAATACAAAATTAGGAACAAGAAAGAACTCAAAAGTTTCAAAAATTCTGCCTTTTTTTGATTTTTTCCATAAAATTTGTTTTTACATTCTCATCAAAAATGAGAAAGTCTTGGATTTGTGCGATTTTGAGCAATGTCTAATTTTGCTAAATCTTTACGTTTCATGACCCCCTGATTCCAAAAAAATGGTTTTTAGAAAAGTGTCTGTCCGTCTGTCTGTCCCTCTGTCTGTCTGTCGTCTGTCTGTAGAAAAATTTGTCGCCACGATAACTCGAATAAATTTTTATGAATCGTCTTGCAATTTGGCACACTTTTTTAGTCCATAAAAATGAAGCCTGAGTTCGTTGGGCAGCCCATTTCGTCAAAAAACAACAAAAATACAAAATTTTGAAATTTTCAAAATTTTTGTATTTTTTACAATTTTCAAAAAAATATTTTTTTTAAATTTTTTTCCTTAAATTTGGTGCAAAAACAAACAACTTTTCCTTTAGACACTTTTCAGTACAACAAAAAACAAAAAAGTTATGAATTTTTTAATTTTTTAAAAATTTGCTATTTATTGCTTTTTTTGGACTTTTTGTCAGCCTTCTCTTCAGTAGAAAATTTGTCATATTGGGGCCGTGTTAATAAAAATTAGTTCACATTATGCTAATACACCTTTCTTAACATTAGAATCGACAATTGCATCTTTTACACAAATTAAAAAAATTTTTTTCCAAAAAAGTGCAAAAATTGAGATTTATAGTGAGTGAAGCATTAGCCGAAACATGAGAAAACATTAAAAACATATCGAAACCTTCCTTTTTTTCTTTTAGATGCCAAATTTAGGTAAAAATACAAAATTAGGAACAAGAAAGAACTCAAAAGTTTCAAAAATTCTGCCTTTTTTTGATTTTTTCCATAAAATTTGTTTTTACATTCTCATCAAAAATGAGAAAGTCTTGGATTTGTGCGATTTTGAGCAATGTCTAATTTTGCTAAATCTTTACGTTTCATGACCCCCTGATTCCAAAAAAATGGTTTTTTAGAAAAGTGTCTGTCCGTCTGTCTGTCCCTCTGTCTGTCTGTCGTCTGTCTGTAGAAAAATTTGTCGCCACGATAACTCGAATAAATTTTTATGAATCGTCTTGCAATTTGGCACACTTTTTTAGTCCATAAAAATGAAGCCTGAGTTCGTTGGGCAGCCCATTTCGTCAAAAAACAACAAAAATACAAAATTTTGAAATTTTCAAAATTTTGTATTTTTTACAATTTTCAAAAAAAATATTTTTTTTAAATTTTTTCCTTAAATTTGGTGCAAAAACAAACAACTTTTCCTTTAGACACTTTTCAGTACAACAAAAAACAAAAAAGTTATGAATTTTTTAATTTTTTAAAAATTTGCTATTTATTGCTTTTTTTGGACTTTTTGTCAGCCTTCTCTTCAGTAGAAAATTTGTCATATTGGGGCCGTGTTAATAAAAATTAGTTCACATTATGCTAATACACCTTTCTTAACATTAGAATCGACAATTGCATCTTTTACACAAATTAAAAAAATTTTTTTCCAAAAAAGTGCAAAAAATTGAGATTTATAGTGAGTGAAGCATTAGCCGAAACATGAGAAAACATTAAAAAACATATCGAAACCTTCCTTTTTTTCTTTTAGATGCCAAATTTAGGTAAAAATACAAAATTAGGAACAAGAAAGAACTCAAAAGTTTCAAAAATTCTGCCTTTTTTTGATTTTTTCCATAAAATTTGTTTTTACATTCTCATCAAAAATGAGAAAGTCTTGGATTTGTGCGATTTTGAGCAATGTCTAATTTTGCTAAATCTTTACGTTTCATGACCCCCTGATTCCAAAAAAATGGTTTTTAGAAAAGTGTCTGTCCGTCTGTCTGTCCCTCTGTCTGTCTGTCGTCTGTCTGTAGAAAAATTTGTCGCCACGATAACTCGAATAAATTTTTATGAATCGTCTTGCAATTTGGCACACTTTTTTAGTCCATAAAAATGAAGCCTGAGTTCGTTGGGCAGCCCATTTCGTCAAAAAACAACAAAAATACAAAATTTTGAAATTTTCAAAATTTTGTATTTTTTACAATTTTCAAAAAAATATTTTTTTTTAAAATTTTTTTCCTTAAATTTGGTGCAAAAACAAACAACTTTTCCTTTAGACACTTTTCAGTACAACAAAAAACAAAAAAGTTATGAATTTTTTAATTTTTTAAAATTTGCTATTTATTGCTTTTTTTGGACTTTTTGTCAGCCTTCTCTTCAGTAGAAAATTTGTCATATTGGGGCCGTGTTAATAAAAATTAGTTCACATTATGCTAATACACCTTTCTTAACATTAGAATCGACAATTGCATCTTTTACACAAATTAAAAAAATTTTTTTCCAAAAAAGTGCAAAAAATTGAGATTTATAGTGAGTGAAGCATTAGCCGAAACATGAGAAAACATTAAAAACATATCGAAACCTTCCTTTTTTTTCTTTTAGATGCCAAATTTAGGTAAAAATACAAAATTAGGAACAAGAAAGAACTCAAAAGTTTCAAAAAATTCTGCCTTTTTTTGATTTTTTCCATAAAATTTGTTTGTACATTCTCATCAAAAATGAGAAAGTCTTGGATTTGTGCGATTTTGAGCAATGTCTAATTTTGCTAAATCTTTACGTTTCATGACCCCCTGATTCCAAAAAAATGGTTTTTAGAAAAGTGTCTGTCCGTCTGTCTGTCCCTCTGTCTGTCTGTCGTCTGTCTGTAGAAAAATTTGTCGCCACGATAACTCGAATAAATTTTTATGAATCGTCTTGCAATTTGGCACACTTTTTTAGTCCATAAAAATGAAGCCTGAGTTCGTTGGGCAGCCCATTTCGTCAAAAAACAACAAAAATACAAAATTTTGAAATTTTCAAAATTTTGTATTTTTTACAATTTTCAAAAAAATATTTTTTTTAAATTTTTTCCTTAAATTTGTGCAAAAACAAACAACTTTTCCTTTAGACACTTTTCAGTACAACAAAAAACAAAAAAGTTATGAATTTTTTAATTTTTTAAAAATTTGCTATTTATTGCTTTTTTTGGACTTTTTGTCAGCCTTCTCTTCAGTAGAAAATTTGTCATATTGGGGCCGTGTTAATAAAAATTAGTTCACATTATGCTAATACACCTTTCTTAACATTAGAATCGACAATTGCATCTTTTACACAAATTAAAAAAATTTTTTCCAAAAAAGTGCAAAAAATTGAGATTTATAGTGAGTGAAGCATTAGCCGAAACATGAGAAAACATTAAAAACATATCGAAACCTTCCTTTTTTTCTTTAGATGCCAAATTTAGGTAAAAATACAAAATTAGGAAAAAGAAAGCACTCAAAAGTTTCAAAAATTCTGCCTTTTTTTGATTTTTTTCCATAAAATTTGTTTTTACATTCTCATCAAAAATGAGAAAGTCTTGGATTTGTGCGATTTTGAGCAATGTCTAATTTTGCTAACTCTTTACGTTTCATGACCCCCTGATTCCAAAAAAATGGTTTTTTAGAAAAGTGTCTGTCCGTCTGTCTGTCCCTCTGTCTGTCTGTCGTCTGTCTGTAGAAAAATTTGTCGCCACGATAACTCGAATAAATTTTTATGAATCGTCTTGCAATTTGGCACACTTTTTTAGTCCATAAAAATGAAGCCTGAGTTCGTTGGGCAGCCCATTTCGTCAAAAAACAACAAAAATACAAAATTTTGAAATTTTCAAAATTTTGTAATTTTTTACAATTTTCAAAAAAAATATTTTTTTTAAATTTTTTCCTTAAATTTGGTGCAAAAACAAACAACTTTTCCTTTAGACACTTTTCAGTACAACAAAAAACAAAAAAGTTATGAATTTTTTAATTTTTTAAAAATTTGCTATTTATTGCTTTTTTTGGACTTTTGTCAGCCTTCTCTTCAGTAGAAAATTTGTCATAATTGGGGCCGTGTTAATAAAAATTAGTTCACATTATGCTAATACACCTTTCTTAACATTAGAATCGACAATTGCATCTTTTACACAAATTAAAAAAATTTTTTCCAATAAAGTGCAAAAAATTGAGGATTTATAGTGAGTGAAAGCATTAGCCGAAACATGAGAAAACATTAAAAACATATCGAAACCTTCCTTTTTTCTTTTAGATGCCAAATTTAGGTAAAAAATACAAAATTAGGAACAAGAAAGAACTCAAAAGTTTCAAAAATTCTGCCTTTTTTTGATTTTTTTCC